>JALAZF010000617.1:0-1200000 GCA_022829125.1 Lathyrus tuberosus | reverse complement strand
ATCATATTCACTTGATACTGATTTATATCGCGGTAATCCTGAATCCATCCAAGATCCATCTGACGCTGGAAGGTCTCTTGTACAAAAGAGCATCCCTGATTGTTTATTGAGCAGATAGGACAAGAATTGTAATTGTGCCGAGGCAGATTGTGATGTTGGCTTTGCCTTGAGTACATTGCCACCAAGTTGACATTCATTGCCAAAAAGTTGTGGTTCTGAATGATGTTGGAATTCGTATAAGTCATGTTGACCTCACGAATTCGGTGATCCTGGATCCATCCGAGATCCAACTGTTCTTGTAGAGCTGATTGCACCACAGAACATCCTTGATTATTTTTAGAGAAGATATCACACTGGTGATAGTTATGAAATGGTACATGCCCATATCCGCTCTATCTGTGATGCATTTTGACCAGGTTGGCCCTCAATAAGAGTACATCATGAATTGATAGCTGTGGTTAGACTCTCCCTCTATCAAATTTACCGCATTTTTCTCATGTTGAGGCAACGAGTTTGTCCGAACATTTGGATTTGTATCCTTAAAGGATAAGACCCCGCTATTGACAAGCTTTTGTACGTCGAATTTGAAACTGAGACAGTTTTCTATGTTATGCCTTGGTCCTCCTTGATGGTAAGGGCAAGTTTGATCCTCTTTGAACCAAAAAGGCAGATTTTCCGGTACTGCAAGAGGAGACCTGGTTTGGACATGCCCCTTAACCAGTAGTAGTGGAAACAGTTCTGCGTACAACATTGGTATAGGGTCAAACCCTCGTGGTCGCGTTGTACGGCTGTTGTTGTACGGAGGACGAGCCTGCTGAAGAGGCTGTTGTGTCCTTTGCTGATATTGTTGTTGATTCGGTTGACTTTGAGCAACCTGAGGTTGATACGTAGGAACAGGTGCTGGGTTGATAGCAGGAGTTACAGCTGCTACTGGTTGGTACCGTCGCCTTTGCTTTCGAGAGAGATATTACCGATATCTTGCTCTTTTTTCTTAGGGAGAGCACTACCGTATCTTTTGGTACTGCTTGATGGTCCAGCATCTTTGACTAGACGTCCTTCTCGAACTGCTTCTTCAAGACTAACTCCCAAGCCTACCATTTCAGTGAAGTCACTGGGCGCCCTGGCGACCATTATGTCGTAGTAAAATGAGCTCAAGGTTTTCAGGAAGGTCTTTGTCATCTCTTTTTCCTCAAGAGGTTGACAAATCTGGGCGGTAATTTCACGCCATCTCTGAGCATATTCCTTGAAGGTTTCCTTATCCTTCTGTGACATGGCTCTGAGCTGATCTTTGTCTGGTGCCATGCGGTTTAATCCCATGTACCATTTGAATGCGGCACCGGTTAAACTATCCTAAAAATAGTGGATCAGTAGCTGTTGGTTTTCTATCTGAGTTGACATTCTCCGAGCGTATATCACCAAGTCACTCTGAGGGCAAGAGTTACCCTTGTACTTTTCAAATTCGAGCACCTTGAATTTGCGCGGAACTTTCACATTGGGGACTAAACAAAGGTCTGCGGCGTCCTTTCCAAATAGATCCTGACTGCGAATGGCTTGCAGTTCTTCCTGCATCTCCAGGAACTATTCCTGGAATTCCTTCATTCTCTCGTCCATACTTTCGTTTCCACCAGACGGTATCTGGGAAATCTGTCCTTCTGGGACAGTGTGTACCACAGATTGTGGTATAATCATTACAGCAGTGACTCTTAGTACTTCCCTCTCCCGAAGTTTGTAACCTTCAGGAGTTGCTGTCATGCCCCTGGCATCTTCGCTTTCCCGAAGTTTGTAACCTTCAGGCCCAGCGGTTCCTGCTGCAGTTTTCGGATCTTTTGTGATCGGCAGAATATATCCTTCCGGGATATAGTTGAGTGGCATGTCCTAGGGACGATCTTTAGGCATGGTATATCGAGGATCATACTTTTCCACTATGGGTGTCGATGTGATCTCTGAGATCACGGTCCTTTGCTGTTGTATCTGGGCTGCTGCCAGAGCTTACATATCGTTGTGAAGCTTTCTCAAGTCTTCTTTCAGAGCGTCGAGTTCTTCTCTCAACTCCATGTTCTCTTCCTTGAGATTATCCATTTCTTTTGTTGACTGGCCCGAGTATTGTACGAATGAGATAATTTGACTCTAGAATCGAGACATAAACGTGAGATTCGTAAGTAAGAAGAATGCGTTACATGAGAATGATAAATGATATGCAATGATTATATTATATATTTTTTCCATTTAATCAAAATAAACTTCAACAATTGGATTGCAAGTATCAAACAGTGGGGAAACCCCGTTTTATTGAATTCAAAGATTGCAGGAATGGAAATACAGTAATTTACATAGTGCTGTAAAAGGAAATGTCTAAGCTAATGGATCCTGAGTCCTCTCTGAGGAAAGCTCAGGTGTTGGTTCTGGTATTTTCCTTTTCTTTGACCGGGGCTCTCGAGCCGTTGTCGGGTTGTCATTCCTTTGCCAAGTGAAAAGAGCGAGCAAATTCCTTTGGTCATCTTGGTTTTCTACAGCATGTTGCTCTAAAATCTCGATCAGAGCGTCTTTTTCTTTTAACAGTTGCTGTATTTTCTTACACTCCACATTGAGAATACGGTACTTGTTCTTCCAAGACTTCTTCTCCTGTTAAACTCTGTTGAGAGTAGCCTGAAGTTTTTCCGTGTCTAACATATAATAAAGGACATGGTCCCTTAACGGGAGAACTTCTTGATGAGGGTAAGGCATCCTCAGCTTGAGAGCTCTAGTTTGTACCCAGTGGAGATAAGGTTCCACCGAGACACAGTCTGGTTTTCCTAGAGACCATCTTCCTTTCCTGTGAACATGTTTCCAAGCATGCACTATTTGTGTCTTTAGTGCCCTGTCGTTTTCCCCTTCCTTGAAAAAAAGACCTTCTAGATGAGCATTACGCGGGACATGCCTCATCGGGTATCCAAATTGATGACGAACTTAAACTGGATGATAATTGATTCCTCCTTTAGTTCCTATGAGAGGTACATTAGGGAAATTTCCACAACGGTCAATGATTCTGATCCCGTCATAGATTCGATTGTACCAGTCGATGTCAGAGTTGGTAAGAGACATGATTCTCTGTGACCAACATAAAGTATTCTTAGGATCCCAAAATGCAGCAGACCTGGGTAAGTGGGAAATAAACCATTTGTATAGCAGGGGTACACAGCATGTGATCGTTCCTCTGCTATACAAATTCCTTAAATGTATAGAATGATAAGCATCTGCGAGCAAGGTTGGTACAGGGTTTCCAATAAAAAAATATATTAATGGCATTGATATCTATGAAGTTATCAATGTTGGGAAACAAAAATAACCCGTAGGTGAGCAAAAGAAAGATGCTCTCGAAAGCGGCCACGTAGTCATACCCCAAATTTTGACCACTAAGATTTCCCATCATTGTGTGAATCATCATCACAATATGGATGAACCATTAGTCTCCCCAAAGATGGGTGAGCATCCACTATAATCAGACTTAGGGTTTCAAGCCCTCTCAGAGCTCTTAGACAAAGGATCAATCAAGGAATGACATGATCTTCAACTTGTCTAGCCTCTCAAACATCCATAATGGATCAAGAGGACTCCCACTCCAAGGATTAAGCACAAGGCTGCTCCCTTCGAAGTGGATTAAGCCTCAAGATCGCCAGTGTCACCAAATTAGGGTTTTGGTCGACCAGGGCCTCCAGATGGAAATTTTCCTCTGGGCATGAGCCAATGCTTCAAGGCATAACCCAAAATACTCCAAGGGACATCATGGACCCAATCATCAAGTCAATTTAACCTCAGGGGATGCATTCACAAAAAATCAGGAATTAGGGTTTCTTGACCTAATTCACCCCTAAGTTGACTTTTGGGACAAAACAGGAGCCAAGACCTTAAGACATGATTTGAGGGTCTCTAATAAGCCACATTGATCCATTTGCAACAATGGATTAATCCAAGAAGCTTGAGCAACAAGTTTCAATTTCATCTGAACCACAGTTAGGGTTTCGCGAGAAAAGTCAATTGTATCTTTGACTTTTGACCAGGACATGCTTCCAAAACCCTAGGACATGATTCAACACACCCTATAACACCTATGAAACCAATCCATCAAGTTTGATTTAGGTCAAGGACTTGATTTCATAGAGGATCGAACAGTTTGGAATTCATCTGATAAAAAGTCAACTGTGCACAAAAGTCAAACTTTGACTTTTTGAGATTTTTCACAATTATGGTTTTTTAACCCTATAATGATGTTAATGTGTGATTGGAATCATCATTCATCAAGAAAAATCAAGAAAAGTGGGATAACTTGTAAAAGGGGTAAGCATAAAAAACTTATAAATTTTTCTAAGTTATGGAACAAAGTGGCTAGGGTACCAACTTTGGAGGATCATAACTCCTAAACCACAAGGCCATTTTCCCCATCCAAAGCTGGATTTGTAGCTCTCATGGCACTCTACAAAAGCTTCAAACATAACTCATTCCAATTCCTCGTGGATTTTAAGTTATGGAATGATCAAAATCACAAAAAGTGAAAATGTCACTTTTTTCCAACACTTAGTGAAATTTTCACTAAGTCAGAATCTGCCTTACTTTTTTCCAAATGTAGGGGAATTTTTCACTTGGATCCAAAAAGTATCAAAACCAATTATGATCAAACAGTTGTTGTATCATATGAGGGCTTTCCAAAATGTCCAAGAACTCCATCAAAGTCCACTTGAGCCATGACATATGACAATGCAAATATGCCTTGCTGCAAACTGTCATGGCCAGGCAGATTTTGGAGTTTTGCTCGATTTGCTCAAATTTTGCAAAGGGCAAGAAACTATATCCATCTGAACACCTCAAGGGGGGGACCAAGAAGGAACCAACTCTGATCCCAAGCCTCCCAAGTCTTTGGAACCAAAAATAGCATGTCAAACCTAGAAATGCCTAAAAGAGGGACAAGACTCCAATTTTGGATTGGAGCATTCAATGGATGCACCAAGGTGGCATGGACTGAGCCATTTCCAACTGAATTCAGTCAAGACTTATCCAAGACCAAGGGGACCAGCAGCCTGTGCCCTAACCTCTAGTCAATGGCTAGAGGAGACTTGGATTCTCATTGCTCAACATTGGCCAAACCTCTGCTGCAGTTGCCATTCACTATTGCAGCCAAAACAAACTTGCTCTACTATAAATAGAGCTCAATTATGTTCAGTTTGAGTACACGAAAGCACTACAACACTTGCTTTCCTAAAAATCTCTTTCTCTTAGCAAAAATGCCTTCTTTAGCAAGGTAACTCTAAGTTTTTGAGTTAGAGAGCAATTCCACCACAGCTTATGATCCAAACACATCCAATATATCATATCTAAGCTGTCTAAACTCTCACAAGTGACATGTAACCCCAAAATCACAAAGTCACCTCTCAAAACCTCAAATAGGACTTTTGTTCATTTTTCAAGCCATGTCTTGATTCAATCACTTTCCAAACCAGAAAAAACCTCAAACACACTCCAAATATCATCCTTGAACTGTCCCAAATAGTTCCCCCCATCTGGAACACCATTTGAGAGAGTTTCTATTTTGGCCACTTTTGCCCCTTTTGCAAGAAAGAGCTCAAACTTGTTCCTGAGGTTTCCAGCTAATTCCAACCATCCTAAAAGCTTCTAAGAGATCATTTGAGGTTGTTCAAAGCATCAAATCATTTCTGGAACAAGTGGCTTGGCAGATTGCACAAAAGCTCCAAAAAGAGGTAAGCATCACAACTTGGATTCTTTGAACCATGCTTTCTTTTGATGTCCACTGATCATGCATCTCTTATACATGTTATATGTGTTGTGTTTGCACCAATTTATCATGTAATTCATGCTTGTACCAAGAGATGGCATAGAAAATGTAAATCATGGCCTATTTCAAAACCACTATCGGGTTTTTCAATAGGAGCATGATCTGAAAAAAAATACCACCACCATTGGATTCCTTGTGAAATTCTAGGCAGGGTAGACCTAAATTTTGTCCCAATCCATGGAGAAATGAGAAAGTTATGGCCTTCACGTTTTCAACCAAAATCTTCCCTTGCCTTACCTTGGGCCAGGCCAAAAACAAGGCAAGCCTTGTATATTTGTGGTTGTGTTTCAATTAATGGGTGTATCACCATCCCAATGGTAAGACGCGCGCCCTATACACAAAAGGTCTGGGGTTCGAATCCCCCTCGCCCCAGATCCTCTTTTTGCTATTTTCTCCACTTTTTTATTGTTTTTCTTATTATTTTTAATGATTTGAAAAATTAGTAACTCCCTCAATTTTAATTATTTTTGAATGGTTCTTTTTGCAAAAAAATCACAAAAATGTTTAAATATATTATTCCACAAAAAAATTAAATTTATATTAGTTATTTAATATAATTAGTATTTTTGTGAATAAATTCCTTTTTAATTGTTTTTAAGCATTTAAAAGTGAATATTTACTATGAAAGTCAAAACTAAATGAGTTTTAATTTATCTTGTGATAAAAACCTCATTTTTCAAACCCTCAACAAAAATCTTAAGTGGTTTATTCAAACTTATTTGGTATTTTAATCTTTTTTATTTGATTTTCTTTAAATATTTACTTTTAAAAGAAAACAAATTTAAGGTTTCCTTGATTTTCACTCAAACAAAAGTTTTAAACACTTTGGGCCTCTAATAGAGTGTAAGACCCAATCCCCTTTTAACCAAAACAATTTTGGGCCTCAGATATTGTATAAGTCCCTCTGCGTTAAAAGAAAATCTCGGCGCGATCGCCAGTTCAAAAATCAGACCCTTGGGCCTACCCTCGTGTTATAAGCCCCATTATTTAAAAATCATTGGGCCTCTAGTAGAGTGTAAGACCCAACCCTTTTTGAAAACCAAAATAATTTGGGCCTCACTTATTGTATAAGTCCTGATACCATCAAAAAGTTCGGCGCGATCGTCGCCTTTTAAAACAAAACTTTTGGGCCTCTCCTTGAGCTGTAAGCCCCACCACTTGTACAAAAATAACCCTTTGGGCCTCTTGAGAGAGTGTCAGACCCATCCCTTTGTACAGAAAACTTTTTTGGGCCTCAGTCACTTGTATAAGTCCTTGTACAATATACAAAACAACAGTGCAATCACTGATAAAACCTTGGGCCTCTCCTTTTAGTTGTAAGCCCCAACAATCTTTTCAAAGCACTTTCTCCTTTGATTTTGAATATAATATTGTTATAAAAGTTTTCTTTGTTGAACAACTAACCAAACAGCATGGAAGCTCTACAACCGAGTAAGTGTTTATCCGCTTTCTTTATCCGCTTTCATATATATATATATATATATATATATATATATATATATATATATATATATATATATATATATATATATATATATATATAACTGTATTGTGGGGCTGCTCACTGTAAGTCTTCCTTCACAAACTTTTATATACTCGTCAAATATCCACTGTGTAATACTAGTATAGCTATTTAGAGTTTTCCCCGGCAACTACGTCTAGCACTAGGTAAAGCCCTGTTGGTCACTCTTAAATACAAACAAAACTAGATCCCCATAGGATTACCAGACACAGTCTTCCCTCCTCTTGGGGTTAAACAATATGGAGACGTGAAAGGCAGCATTCTCGGTGAACCCTTTCTCAGACTGTCACCCTTAGAAATCATCAAAGAGACTCTACACCCCAGAGATGATCTTTTCTCCGTGAATGGCATCTCTTTAGTTTCTTCCAAATTCTCAGACTTTCCTGGCTTGATCTATTCTCGGTGAATGGCATGTCTTGAACTTCTCGGGGTTTGGAGACCCACAGGCTTCTTAAAAGCATCCCCGCCTCCTCTTGGGCGTTGTACAAGGACCCTTCGGCTTTGTAAAAGCTCTCATGCCTTCTCTTGGGCTTAGTATAAGGACCCAGAGACCTTTACAGGTATAGGAACAGAACCTAGTCATCAATTTGCTAGAGTTGTCCTTCTGAGTCAAGTGTCAGACCAGTTAATGGGTTGACCTTCATCCCTTAATATACAAGCCTTATCTTAGGCATCATACAAAGATCATTCACTACCTGAGAATCGATTTCTCAAAACACCCGTAGACTTGGACAGTCTCAATACCCTTTGGATTTTCCATTTCCTTAAAGAACAGGAAATCTCCCTGATCCTCTGATCAAACTCAAAGTACAACATTACCTATATAAGAACTGATTTTCTCTTTTAACCAACATATTGGACCTGTCACTAAACTGAAACAATCATCAGCACCCTAGCCTCCTCTTGGGTGTTGTACAATGATCCTCCCCTGCGGAGCTAACCATTTCACACTCTCTTGTTGAGTATAAAAGACTCTCTTGTTGAGTCAACCTGTTTAGCCTCCATCTCGGGCTTCGTACGAGATACAAAAATACTCTCTTGTTGAGTATAAAAGACTCTCTTGTTGAGTCACCCCCTTTTAGCCTCCATCTCAGGCTTCGTACGAGATACAAAAACACTCTCTTGTTGAGTATAAAAGACTCTCTTGTTGAGTCAAACATTTTCAGCCTCCATCTCGGGCTTCGTACGAGGTACAAAGACTCTCTTGTTGAGTCAAGCGCCTTTAGCCTCTGTCTTGGGCTTCCTACAAGACACATACCAAAAGCACTCTCTTGTTGAGTCAACCCTTTTAGCCTCTCTCTCGGGCTTCGTACGAGACACATAAAAACACCCTCTTGTTGGGTCAATAGCCTCCTCTTAGGCTTTGTATAAGGAAACCCTGGTTGAGTCAATCAACCTTTTAGCATCAAAATATGTGCCTCGTTCACAGTATACAAACATCAACAACTCCTTCCCCCCATCTAATTGTTGTAAGCGGCAAGCCTCTGGATTATTTACATCCACGCCACTCTCCCTCTTTTAGCATGAGATATTCCCAAGGAAAGATGGCATTGCTCTAAACTGAGTTAAAATCTTCTCCTTCAGGTTAAAAATCCCCTATAAAGGAAATTATGGCATTGCTGGATTCACATATCCCAGTTAAAGTAATTCTCCTTTATAATCAGTCACCCAACAGTTGTGACAAACAGACCCCATCTAGAGCACATTAATCGAAAAGCATCAATCGAAAAGCATCAGTCCTAACATCCTACCAATAGCATAGTCCCGTCATTTCATTCTTAGCAAAATAAGCAGAGAGAGGCCCACAATCTAAACCGCATCTGTAAACCAACAGCCATCTGTTTAAACTCAGTATGCAAGCAGGGTTAATTGGAGACATCTATTTCCCTTCCTTCATCAGCTTCAATAGGATAAAAAATGAATCGACATGTAGTACCCCAGAGCGACAGTGCTTAAGAACCACGTCCAAAATCGCTCGCTACAGAAAAATGGCGCCCACCGTGGGGCCACGCGGGGTTTTGTCCTCTTATCTCTCTGGTTGAAACCCTAAATTCATGTCACAGAAATGACGACTCTGCTGGGGAGTCATTGTCTGTATAGGATCATAAGACTAGAGGTCTAGGATGATTAAGATAAATATATATACTGCTTTTCCTAATTGATATATGTGTTTATTTTTCTGCTAATGAGAATGCGTGTGATGCCGCATGTGGAAAAATTGAGTATACACCTAAGATAGGTGATGGCAATGCGGGTAATCTTACTGGAAGTGAATTCCAGTTAAGAGCCCCCGATCGACCATCAAACTCAGTGGAGACTCCCTTTGCAGATACATTTCCTATACAATTTCGGTTGTTGAAAGTAGTGTGGTCGACTGGGTTATCTGAGAAGCTAGGGTTTTTAGCAGACTTAAGCCATTTTGTAGTGCGGAAGCTATCGGAAATAGTTGTCATGCGATACTACCCTCATCTGAGATCACTCTAGGATACATCAGCTCGCTGGAGATCTGCTTGCTGTTGTTATCCCAGAGGGGTCAATGATTTTGCGGACAGGTACAAAAAATCACCAGTATAAACCTTTGGGGGGGGGGGGGGTAGAGCCTTGACTTCATGACACCGACCCTTTGACCCCATGTTTTTTCTATGTTTTTGTGTGTTGAATTCATGCATTCATTTAAAAAACATTAAAACATTCAAAAATAAAAATCTTCTCTTCTAGTCTCTCTTTTTCAAATTAAACTAAGACAATGATTGCAAATGTCAGAGAAGGAGATTACGCTAATGGATTTCGGTAGAAGGAAAACTCATAAGTACACCTTCAAGGTTCCAAAGTTAGAGGATTTAAGAGGTTTGGCGAGAATGATCACCAACCATGAGGCTTTCAGAGCCAAGTATGGAGGACTGCTGTCCTTGTTAAGGGTTCACATAATTGAAGGAATCATGTCCACGTTAATCCAGTTCTACGATCCGGTCTATCACTGTTTCACATTCCCGGATTATCAGCTTGCACCAACGCTGGAGGAGTACTCTCACCTGACTGATTTACATATTACTGATCAAGCTCCCTTTTCTGGACTGGAAGAAATTCCAAAGGATCAAACCATTGCAAGAGCAATTTATTTAGACGAGTCATAAGTCAGGACTCACATGACCACTAAGGGTGGCATCCAGGGTTTGCCAGCCCAATTCTTGACAAAGAAAGCTCTATACTTTGCCAGTATAGGGAACGTGGCCGCTTTCAAGAGCATCTTTGTTTTGCTCACCTACGGGTTATTTTTGTTTCCCAACATCGATAACTTTGTAGATATCAACGCCATTAAGATTTTCCTGATTGGAAACCCCGTACCAACCTTACTCGCAGATGCGTATCATTCGGTACACTTAAGGAATTTATACAGCGGAGGAATGATCACGTGTTGTGTACCCCTGCTATACAAATGGTTCACTTCCCATTTACCCAAGTCTGCTACATTTTGGGATCAAAAGAATACTTTACGTTGGTCGCAGAGAATCATGTCTCTTACCAACTCTGACATCGATTGGTACAATCGAATCTATGACGGGATCAGGATCATTGACCGTTGTGGAAATTTCCCAAATATACCCCTTAGAGGAACTAAGGGGGAATCAACTATCATCCAATTCTCGTTCGTCGTCAATTCGGATACCCGATGAGGCCCGTCCCACAGAATACTCATCTGGAAGGTCTTTTCTTCAAGGAAGGAGAAAATGACAGGGAACTAAAGACGAAAATAGTGCACGCCTGGAAACACGTTCATAGAAAAGGACGAGAGTCTCTAGGAAAACCAGATTGTGTCTCGATGGAGCCTTATCTCCATTGGGTACAAACTAGAGCTCTCAAGCTGAGGATGCCTTACCCTCGTCAGAAAGTTCTTCCATTAAGGGACTCTGCCCTTTATTTCATGTCTGAGCCAGAAAAACTTCAAGTTACTCTCAGCAAAGTTCAGCAGGAGAAGAGGTCTTGGAGGAACAAATACCATATTCTCAATGTGGAGTGCAAGAAAATACAGCAACTGTTAAGAGAAAAAGATGCCCTGATTGAGATTTTAGAGCAACATGCTGTAGAAAATCAGGATGACCAAAGGAATTTGCTCGCTCCTTTCACTTGGCAAAGGAAAGACAACCCGACAACGACCCAAGAGCCCCGGTCAAAGAAAAGGAAAGCATCAGAACCAGCACTTGAGCTCTCCTCCGAGAGGACTCAGGATCCATTAGTTTAGGTTTCCTTTTTCAGCACTTTGTAATCTACTATATTTCCATTTCCGCAATCCTTTGAATTCAATAAAACGGGGTTTCCCTACTGTTTGATATTTGCAATCTAATTGTCGAAGTTTACTTTGAATAAACAAAAATAATTAATAATCATTGCATTCATCATTCTCATAAACGCATTCTTCTTACCTATGAATCTCACGTTTGCGTCTCGATTCTAGAGTCAAACTGTCTCATTCGTACAATACTCGGGCCAATCGTCAGAAAAAGATGGATGATCTCGAGGAAGAGAACAGAGAGTTGAGAGAAGAGATCGATACTCTGAAAGAGGATCTGAGAAAGCTTCATAACGACATGCAAGCTCTAGTAGAAGCTCAAATGCAACACAAAGGACCGTGATCTCGGAGATCACATCTACGTCCATAGTGGAGAAGTATGATCCTAGGTACAAAATGCCAAAAGATCGTCCCTGGGGCCTGCCACTTAACTATATCCCGGAAGGATATATTCCGCCGATCACTGAAGATCTGGAAACTGCAGCAGGAGCCATTGGGCCTGAAGGTTACAAACTTCGGGAAAGCGAAGATACCAGGGGCATGACAGCAACTCCTGAAGGTTACAAACTTCGGGAGGCACCGGGAGTCTCGACCATAATGACTATACCACCGCCCGTGGTACACACTGTCCCGAAAGGATAGATTCCCCAGATACCTTCTGGTGGAAACGAAAACATGTTCGACAGAATGAATGAATTCCATGGACAGTTCCTGGAAATGCAGAAAGAACTTCAAGCCCTTCGCGGGCAGGATCTATTTGGAAAGGACGCTGCAGACCTCTGCTTGGTCCCCAATGTGAAGGTTCCACACAAGTTCCAAGTGCCCGACTTTGAAAAATACAAGGGTAACTCTTGCCCTCAGAGTCATTTAGTGATGTACGCTCGGCGAATGTCAGCTCAAACAAAGAACCAGGAGCTACTAATTCACTACTTTTAGGATAGTTTAACCGGTACCGCACTCAAATGGTACATGGATTTAAACCGCGCTACGATTAGTACGTTAGGAGATCTTGGCGTTGCTTTTGTTCAGCAGTACAAATACAATTTGGACGTGGCACCGGACAGAGATCAACTCAGATCAATGTCACAAAAGGACAAGGAAACCTTTAAGGAGTACGCTCAAAGATGGCGTGAAATTTCCGCTTAGATTTCTCCACCTCTTGAGGAAAAAGAGATGACAAAGATCTTCTTAAAGACCTTAAGCTCATTTTACTACGACATAATAGTTGCCAGTGCGCCCAGTGACTTCACCGAGATGGTGGGCATGGGAGTTCATCTTGAGGAAGCAGTCCGAGAAGGACGTTTAGTTAAAGATGTTGGATCATCAAGTAGTACAAAACGATACGGTAGTGCTCTCCCTAAGAAAAAATAGCAGGATATTGGGAATATCTCTCTCGGAAAGCAAAGGCGACGATATCAACTAGTAGCGATGGTAACTCCTGCTATCAACCCCGCGCCTATTCCTACGTATCAACCTTAAGTTGCGCAGAGCCAACTGAATCAACAGCAATTTCAGCAAAGGACACAACAGCCTCTTCAGCAGGATCGTCCTCTGTACAACAATAATTATACAACGCGACCACCAGGGTTTGACCCTATACCAATGTTGTACGCCGAACTGTTTCCATTATTACTGGTCAAGGGGCATTTCCAAACTAAGTCTCCTCTTACAGTACCGGAAAATCCTCTTTTTTGGTTCAAAGCAGATCAGACGTGTCCTTACCATCAAGGAGGATCAGGGCATAACATAGAGAACTATTTTAGTTTCAAATTCGATGTGCAAAAACTTGTTAGGAGCGGGGTCTTATCTTTCAAAGATACGAATCCGAATGTTCTCACGAACCCGCTGCCTCAACACGAGAAAGCTGCAGTCAATTTGATAGAGGGAGAGTCTAACAACATCTATCAAATTCACGATGTACTCTTATTGAGGACCAATCTGGTCAAGATGCATTGTAGACAGAGCGGGTATGGCCATGTGCCGCCTCATAATTATCACCAGTGTGATATCTGCTCTAAAAACAATCAAGGATGTTCTATGGTGCAATCGGCTCTACAGGAACAATTGGATCTCGGATGGATCAAAGAGCATCGAGTTCGTGGAGTCAACATGACCTATACGAATTCCAACGTCATTCAGAACAACGACATCTGTACAATGAATGTCAACTTGGTGGCGATACACTCAAGGCAAAGCCAGTATCATAATCTGCCGCGTCACGATTATAATTCCTGTCTGAATTGCTCGGTAAACAAACAGGGATGCTCTTTTGTACAAGAGGCCCTCCAGCGTCAGATGGATCTTGGATGGATCCAGGACTACCATGATAGGAATCCCTATCAGATCAACATGATTCAAATCTTCGATATTCGTCTGATGAATACCAGCTTGGTGGAGTTACATGCCAGGCAGGTCCAACTTGGTTTTCTCACTTTGCATAATTATCTGAACTGTAAAGGATGTTGTGAGAGTAACCAAGGGCGCGCTCTCGTTCAAAGAACTTTACAACACTTGTTAAACCACTGGTGGCTTCCAATCTATATGGATGAAGACACGCAACAAATTAGTGTGGTTGATGGGAACCCTACTCGGCAATGAAGTCAGGATGTCTGATCTATGGAAACAGATCTAGTGAGGTTACACTGCATTCAAAGCGGGCGTGGTCAGGTGCCACCACACAACTATGAATGTTGTAGAGTCTGTTCAGAAAATAACTAAGGATGTTACCTCGTGCGAGCAGCCCTTCAAGGTCAGTTGGATCGCAAGGAGATTCACCCATACCTAGCTTCGGGGTCCGTTGACTGGACGCTGAACTACTTCGCAGATCAAATTAGAGACGTGGTTGTAATCTCTGACCCTGAAAGGAACAAGGATGTTTGTACCATCATCCCTCTACTGGACGAATCAAAAGTTCTTAGCAAGGAACTGATTAAAGTTAATTACGACAATCAGAAAAATCAGAAGGCTCCTATAGTTATCTATCTACCGGGACTGCTACCGTATGAATCGGCTAAGGCGATCCCTTACAAATACGGTGCAACAACAATTGAGAATGGAAAGGAAATTCCATTGCCCTCCGTCGTGAATATTGCAGACATCAGTCGAGTAACACGGAGTGGTCGAATCTTCAACCGAGGGGTTGGAGAACCTAACAAAGAAAAGCAACTTCCGACAGAAGCTCCCGATCCACCAGTCGGTCAATCCAGTAATCCCGACCTTTCGAAAAACAATGATGAGATGCTGAAGCTCATCCAAAGGAGTGAATACAACATTGTTGACCAACTATTACAAACTCCTTCAAAGATCTCAGTGCTATCACTTTTACTCAGTTTCGAAGCCCACAGAGAGGCTCTACAGAAAGTTTTAGAGCAGGCCTTTGTGGAACAGGATGTGTCAATACGACAGTTCGATAGCATCATCTCTAACATCACTTCTTGCAACAACTTAGGATTGAGTGATGAGGATTTGCCAGAGGAGGGCAAAAGCCACAACATGGCGCTCAATATCACAGTTAACTGCCAGGACGATGCTTTAGCCAAGTGTACTGGTAGACATAGGATCGGCCATCAACGTTATGCCGAAGTCCACTCTAATGCGACTATCATTCAAAGGACCCCCGATGAGGGGCAGTGAGGTCATCGTCAAAGCGTTTGACGGGTCTCGGAAAGCAGTTATTGGCGAAGTCGACCTTCCCATAACTATCGGTCCTCACACTTTCCTAATCACTTTCCAGGTCATGGACGTCCGGGCAGCGTACAGCTGTTTATTAGGAAGACCGTGGATACACTAGGCTGGGGCAGTCACTTCGACACTTCACCAGAAACTAAAGTTCGTCAAGAACAACCGACTCGTCATGGTCTGTGGGAAGCAAGCCTTGCTCGTGAGTAACTTGTCATTATCTACTTGTATAGAACCCGAGGAGGTTGTTGGAACTCAGTTCCAAGCACTGTCGGTGAGCAATGAGAATCAATCAGAGAAAGGAACCTCGATTTCCTCATACAGAGATGCTCTCAAAGTGATCGAGAATAACAATGCTAAAGGACGGGGACAGCTTGTCATTCCTACTGATAATAAAACAAAGAAGGGTCTTGGTTTTTCTGCAACCTGCACCCAGACAGCTGCTAATGATGAAAGTCTTCATCCCATTCAGGACTTCTTCCACAGTGGAGATTTCCTTCACCCAGTGCAGCAAGCAGTCTATACCATCAACGAGGAGGATCCCTCCGATACGGATGAGGAATGGAAGTCCTATTTTAACAAGGACAGTTATATGTCTCAGGAAGAGGTGCCTACGCCCTTTTGCTATCCCGCACAAAGTCTGAGATTTATACCAAGGTCAGATGTCGAAATGATATACGGAGATTGTGATCCGGAAGGATGTCGTGCTCCACCAAACTCATTGGAGGAAGACACTCTGACGAAGGACAACTTTGACCACAACTATTATGGCCCAGTGGATGACCTGCCTATCTGGCAGCCGTACCCAGGAGACTTGGGGCAAGAAAATCAACCGAACAATGAAAATCAGCTGAGCATCATTGGAAAAAATACCCGCGTCCCCACCATATCATGGGATCAACACTCAGGTAATTCAGAAAACGTCTAGTACGACAATGAATTTGCAAAATTTGCAGGACTATAATTCATTAACTATGCCTTTCCCGAGGTCAACGTCATCGAAAGGGATGACTCCTCCAGTTCCAAAGAAGTGTGGGACACCTTAGGACAACCAAGTGGAAAATTTGACTATATGGTCAAATACACCGCTCCTGAAAGCTCTCGTATCAGGCTCGAAAACATTCAGCCAACTGAATGGGGAGATTTACCTGAGAGCACAAATACTATGCAAAATACAACAGAGGAATCCTCCTACGACAACTCTGCTTGGGAGGCAGATTCCAATGATCCTGCTCCACCAGAAATCAGCGTTATTTCTGAAGACAAATCAAGGAAAGTACCAGACTTTGTGATTCACCGAGGAGTTCGCCGCCAGTGGGTTGCAGTCGATGTTCCGAAGATTGTTCATAAGTCAAAGTAATTGCCGTCTTTAACCTTTCACCCTGCCCAGGTGAAACAGATGTTTTGATAGGGCTCGCTTTCTGTAAATTTCCCTCTTCGCTTCACCCAAAATGACAGAGTTTTGTTATATAGGGCTGTAGTTTCAAGAATTGACTTGTTCATAAATAAAATAACGTCGTTCTGTAATTTTCGCATTAATTGTTGTTTTCTATTTTCACTTTTCAGAAAATGGTAATCCTAAAAAAACAACTCAATAATAAAAACAAGCAGTTTTCAAAGAAAACTACACTGCACACACTTGCATTTTCTCTATCTCTTCTAAACACAAATCATCACGTCATGCAGATTGCTTGTTTTAAACCCCGTTGAAACATATGATTCGATGCCTTCTCCCAACTTTGAGTTCCCAGTATTTGGGGCTGAAGAAGAAGTTGACGACGAAATTCCAGAAGAGATCTCCCAATTACTCAGACTGAAGGAAAGGTCCATTGAACCTCACAAAGAGCCATTGGAAACGGTCAACTTGGGTTCAGAAAAAGAGAGAAAAGAAATCAGGATTGGGGCACTGCTCAGTCCAACTGCCAAAGAGAGTTTGACAAAGCTTCTCAGAGAATTTCCCGATGTGTTTGCTTGGTCCTATCAAGACATCCCAGGGTTGGATACCAGCATCGTGGAACTTCATTTACCATTGAAATCGGAATGTCCGCCAGTAAAATAGAGGTTGAGACGGACTCACCCGGACATGGCCATCAAAATCAAAGAAGAGGTACAAAAACAGATTGACGCAGGTTTCCTCTCCACTTCAGAGTATCCTCAATGGTTAGCCAACATCGTACCCATTCCAAAAAAGGACAGAAAGGTCAGAATGTGTGTAGACTACAGGGATCTGAACAAGGCTAGTCCAAAGGACGACTTTCCTTTACCACACATTAACAAGCTGGTAGACAGTACAACATAGTTCAAAGTTTTCTCCTTCATGGATGGATTCTCGGGCTGTAATCAAATCAAAATGGCGCCGAAAGACATGGAGAAAACTTCGTTCATTACCCCATGGGGTACCTTTTGTTACAAGGTAATGCCATTCGGTTTGAAGAACACCGGGGCAACCTATCAAAGGGCCATGACTACTCTGTTTCATGACATGATACACAAGGAAATTGAGGTATATGTCGATGACATGATTGCCAAATCTAAGACAGAAGAGGAGCATGTGACCCACCTGTCAAAACTATTCGAGCGGTTGAGAAAGTACAAACTCCGCTTGAATCCCAACAAGTGCACCTTCGGTGTCCGTTCAGGGAAACTTTTAGGGTTCATCGTCAGCCAGAAAGGAATTGAGGTTGATCCTGACAAGGTCAAGGCCATTCAAGAAATGCCTTCTCTGAAAACTGAAAAACAAGTCAGAGGATTCCTGGGACGTTTGAACTACATCTCCAGATTCATATTCCTCATGACCGCGACATGTGCACCGATCTTCAAATTACTAAAAAAGAACCAGGACTGCATTTGGACAGAAGATTGCCAAACCGCCTTCGACAGTATTAAGGAATACCTGTTGAATCCGCCTATTCTATCACCTCCAGTGGAAGGAAGACCACTAATCATCTACCTCATAGTCCTAGAGGACTCCATGGGGTGTGTACTTGGCTAACAAGACAAAACCAAACGGAAAGAGTCTGCCATCTACTATTTGAGCAAGAAATTCACCGACTGTGAGACTCGGTACACTATGCTTGAGAAAACTTGCTGCGCTTTGGGTTGGGCAGCCAAACGTCTTCGCCAGTACATGATTCATCACACTACTTGGTTAATCTCAGAAATGGATCCAATCAAGTACGTCTTTGAAAAACCTGCTCTCACGGGAAGAATTGCCCGTTGGCAGATGTTGTTATCAGAATATGACAAGAATACCACACTCAGAAAGTCGTTAAGGGAAGTATTTTAGCCAATCATTTGGCTCATAAACTGATTGACGATTAGGAATCAGTCGGATTTGACTTCCCAGACGAAGATGTCATATATTTAAAAATGAAAGACTGCGATGAACTAATACCCAGTGAAGGGCCATAACCAAGTTCCCAATGGGGACTAATCTTTGATGGAGCTGTCAATCAGTACGGAAACGGAATTAGGGCAATCATCATAACACCTCAGGGTACCTACATTCCTTTCACTGCCAGACTTACATTCAAGTGCACAAATAACGAGGCCAAATACGAAGCTTGTATCATGGGTCTCGAAGAAGCGATCGACTTAAGGATCAAGAACTTGGATGTACATGGCGACTCAGCTTTGGTCGTCAATCAGATCAAAGGAGATTGGAACACATACCAATCAGGACTGATTCCTTACAAAGATTACGGGAGAAGGTTGTTACCCTTCTTCAACCGAATCGAGTTTCATCATATCCCTCGTGAAGAGAATCACATGGCTGATGCATTAGCCACCCTATCTCCCATGATTAGTTTAGGTCAATGGAATGACTTACCTAAGATCGACATAATGCGCCTTGAGCGACCCGCTTACATCTTCACGATTGAAGCAGTCATAGACGACAAACCTTGGTATCTCGATATCAAATGCTTCCTTCAGAAACAAGAGTACCCACCTGGGGCACTAAGGAAAGACATAAAAACCCTCAGAAGGCTAGCAGGCAACTTCTTTATGAGCAGTGATACACTTTACAAGAGAAACTTTGACATGGACTTGCTCCGATGCGTAGACAGACCAGAAGCAGACATGCTGATAAAAGAAATTCCCGAAGGATCCTTTGGCACTCATGCCAACGGAGACACAATGGCGAGAAAAATTCTGAGAGTAGGGTACTATTGGTTGACCATGGAATCTGACTGCTACAAGTACATGAGGAGGTGTCACAAGTGTCAGATATACTCTGACAAAATCCGTGTACCGCCAACGCATCTCAAAGTTCTTTCTTCCCCGTGGCCTTTTTCTATATGGGGAATCGACATGATTGGCATGATCGAACCTAAGGCTTCGAACGGACATCGGTTCATCCTGGTAGCCATTGACTACTTCACCAAGTGGGTCGAAGCAACGTCATACGCCAATGTAACCCGACAAGTGGTGGTCCGATTTATCAAAAACAATATCATCTGCCGTTATGGTGTTCCGAGCCAGATCATTACTGATAATGGATCTAACTTGAACAATAAGATGATGAAGGAGTTGTTTGCTGAGTTCAAGATCGAACACCATAACTCATTTCCCTACCGACCCAAGATGAACAGAGTGGTAGGAGCGGCTAACAAGAACATCAAGAAGATTGTTCAAAAGATGGTTGTAACCTACAAAGACTGGCACGAGATGCTGCCCTATGCTCTTCACGGTTATCGCACATTTGTCTGCACTTCAACATGGGCAACCCCTTTCTCTCTAGTTTATGGCATGGAAGCAGTGCTCCCCATCCAAGTAGATATCTCGTCAATCAGGGTATTAATGGAAGCTAAGCTAACAGAAGCTGAATGGTGCCAAAGTTGGCACGACGAACTAAATTTGATTGAGGAAAAGCGAATCACGACACTATGCCATGGTCAGTTGCATCAGTAAAGAATGAAGAAGGCATTTGACAAAAATGTTCGACCTCGTGTCTTCAGAAAAGGAGACCTCGTGCTCAAGAAGATACAATCATTTCTCACTGACTCTCGGGGCAAGTGGACTCTGAATTATGACGGCTCCTATGTGGTCAAGAAAGCTTTCTCAGGCGGTGCCTTGAGGCTTGCAACCATGGACAGAGAGGAATTTGCCTACCCCACAAATGTTGATGTAGTCAAGAAATACTTCGCCTAAAAAAAACGTCTCGGTGGATTGAAAACCCGAAAGGGGCGGTCCAGGCAAAAATTAGAGACATAATAAAAAAAATCATCCCGGTGGATTGGAAATCTCAAAGTACAATCCAGGCAAAAGTTAGGGATAATGGCAAGTAACTACGTCCAACAGGGGCAAATCCCCTAGTAGCAGTCCTGCCATCCATAAAAAAACTCCAGTTAAGGTCATCTTCGACAGAAGCTCAGGATGCCCAGAATTCAAAGTTGGTAGAAGGATAATGGTTGTTATGTTTCAATGTAGCCCTTTTCCCTCAAATTACCATTTTCTAACTTTGTAAATACTCTATGGAATCACGCGTTTGGCTGATTTCCATCCTATCAATAAAATTTGAGCCCTTGTGCTTTTGTTTGTAGTTCTTATTTGTTTTAGCTTTACAGAACGACATTTTTAACATGATTAACGATTCTTGAAATAAAACAAAAATGAATTTACTTGTTAAAACTTTTTCAACTTTTAAAATAAAGATGGCAATTTCTTTTGACTGTTAAACGTCGAAAGAACATCAATCGCTTGTCCAGAAGTAAGCGAGCTACAAAGTGCAGAATCAAAGTACTCCTTCTAAACCAGCACGCCTGAACGAAGGATCAACTATGTCAGATGCAAATATTCCGTCCGACATCCCCGACAGAGCTCATGCCTCCTAAGCCCGACCAACGGTGGTCCCCACTGGGACTATCTCTCCTAAGCAAGGAAGAATTGCTACTTTTGAACCATTGATACTTTTCATCCCCCACAGTGGCCGAGTATCCCGTCATGTTCATCCGTCAGTTTGTATGTCGTGTCAGTTTTGTCAGCATAAACATACATACATCATGCATTATTGATTTACATTTGCATTCATATTGCATCACTATCACTCTAGTCGGTCTTATCCCCTAGTGATAAAAGTCTTCACAATCGATTTGTCAGTTCTTCCCTTATCAGGAAACGCCGTGTCTGAACAATCTCTCCTCTAGTTTATTTCTGGGATGAGGTCAGTCCTCGACCACTTTGATAACTTAAACCTCTGAAAGACCAGAGAAAACATTCAACAAATGTCACTCTTCACCATTGAAGATGATATCTTCGCTTTCCCAGATTAAGGAAAATCCCCAGCGAAAGCCTCTTAACCGAAGACTCTCAATAGCACATTGGTTCTTCTCTCCAGAAAGTCAATGTTTACAAAGTCATCGGCACCTCGAAATTGGATCACATCATATGGCATTTCTCCGAGAAGATCTTTGAGAAAAGTATGATGTAATATCTCCAAGCGAAGGTAGTCTCTCGAAAGACTCGTTCTCCCCCAGTAAAGTCAACGAATGGCATCTCCAACAGAGAAGTTTGTACACCTCTACAACTCAGACAGATGGGTTCCCCTGCGAGTCTGACATCAAAAGTTTTTCCCATCAAATGGCATCTCCCCAGGAAAATTCTGCGAGAATTTTGAGGAAAATCGCTACACACAGCATCCCTTGTCAAGAAAGTTATTTGACAAAAGAAACTGAGACCAGTTCCTTGGTAGGAAACCAGGATCGAGGGGAAGTTTATTTCAAAAGAAACTAAGACCAGTTCCTTGGTAGGAAACCAGGATCGAGGGGAAGTTTATCTCAGAAACTTAGACCAGTTCCTTGGCTGAAGACCAGGATCGAGGGGAAGATTTTACCTTTTCCGAGCATCATTGCTTAGCAAAAGAAGAAGGATGCGTGAACTACCATTCTTAATCACCATCCAAATTTTGGGTATTCCGATATTTAATCCTCTTGCACCCCGAATGCCCGAATACCTTCGCCATTCACACCTTCGGGTCCAAGAAGATTAAATAGGGGCATCTGTCATACCCTAAATTTTGACCACTAAGATTTCCCATCATTGTGCAAATCATCATCACAATATGGATGAACCATTAGTCTCCCCAAAGATGGGTGAGCATCCACTACAATCAGACTTAGGGTTTCAAGCCCTCTCAGAGCTCTTAGACAAAGGATCAATCAAGGAATGACATGATCTTCAAGTTGTCTAGCCTCTCAAACATCCACAATGGATCAAGAGGACTCCCACTCCAAGGATTAAGCACAAGGCTGCTCCCTTCTAAGTGGATTAAGCCTCAAGATCGCCAAGGTTACCAAATTAGGGTTTTGGTCGACTAGAGCCTCTAGATGGAAATTTTCCTCTGGGCATGAGCCAATGCTTCAAGGCATAACCCAAAATACTCCAAGGGACATCATGGACCCAATCATCAAGTCAATTTAACCTTAGGGGATGCATTCACAAAAAATCAGGAATTTGGGTTTCTTGACCTAATTCACCCCTAAGTTGACTTTTGGGACAAAACAGGAGCCAAGACCTCAAGACATGATTTGAGGGTCTCTAATAAGCCACATTGATCCATTTGCAACAATGGATTGATCCAAGAAGCTTGAGCAACAAGTTTCAATTTCATCTGAACCACAGTTAGGGTTTCGCGAGAAAAGTCAACCATATCTTTGACTTTTGATCAGGACATGCTCCCAAACCCTAGGATGTGATTCAATACACCCTATAACACCTATGAAACCAATCCATCAAGTTTGATTTAGGTCAAGGACTTGATTTCATAGAGGATCGCATAGTTTGGAATTCATCTGATAAAAAGTCAACTGTGCACAAAAGTCAAACTTTGACTTTTTGAGATTTTTCACAATTATGGTATTTTAACCCTAAAATGATGTTAATGTGTGATTGGAATCATCATTCATAAAAAAAAATAAGAAAAGTGGGATAACTTGTAAAAGGGGTATGCATAAAAAACTTAGAAATTTTGCTAAGTTATGGAACAAAGTGGCTAGGGTACCAACTTTGGAGGATCATAACTCCTAAACCACAAGGCCATTTTTCCCCATCCAAAGCTGGATTTGTAGCTCTCATGACACTCTACAAAAGCTTCAAACATAACTCATTCCAATTCCTCATGGATTTTAAGTTATTGAATGATCAAAATCACAAAAAGTGAAAATGTCACTTTTTTCCAACACTTAGTGAAATTTTCACTAAGTCAGAATCTGCCTTACTTTTTTGCAAATGTAGGGGCATTTTTCACTTGGATCCAAAAAGTATCAAAACCAATTATGATCAAACAGTTGTTGTATCATATGAGGGCTTTCCAAAATGGCCAAGAACTCCATCAAAGTCCACTTGAGCCATGACATATGACAATGCCAATATGCCTTGTTGCAAACTGTCATGGCCAGGCAGATTTTGGAGTTTTGCTCGATTTGCTCAAATTTTGCAAAGGGCAAGCAACTCTATCCATCCGAACACCTCAAGGGGGGACCAAGAAGGAACCAACTCTGATCCCAAGCCTCCCAAGTCTTTGGAACCAAAAATAGAATGCCAAACCTAGAAATGCCTAAAAGAGGGACAAGACTCCAATTTTGGATTGGAGCATTCAATGGATGCACCAAGGTGGCATGGACTGAGCCATTTCCAACTGAATTCAGTCAAGACTTATCCAAGACCAAGGGGACCAGCAGCCTATGCCCTAACCTCTAGTCAATGGATAGAGGAGACTTGGATTCTCATTGCTCAACATTGGCCAAACCTCTGCTGTAGTTGCCATTCACTATTGCAGCCAAAACAAACTTGCTCTACTATAAATAGAGCTCAATTGTGTTCAGTTTGAGTACACCAAAGCACTACAACACTTGCTTTCCTCAAAATCTCTTTCTCTTAGCAAAAATGCCTTCTTTAGCAAGGTAACTCTGAGTTTTTGAGTTAGAGAGCAATTCCACCACAACTTATGATCCAAACACATCCAATATATCATATCTAAGCTGTCCAAACTCTCACAAGTGACCTATAACACCAAAATCACAAAGTCACCTCTCAAAACCTCAAAATAGGACTTTTGTGCAATTTTCAAGCCATTTCTTGATTCAGTCACTTTCCAAACCAGATAAAACCTCAAACACACTCCAAATATCATCCTTGAACTGTCCCAAATAGTTCCCCCCATCTGGAACACCATTTGAGAGAGTTTCTATTTTGGCCACTTTTGCCCCTTTTGCAAGAAAGAGCTCAAACTTGTTCCTGAGGTTTCCAGCTAATTCCAACCATCCTAAAAGCTTCTAAGAGATCATTTAAGGTTGTTCAAAGCATCAAATCATTTCTGGAACAAGTGGCTTGGCAGATTGCACAAAAGGTCCAAAAAGAGGTAAGCATCACAACTTGGATTCTTTGAACCATGTTTTCTTTTGATGTCCACTGATCATGCATCTCTTATACATGTTATATGTGTTGTGTTTGCACCAATTTATCATGTAATTCATGCTTGTACCAAGAGATGGCATAGAAAATGCAAATCATGGCCTATTTCAAAACCACTATCGGGTTTTTCAATAAGAGCATGATCTGAAAAAAAATACCACCACCATTGGATTCCTTGTGAAATTCTAGGCAGGATAGACCTAAATTTTCTCCTAATCCATGGAGAAATGAGAAAGTTATGGCCTTCACGTTTTCAACCAAAATCTTGCCTTGCCTTGCCTTGGGCCAGGCCAAAAACAA
Organism: Lathyrus tuberosus; assembly: GCA_022829125.1. Classification (NCBI taxonomy): domain Eukaryota; kingdom Viridiplantae; phylum Streptophyta; class Magnoliopsida; order Fabales; family Fabaceae; genus Lathyrus; species Lathyrus tuberosus. Next base: position 1,174,977 of record JALAZF010000617.1, on the reverse strand, counting down.
GGCAAGCCTTGTATATTTGTGGTTGTGTTTCAATCAACGGATGTATCACCACCCCAGTGGTAAGACGCACGCCCTATACACAAGAGGTCTGGGGTTCGAATCCCCCTCGCCCCAGATCCTCTTTTTGCTATTTTCTCCACTTTTTTATTGTTTTTCTTATTATTTTTAATGATTTGAAAAATTAATAACTCCCTCAATTTTAATTAATTTTTTTTGGTTCTTTTTGAAAAAAATCACAAAAATGTTGAAATATTTTATTCCACAAAAAAATTAAGTTTATATTAATTATTTAATATAATTAGTATTTTTGTAAATAAATTCCTTTTTAATTGTTTTTAAGCATTTAGAAGTGAATATTTACTATGAAAATCAAAACTAAATGAGTTTTAATTTATCTTGTGATAAAAACCTCATTTTTCAAACCATCAACAAAAATCACAAGTGGTTTATTCAAACTTATTTGGTATTTTTATCATTTTTATTTGATTTTCTTTAAATATTTACTTTTAAAAGAAAATAAATTTAGGGTTTCCTTGATTTTCACTCAAACAAAACTTTTAAACACTTTGGGCCTCTAATAGAGTGTAAGACCCAATCCCCTTTTAACCAAAACAATTTTGGGCCTCAGATATTGTATAAGTCCCTCTGCGTTAAAAGAAAATCTCGGTGCGATCGCCAGTTCAAAAATCAAACCCTTGGGCCTACCCTCGTGTTATAAGCCCCATTATTTAAAAATCATTGGGCCTCTAGTAGAGTGTAAGACCCAACCCTTTTTGAAAACCAAAATAATTTGGGCCTCACTTATTGTATAAGTCCCGATACCATCAAAAAGTACGGCGCGATCGTTGCCTTTTAAAACATAACTTTTGGGCCTCTCATTGAGCTGTAAGCTCCACCACTTGTACAAAAATAACCCTTTAGGCCTCTTGAGAGAGTGTAAGACCCATCCCTTTGTACAAAAAACCTTTTTGGGCCTCAGTCACTTGTATAAGTCCCTGTACAATATACAAAACAACAGTGCAATCACTGATAAAACCTTGGGCCTCTCCTTGAGCTGTAAGCCCCAACAATATTTTCAAAGCACTTTCTCCTTTGATTTTGAATATAATATTGTTATCAAAGTTTTCTTTGTTGAACAACTAACCAAACAGCATGGAAGCTCTACAACCGAGTAAGTGTTTATCCGCTTTCTTTATCCGCTTTCATATATATATATATATATATATATATATATATATATATATAACTGTATTGTGGGGCTGCTCACTGTAAGGCTTCCTTCACAAACTTTTATATACTTGTCAAATATCCACTGTGTAATACTAGTATAGCTATTTAGAGTTTTCCCCGACAACTACGTCTAGCACTAGGTAAAGCCCTGTTGGTCACTCTTAAATACAAACAAAACTAGATCCCCATATGATTACCAGACACAGTCTTCCCTCCTCTTGGGGTTAAACAATATGGAGACGTGAAAGTCAGCATTCTTAGTGAACCCTTTCTCAGACTGTCACCCTTAGAAATCGTCAAAGAGACTCTACTCCCCAAAGATGATCTTTTCTCCGTGAATGGCATCTCTTGAGTTTCTTCTAAATTCTCAGACTTTCCTGGCTTGATCTATTCTCGGGGTTTGGAGACCCACGGGCTTCTTAAAAGCATCCCCGCCTCCTCTTGGGCGTTGTACAAGGACCCTTCGGCTTCGTAAAAGCTCCCATGCCTTCTCTTGGGCTTAGTACAAAGACCCAGAGACCTCTACAGGTATAGGAACAGAACCTAGTCTTCAATTTGCTAGAGCTGTCTTTCTGAGTCAAGTGTCAGACCAGTTAATGGGTTGACCTTCATCCCTTAACATACAAGCCTTCTCTTAGGCATCATACAAAGATCATTCACTACCTGAGAATCGATTTCTCAAAACAACCGTAGATTTGGACAGTCTCAATACCCTTTGGATTTTCCATTTCCTTAAAGAACAGGAAATCTCCCTGATCCTCTGATCAAACTCAAAGTACAGCATTACCCATATAAGAATTAATTTTCTCTTTTAACCAACATACTGGACCTGTCACTAAACTGAAACAGTCACCAGCACCCTAGCCTCCTCTTGGGCTTTGTACAATGATTCTCCCCAGCGGAGCTAACCATTTCACACTATCTTGTTGAGTATAAAAGACTCTCTTGTTGAGTCAACCTGTTTATCCTCCATCTCGGGCTTCGTACGAGATACAAAAACACTCTCTTGTTGAGTATAAAAGACTCTCTTGTTGAGTCACCCCCTTTTAGCCTCCATCTCGGGCTTCGTACGAGATACAAAAACACTCTCTTGTTGAGTATAAAAGACTCTCTTGTTGAGTCAAACATTTTCAGCCTCCATCTCGGGCTTCGTACGAGGTACAAAGACTCTCTTGTTGAGTCAAGTGCCTTTAGCCTCCGTCTTGGGCTTCCTACAAGACACATACCAAAAGCACTCTCTTGTTGAGTTAACCATTTTAGCCTCTCTCTCGGGCTTCGTATGAGACACATAAAAACACCCTCTTATTGGGTCAATAGCCTCCTCTTAGGCTTTGTATAAGGAAACCCCGGTTGAGTCAATCAACCTTTTAGCATCAAAATTTGTGCCTCGTTCACAGTATACAAACATCAACAACTCCTTTTCCCCCCATCTAATTGTTGTAAGCGGTAAGCCTCTAGATTATTTACATCCACGCCACTGTCCCTCTTTTAGCATGAGAAATTCCTAATGAAAGATGGCATTGCTCTAAACTGAGTTAAAATCTTCTCCTTCGGGTTAAAAATCCCCTATAAAGGAAATTATGGCATTACTGGATTCACATATCCCAGTTAAAGTAATTCTCCTTTATAATCAGTCACCCAACAGTTGTGACAAACAGACCCCCTCTAGAGATGACAAATTCTCTCAAAAGTCAAAAACCTTTAGCTTTACATCTTGGGCTTCGAACAAGATACAAATAAACCCTTCAACTTCACATCTTGGGCTTTGAACAAGATACAAATAGACCCTTCAGCTTCACATCTTGGGCTTTGAACAAGATACAAACCACCTTTAGCTTCACGTCTTGGGCTTTGAACAAGACACCAAAACGACCTTTTTCCTCCCGTAGAATAGGAGGAACTACGATCGCTCTGATTTCCCTGTTTCGTTAAACGGGAATACGTAGGCATAAGATTGAAAAATCTTAGCGAGCACGTTAATAAAAAACCCAAAATCCCGTACCTTCATACATCAATCAAAAAGCATCAGTCCTAACATCCTACCAATAGCATAGTCCCGTCATTTCATTCTTAGCAAAATAAGCAGAGAGAGGCCCACAATCTAAACCGCATCTGTAAACCAACATTCATCTGTTTAAACTCAGTATGCAACCAGGGTTAATTGGAGACATCTATTTCCCTTCCTTCATCAGCTTCAATAGGATAAAAAATGAATCAACCAGTAGTACCCCAGAGCGACAGTGCTTAAGAACCACGTCCAAAATCGCTCGCTACACACGTTCCCTATGCTGGCAAAGTACAGGGCTTTCTTTATCAAAAACTGGGCTGGCAAACCTTGGATTCCACCCTTAGTGGTTATGTGAGTCCTGACTTCTGACTCATCCAAATAGATTTCTCTTGCAATGGTTTGATCCTTTGGGATTTCTTCCAGTCCAGAAAAGGGAGCTTGGTCAGTGATATGTAAATCAGTCAGGTGAGAGTATTCTTCCAGCGTTGGTGCTAGTTGATAATTCGGGAATGTGAAATAGTGATAGACCGGATCGTATAACTGAATGAGCATAGCCAGTATTCCTTCAATTACATGGACCCTTAACAGAGACAGCAATCCTCCGTACTTGGCTCTAAAAGCATCAGGGTTAGTGATCATCCTTGCCAGACCTCTCAAATCCTCTAGTTTTGGAACCTTGAAGGTGTACTTGTGAGTCTTCCTTCTACCGAAATCCATAACACAATCTCCTTTCTCTGATATTTGCAATCATTGTCTTAGTTTAATTTGAAAAACAAAACGAGTAGAAGAGAAGATTTTTCTTTGTTTAAATGTTTTCTAATGAAATGAATGCATGAATGCAGCACACAAAAACATAGAAAAAACATGGGGTCAAAGGTTCGGTGTCATGAAGTCATGGCCCTACCCATCCCCAAAGGTTATACTGGTGATTTTTTGTACCTGTCCTCACAATCATTGACCCCTCTTGGGATAACAACAGCAGGTTGGTTCACCCGAGCGAGCTGATGTATCTTAGAGTAATCTCAAATGAGGGTAGTATCGCATGACAACTATTTCCGATAGCTTCCGCACTACAAAATAGTAACATGGTTTCAGTCTACTAAAATCCTCAGCTTCTCAGATAACCCAATCGAACAATCTGCTTTCAACAACCGAAGTCGTATAGGCATTGAATCCACAAAGGGTCTCTCCACTGATTCGATGGTCGACCAGGACCTCTTATTTGGGAGTCACTCCCTGTAAGATTACCCGTCTAGTGCCATCACTAATCTTAGGTGTATACTCAATCTTTCCAGATGCGACATCACCCGCAGTCCCATTAGCAGAAAAATAAACACGGATATCAATTAGGAAAAGTGATATATATATATATTCATCCTAACATCCGAGACCTCTATAATCCTATTCCTATACAGACAATGACTCCCCAGCAGAGTCTCCATTTTTCTGTAGCGAGCGGTTTTTGTCGGTGACGCGACCACCTTATCGCTGAAGTTTGGGGTTTTCCTCCTCAAGGAGAAAGGGTGCTACTTTCTGATTTCTTATTTATCCCATGATGCTGGAAGGGAAAGGGAAGCTATCTAAAATTAACCTTGCACGTGAATGCTTAACTGAACAAATGCTTAAAAGAGATTGGGGGGTCCGGGGCCAGATTATACAATGGGTAGTTGTCAATTACCCATCCTTTATGTTGTTATCCACAGGATATTAGCTTTAGGGTTTCGCTTTGTAATTGATGGTGTTTATCTGGTAATGGGTTAGGAAAGTTTCTTGGGAAAGTATGACAGGGAGAGTGAGTTTTTGTTGATGTTTGGGTTTCTCCCGATGTTTTTGGTAAGGTACTAGGCCTAAGTTTTGATTGATATGAAGGTACTGGACCTAGAGTTTTTTATTAGTATGCTCACTAAGATTTCGCAATCTTATGCCTACGTATTCCCGTTTAAACGAAACAGGGAAATCAGAGCAATCGTAGTTCCTCCTATTCTAAGGGAGGAAAAAAAGGTTTTGGTGTCTTGTTCAAAGCCCAAGATTGAAGCTAAAAGGGTATTTGTGTCTTGTTCAAAGCCTAAGATTGAAGCTAAAAGGGTATTACTGAGAGAGAATTTGTCATCTCTAAAGAAGGATTGTTGATTTTTGTGTGCCTTGATCAAAGCACAAGGTTGATGTTAAAAGGTTAATTGACTCGGCTAGGGGGTTTCTTTATACAAAGCCTAAGAGGAGGCTAGAAGTGACCGACTCAACAAGAGAGTGCATATATTGGTGTCTTCTACAAGGCCCAAGATTGAGGCAAAAAAAAGACAGACTCTTTGGGGATATCATTATACAAAGCCTAAGAGGAGGCTATAAGTTTGACTTTTCCGGGGAAAATATTATGTTTGTCTTGTATAAAGCCCAAGATTGAGGCTGAAAGGGGTTTTGACTCCACTGGGGAGAATTATCTATCTTGTACAAAGCCCAAGATTGAGGCTGAAAAAGGGAAATTAACTGACTCTGGTGAGGATATTTTTTATGTGTCTTGTACAAAGCCCAAGATTGAGGCTGAAATGAGTTTGACTCTGCTTGTGGAAATTGTTCCTCAAAGCCTAAACGAAGGCTGGTAGGAAATGACTCGGCTGGGGAAGATATTTGTCCCCAGTTTAAGAGATGGAAATTTCTGTCTTGTATAAAGCCCGAGATAGAGGCTAAAGGGTTCTGACTCAACAAGAGAGTGTTTTTATCTATCCTATACAAAGCCCAGGATTGTGGCTGAACAAGCTGGAGAACTTGAGAGGAGGCTAGCTCCTACTAATGGGGAATCTTTATACCAAGCTTTGGATAAAGATCGACTCAACAAGAGCGTATTTTTATTTGTCTTGTACAAAGCCCAAGATTGAGACTAAAAAGGGTTGACTCAACAAGAGAGTCCGAGAAGGTGATTGACTCAACAAGAGAGTCCAAATAGTGATTGACTCAACAAGAGAGTCTGGAAAGGTGGTTGACTCAACAAGAGAGTCTGAAAAGGTGATTGACTCAACAAGAGAGTCTGAAAAAGTGATTGACTCAGCGAGAGAGTCTGAAAAGGTTAGCTCCACTGGGGAGAATCATTTGTACAAAGCCCAAGAGGAGGCTGACTTTGTTGAGGAAGGATCATTATACAAAGCCTAAGAGGAGGCTAGCTTTCTGCTGAGGAAAGGTCCTTATACAAAGCCTAAGAGGAGGCTATCTTTTGCCGGAGATAATTGAGATCCCGAGGCAGGTCCAAGTGGGGAGTCAACTCTTGATAAGGATTACAAAAGAGTTGAGGTATCATATGCCTTTAGGTTCTGATTTGAGATAGTGTTGACCCTGGTCGGGGAACTCTCATGAGAGAGGTTGGGTTTCTGCTGGAGATTGATCCAGAATGCCCGGGGTTTCTTCCTATAGTTGTAAGGAACTTGAGAATGTCTTTGATCAAGGGGATTAGACTGTCTAAGTCTACTGGTGTGGAAGAGTTTTATCTTTTGTATGATGCCTCTAAGAGGAGGCAAGGTGTTTTTAAGGGGTGAGAATCAACCCTAAATGGTTTGATGTTTTGACACTGGAAAGACTGCTCTAGTAAAGGATGACTAAGTTCTGTCTTATACCTTTAAGAGGTCGTCAGGGTCATTGTATTAAGCCCAAGAGAAGGCATGAGAACTTCTAAGAAGCTGAAGGGTCCTTGTACAACGTCCAAGAGGAGGCGGGGATGCTTTTAGGAAGCCTGTGGGTCCCGAACCAAGAGAAGTTCAAGAAATACAATTCACAGAGAAGAGATCATTTCAGGAAAGTTCGAGGTTCGAAGAAACTCAAGAGATGCTATTCACAGAGAATAGATCAACTCCAGGAGTAGAATTTCTTTGACAATTTCTAAGGGTGACAGTCTGTGAAAAGGTTCACCGAGAATACTGCCTTTCTCTTTGTTCCATATTGTTTAACCCCAAGAGAAGGGAAGATTGTATCTGGAAATCCTATGGGGGATCTAGTTTTGTTTGTATTTAAGAGTGACCAACAGACTTTACCTAGTTCTAGACCTAGTTGCCGGGGAAAATCTAAATAACTATACTAGTATATATACAGTTGATATATGACAAGTATTTTAAAAGGTATGAAAGAAGACTAACCATGCGCAGCTTCCCACAATACAGTTATATATATATATATATATATATATATATATATATTTGAGCAAGTAAATGAAAGCGGATAAAACTTACAGGTGAGCAAGCTTCCATGCTGTATGGTTAGTTGTTCAGAGAAATTAAAGAAATTTTTGATAACATGTATATTTGAACCTAAATCAAAAGGGAGTTGTTTGTGAAAAAATTGTTGGGGCTTATACTCAAGGAGAGGCCCAAGGTTTGAACAATGATTATACTGTTGTTTTGAATATCGTATCTGGACTTATACAATGACTGAGGCTCAAAAAGTTTTCTGTACAAAGGGATGGGTCTTATAACTCAAAGAGAAGCCCAAAGGTTATTTAAAGAAAAGAAATAAGACTTACAACATAAGGGTAGGCCTAGATGATTTTGAAAACAACGATCTCGTCGGAGTTTCTGAAACTGTATCGGGACTTATACAATACACTGAGGCCCAAAAATGGTTTTTTTTACAAAAAGGGGTTGGGTCTTACACTTTATTAGAGGCCCAAAGTTTATTTTTGTACAAGATATGGGGCTTACAACTCAGGAGATGCCCGAATGATTTTGAAAATACGAAGATCGCGTCATTTGTTTTGAAAATATACAGAGGGACTTATACAATATGTGAGGCCCAAAAATGTTTATTTACAAAAGGGTTGGGTCTTACACTCTATTAGAGGCCCAAAGATTATTTAAAGAAAAGAAATGGGACTTACAACACAAGGGTAGGCCCAGATAATTTTCTTGTTTGAAAATGGCGATCGCGCCAAGATTTTTTAACGCAGAGGGACTTATACAATGTCTGAGGCCCACAAAGGTTTTGATTAAAAAAAGATTGGGTCTTACACTCTATTAGAGGCCCATGAGTAATTTTGAGAAAAAGAATGGGGCTTACAACTCAGGGAGAGGCCCAGATGGTTTTATTTTAAACTGGCGATCGCACCGAGATTTTTCTTTTAACGCAGAGGGACTTATACAATATCTGAGGCCCCAAATGGTTTTGGTTAAAAGTGGGTTAGGTCTTACACTCTATTAATGACCCAAAGTATGTTAAAGATTTGTTAGGGTGAAAATCAAAGAAACCCTAATTTCATTTTCTTTTAAAAGTAATCCTTTTAATAAAAATGAATAAAATGACAAAATTACCAAATAAGTCTAAATAAACTACTTATGATTTTTAGTTAAGGTTTGAAAAATGAGGTTTTAATCACAAGATGATTTAGGACTCATTTGATTTTGATTTTCAAGATGAATATTCATTTTTAAAAGGTTTAAAAACAATAAAAATGAATTTATTTACAAAAATACCAACTATATTAAATAAATAATATAAATCTGATTTTTTTGTGGAATAAAATATTTCAATATTTTTGTGATTTTTTGTAAAAAGAACCAATAAAAAATAATTAAAATTGAGAGAGTTATTAATTTTCCAAATCATTTAAAAAATAATATGAAAAATAATAAAAATGTAATAAGTGATAAAAAAAAGAGGTCTGGGGCGAGGGGGATTCGAACCCTAGACCTCTCGCTTGCCAATACTCACAAACTAGCTGATCAACCACTAGGGCGCAATGCTAATTCATTAAACATATGGCAAATGAAAAATATATAGAGAACTTGGTTTGAAAACTTTAAGAATGGCGTCATGGCCATCTTCTTCCTTGGGCCAGATGTGTGAAGCTCTCTATCTCACTCGTTTCTCAACCATTTGACACGATTCAAACACCAAATTCATGCGTTTTTTAACAAGGAACATGATGGCAATATTTGATTTCATTTATTTTCAGTGTGTAGCAAGTTACATCAACATGAGTGTATGAGCCCTAATTTTGCAAAAGCAATCATGCAGACATGTTTGTGAGTGTTATGGTCAAATTTTTTTAGGGGAAACACTCAACATATGATGATAAGCAATTGGTAAAAGTATCATGCGAGGAAATATGCATGGATCATGTATGAGAGTTTGAGGTTTACCTTGTTGCAAGAAGAATTGGAACTCTACACAAAGTGTGTTCTAGAAGTAATCTGATGACCTCTACAGCTTCAATGGATGTTATGGAGTGGATTGCATGCCTTAGAACACTTTGAAAATCTTTGGATCAAGTTGTGGTATCCCAACTGCATAATGGCTAGGTTGAAGATTGAGATTTTGATTCAGGTGTTTCAGAAGTGGTTTAGGTGTTTGGAAAGCTTCTATACATCATATATGATATGTTAGAAGTGATGGTTTTAGTTGCTTGGATTTGCAACTCAAAACCCGATAGCACTTGCTCAAAAACAAAGAAATTTGGCACTTAAGGAGAGAATGAGAGAAAGCAATGTTGTAGGCTGCTTTGGGGTGATTTGAATGATCAGTTAGGACCTCTATTTATAGTGGAGGAGTTGTGTTGAAGTGGTTCTCTTGAAGCTCAGAGGATAAGGCCATGGTTCAATGGTCTTGGCTTGGCATAAATGCCTCTTGCACTAGGTGTAATAGCTGCCCCAAATAGATCAGCTATGTATTGACTGATTCCACATTCCTCGGTCATTTTAATTGTTGTTTAATCAGAGAACTTGACTGAGGAGAGTGAGAATCTTGAAAGTGCACTATTCCACATTAATTCCCTTTGAATTCAAGGCATATATGCCAAACACTCATCAATTCTCAAGGATAAGCTCTTGGCATTTTAGTCCAAGTTTGTTGGTTGGATCAGATGCATTGTGATCATATTGGATGAACTTGGCATAGTGATCCTTGGCTTTGACTCAGAAATCGTGTAAAGCAAGAAAATATGTAAACTGGTTTTTTCATGACAGCATTGCCATGGTGTTTTGCAGCAGCCATAACTCTTGGCTCAAGCTGAGTTGTTTCATGCCAATAAGTTCCTTGGATTGTAGGCAATATGGACAACAACTTTGGTGTTTACATCTTGAATTGATTCAGCCTAAAACTATGTGAAACAGCCCTCCAAGTTTTAGTGTTTCACTTGAAATCTGCCTTGAGCAGAATTTTTCTAAGTGTTGGAAAAAGATGAATTTTCGTGTTTTTAGTGATTTTGATCCAATAATAACTTGAAATCTATGAGGAATTGGAATGAGGTGTAGTTGACACTTTTGAAGTATCCCATGAGAGCTACAAATCCAGCTTTGGACCATCTAAAGTGGTTGCTTGGATCTCAAGTTATGATCCTTGGAAGTTGGTAACTTAGAAAAGTTCTAAGTTTTTATGGTTACCCCTTTTACAAGTTATCCCACTTTCTTTGATTTTTCTTGATGAATGATGATTCAAATCACATATTAACATTGTTTTAGGGTTGAGGAACCATAATTGTGAAAATCTCAAAAAGTCAAACTTGACTTTTGTGCACGGTTGACTTTTTATCAGATGAATTCCAAACTGTGTGATCCTTGGTAAAATCAAGACCTTGACCTAAATCAAACCTAATGGATATGTTCCATAGGGGTTGTAGGGTGTATTGAATCATGTCCCAAGGTTTAGGAGCATGTCCAGGTCAAAAGTCAAAGGTACAGTTGACTTTTTCCTCAAAACCCTAATTGTGATCCTGATGAAAATGAAACTTGTGAGTCAAGCTTCTTGGATCAATCCATTATTGCAAATGGATCAATGTGGTTTATTAGAGACCCTCAAATCATGTCTTGAGGTCTTGGCTCATGTTTTGTCCCAAAAGTCAACTTAGGGGTAAATTAGGTCAAGAAACCCTAATTCCTGATTTTTGGTGAATGCATCCCCTGAGGTCAAATTGACTTGATGATTGGGTTTATAAGGTCCCTTAGAGTATCTTGGGTTGTGCTTTGAAGCATTAGCTCATGCCCAGAGGAAGATTTTCATCTGGAGGCCTCAGTCAACCAAAACCCTAATTTGGTGACACTGGCGATCTTGAGGCTTGATCCACTTGGAATGTTGCAACCTTGTGCTTGATTCTGGATGTGGGAGTCCTCTTGTTCCTTTATGTGAGTTTGAGAGGTTAGACAAGTTAAATATCATGTCATTCCTTGATTGATCCTTTGTCTAAGCTCTAAGATGGCTTGAAACCCTAATTCTTAGCTGTAGTGATTGCTCAACAATCCTTGAGGAGACTGATGAGGCATGAAGGTACATCCATATTGTGATGATGATTTGCACAATGATGGGAAATCTTAGTGGTCAAAATTTGGGGTATGACAGATAGCTTGTAAACGGCCTCCCGCTTTTGACATAATATGTGATCAATAAATAAATTTTTTATTGCATTCAAATCATGCTTTATTTTCTTTCTTTATTTTAATTTTTCACAAATAACAAATGGAAAAAGTTTCTTTTATTTCCACCTTTCAAATAGCTCATTCTAAACAAAATTCATAAACATGCAGAACAAATAAATGCATTGATAATAACATGGCAAACATTCATTGTAATTCTGGGATTCCAATTAACCAAGCTGAAGAAGATGGAGAGGAAGATTGTGAATTACCGACTGAACTAGCAAGGCTCCTTGAGCACGAGCAGAAAGAGATTCAGCCACACAAAGAGCTAGTAGAAGTTGTCAATCTTGGCACCGAGGAAGTCAGAAAAGAAGACAAGGTTAGGGCATCCCTCGTTAAACATGTACACTCCAAGTTGGTCAAGTTATTGGAAGAATATGTTGATATCTTTGCCTGGTCTTACCAAGATATGCCTGGGTTGGATACCAATATCGTTGAACATCACTTGCCACTCAAGCCCGAATGTCCTCCTGTCAAGCAGAAACTCAGAAGGACCTAACCCGACATGGCACTTAAGATCAGAGAAGAGGTGAAGAAACGGTTTGATGCTGGATTCCTAGCCACTTCTGAATATCCTGAATGGGTTGCTAATATCGTCTCGGTTCCTAAGAAAGATGGGAAGGTCAGAATGTGTGTGGATTATCGAGATCTCAATAAAGCAAGCCCGAAAGATTATTTTCCTCTGCCTCATATTGATGTCTTGGTATACAACACTGCGCAGTTCTCCATCTTTTCATTCATGGATGATTTCTCAGGGTATAATCAGATTAAGATGTCCCTAGCTGATATGGAGAAGACCACTTTCATCACGCCTTGGGGTACATATTGCTACAAAGTCATGCCATTCGGTTTGAAGAACGCAGGGGCAACATATCAACATGCCATGACAACCCTCTTTTACGATATGATCCATAAAAAGATTGAGGTTTACATGGACAATATGATTGCCAAATCTAGAACTGATGAAGATCACTTGGACCATCTGAGGAAACTGTTTGACAGACTCCAGAAATTCAGACTGCGGTTGAAACCTGCAAAGTACACCTTTGGAGTTCGATCTGGTGAACTATTGGGCTTTATTGAGAGTCAGAAAGGCATTGAAGTTGATCCCGACAAGGTTCGAGCAATTTAAAACATGCCGCCTCCCAAAGCTGAAAAAGAAGTTTGTGGCTTTCTATGCAGACTTAATTACATATCCAGATTCATTTCTCATTTGACGGCTACCTGTGAACCGATATTCAAATCGCTAAGAAAAAATCAATCGGTTGAATGGAACAATGATTGTCAAGAAATATTTGACAAAATAAAAAAATATTTGCAAGAACCACCGATCTTAGTACTGCCAGTTCCTGGTAGGCCTTTAATCATGTATCTCATTGTTATCAATGAATCTATGGGCTGTGTATTGGGTCAGCATGACGACACTGACAGAAAAGAACATGCAATTTACTATCTGAGCAAGAAGTTCACCGATGTGAGACCAGATACTCACTCTTGGAGAAAACTTGTTGTACTCTGGTCTAGGTCGCTCAACGCCTAAGACAATATATGATTTGCCATACTACTTCATTAATATCCAAAATGGATCCGATAAATACACATTCGAAAAGCCTGCTGTCTCTGGAAAAATTGCTCGGTGGAAAATGCTGTTAACTGAGTATGACATCCAACATGTTGCCCAAAAAGCAATCAAAGGGAGCGTCTTGTCTGATTACCTTGCTCACTAACTGGTGGAGGGTTATCAACAAATGAAGTTTGACTTTCCAGATGAGGATGTTCTATTTATCAGAGATTATGAAACTCCAGACCCTAACATAGGACCCGAACCAGGGGTACGATGGACGCTCGTGTTCGATGGTGCCTCCAATGCTAAAGGTCATGGAATTTGTGCTATCCTCATCTCTTCGACAGGTTTTCATCTTCGCTTCACCGCCAGATTATGCATATGGCTGAATACGAAGCATGTATCTACGGAATTGAAGCAGAGATTGACATGAGAATCAAGATTCTTGAGGTCTATGGAGATGCTGCTTTGGTGATTGGCCAAGTCAGAGGAAACTTTGTGACTCGGGATTCCAAGCTAGTTCCGTACCAAAAGCACATCGCGAAATTGAATCCTTATTTTGATGAAATCTATTTTCATCATATTCCTAGGGAAGAAAATCAACTAGCTAATGCTCTTGCCACCCAGGCGTCCATGTTCAAAGTCAAGTGGGAGAATGAAGCTCCTGCCATCCGCATTGATCATTTGAATAAACCAGCATATTGTTTAGCAATCGACGATGAGTCTGATGACAAGCCTTGGTTCTATGACACCAAAAGATATCTGGAAAAACAAGAATATCCTGAGGGTATCACCATCACCGATAAGAAAGCTCTTAGACGGCTCTGCGCCAAGTTCTTCTTAAGTGGTGGTGTACTATATAAAAGGACTTATGACTCTGTGTTGCTCAGATGCGTGGATAGATACGAAGCAAACACGATCATAAGGTCCATACATGAGGGTTGTGAGGGTGTACATGCCAAAGGGTCTGCCATGGGTAAGAAGATTCTTTGAGCTGGTTATTACTGAACAATAATGGAGGTTGATTGTTACAACTTTGCCAAAAGATGTCACAAATTCCAAATATATGGTGACAAGATCCATGTGCCTCCAACTCCATTGAATGTTTTGACTTATCCTTGGCCCTTCTCTATGTGGGGTATTGATATGATTGGGATGATCGAGCCAAAAGCTTCCAACGGTCATCGCCTCATTCTAGTTGCTATCGATTACTTCACCAAGTGGGTTGAATTCGCTTCTTACGCAAATGTTACACGACAAGTGGTTACCAGATTTATCAAGAAAGAGATAATCTGTCGCTATGGTATTCCTAGCAGTATTATCACTGACAATGCCAGCAACCTGAACAACATGATGATGAAGGAGTTATGTCAATAATTCAAGATCGAGCACCACAACTCTTCACCATATCAGCCCAAGATGAATGGTGGCGTCGAAGCAGCAAACAAGAACATCAAGAGAATTGTCCAGAAAATGGTCAAATCTTACAAGGATTGGCATGAAATGCTTCCCTTTACATTGCATGTCTACAGAACTTCAGTTCGTACTTCCACTGGGGCAACGCCGTATTCGCTTGTGTATGGTATGGAGGTTGTTCTGCCCATTGAAGTCGAAACTCCGTCGCTCAGAGTCATCATGGAAGCAGATCTTGATGAAGCTAAATGGGTCTAGTCCAGATATAACTAGCTGAATCTCATCGAAGAGAAGTGCCTGACAGCCGTTTTCCATGGTCAATTATATCAGAGACGCCTCAAGCGAGCTTTTGACAAGAAAGTTCTCCCTCGAGCATTCCAAGAAGGCGAACTCGTGCTCAAGAGATATTCTCCTGTTCACTCGGATCCACGCGGAAAGTGGACTCCTAATTACGAAGGACCCTTTGTTGTCAAGAAGGTCTTCTCAGGAGGAGCCCTGATCCTCACCACCATGGATGGGGAGGAGTTGCCATTACCCGTGAACTCCGACGCAGTAAAAAAATATTATGCCTGGAAAAAAAGTGAATAAAGAGCCTGCTAGATTGACATCCGCAAGGACAATCTAGGCAATAATGGGTGTCCCAATGGACCCAAAAAAAAAAGAAATGTCCATGCAAAAGTTAGGGACAAAGCAAAAAAATAATAATAATAACCCGCTAAGTTGAAAGCCTGAAAGGGCGACTTAGGCCAAAAAGGGTATCCCGGTGGACGAAAAATAGAAAAAATGTCCAGGAAAAAATTAGAGATAAAGGCATTTGACTGTGAACACTTGAGCCTATCATCATCACAGTTGGACCTCAGACAATAAGAGAGCAATCAAGTCAGCGTCAACTGGTGCAAAGTGTTGGAACCTAGACTTACAGTGGATGGTAGCCAATGTTGTAATCAATGCAAAATCTAATTTCCCATTGCCATTTACCTTTGTTTTTCAATTTATTGCAAATTTCCTCATCAAGGATTTTTGCATCCTTTTACACACACCTTATGTACAAATCTCTTCATATTCAATAAAATTCATCATTTAATTTCTCAATTGTCTCTTTTCAGTATTTTGTTTGCAAAATAAATAATTATTTGTGATCACATAATACTATAAAACATTGAGAATAATAAAAGCCTAATCAATAGAGAAAGCATTATACATTGCATGCCTTACCGGAAATCCCTAAAGGATGATCGGTAGTCTCCAATACAAGTTTGATCCCCGACGAGCACCATCATGGTTGTTTGAGAAGGACGTATGCTTTTCATTTCCTCAGCAGAGCCATGATTGGTCCCCAAGCAGAGACATGGTTGTCCTCTTTTCCCAGCAGGAGCGAGATCCTCGCAACATCCCCAACAGGTCGAAGTTGTCGTTCCCCAACAGCGATGGTGTTTTGGTTTTCCCTTTTCCCCACGCAATAAGGATTATCCGGACCTCATTCTTCTCCAAGCAGAGTCATTTGTGGTTAGAAGGTCATCCAGGTTCCTTCATCCCCAGCAATAATATTGGCAGTCGCTCGAAAATCTAAGATTCTAGGCCCTTTCCCCAGCGGAGTCATTACCATTTGTGGTATTCTTTCCCCAACTGAGGATATCGAGTTTGTTTTGCTACAATCCCTGCCTACCTGCAACACAGTACCATCGCCTGCACTGTTGCATGACATAATATCAAACATCATGTAAGATCAAACATACATAGCATATGCATCAAGCATACTCCCCGTTGACTGGTTCATCTCCCCAACAGATTTTTTGCCAAACTTTTCACCTAATCAAAACTCACCATATTCACCTTTTCATCTCTTGTCGCCGTCGGCCAAATTTTTGAGCTACTCTTTTATTTAATCCCCTTCCACCTCGAATAATCGAAAAGCTGGCGCAACTTAAACATTCAGGTCCAAGAGGATTAAATAGGGGCAGCTATCGTAACCCGAAATTTGACCTCCCCTTTTGCCTTTTTGCATAAGCATGTGCATTCACATTGCCGGCATACGCATTAGCATTTTTTCTCTGTGGTTTTGTTGCAGGCATATCCAGAATTTCATAAAGTTTCAAAGCCTGATTAATCACATCCTCACAAAGTCATCACAACATCAATACAAGCAAAATACAAGGGTTTCCATGCCTATTTATCAAAGCAAAGAGTCGAAGTTCAGAGCCACGACCATAACACCTTGTTTCAAGTCAAATTGGGCAAATATTGGATCTGTTAATTGATTAACCACTTTTGCCTTTAAGTTGGTTAATCGATTAACACCTTGTTACAGCGCCATTTTCAGCTTTTGAACAACTATTAATCGATTAACCAGATTAAAGGCAAAAATGGTTAATCGATTAACACCTACAGATTTTGCAAAATTCAGCTATTTCTCAACATGATAGCAGCTACTCCCTTATTCTTTTGGTCTACTTGGTTCTAGCATCATGTGGAATATTCTAGACACTTCAAGAATCCACTTGCATTTTCTACAATGCATCATTTTCAATCAAGACCACCATGTACCTTCATTGCCAAGCATGTGAACCATTGGATTTTGTACTTGCATTGGGATGTTCCCACCGAGTTAACAAATAACTAACCGAGTCAACTTCTAACTCAGTGAGTTAGATGTAACTAACTCCAAACCAAATGCCAAACCACCCTTAGCTAGCTCCAAACCAAGTTTCAAACCTATCCCACTCCAAACCTCCACTCTATATAAAGAAACCTTCACTTTGTTGCAAGGACCTTCAACCATTTTCACTCTTTTCACTTGATCATTCTCTCGTCACTCTCAATTCTCTCTGAATTTTCTGTAATTCATCTTCATCTTCTTCACCAAACCACACACAAAAGCTCAATTTCAACCATTAGAGTGTAACAATCTTCACATCGAAATTGTTATCCTCTTGAGCTAAACCTCCATTCCACTACATTTATACTTGGATTTCTGGATTTACAGTAGTTTCTACTTCATTTCAAGTAATCATCTTAAGCGTTTTGGTGCAAATTCGTATTCGGAGCATTTATCGCATTTTTATCAGTTTTTCTACGATTCGGTCTCGGGCTTGGAATTCTATGGTTTTATTTGCTTATTCTCACCACATTTACTTACAATAATTACCAAGGCAATTCTCTGCCTTGTAGGTTGGTAATTCTTGTTCAATTTACTATTTTCGATCACTTTCGCATGTTCACAATGTAGATCCTATGGCTTTTTTATGTGAATTGATCATGCAATTATTTGTTTGTTGATCTTGATGTTTGATGGATCTAATTGATGTTTAATTGTTGCTACTTGATGAACGTTTCGTGTACAATTGCATGCCATGACATGTGTATGATTGGAGAAGTGATTAGTTGCTGAAAGTGCTTTTGAAAAGTTGTTTTTCTGCCTCTGTTACAGTGTTAATCGATTAACCATTTTCCAGGAAAAATATGTTAATAGATTAACACCTCTGTCTTAGGTGTTTTCTGCTTTTTTCAAAGGGTTAATCGATTAACCAGGTTTTCCTAGCAAATGGTTAATCGATTAACACTGTTGCAAAATGTGTTTTTTGTGTTTTTTCATGCTTGTTTGGTTTCCTTTCCTCATTTAACTTCCATGACTTGATATGCTTGATATTTGTGGATGTTTTATGAGTTGTTTAACCTCTAGTTGAAGCTTGTATGCAAACCTATGATGCACAATTTATCGATTATGAAATTTTTTGCATTCTTGAAGTTGTGTAATTATGTTGCTCTTTGCATGCTTTTGTTTACATGATAATGTGATTTGTGATGCATGATAATTGGTGTTTATCAATGCTTTGCAAATTCTTTCTTGATTGCATTAAGTTTGTTATTTATTAAAAAAAATTAATTTTGTATAATCTTCTGTTAGTTAATCTTCCCTTTCCCTTTCTCTTCTCCTTATAATCTTCGCTTGAAAGATTGTTGGCTTGTTCATTCCATTTGATTGATTGATTGAAACCTTGTTTCTGTTAGTTAATCTTCCCTTTCTATTCTCCTTAGGATCTCTTTAGAACTTCTCTTTCTTGGTCCCCTGCGGAGTCGGAAGCCAGCACAACACGTTGGAGCACTGTACAAGATTTCGTCGTTACTCTGTCGATTTCAATTTATGCACTATACTCTGAGTTCTAGAGAAGGGGTGAGAGTGGAGAATTCATACACTCATTCTGATTATTTTGGATAGGGGATGAATGACCCTGTGCCTGGAATAATCATCTCTATCTCCAGACTGTAGTGTCTCTCAATCCCCAGCCGAATCAATCCTTGATCACTCACATCCTAATCGATCTCTCTTGGGTTTATCACCTTCTCTTGGTTAATCACCCATTTTTTGGTTGATCACAGTCCGTCTGTTAAAACCAATCCTCTTCTTCCCCAAAGAAGTCGCAAACCTTTTCCTCGGTTAATCACAGTCTGCCTGTTAAATACCGAATCCCTAGCGGAGTTCACAACCTTCTCTTGGTTCGTTCTCCCTTTTCGTTGGTTAATCACTGCCTGTCAGTTAAAACACCAATTTGCTCCTTTTCTCAGTTAACCACAGTCTATCTGTTAACATACTGAGTTTTCCTTGGGTTAATCACCTCTTGGTTAATCACCCGTTCTTTGGTTAATCACAGTCCTTCTGTTAAAGCCAACCTTCTTTTGGTTAATCACTTCTTGGTTAATCACCCGCTCTTTGGTTAACCATAGTCCGTCTGTTAACATATTGAGCTTCTCTTGAGTTAATCACTCATTCTTTTTGGTTAATCACAGTCCTTCTGTTAAAACCAATACCCCTGTGAGTTAGTAACCTTCTTTTGGTTCAAATACTCGCGCCTTTGGGTTAGTAACCTTCTTTGGTTCAAATGCCCTTTCTTCGGTCAAGTACTACTGGTTTTGTCAGTGTACCGAACTCCTTTGGGTCACAACCTTTGCTTGGTTTCACACCCGCTCCTTTGGGTCACAACCTTCGCTTGGTTCAACACCTGTCCTTTTGGGTCACACACTTCGCTTGGTTCTACACCCGTCCTTTTGGGTCACAACCTTTGCTTGGTTCCACACCCGTTCCTTTGGGTCACAACCTTCACTTGGTTCTACACCCGTCCTTTTGGTTAATACTCATTGTTCTGGTCAATCATCGTCCGTCTGTTAGAGACCAATTCCTTTCTCTTTTCGGTTAACCACTGCTTATCAGTTAACACACCGAGTCCTCAGAGAGTCAAACACCTTCTTTTGGTTCAATATTCTCCTTGTAGTTCATCACAGACCGTTTGTTGACACCAGCTAGTTTTCCCCACAGAGTCATAATCTTCTCTTTCTTCGGTTAATCACTGCCTGTCAATTAATGTACTGAATCCCCAGTGGATCATGCTTTATCTTGAATGAAGTCTGTTGCTCCTTTATTCTCTTGGTATTGACACCATTCTTTTTCCTTTTCTTCTTGGTTTTGACACCATTCTTTCATGTTCCTCAGTAGGGTCGTTCCCTTTACTTTCACTCTTGGTTTTGACACCATTTCTTCCCTTTCATGTCTTTGTTCTTCGAACTATGTAGGCTCTGACTTCCTCATTGCACTATGAGAATAAGTAGGCACGAGATTGTGAAATCTTGGCGAGCTACCTTCTACCTTTTTCCATGCTTCTTCCTCTTTCCTAGTTCCATGAACTACGGAGCTCTGAATTCCTCATCGCACTATGAGGATATGTAGGAACGAGGGCCCCAATCCTCCGCGAGCACTTTCTTTTCTCAAAAGCCTTTAGATAGATAACTCATCCAAGCCTAGAAGCAAGTAAAATGGTTCCCGTCGAGTACGACGGATGCGTGGGGTGCTAGTACCTTCCTCTTGCATAACCGACCCCTTTACCCATTTCTCTTCCCCTTGGGTTTTATCAATATTTTCCCTGTCCTTTGGGACTAAATAAAGTTCGATGGCGACTCTGTTGTATCTTTGAGTGTGCGATTCACTCAAGTATAATCCCGCTAGCTTCAGTTTTATTTTTTATGGGTTTTTTTTACTACTTTTTGTTTGTTTTTGGCATTTCTTTTTAATCAAATAAATTTCAATTTTTTATGGGTTTGTATCATTCAATTTAAAGTTCATCCAGCTCTTTCTATTTACACCCTTTAGTTAGTTTCATTTTATGATTATTTTTATCCATTTTTTTACGATAATTGTAAGTTCACGACATTGTTGAATAATAAAGTATAATAAGTGTGTGGTTTTGTTCTGTTCTTTGGTTTATTTTCATTGCTAAAAATCCAATTTTTATCTGCGGATTCAACATTTTCATGTCGTTATCCCACCGGATGTTTTATTGACATATTGATTATATTTCGCCGCGTTATGACCCTTTGCATACGACATTCCATTTGTTGTCAATACGCACAAACCGACTTTGAGCACATTGTGTCTAACTCTTGGGCCTTCTTACGATGAGTTCGGTTTATTTTCAGTCCAATGGCTTATTCTTGGGACTTCTTACAATGAGCACTTTTTATTTATATGTTTGATGGGCTTGCTTTTAATCACCTTATCATATCCCCATTCGACAAAATGTACCTCCATTCCCATGGCATGTAATAAATTTACCGCTTTCCTAACTCAAGAATAAAATGAACACTTATTCAAAATAGAACAAGAAAAAAACTCGATCCAACGTCAATTCATTTTCTCAAATCAAACCATTTCAACATCACTTCAATAATCATTTTCAAACCAAACTCATTCCATCTCATTTCAATCACAATGCATTTTCATAATCATCTCGTAACAATAAAACCCTTGATTCAATGTCAAGCGGCATTTTTCTCAATAAACTTAAAAACATGTTAAAATACGACTGGAATTGCGCGCCGCGAGCCTTAATTGGTGGAGAAGGAGTGAGAATAGAGCTTTCCTACCCTCAATCTGAGTATTTTGGACACAAGACGCTTGGCTTGGTTGTTTGAAATATTCACCTCTACCCATAGTCTTTAGTGCAATTCAAATCAAGAACAATCTCTTCTCAAAACGCTAAAATCAACATCAACTCACCAAACTCTTTTTTGTGCCTTAGGGCGTATCCGTAAAAATTCCTTTTTCAAGGTAAAATCTACCAACAAACGCTTATTTTCTACTCCGAACTACGGAGCTATGATTCCTCATTGATACATAGGCACGGGGGGCCCCAATCCTTGGCAAGCACACTAATAAAAAAACCTCGCTTTTCCCCCTTTGACAGTTTCCTTTCTTTTTTCTTTTAATCTTTTTACCACTTGAAGAAAGAAAAGAAACATGAGCTAACATTTAAATCACAAATCTACTAAGAGGTCCCGTTGAGTACAACGGACGTGAGGGGTGCTAATACATTTCCCCTTGCGTAATTGGCTCTCAAACCCGAATATGGTTGCAACGACCATTTTCATTTTAAAGGTTTTGTCGATATTTTCCTTTTCCTTCATTGGAATAAATAAAGTTCGGTGGCAACTCTGTTTGAACTATTTTTTTGCGACCATCGCGGAGGATCTTATTTTTCAAGGTACGACACTGCCTAAACAAATCCTTATCTCTCTCTCTCTCACTCTCTCTCTCACTCACTCTCTCTCTCTCTCTCTCTCTCTCTCTATATATATATATATATATATATATATATATATATAATTGTTGTTGCATTCACAAATTATCGAATCTTTGTTGTTTGGATCAATTCGTTTGGAAATCCATTTTTAATTACGTTTTGAATTATAGTTTGTTGATAAAATCATAATCACTTGTTTATGATTGGTTTTTAACATCAACAAATCAAATCAAATCAAATTTCTAAGCGTTATCGATTGCACTCAAGGTGTTCAATAAGTTGTGTTTATTGCTTTTAATTGATTTTTTATCATTGGAAATAAGCTCTACTTGTAGCTTAACATTTATTTGGTTTGTGATTAATCGTTGTTGAACAATTTGTGTTCATTATCATACAATTGATTTACGTTACGCATATTCGAGCTTTTCAATAGTAGTTTTGGTTAGACGATTCGATTCGGGTTATTTCCGATGTTCCATAAAACTTTTGAAAACCATTTTTTCCAAAAGTTTAATTTTTAATTTGTGATCTATTCATCCCCCTCTAGATCAAAGTCTATCATCTAACAAGTAGTATCACGAGCTCTGGTTAATTCTGTGCTTAAGATTTACTTTTTAGAAGAATGGCTACCGAACCTAAGGGAGCGTACAATAGAGCACCAATTTTCACTATAAAAAATTATGGCTATTGGAAAGCTTGTATGCGTATTCATGTCAACTTCATTTACAAGGGTATATGGGACGCCATAAAAATGGTCCAAATGAAATAACCATGACCAATGATGAAGGTGTTACATTACCTAAACCGGAAGCACAGTGGGATGCTAATGATTGGAAACTGTGGTCGCATGATTGGAAAGAGAAAAATATTCTCACATTTGCTTTAGGTGTCGATGAGTGTTATTGTGTTTCTCATTGTGAGACCGCCAAGGCTATATGGGATGAATTAGAGGTTTCCCATGAGGGTACTAATTATGTCAAACAAGCTAGGATCAACACATTAAATCTAGAGTTTGAATTGTTTCGTATTGAGCATGGTGAAACCATTGCGGACATGCAAAAATCCTTCACACATCTTATCAATCAATGAAATGCGCTAGGTAAGGCTATTTCCAATGAGATTGCTACTAATAAAGTTTTGAGATGTTTAAGTAGGGAATGGCAACCCAAGGTCACCGCCATCAAGGAGGAAAATGATCTTAAAATGCTTGATCTCACAGCTTTGTTCGGTAAATTAGAAGAGCATGAGCAAGAACTCACTTGCTTAGAAAAAAATGAAAAAGAGAAAGAAAAGAAAATGAAGAAGGAGAAAGGAAAAGAAAAGGAATAAGGGAAGAGTTCAATAGCTCTAAAGACATCTAGCTCAAGGCCCTCACATTATGAGCTTAGGGATTATGAATCTAAAGATGACAATGATTCCGATGAAGAAAATATGGGACTGTTTATAAAGAGGTTCAATAAATAAATGTGGAAACATAGTGATGAATAACCCAACAAGAACCATGGAAAATCAAGAAGGTTATCGAAGTCCACAAAAGAATATGAGAGAAAAAGGGGAAGTCTAGAAGTACTTGCTAAAATTGTGGCAAACTGGGCCACATTAAGCCGGAGTGTCCTAATTTCATGAAAGAAAAAGAAAGGGGCCATGACAAGAGGTCTAGGAAGTCTAGAAGAGCTTATGCCACTTGGGAGAGTGAAAGTGATTCTTCAAGAGATGATAGCTTAACCTCAAGTGTTGAATGGCAAAGCTTTGCTATATGGCAAACAAAGGAAAGAAAAAGGTTGTAAGTCACTCTAAACTTCAAGCTTCTCAAGACTTAGCTTTTTCTCAACTTCAAGAACCTTTTGAAAGCCATACATGCTTTCAAAATATTAGCTCCAAACAAGAGGAATATTTCTCATTTGGAAGCTAAGATTTTAGAAAATGAAAAGAATTTGGAAGCTCTAAGGAAGTCCATACTAGATATTCCAAAAGATAAAAATGAAGTCACTAAACCTCATGGTTTGGTTGTGAAACTTGTAATATTTTGGAAAAAGATTCAAGAACTCTTAAAGACTTCCAAATATGACTTGCCTTCTCATAATCCTTATAGAAGGTCATAGTTACATTAAAAAGGATCCAAATAGCAAAAGGTTGTCTTCTCATAATTTGTATTGTTATTATTGTTGGAAGAAGGGTCACACTATTACTAAGTTCAAGTTTAGGAAACTCTTTGTTCCTAAAGGTGCATTTCAATGGTTACCTAAATACAACCAAAGTGTCACTAATCCCCAAGGACCCAATGACGATTAGGTACCTAGCACTAATTGTTAATCATGTAAGAAAAATGTCTTGGCTCTATGAAGAGAGTATGGGATCACATTTATTGAAGATTAAGGCATAATAAGATGACATTTACTTATTGTGTTGACTATGTCACAAGCAAGGCGGATTGTGTTACCAAAAAGGTTAACTCTTAGTGTTTCTTTAATTGTTAAAAGTGTGTTAATGATTACTAATTGTAGCGAGCGATTTTGGACGTGGTTCTTAAGCACTGTCGCTCTGGGGTACTACAGGTCGATTCATTTTTTATCCTATTAAGCTGACTAAGGAAGGGAAATAAATGTCTCTAATTAACCATGCTTGCATACTGAGTTTAAATAGATGACTGTTGGTTTACAGATGTGGTTTAGATTGTGGGCCTCTCTCTGCTTATTTTGTTAAGAATGAAATGACGGGACTATTCATGGGGATTTTGGATAGGTACTGGATTTGATGTTTTTAATTAGTGTGCTCGCTAAGATTCTTTTGCAATCTTATTCCTACGTATTCCCGTTTAATGAAACATGGAAATCAGAGCGATCGTAGTTCCTCCTATTCTATGGGAGGAAAAAGGTCGTTTTGGTGTCTTGTTCAAAGCCCAAGACGTGAAGCTAAAGGTGGTTTGTATCTTGTTCAAAGCCCAAGACGTGAAGTTGAAGGGTCTATTTGTATCTTGTTCGAAGCCCAAGATATGAAGCTAAAGGGGTTTGACTTTAGAGAGAATTTGTCATCTCTAAAAGGGGATATTTAGTCTGTTTGTTACAACTGTTGGGTGACTGGTTATAAAGGAGAATTACTTTAACTGGGATATGTGAATCCAGCAATGCCATAATGTCCTTTATAGGGGATTTTTAACCTGAAGGCGAAGACTTTAACTCAGTTTTGAGCAATGCCATCTTTCCTTAGGAATTTCTCATGCTAAAAGAGGGACAGTGGCGTGGATGTAAATAATCCAGAGGCTTGCCGCTTACAACAATTAGATGAAGGAGTTGTTGATGTTTGTATACTGTGAGCAAGGCACAGATTTTGATGCTAAAAGGTTGATTGACTCAACCGGGGTTTTCTTATATAAAGCCTAAGAGGAGGCTATTGACTCAACAAGAGTGTGCTTTTATGTGTCTCGTACGAAGCCTGAGAGAGAGGCTAAAAGGGGTTGACTCAACAAGAGAGTGCTAACAAGTGACTGACTCAACAAGGGAGTGCTTTTATATGTGTCTTGTACGAAGCCCAAGATGGAGGCTAAAAGGTTTTGACTCCACATGGGGGTCTTTTATACTCAACAAGAGAGTGATTTTGTATCTCGTACGAAGCCCGAGATGGAGGCTAAAAGGCTTTGACTCAACAAGAGAGTCTTTTATACTCAACAAGAGAGTGTTTTTGTATCTCGTATGACGCCCGAGATGGAGGCTAAAAGGCTTTGACTCAACAAGAGAGTCTTTTATACTCAACAAGAGAGTGTTTTAGTATCTCGTACGAAGCCCGAGATGGAGGCTAAGAGGGATTGACACAACAAGAGAGTCATTTATACTCAACAAGAGAGTGATTTCTATCTCGTACGAATCCCGAGATGGAGGCTAAAAGGGATTGACTCAACAAGAGAGTCTTTTATACTCAACAAGAGAGTGTGAAAAGGTTAGCTCCACTGGGGAGAATCATTGTACAAAGCCCAAGAGGAGACTAGGGTGCTGGTGACTGTTTCAGTTTAGTGACAGGTCCAGTATGTTGGATAAAAGAGAAAATCAGTTCTTATAAAGGGAACGATTAAAGGTATTGTTATGCTTTGGCATTAATCAGAGGATCAGGGTTGTTTCCTGTTCTTTAAGGAAACGGGGAATCCAAAGGGTATTGAGACTGTCCAAGTCTACGAGTGTTTTAAGAAATCGATTCTCAGGTAGTGAATGATCTTTGTATAGTGCCCAAGAGAAGGCTGGTATGTTAAGGGATGAAGGTCAACCCATTAACTAGTCTGACACTTGACTCAAAAAGACAGCTCTAGCAAATTGATGACTAGGTTCTGTTCCTATACCTGTAGAGGTCTCTGGGTCCTTGTACTAAGCCCAAGGGAAGGCATGAGAGCTTTTAAGAAGTCGAAGGGTCCTTTATAATGCCCAAGAGGAGGCGGGGATGCTTTTAAGAAGCTTGTGGGTCCCCAAACCCCGAGAAGTTCAAGACATGCCATTCACTGAGAATAGATCAAGCCAGGTAAGTCTGAGAATTTGGAAGAAACTCAAGAGATGCCATTCATGGAGAAAAGATCATCTTTGGGGAGTAGAGTCTCTTTGACGATTTCTAAGGGTGACAGTCTGAGAAAGGGTTCACCGAGAATGCTGCCTTTCACATCTCCATATTGTTTAACCCCAAGAGGAGGGAAGACGGTGTCTGGTAATCCTATGGGGATCTAGTTTTGTTTGTATTTAAGAGTGACCAACAGGGCTTTACTTAGTGTTAGACGTAGTTGCCGGGGAAAACTCTAAATAACTATACTAGTATTACACAGTTGATATTTGACAGGTATATAAAAGTTTGTGAAAGAAGACTTACAGTGAGCAGCCCCACAACACAGTTATATATATATATATATATATATATATATATATATATATATATATATGAAAGCGGGTAAAGAAAGCGGGTAAACACTTACTCGGTTGTAGAGCTTCCATGCTGTTTGGTTAGTTTGTTCAACAAAGAAAGCTTTGATAATAATATTATATTCAAAATCAAAGGAGAAAGTGCTTTGAAAAGATTGTTGGGGCTTACAGCTCAAGGAGAGGCCCAAGGTTTTATCAGTGATTGCACTATTGTTTTGTACATTGTACAGGGACTTATACAAGTGACAGAGGCCCAAAAAGGTTTTTTGTACAAAGGGATGGGTCTTACACTCTCTCAAGAGGCCCAAACGTTTATTTTTGTACAAGTGGTGGGGCTTACAGCTCAAGGAGAGGCCCAAAAGTTTTATTTTAAAAGGCGACGATCGCGTCAAACTTTTTGATGGTATCGGGACTTATACAATACACTAAGGCCCAAATTATTTTGGTTTTCAAAAAGAGTTGGGTCTTACACTCTACTAGAGGCCCAAAGGTTTATTTTAAGTAATGGGTCTTATAGCTCAAGGAGAGACCCAGGGTTTGATTTTTGAACTGGCGATCACACCGATATTTTCTTTTAACGCAGAGGGACTTATACAATATCTGAGGCCCAAAATTGTTTTGGTTAAAAGGGGATTGGTTCTTACACTCTATTAGAGGCCCAATGTGTTTAAAAGTTTTGTTTGAGTGAAAATCAAGGAAACCCTAAATTTGTTTTCTTTTAAAAGGAAATATTTAAAGAAAATCAAATAAAAATACCAAATAAGTTTGAATAAATCACTTGTGATTTTTGTTGAAGGTTTGAAAAATGAGGTTTTAATCACAAGATAAATTAAAACTCATTTGGTTTTGATTTTCAAAGTAAATATTCACTTTTAAATGTTTAAAAACAAATAAAAAATGAATTTACTCACAAAAATACCAACTATATTAAATAAATAATATAAATTTAATTTTTTTTGTTAAATAAAATATTTCAACATTTTTGTGATTTCTTGCAAAAAGAACCAATAAAAAATAATTAAAATTGAGGGAGTTATTAATTTTTCAAATCATTAAAAATAATAAGAAAAACAATAAAAAATGGAGAAAATAGCAAAAAGAGGATCTGGGGCGAGGGGGATTCGAACCCCAGACCTCTTGTGTATAGGGCGTGCGCCTTACCACTGGGGTGGTGATACATCCGTTGATAGAAACACAACCACAAATATACAAGGCTTGCCTTGTTTTTGGCCTGGCCTAAGGCAAGGCAAGGCAAGATTTTGGTTGAAAACGTGAAGGCCATAACTTTCTCATTTCTCCATGGATTGGGACAAAATTTAGGTTTATCCTGCCTAGAATTTCATAAGGAATCCAATGGTGGTGGTATTTTTTTCAGATCATGCTCCTATTGAAAAACCCGATAGTGGTTTTGAAATAGGCCATGATTTGCATTTTCTATTCCATCTCTTGGTACAAGCATGAATTACATGATAAACTGGTGCAAACACAACACATATAACATGTATAAGAGATGCATGATCAGTGGACATCAAAAGAAAGCATGATTCAAAGAATCCAAGTTGTGATGCTTACCTCTTTTTGGAGATTTTGTGCAATCTGCCAAGCCACTTGTTCCAGAAATAATTTGATGCTTTGGACAACCTCAAATGATCCCTTAGAAGCTTTTAGGATGGTTGGAATCATCTGGAAACCTCAGGAACAAGTTTGAGCTCTTTCTTGCAAAAGGGGCAAAAGTGGCCAAAATAGCAACTCTCTCAAATGGTGTTCCAGATGTGTGGACCCATTTGGGACAGTTCAAGGATGATATTTGGAGTGTGTTTAAGTTTTTATCTGGTTTGGAAAGTGACTGAATCAAGACATGGCTTGAAAAATGCAAAAAGTCTTATTTTGAGGTTTTGAGAGGTGACTTTGTGATTTTGGTGTTACATGTCACTTGTGAGAGTTTGGACAGCTTAGATATGATACATTGGATGTGTTTGGATCATAAGTTGTGGTTGAATTGCTCTCTAACTCAGAAACTCAGAGTTACCTTGCTAAAGAATGTATTTTTGCCTAGAGAAAGAGATTTTGAGGAAAGCAAGTGTTGTAGTGCTTTGGTGTACTCAAACTGAACACAATTGAGCTCTATTTATAGTAGAGCAAGTTTGTTTTGGCTATAATAGTGAATGGCAACTGCAGCAGAGGTTTAGCCAATGTTGAGCAATGAGAATCCAAGTCTCCTCTAGCCATTGACTAGAGGTTAGGGCACAAGCAACTGGTCCCCTTGGTCTTGGATAAGTCTTGACTGAATTCAGTTGGAAATGGCTCAGTCCATGCCACCTTGGTGTATCCATTAAATGCTCCAATCCAAAATTGGAGTCTTGTCCCCCTTTTAGGCATTTCTAGGTTTGGCATGCTATTTTTGGTTCCAAAGACTTGGGAGGCTTGGGATCAGAGTTGGTTCCTCCTTGGTCCCCTATTGAGGTGTTCAGATGGATAGAGTTGCTCCCCCTTTGCAAAATTTGAGCAAATCGAGCAAAACTCTCAAATCTGCCTTGCCATGACAGTTTGAAGCAAGGCGTATTGGCATTGTCATATCTCATGGCTCAAGTGGATTTTGATGGAGTTCTTGGCCATTTTGGAAAGCCCTCATATGATACAACAACTGTTTGATCATAATTGGTTTTGATACTTTTTGGATCCAAGTGAAAAATGCCCCTACATTTGGAAAAAAGTGAAGGCAAATTCTGACTTAGTGAAAATTTCACCAAGTGTTGGAAAAAAGTGACATTTTCACTTTTTGTGATTTTGATCATTCCATAACCCAAAATCCATGAAGAATTGGAATGAGTTATGTTTGAAGCTTTTGTAGAGTGCCGTGAGAGCTACAAATCCAACTTTGGATGGGGAAAAATGGCCTTATGGTTTAGGAGTTATGATCCTCCAAAGTTGGTACCCTAGCCACTTTGTTCCATAACTTAGAAAAATTTCTAAGTTTTTATGGTTACCCCTTTTACAAGTTATCCCACTTTTCTTGATTTTTCTTGATGAATGATGATTCCAATCACACATTAACATCATTTTAGGGTTAAGTAACCATAATTGTGAAAAATCTCAAAAAGTCAAAGTTGACTTTTGTGCACAGTTGACTTTTTGTTAGATGAATTCAAAATTGTGCGATCCTCTATGAAATGAAGTCCTTGACCTAAATCAAACTTGATGGATTGATTTCATAGGTGTTATAGGGTGTATTGAATCATGTCTTAGGGTTTGGGAACATGTGTTGGTCAAAAGTCAAAGGTACAATTGACTTTTTCTGTGAAACCCTAACTGTGGTTCTGATGAACTTGAAACTTGTGAACCTTCTTGGATTAATCCATTGTTGTAAATGGATCAATGTGGTTTATTAGAAACCCTCAAATCATGTCTTGAGGTCTTGGCTCATGTTTTGTCCCAAAAGTCAACTTAGGGGTGAATTAGGTCAAGAAACCCTAATTCCTGATTTTTTGTGAATGCATCCCCTGAGGTTAAATTGACTTGATGATTGGGTCCATGATGTCCCTTGGAGCATCATAGGTTATGCTTTGAAGTATTGGCTCATGCCAAGAGGAAAATTTCCATCTGGAGGCCTTGGTCGACCAAAACCCTAATTTGGTGACACTGGTGATCTTGAGGCTTAATCCACCTGGAATGCTGCAACATTGTGCTTGATTCTTGCTGTGGGAGGCCTCTTGATCCGTTGTGGATGTTTGAGAGGTTAGACAAGTTGAAGATCATATCATTCTTTGATTGATCCTTTGTCTAAGGCTCAGAGAGGGCTTGGAACCCTAAGTTTGATTGCAGTGAATGCTCACCCACCCATCTTTGGGGAGACTAATGAGGTATAATGGTTCATCCATATTGTGATGATGATTTGCACAATGATGGGAAATCTTAGTGGTCAAAATTTGGGGTATGACAGATGCCCCTATTTAATCTTCTTGGACCCGAAGGTGTGAATGGCGAAGGTATTCGGGCATTCAGGGTGCAAGAGGATTAAATATCGGAATACCCGAAATTTTGATGGTGGTTAAGAATGGCCGTTCACGCATCTTTCTTCTTTTGCTAAGCAATGATGCTTAGAAAAGGTAAACTTCCCCTCGATCCTGGTTTCCTACCAAGGAACTGGTCTTAGTTTCTGATTTAAACTTCCCCTCGATCCTGGTTTCCTACTAAGGAACTGGTCTTAGTTTCGGATTTAAACTTCCCCTCGATCCTGGTTTCCTACCAAGGAACTGGTCTTAGTTTCTGATTTGAACTCCCCCTCGATCCTGGTTTCCTACCAAGGAACTGGTCTTAGTTTCTGATTTAAACTTCCCCTCGATCCTGGTTTCCTACCAAGGAACTGGTCTTAGTTTCTGATTTGAACTTCCCCTCGATCCTGGTTTCCTACCAAGTAACTGGTCTTAGTTTCTGAAATAAACTTCCCCTCGATCCTGGTTTCCTACCAAGGAACTGGTCTCAGTTTCTTTTGTCAATAAACTTTCTTGACAAGGGACGCTGTGTGTAGCGATTTTCCTCAAACTTCTCGCCGAATTTTCCTGGGGAGATGCCATTTGATGGATATATGATCTGATGTCAAAGTTACTGAGGAACCCAACTGTCTGAGTTGTAGAGGTACACAAACTTCTCTGTTGGAGATGCCATTTGTCGACTCTACTGGGGAAAGCAGGTCTCTTGAGAGACTGCTGTCGCTTGGGGATATTACATCATACTTTTCTTCGAGATCTTCTCAGAGAAATGCCATACAATGTACCCCAATTTTGAGGTGTTGATGACTTCATTAACATTGACTTTTTGGAGAGAAAAATTAATGTGTTGCTGAGAGTCTGTAGTTGTGAGGCTTTCTCTGGGGATTTTCCTTAATCCGGGAAAGCGAAGGTATCATCTTCAATGGCGAAGAGTGACATTTGTCGAACGTTTTCTTGGTTTTCAGAGGTTCAAGTTATCAAAGTGGTCAAGGAATGTAGCGCGGTTTTTGTGGTTTCGAATCACTATCGCTTTGGTACTATAGTTCGATTCATTTTTTATCCTATTGAAGCTGATGAAGGAAGGGAAATAGATGTCTCCAATTAACCCTGCTTGCAAACTGAGGTTAAACAGTCAAAACTGTTGGTTTACAGATGCGACTTTAGTTCGTGGGCCTCTCTCTGCTTATTTTGTTCAGAATAAAATACCGGGATTGTTCATGGGGAATTTGTTGGGATCCTGCGCCAGATTGGATGGAGGTAGGGGACTTTAATGTTTTCTTATTAGTGTGATCGCTAAGATTCTTTTTCAATCTTATGCCTATGTATTCCCAGGATAGGGAAATCAGAGCGATCGTAGAATAGGAGGAAATGGTGTTTTGGTGTCTTGTTCAAAGCCCAAGACCTGAAGCTAAAGGTGGTTTATATCTTGTTCAAAGCCCAAGATGTGAAGCTGAAGGGTCTATTTGTATCTTGTTCGAAGCTCAAGATGTGAAGCTAAAAGGGTGTTGACTTTAGAGAGAATTTGTCATCTCTAAAGGGGAATATTTGGCTTGTTTGGCACGACGGTTGGGTGACTGATTATAAAGGAGAATTACTTTAACTGGGATATGCGAATCCAGCAATGCCATAATTTCCTCTATAGGGGATTTTTAACCTGAAGGAGAAGACTTTAACTCAGTTTAGAGCAATGCCATCTTTCCTTAGGAATTTCTCATGCTAAAAGAGGGACAGTGGCGTGGATGTAAATAATCCAGAGGCTTGCCGCTTATAGCAATTAGACGAGGGAAAAGGAGTTGTTGATGTTTGTATGTTGTGACCAAAGCATGATTTGATGCTAAAAGGTTGATTTAATCAAATGGGGATTTCTTTATACAAAGCCTAAGAGAAGGCTATTGACCCAACAAGAGGATGTTTTTGTGTCTCGTACGAAGCCCAAGATAGAGGCTAAAATGATTGACTCAACAAGAGAGTGATTTTTTATGTGTCTTGTACGAAGCCCAAGACGGGAGCTAAAAGGGTTTGACTCAACAAGAGAGTCTTTTATACTCACCAAGAGAGTGTTTTTGTATCTCGTACAAAGCCTGAGATGAAGGCTAAAAAATGTTTGACTCAACAAGAGAGTCTTTTATACTCAACAAGAGAGTGATTTTGTATCTAGTACGAAGCCCGAGATGGAGTCTGCAAAGGTTAACTCTGCAGGGGAGAATCATTATACAAAGGCCAAGAGGAGGCTAGGGTTACTGTTTCAGTTGAGTGACAGGTTCAGTATGTTGGTTAAAAGAGAAAATCAGTTCTTATATGTTGTACTCATGGATTTGATCTGAGGACCGGGATTATTTCCTGTTCTTTAAGGAAACGGGGAATCCGAAGGGTATTGAGACTGCCCAAGTCTACGGGTGTTTTTTCCTATTTTTGAAAGGAACTTGAGAATGTCTTCGAGACTCAAGGAGGTTAGACTGTCCAAGTCTTAGAGTTTTATCTTTTGTACTATGCTTAAGAGAGATCAAGAGATAGTATGTTCGCCGTAGGAAGATCTAGACTCTTTGAAAGACTGTTCTATCATGATGACTAATTTCTGTTCCTATACCTTTAAGAGGTCGTCGGGACAATTTGTACGAAGCCCAAGAGGAGGCGAGAAAAACTTTTAAGAAGCCGAAGGGACAATTTGTACGAAGCCCAAGAGGAGGCTATCTTCCCGGAGGAAGAATCATTATACGAAGCCTAAGAGGAGGCTGTGAAAACTTCTAAGAAGCCGACGGGTCCTTGTACAACGCCCAAGAGGAGGCGGGGATGCTTTTAGGAAGCCTGTGGGTCCTTGCACTAAGCCCAAGAGGAGGCTGATGAACAGTTCCAGAAGGGGTTTCACTTGGAACATTGGCCTTCTGTATATGAACTGTTCAAGGGGGGGATTTCTTATATCTAGTTATCTAAAATTGTTGTAAGAGAAAATTCTCATGGTTTAGGTTATGTTGAAATATCCGGAAGAACGTCGGATGTAAGGAGATGAGGTTTTGTCTAGTTCTAGACGAAGTTGCCGGGGAAACTCTAAATATCTATACTAGTATTACATAGTCGATATGAGTTTATGAAAGAAGACTTACAGTGAAACAACCCCACAATACAGTTATATACATATGAAAGCGATAAATGAAAGCGCATAAACACTTACTCGGTTGTAGAGCTTTCATGTTGTTTGGTTAGTTGTTCAACAAAGAAATTGAAAATAACAGTATGTTACAAAATCAAAGGAGAAAGTGCTTTTGAAAGGAAAATTGGGGCTTACAACTCAAGGAGAGGCCCAGGGTCTTATCAGTGATCGCACTGTCATTTTGTACAGGGACTTATACAAGTGACTGAGGCCCAAGAAAGGTTTTCTCTACAAGGGGATGGGTCTTACACTCTCTCAAAAGGCCCAAACTGATTGAAAGTGAACAAAGATGGGTCTTATAGCTCAAGGAGAAGCCCAATGGTTTATTTTGAAAAGGCCGACGATCGCGCCGAGGTTTTGAAAACACCATGGGTCTTATACAACGACTGAGGCCCAAAAGTTTTTGGTTTCAAAAGGGGATTGGGTCTTACACTCTATTATAGGCCCAAAATGATTTTGAATGGGTCTTATAGCTCGAGGAGAGGCCCAGATGGTTTGTTTTAAACGGACGATGATCGCGCCGAACTTTTGAAATACAACGGGACTTATACAACATTTGAGGCCCAAAATAGGTTTGTATTTACTAAAGATTGGGTCTTACACTCTATTAGAGACCCAAAATGTTTTTAAAAGGTTTGATGAGGGTTGAATTAATCAAAACCCTAATTTGTTTCCAAAATGTATTTTAATTGAATAAAAAATTCAATTAAAATGATCAAAATTGTTTAACATGTGGAAAACAAATTATGATCTTGGATTAATGTTTCAAAAATCATGTTTTGACCTACAAAATGATTAGAAATCATTAAAATTTGCAAAATCAAGAAGGAAAAAATATTTTAAATGTCAAAAACAATTAAAATATTAATTCTTGGCAAAAATATCAATTATATGAAATAAATAATATTTTTGGGATATTTTGGTAAAATAAAATATTTTAACATTTTTGTGAATTATAAAAAAAAGAATCAACTCAAAATCATTAAAACTCAGAGAGAAATTAATTTTTGAATCAATTAAATAAAATCACAAAATTCAAATATTCAAATATTTGAAAAAGGGCGCCAAGAACATGGCAAGAACACGCGCCCTTCCTCTGTTTCTACAGATTTGCATTTTCTATCCAATCTCACTGAATACTTGATTATATCATGCAATCTACATATCAATCTACTCGTTTCACCCTCACGGTCATGTCTATGGTCTTTAATTTCATTTATTTTAAGCATGGAATAATAAATCAAAGAGAAACCTCAAGAACCCTAAATTCTGCATAAAGGTTCAGAAATTCCATATACGATTCATACAAAGTAATTGATTGAGGGTAAACACTCTATGCATGATTATGAACATATGGCCAAATTATTGTGCAGCAAAAAATGCATGGATCATAGAGTTAGAAGAGCTCATGCTCACCTCTTGCAGCTGGTGATCGTGTTTTGGGTTAGAGGTGTTACAACTAGGTTCCAATGATCTGGATAGCTTCCCTAGGTGCCATGGAGTGTGTCTGAATGCTTGGAATGGATTGAAATGATCTGGAACTTGGTATGGTACCCTAACTGCAAATCTGTCAAAGGCTTGAGCAATTGGCTAGTGATTTTGTGATTTTGATGTTCCAGATGTTATTTGAGTGTTTGGATCACTTCTATATGATGTTTATGAGGTGTGTGTGTGTGTGTGATTGGTTTGGTTGGAATTGCTCTCAAACTCAAAACCCGATAGTGACTTGCTTTGGAAGGCAAATTTGGAAGTGAGAAGGTGATTTTGAGGACAGCATCTGTTTGATGGCTTTGGTATACTCAAACTGAGCACAAATAAGCTCTATTTATAGTAGAGCAAGTTTGTTTTGGGATCAATAGTGAATGGCAACTGCAGCAGAGGTTTGGCCAATGTTGATCAATGGGAATCCAAGTCTCCTCTAGCCATTGACTAGAGGTTAGGGCACAGAGTTGTGGTTCCCTAGTTGTTGGATCATTTTTGACTGAATTCAGTTGCAAATGTGTCAGCTCATGCCACCTTGGTGCATCCATTAAATGCTTCAATCCAAAATTGGAGTCTTGTCCCTCTTTTAGGCATTTCTAGGTTTGACATGCTACTTCTTATTCCAAAGACTTTGGAGGCTTAGATCAGTGTTTGTTCCCTTTAGTTTTGATCCTCAGATGTGTCCAAAGTGATAACAAGGCTTGGAATTATCTTATTTTGCCAAATCGAGCAAAAGTACAAAATTCTGCCTAGCCTTGGCAGTTTTCAGCTAGGCATATTGCCATTGTCATATCTCATGGCTCAAGTGGAATTTGATGGAGTTCTTGGCCATTTTGGAAAGCCCTCATATGATACAATAACTGTTTGATCATAATTAGTTTTGATAATTTTTGGATCCAAGTGAAAAATGCCCCTACATTTGGAAAAAAGTGAAGGCAGATTCTGACCTAGTGAAAATTTCACTAAGTGTTGGAAAAAGTGACATTTTCACTTTTTGTGATTTTGATCATTCCATAACTTGAAATCCATGATGAATTGGAATGAGTGGTAGTTAAAGCTTTTGTAGAGGGTAATGAGAGCTACAAATCCAGCTTTGGATGGGGAAAAATGGCCTTGTGGTTTAGGAGTTATGATCCTCCAAAGTTGGTACCCTAGCCACTTTGTTCCATAACTTAGAAAATTTTCCAAGTTTTTTATGGTTACCCCTTTTACAAGTTATCCCACTTTTCTTGATTTTTCTTGATGAGTGATGATTCTAGTCACACATTAACATCATTTTAGGGTCAAAGAACCATAATTGTAAAAAATCTCAAAAAGTCAAAGTTTGACTTTTGTGCACAGTTGACTTTTTGTCAGATGAATTCCAAACTGTGCGATCCTCTATGAAATCAAGTCCTTGACCTAAATCAAACTTGATGGATTGATTTCATAGGTTTTATAAGGTGTATTGAATCATCTCTAAGGGTTTGGGAGCATGTCCTGGTCAAAAGTCAAAGGTACAGTTGACTTTTCCCGCGAAACCCTAACTGTGGTTCTGATGAAATTGAAACTTGTTGCTCAAGCTTCTTGGATCAATCCATTGTTGCAAATGGATCAATTTGATTTATTTGGGACCCTCAAATCCCCTCTTGAGGTCTTGGCTCATGTTTTGTCCCAAAAGTCAATTTATGGGTGGATTAGGTCAAGAAACCCTAATTCCTGATTTTTTGATGAATGCATCCCCTGAGGTTAAATTGACTTGATGATTGGGTTCATGAGATACCTTGGAGCATCATAGGTTATGCTTTGAAGCATTGGCTCATGCCCAGAGGAAATTTTCCATCTGGAGGCCCTGGTCGACCAAACCCTAATTTGGTGACACTGGCGATCTTAAGGCTTGATCCACCTAGAAGGGAGAAGCCTTGTGCTTAATCCTTGAAGTGGGAGTCCTCTTGATCCTTTGTGGATGTTTGAGTGGCTAGACAAGTTGAAGATCATGTCATTTCTTGATTTATCCTTTGTCTAAGAGCTCTGAGAGGGCTTGAAACCCTAAGTCTGATTGTAGTGGATGCTCACCCATCTTTGGGGAGACTAATGGTTCATCCATATTATGATGATGATTTGCACAATGATGGGAAATCTTAGTGGTCAAAATTTGGGGTATGACAGATGCCCCTATTTAATCTTCTTGGACCCGAAGGTGTGAATGGCGAAGGTATTCGGGCATTCGGGGTGCAAGAGGATTAAATATCGGAATACCCGAAATTTTGATAGTGGTTAAGAATGGTAGTTCGCGCATCCTTCCTCTTTTGCTAAGAAATGATGCTTAGAAAAGGTAAACTTCCCCTCGATCCTGATTTCCTACCAAGGAAATGGTCTCAGTTTCTGATTTAAACTTCCCCTCGATCCTGGTTTCCCACCAAGGAACTGGTCTCAATTTCAGAAATAAACTTCCCCTCGATCCTGGTTTCCTACCAAGGAACTGGTCTCAGTTTCCGATAGAAACCTCCCCTCGATCCTGGTTTCCTACCAAGGAACTGGTCTCAGTTTCCGATAGAAACCTCCCCTCGATCCTGGTTTCCTACCAAGGATCTGGTCTCAATTTCTGAAATAAACTTCCCCTCGATCCTGGTTTCCTACCAAGGATCTGGTCTCAATTTCTGAAATAAACTTCCCCTTGATCCTGGTTTCCTACCAAGGAACTGGTCTCGGTTTCTTTTGTCAATAAACTTTATTGACAAGGGACGCAATTTGTAGCGGTTCTCCTTAAACTTCTCGCCGAATTTTCCTGGGGAGATGCCATTTGATGGAAAAAGTTTTGATTGTAGAAAAGCACAAACTTCTCTGTTTGAGATGCCATTTGTCGATTCTACTGGGGAAAACGAGTCTTCTTGAGAGACTGCATTCGTTTGGGGATATTACATGATACTTTTCTCGAGATCTTCTCAGAGAAATGCCATACGATGTACCCCAATTTTGAGGTGTCGTTGACTTTGTTGACATTTGACATTTGACATTTTGGAGAGAAGGACCAATGTGTTGCTGAAAGTCTTTAGTTGAGAGGCTTTCTCTAGGGATTTTCCTTAATCCGGGAAAGCGAAGATATCATCTTCAATGGCGAAGAGTGACATTTGCCAAAGATTCTCTGGTCTTTCAGAGGTTCAAGTTATCAATGTGGTCAAAGGCCGGCTTCACTCCAGAAATAAACTGGAGGCGAGGTCGTTTAGATGAGTCGTTTCCTGACGAGGAAAAAACTGACAACTCGATTGAGAGAACTTTTATCATTAGGGAACAAGACCGACTAGAGTGATAGTGATGCAATATGAATATGAATGTAAATCAATAATGCATGATGTATGTATGTTTATGCTGACAAAACTGACGCAACATATAGACTGATAGATGAACATGACTGGATACTCGGCCACCGCGGGGGACGAAAAGTATCACTGGTTCAAAATAGCAATTATGCCTTGCTTAGGAGAAGTAGTCCTTGTGGGGAGCTACGTTGGTCGGGCTTAGGAAATAAGAACTATGTCGGGGGTGTCAGATGAAACAATGGTCTCTGACAGAGCTGATCCTTCATTCATGCGTACTGGTTCAGAAGGAGTACTTTGATTCTGCACTTTGAAGCTTAACCACCTTTGGGAGAAGCCATCGATATTCTTTCGATGTTCAACAGTCAAAAGAATTTGCCATCTTTATTAAAACAGAAAAAAGTTTAACAAGTAAATTCATTTTTGTTTTATTTCAAGAATCGTTAATCATATTAAAACGTCGTCCTGTAAAGCTAAAACAAATAATAATTACAAACAAAAGCACAAGGGCTCAAATTTTATTGATATGATGGAAATCAGCCAAACGCGTGATTCTATAGAGTATTTACAAAGTTAGAAAATGGTAATTTAAGGGAAAAGGGCTACATTGAAACATAACGACCACTATCCTTCTACCCACTTTGACTTTGAGACATCCTGAGCTTCTGTCGAAGATGACCTTAACTGGAGTTTTTCCTGATGGATGGTGTAACTGCTGTCGAGGGACTTGCCCCTTTGTCGAACGTAGTTACTTGCCATTATCCCTAATTTTTGCCTGGATTGTACTTTGAGATTTCCAATCCACCGGGATGATTTTTTATCATGTCTCTAATTTTTGCCTGGACCGCCCTTTCGGGTTTTCAATCCACCGAGACGTTTTTTTTTAGTTTAGGAGAAGTATTTATTGACTACATCAACATTTGTGGGGTAGGCAAATTCCTCTCCGTCCATGGTTGCAAGTCTCAAGGCGCCGCCTGAGAAAGCTTTCTTGACCACATAGGGGCCGTCATAATTCGGAGTCCACTTGCCCCGAGAATCAGTGAAAAATGATTGTATCTTCTTGAGCACGAGGTCTCCTTTCCTGAAGACGTGAGGTCGGACCTTTTTGTGGAACGCCATCTTCATTATTTGTCGATACAACTGACCATGGCATAGTGTCGTGATTCGCTTCTCTTCGATCAGATTTAGCTCATCGTGCCGACTTTGGCACCATTCAGCTTCTGTTAGCTTAGCTTCCATCAATACCCAGATTGATGGGATCTCTACTTCGATGGGGAGCTGCTTCCATGCCATATACTAGAGAGAAATGGGTTGCCCCTGTTGAAGTACGGACAGATGTGCGATAACCGTGAAGAGCAAAGGGCAACATCTCGTGCCAATCTTTGTAGGTTACAACCATCTTCTGAACAATTTTCTTGATGTTCTTGTTAGCCGCTTCTACCGGGCCGTTCATCTTGGGTCAGTAGGAAGATGAGTTATGGTGTTTGATCTTGAACTCTGCGCACAACTCCTTCATCATCTTATTATTCAAGTTAGATCCATTATCAGTAATGATCTGGCTAAGAACACCATAACAGAAGATGATATTGTTTTTGATAAATCGGACTATCACTTGTCGGGTTACATTAGCGTATGACGCTGCTTCGACCCACTTGGTGAAGTAATCAATGGCTACCAGGATGAACCAATGTTCGTTCGAAGCTTTAGGTTTAATCATGTCGATCATGTCGATTCCCTATATGTACTTGTAGCAATCAGATTCCATTGTCAACCAATAGTACCCTGCTATTAGAATTTTTCTCGCCATTGTATGTCCATTGCCAAAGGACCCTTCGTGAATTTCTTTTATCAGCATGTCTGCTTCTGGTTTGTCGACGCATCGGAGCAAGACCATGTCAAAGTTCCTCTTATAGAGTGTCTCACTGCTCAGGAAGAAACTGCCTGCCAGCCTTCTGAGGGTTTTTCTGTCTTTCCTTAGTGCCCCAGGTGGGTACTCTTGTTTCTGAAGGAAGAATTTGATATCGTGATACCAAGGTTTGTCATCTATGACTGCTTCAATCGCGAAGATGTAAGCGGGTCGTTCAAGGCACATTATGTCAATCTTAGGTAAGTCGTTCCATTGACCTACACTAATCATAGAAGAGAGAGTGGCTAATGCATCAGCCATGTGATTCTCCTCACGAGGGATATGATGAAACTCGACTCTGTTGAAGAATGGTAACAACCTTCTTGCGTAATCTTTGTAAGGAATCAATCCTGATTGGTTTGTGTTCCAATCTCCTTTGATTTGATTGATAACCAGGGTTGAGTCGCCATATACATCCAAGTTCTTAATCCTTAAGTCGATCACTTCTTCGAGACCCATAATATAAGCTATGTATTCAGCCTCGTTGTTTGTGCACTTGAATGTGAGTCTGGCAGTGAAATGAATGTGGGTACCCTGAGGTGTTATGATGATTGCCCCAATTCTGTTTCCGTAATGATTGACAGCTCCATCAAAAATAAGTCCCCATTGGGAATCTAGTTTTGGCCCTTCACTGGGTAGCGGTTCATCGCAGTCTTTCATTTTTAGATACATGACATCTTCGTCTGGGAAGTCAAATCCGACTGATTCCTGATCGTCAATCAGTTGATGAGCCAAATGATCGGCTAAAACACTTCCTTTAACGGCTTTTTGAGCGTGGTACTCTATGTCATATTCTGATAATAACATCTGCCAACGGGCAATCCTTCCCGTGAGAGCAAACTTTTCAAAGACATACTTGATTGGATCCATTTTAGAGATTAACCAAGTGGTGTGACGAATCATATACTGGCGAAGACGTTTGGCTGCCCAAGCCAGAGCGCAGCAAGTTTTCTCGAGCTTAGTGTACCGATTCTCGCAGTCGGTGAATTTCTTGCTCAAATAGTAGATGGCAGACTCTTTTCTTTTTGTTTCGTCTTGTTGGCCAAGTACACAACCCATTGAGTCTTCCAAGACTGTTAAATATATGATTAGTGGTCTTTTTTCCACTGGAGGTGATAGAATCGGTGGGTTCAATAGATATTCCTTAATACTGTCAAAGGTGGTTTAGTAGTCTTCTGTCCAAACGTATTCCTGATTCTTTTTGAGTAATTTTAAAAATGGCGCACATGTCGCGGTCATGAGGAATATGAATCTGGAAATATAGTTCAAACGTCCCAGGAATCCCCTGACTTGTTTTTCAGTCTTTGGAGAAGGCATTTCTTGAATGGCCTTGACCTTGTCAGGATCAACCTCAATTCCTTTCTGGCTGACGATGAACCCTAAGAGTTTCCCTGAACGGACACCTGTCATACCCCAAATTTTGACCACTAAGATTTCCCATCATTGTGAGAATCATCATCACAATATGGCGGAACCATCATACCTTGTCAGTCTCCCCAAAGATGGGTGAGCATCCACTACAATCAAAATTAGGGTTTCATACCCTCTCTGAGTGCTTAGACAAAGGATCAATCAAGGAATGACATGATCTTCAACTTGTCTAACCTCTCAAACATCCACAATGGATCAAAAGGACTCCCACTTCAAGGATTAAGCACAAGGTTGCTCCCTTCTAGGTGGATCAAGTCTCAAGATCGCTAGTATCACCAAATTAGGGTTTTGGTCGACCAGGGCCTCCAGATGAGAAATTTCATCTGGACACAAGCCAAAGATCCAAAGCACAACCTAATATACTCCATGGAACCTCATGGACCCATCCATCAAGTCAATTTTGCCTCAGGGGATGCATGCATCAAAAATCAGGAATTAGGGTTTCTTGACCTAATTCACTCCTAAGTTGACTTTTAGGGCAAATCAAGAGCCAATACCTCAAGAGAGGGTTTGAGGGTCTCTAATGAACTATATTGATCCATTTGGGACAATGGATTGATCTAAGAAGCTTGAGCAACAAGTCTCAATTTCATCTGCACCACAATTAGGGTTTCGCGAGGAAAGTCAACTGTAACTTTGACTTTTGACCAGGACATGCT
Organism: Lathyrus tuberosus; assembly: GCA_022829125.1. NCBI lineage: Eukaryota > Viridiplantae > Streptophyta > Magnoliopsida > Fabales > Fabaceae > Lathyrus > Lathyrus tuberosus. The sequence continues at coordinate 1,132,007 of JALAZF010000617.1, read as the reverse complement.
CCCAAACCCTAAGACATGATTCAATATACCCTATGACGCCCATGGAACATGCCCATCAAGTTTGATTTAGGTCAAGGACATGATTTCATGAAGAATTGCACAGTTTGGAATTCATCTGATAAAAAGTCAACTGTGCACAAAAGTCAACTTTGACTTTTTGAGATTTTTCACCAAAATGGATTTTTAACCCTAAAATGATGTTAATGTATGATTTGAATCATCATTCATCAAGGAAAATCAAGAAAAGCGGGATAACTTGTAAAAGGGGTAACCATAAAAACTTAGAAAATTTTCTAAGTTAAAAATAAAGTGACAAGGTACCAACTTTGGAGGATCATAACTCCTAAACCACAAAGCCATTTTTCCTCATACAAAGATGGATTTGTAGCCCTCATTACCCTCTACAAAAACTTCAACTAGACCTAAGTCCAATTCATTAAGGATTTTGAGTTATGGAGTGATCAAAATGGCTGAAAAGTGAAAATGTCACTTTTTCCAACACTTAGTGAAATTTTCACTAAGTCAGAATTTGCCTTCACTTTTTGCCAAATGTAGGGGGATTTTTCACTTGGATTCAAAAGAGATCAAAACCAAATATATTCAAACAGTTGTTATATCATGTAAGGGCTTTCCAAAATGGCCAAGAACATTGCCAAATTCCATTTGAGTCATGAGATATGACATTGGAAAGTTGCCTTGCTGAAATCTGTCAAAGGCAAGGCAGAATTTGCAACTTTGCTCGATTTGCCAAAATCATCCAAATTCAAATGCTCCTATCCACTTGGACACATCAGAGGATTGAATCTAAAGGGGACAATCACTGAGCCAAGCCTCCAAAGTCCATGGAACAAGAAATAGCATGTTGAACCTAGGATGGCCAAAATAGGGACAAGACTCCAAATTTGGATTGGAGCATTCAATGGAAGCATCAAGGTGGCATGGACTGAGCCATTCTCATTTGAATTCAGTCAAGACTTATCCAAGACCAAGGGAACCACAGCCCTGTGCCCTAACCTCTAGTCAATGGCTAGAGGAGACTTGCATTTCCATTGGCCAACATTGAACAAACACCTGCTGCAGTTGCCATTCACTGTGGATCCCAAAACAAACTTGCTCTACTATAAATAGAGCTCAATTGTGATCAGTTTGAGTACACCAAAGCCATCTAACATATGCTTTCCTCAAAATCTCTTTCTCTTGGCAAAAATGCCTTTCTTAGCAAGGTAGTTATCGGGTTTTGAGTTTGAGAGCTTTTCCAATCAAACCAATCACTCACACACCTCACATACATCACATATGAGTTGATCAAACACTTAGATCACTTCTAAAACACCAATTTCACAAAATCACCAGCTGGTTGCTCAAATTTTCAATCAAGTTGCAGCTGAGGTACCACAAATTGTTCCAGCCATTTTCAATCAGGTCCAAGCATTCAAACACACTCCATAGGGTGTAGGGAAGCTGTTCAGATCATCACCACTCATATGTAACACCTCCAAATCAAAAATCACATTGCACTTGCTGTCACGGCTTAGAGGTAAGCATATACTTGGTCATCTCTCAATCTATGCATATTTCCTCGCACAATAATTTTGCCATATGTTCATAATCATACATGGAATGTTTTCCCTCAATTAATTGCATTGTTTGAATCGTGTATCAAAAATCCTAGCCTTCATGCAGAAATTAGGGTTCTTGAGGATTTTTCATGATTTCTTGTTGTATGTTTAATTTAAATGAAATTAATGGACATAGACATGATCGTGAGGTTGAGACGAGCATAATGATATGTGGATTGCATGTTATAATCAAGTATTCAGTGAGATTGGAGAGAAAATGCAAATCTGGCCAAGCCCAGAACACGCGCGTGTTCTTGGTGTGTTCTTGGCGCCATTTTTAGAAATTTGAATATTTGAATTTTGTGATTTTATTTAATTGATTCAAAAATTAATTTCTCTCTGAGTTTTAATGATTTTGAGTTGATTCTTTTTTTAATAATTCACAAAAATGTTAAAATATTTTATTTTATCAAAAAATCCCAAAAATATTATTTATTTCATATAATTGATATTTTTGCAAAGAATTAATATTTTAATTGTTTTTTGACATTTTAAATATTTTTTCTACATTGATTTTGCAACTTTTAATGCTTTCTAATTATTTTGTAGGTCAATACTTAATTTTTGAAGCATTAATCCAAAATCACAATTTGTTTTTCATATGTTAAACAATTTTGATCATTTTAATTGAATTTTTATTCAATTAAATACATTTTTGAAAACAAATTAGGGTTTTTGGATTAATTCAACCCTCATAAATCATTTTCAAAACATTTTGGGCCTCTTGAGAGAGTGTAAGACCCAACCCACTTGTACAGAAATATTTTGGGCCTCATTCGTTGTATAAGTCCCTCTGTACATTTTCAAATAAATGGCACGATCATCGCCTTTTGAAAAATAACCTTGGGCCTCTCCTTGAGCTATAAGACCCATTCAAAAACACTTTGGGCCTCTAATAGAGTGTAAGACCCAATCCCCTTTTAACCAAAACATTTTGGGCCTCACTTATTGTATAAGTCCCTCCGCGTTAAAAGAAAACCTCGGCGCGATCGCCATTTCAAACGGAAAAATCAACTGGGCCTACCCTCGTGTTATAAGCCCCACTCTTTTTCTTTAAACCTTTTGGGCCTCTTGAGAGAGTGTAAGACCCATCCCTTTGTACAGAAAACCTTTTTGGGCCTCAGTCACTTGTATAAGTCCCTCCGTACAAATTCAAACAGTGCGCTCACTGATAAAACCTTGGGCCTCTCCTTGAGCTGTAAGCCCCAAATCTTTCTTTTTCAAAGCACTTTCTCCTTTGATTTTGAATATACTGTTGTTTTCAATCTTTCTTTGTTGAACAACTAACCAAACAGCATGGAAGCTCTACAACCGAGTAAGTGTTTACCCGCTTTCATTTACCGCTTTCATATGTATATAACTGTATTATGGGGCTGTTTCGCTGTAAGTCTTCTTTCATAAACTCATATCAACTGTGTAATAATAGTATAGATATTTAGAGTTTCCCCGGCAACTACGTCTAGCACTAGGTAAAGCCGTTTCAATCACTCTTAGAAATAGTCTAAACTAGATCCCCATAGGATTACCAGACACAGTCTTCCCTCCTCTTGGGGTTAAACAATATGGAGATATGAAAGGCAGCATTCTCTGTGAACCCTTTCATAGACTGTCACTCATAGAAGTTGTCAAGAAACTCTATTCCCCAGAGATGATCTCTTCTCCGTGAATTGCATCTCTTGAGTTTCTTCCAAATTCTCAGACTTTCCTGACTTTGATCTATTCTCGGTGAATAGCATTACCTTGAATTTCTCGGGGTTTGGGGACCCACAGGCTTCTTAAAAGCACTTGTCAAGAAACTCTACTCCCAGAGATGAATGTATTCTCCGTGAATGGCATCTTTGAGTTTCTTCCAAATTCTCGGACTTTCCTGACTTGATCTATTCCTTGTGAATAGCTTACCTTGAATTTCTCGGGGTTTGGGGACCCACGGGCTTCTTAAAAGCATCGGCCTCCTCTTGGGCATCATACAAGGACCCACAGGCTTCCTAAAAGCAACCCCGCCTCCTCTTGGGCTTAGTACAAGGACCCTACGGCTTCTTAGAAGTATTCACAGCCTCCTCTTAGGCTTCGTATAATGATCTCTTCCTCCGGGAATGATAGCATTCTCTGGGGCTTAGTACAAGGACCCGTCGGTTTCTTAAAAGCTTACAGCCTCCTCTTGGGCTTCGTACAAATTGTCCCGACGACCTCCTAGAGGTATAGGAACAGAACCTAGTCATCCTCATAGAACAGTCCTTTCATAGAGTCTACTACTGTTTCTCAAGGCATAGTATAAAAGATAAAACTCTAGACGCGGACAGTCTAACTTCCTTGAGTCTCAAAGACATTCTCAAGTGACCCCTTCGTTAAATAGGAAGGAAACCCGCAGACTCGGACAGTCTCAATACCCTTCGGATTTCCCGCTTCCTTAAAGAATAGGAATAACCCGGATCCTTGAATCAAATCCATGAGTACAGTGTTGCTCATATAAGAACTGATTTTCTCTTTCAAAATCAGTATACTGGACCTGTCACTTAACTGAAATAGTCAGCATGGCCTCCTCTTGGGCTTTGTACAATGATTCTCCTCAGCGGAGTCAAACAACATTTAGCCTCCATCTCGGGCTTTGTACGAGATACAAAAACACTCCCTCGTTGAGTCAATCACCCCTTTCGCCTCCATCTCGGGCTTTATACGAGATACAAAAAGGTTCTTGTTGAGCCAAATAAACAACAGCCTCCATCTCGGGCTTCATACGAGATACAAAAACAAAAACTCCCTTGTTGAGTCAAATAGCCTCCATCTCGGGCTTTATACGAGATACCAAAAGATTCCATCATTGAGTCAAAACCTTTTAGCCTCTCTCTCGGGCTTTGTATGAGACACATAATAGCCTCCTCTTAGGCCTTGTATAAGAAAACCACTGGTTAATCCAATTAACCTTTTAGCATAAAAGTTGTGCCTCATTCACAGTACACAAACATCAACAACTTCTTCCTCTTCATCTAATCGCTGTAAGCAGCAAGCCTCTGGATCATCTACATCCATGCCACTGTCCCTCTTTTAGCATGAGAAATTCCTAAGGAAAGATAGCATTGCTCTACACTGAGTTAAAGTCTTCTCCTTTAGGTTAAAATCCCCTATAAAGGAAATTATGGCATTACTGGATTCACACATCCCGGTTAAAGTAATTCTCCTTTATAAACAGTTGTGACATACAACCCCCTCTTTAGAGATGACAAATTCTCTCTAAAGTCAACACCCTTTTAGCTTCACATCTTGGGCTTTAAACAAGATACAAATAAACCATTTCAGCTTCACATCTTGGGCTTTGAACAAGACACAAACCACCTTTTCGCTTCACGTCTTGGGCTTTGAACAAGACACCAAAAACAACCATTTCCTGGAGGAACTACGAACGCTCTAATTTCCCTGTTTTGGATAAACGGGAATACGTAAGCATAAGATTGAAACAAAAATCTTAGCGAGCACACTAAACAAAAACCCAAAATCCCATATCAAAAGCAGTAATTCAAAAACATCAGTCCTAACATCCTAATCCTCGTTCCCCGCCAGAAACCTTCTGTCTAGATAAAAACCAGTATTGGCGAAAATACAAATAACCAGTACAAAGGCCCCACGACCACATCGCATCTGTAACCTAACAGACCGCTATTTAAACTCAGTATGCAAAGCAGGGTTAATTGGAGACATCTATTTCCCTTCCTTATTCAGCTCACAATAGGATAAAAAATGAATCGACCTGTAGTAAGCTCAACCGCAGAGAGCGACCAACACTTAAGAACCGCGTCCAAAATCGCTCGCTACAACACCGAAGGTGCACTTATTGGGATTCAAGCGGAGTTTGTACTTTTGCAAACGCTCGAATATTTTTGACAGGTGTGTCACATGCTCCTCCTCTATTTTAGATTTTGCAATCATATCATCGACATACACTTCGATTTCTTCATGTATCATGTCATGAAACAGAGTAGTCATGGCCCTCTGATAGGTTGCCTCGGCGTTCTTTAAACCGAATGGCATTACCTTGTAACAGAAGGTACCCCATGGGGTAATGACCGAAGTTTTCTCCATGTCTTTCGGTGCCATTTTGATCTGGTTATAGCCCGAGAATCCATCCATGAAGGAGAAAACTTTGAACTTTGTTGTACTGTCTACCAGCAATGTGTGGTAAGGGAAAGTCATCCTTTGGACTAGCCTTGTTTAGATCTCTGTAATCCACACACATTCTGACCTTTCCGTCCTTTTTCGGAACTGGTACGATGTTGGCTAACCATTGAGGATATTCTGACGTAGCAAGGAAACCCGCGTCAATCTGTTTCTGTACCTCCTCTTTGATTTTGACAGCCATGTCTGGATGAGTCCGTCTCAACCTTTGTTTTACTGGCGGACATTCTGATCTTAACGGTAGATGATGTTCCACGATGCTGGTATCCAACCCTGGCATATCCTGATAGGACCAAGCGAATACATCGGGAAACTCTTTGAGAAGTTTCGTCAAACTCTCTTTGACAGTTGGACTGAGCAGTGCCCCAATCTTGACTTCTTTTCTCTCTTCTTCTGATCCTAAGTTGACTATTTCCAGCAACTCTTTGTGAGGCTCAATGGACCTTTCCTCTTGTCTGAGTAGTCGGGAGATCTCCTCTGGAATTTTGTCTTCATTTTCTTCTTCAGCCTCAAATACCGGGAACTCGAAGTTGGGAGAAGGCATTGGATCGTATGCAAGAGTGTGTGCAGTATATTTTTCTTTGAAAACTGCTTGTTTTTATTATTGAGTTGTTTTTTAGGATTACCATTTTCTGAAAAGAGCCAAAAGAGAAAACAGCAATTAATGCGGAAATTACAGAACGACATTATTTTATTAATGAACAAGTCGATTCTTGAAACTACAGCCCTATAAAACAAAACTCTATCGCTTTGGGCAAAACAAAGAGGGATATTTACAGAAAGTGAGCCCTATCAAAACATTTGTTTCACCTGGGCAAGGTGAAAGGTTAAAGTAAAGATGGCAATTACTTAGACTTATGAACAATCTTCGGGACATTGACAGCAACCCATTGGCGGCGAATTCCTCGGTGAATCACAAAGTCAGGTAGCTTCCTTCTTTTGTCTTCAGAAATAACGCTGATTTCTGGTGGAGCTGGATCATTGGAATCTGTCTCCCAGGCAGAGTTGTCGTAGGAGGATTCCTCAGTTGTATTTTGCATAGTATTTGTACTCTCAGCTGTATCTCCCCATCCAGTTGGCTGAATGTCTTCGAGCCTGATACAAGAGCTTTCAGGAGCGGTGTACTTGACCTTGAAGTCAAATTTTCCACTCGGCTGTCCCAAGGTGTCCCACACTTCTTTGGAATTGGAGGAGTCATCCCTCTCGATGACGTTGACCTCGAGAAAAGCATAGTTGATAAATTCTAGTCCTGCAGACGTTGCGAATTCATCGTCGTGCTGGGTATTTTCAGGATAACCTGGGTGTTGATCCCATGACATGGTGGGGACGCAGGTATTTTTTTCAATGATGCTCAACTGATTTTCATTTTTTGGCTGATTTTCTTGCCCCAAGTCTCCGGGATACGGCTTCCAGATAGGCAAGCCATCCATTGGGCCATAATAGTCGTGGTCAAAGTTGTCCCTCATCAGAGGGTCCTCCTCTAATGAGTTTGGTGGAGCACGACATCCTTCCGGATCACAATCTCCGTATATCATTTTGATGTCTGACCTTGGTATATATCTCGGACTCTGTGCGGGAAAGCAAAACGGCATCGGTTCTTCTCCCTGAGACATATAACCGTCCTCATTAAGATATGACTTCCATTCTTCATTTGTATCGGAGGAATCTCCCTCGTTGATGGTATGTACTTCTTGAGACACTGGGTGAAGGAAACCTCCACTATGGAAGAAGTCCTTAATGGGATGAAAACTTTCAACGCTGGTAGCAGTCTGGGTGCAGGTTACAGAAAAACCAAGACTCTTCTTTGTTTTGTTATCAGTGGGAATGACAAGTTGTCCCCATCCTTTTGTATTGTTATTTTCGATCACTTCGAGAGCATCTCTGTATAAGGAAATCGAGGTTCCTTTCTCTGATTTATTCTCATTGCTCACCGAAAGTGCTTAGAACTGAGTTCCAACAACCTCCTTGGGTTCTACACAAGTAGATAATGACAAGTTGCTCACGAGCAAGGCTTGTTCCCCACAAACCGTGACAAGTTGGCCGTTCTGGACGAACTTTAGCTTTTGGTGGAGGGTCGAAGTGACCGTCCCAGCCTGATGTATCCAAGGTCTTCCTAATAAACAACTGTATGTTTCCCGGATGTCCATGACCTGGAAAGTGACTTGGAAAGTGTAAGGACCAATAGTTATGGGAAGGTCGACTTCACCGATAACCATTTTTCTGGATCCGTCAAATGCTTTGACGACGACCTCACTGCATCTCATCGGAGATCCTTTGAATGATAGTCGCATTAGAGTGGACTTCGGCATAACGTTGAGAGTCGTTCCGGTATCTACCAGTACGCTGGCTAAGGCATCGTCCTGGCAGTTAATTGTGATATTGAGCGCCATGTTGTGACTTGGGCCCTCTTCCGGCAATTCCTCATCACTGAACCCTAAGTTATTGCAGGAAGTGATGTTAGAGACAATACTATCGAACTGTCTGATTGCTACAATCTGTTCTACAAAGGCTTGCTCCAAGACTTTCTGTAGAGCCTCCCTGTGCGCTTCTGAACTAAGTAACAGTGATAATACCGAGATCTTTGAAGGAGTTTGTAACAGCTGACCAACAATGTTGTATTCACTCCTTTGGATGAGCTTTAGCATCTCATCATCGTTTTTTAAAAGGTCGGGATTACTGGATTGACCGACTGGTGGATTGGGAACTTCTGTGTAAGGTTCCTTTTCTTTGCTGGGTTCTCCAACTCCTCTGTTGAAGATTCTACCACTCTGTGTTACTTGACTAATGTCTGCAATATTCACGACGGAGGGTAACAGAATTTCCTTTCCATTCTCAATTGTTGTTGCACCGTATTTGTAAGGGATAGCCTTAGTTGATTCATACGGTAGCGGTCCTGGTAGATAGATGACTATGGGAGCCTTCTGATTTTTCTGACCATCGTAAGTAATTTCGATTCGTTCCCGGTTGGGAACTCTCGATTCGTCAAGTAGAGGGATAATGGTACAAACATCCCTAGCCCTCTGATGATCAGAGATTACGACAACGTCCTCGATTTGATCAGCGAAGTAGTTGACTGATCCAGAACTTGACCATGGTTGAATCTCTTTGCGGTCCACCTGACTTTGAAGGGCTGCTCGCACGAGGTAGCATCCTTGATTATCCACTGAGCAAACTCCGCACCGCTTATAGTTGTGTAGTGGCACCTGGCCACGTCCGCTTTGAATACAGTGTAACCTTACTAGATCTGTTTCTGTAGACCGAACATCCTGACTTTGATATCTAGTAGGATTCTCGTTAGTGACACTAATTTGCTGGGTGTCTTCATCCATATAGATTGGAAGCCACCAGTGGTTCAACAAGTGCTGAAGTGTTTCCTGGACAAGGGCACATCCCTGATCGTCTTCGCAACCCACTTTACAGCCCTGATAATCATGTGATACTAGGAACCTGAGTCGGACCTGTTTAGTATGTAACTCCACCAGGCTGGTATTCATCAAGCGAATATCAAAGATTTGAATCATATTTACTTGATACTGATTTCCATCGCGGTAATCCTGAATCCATCCAAGATCCATCTGACGCTGGAGGGCCTCTTAAACAAAAGAGCATCCATGTTTGTTTACCGAGCAAGTCAGACAGGAATTGTAATCGTGCCATGGCAGATTATGGTACTGGCTTTGCCTTGAGTGCATTGCCACCAAGTTTACATTCACCGCACGGATATCGTGGTTTTGAATGATGTTGGAATTCGTATAAACCATGTTAACTCCATGAAATCGGTGCTCTTTGTAATACCCCGTAAATTTATAAACGCTCTAGTTAATGTTATTATGATCAACTGGGTTCCGGAGTACTCTGAGCAATTATTTGATAAAATAAATAGAGTAAACTGGTGAACTCGGAGTTGATTAAATTAATAATATTTAACGTTGAGTTTTTATTAATTGGTGCATTTGAGCTAAATTGGACATTTAGTAGTGTTACTAAAAGTGATAGTTTTCTATACTATCTATTTTTCTTTTCATTTCCTTGGAAACAAACAAAGTTAGAAAAGAAAGAAAAAGTGAAGAAAGAAAAAGAAAGGAAAAAGAAGAAGGAAAGGAAAAAGGAAGAGAAAGAAGAAGAATTGTCCAAAAGCTCAAGAATCATCATCCGTTCATCTGTTCTTCGTCTAATCATCTCAGTATCAACCTCCTCGTCTAGTAATCCAGGTGGGTTCTAGTTAGACCCTTTAGATTAGAGTTATTTGTTGAGTTTAGAGTTAGGTTGGAAATTGTAAAAATGGGTATTTTTGGTATAAATCATGAATCTAACTGCTAAAACTCAATGTTTGATTGTATGTTATACTGGTTGTGATATTATAACATGTTTTAATGCTTTGTGATTGATCAAAATGGGATTTTAGGGTGATTTTGGATCAACCCGTAAACAGGAAATTCTTCAGGTTTTTCTGCATTTTTCTCTGCCCATACGTATATGGGGCTTGTCAATACGCGTATGGGGCTCGTCATTACGCGTACGGCAAGGGTGTTACGCGTATGGCACTTTTAAAAGGAAATTTTCAAGGAAAAACGTCTCTGCCCATACGCGTACGGCCTTGGGCAATACACGTATAGATGGCCGAGGATTTTGGGCAATACGCGTATGGCCAGGAGAATAGCAGAAATTCTGCTGTTGTGATTTATTTTCCGATCGATTGTTTACAATGCCGTAACTTTTTGTACGTAAATCGGATTGGAACAATTTTGGTATCGTTGGAAAGATAATAAAATGTACTTTCTTATTACAATGGTTTTAAGATTGTCGACCGATTTAATTATGTCGGAATTTCTAAAATAGTGTCGTTTTGTCGACTTTTATCCGTAATGATGTGTAATAAATTGTTAAAATGCATGCTAAAATATGTGATAGGCAGAGTGAGAATTATTACCATAAACAGTGTTGGAAGTGTGAAATTTTATGTGTGGCAATGCTCGTGCATGAAAGGCCGAGGCGTGTGCTTTCTGTTTATCAATAACCACAGTTTGTGCGGTGTAGTTCATGAGACTCGAGCACCTCCTCTAAACATTATACACAACTACTTGGCAGGTTTGAGTCCCGTGTTAGTACGATGGAACCTATGGGTAGAGACTTGTGACAGTGCACTGGCCGTGTGAAGTGACGGATCACGGTGTACAGACCGGTGATCCTGAATCCATTCATATGCCAAGTAGCTACAAGGATCCATGACTCGGATCGCCTTCTAGACGTAGAAGGGTACGGGAAAAGGGGATGCCTTGGTATTGGTTATTGATATGTGAGTTCTTGAGTGTACGGACTCAGAACGTACTTTGGTACTTTGTGAATCCTTGAGTTTACAGGCTCAAGAGGTACTTCGGTACTAGCGTGAGTTTACAGGCTCACCGTGATGGTTACTTGTGTGTGTGTACTCATGGTCTTTCCCCTTTCCCCTTGGACATGAGTTAGGACTTTATTAGAACCTTGTAAAGCCGATAGGACTTTAAGATAAGGAACTCACTGAGATTTGATGTATCTCACCCCATTGTTGTTGTTTACATCACAGGTTCTGCAGGTTCCGCGAAGGGTAAGGATAAGGTTATTTGTGTTTCCTTACGGATCGTAGCTTTTGAGATGGCATGGCTTCCGCTATGGCGTTTATGTTTTGAGATCATTGTTTTGATCTAGTTCTTAGTTTTTATCATTTTGGAACATCTTGTATATGTAATGCCTTAGTCTTTAGTGTTTTTGTTTTAGGGGCATTTATGTATATAATGTGTTAACTAGGAACTTATTGTATATTTCAGTACCAAACATACTTATCATTTATAATATATGATTTGATGCATGTATTTTATATGTGGGCGTTACAGTTGGTATCAGAGCAGGTTGTATCCTCGACCTAGCCATGAAATAGGATAGGTTTTCTTTCCGTTTCATATGCGGCGTGTGGCCATGGGTCTTGTCTGTTATATTTATGGTATTGAGTCTGATCAACTTAATCCTATTTGTATGGAATTCAGGAACATGGCTGATAGACGCAGAAACAACCGTGGTAGACCCAGAACTACTCCAGCTGGGACAGTTCCACAAGGTGATGAAGGGAATGCCCCTTTGTACCAATTTATGCAACAGATGCAGCAGCAGCAGAATCAGTTCATGCAAGGAATGATGCAACAAATGGCTGATGGTCTGCATCCTCCAGTGGTTGTTCCGGAAGTTACAGGAGGAACCTACAGGGAATTTATTCGTATGAATCCTCCGGAGTTTCAAGGAGGGCTAGATCCAGTGAAGGCACACGAATGGATAACAGGTATGGAACGGATTTTTCAGATAGTTCCTTGCAGTGAGGAGAATAAGGTGGTCTTTGCTTCTCACTGGTTGAAGGGTCCTGCCATGAGGTGGTGGGAGAGCGCTTCAGCCTTGATGACAACTCAGGAGGTGCCGAAAGTGTGGGAACAGTTTAAGGTAACTTTTATGGAGAAATATTTTCCGAGTTCTTTAAGGTCTCAGAAGGAGTTGAGTTCCAACAGTTGAGACAGGGAAATTTATCAGTGGCTTCCTATGCGGAAAAATTTGAGATCATGGCTAACTATTCTAGGAAGGCCGTGTATGCTCCTGATGAGAGGTGGAAGATAGATCAGTTTCTGTTTGGGTTAAGGGCTGAGATTTCACACAGCGTGTCTCAACGGGAATTTACTACTTATGCTGAAATGTTAAGACAATGTTATGTGGCGGAAAATAGTTTGAAAAAGGTACAAATGGAGGTGGATTCGAACAGGGCAACTCAAAGTGACCGTGGAAGGTCGAATCAACAGTTTAGGCAAAGGCAACAATTTTCCAAAGAGAAGCAAGTCCAGAGTTCTAGAACTAGTGTGCCTCCGGTATGCCGTACGTGTGGGAGAAATCATTCTGGGAGGTGCAATTCGGAGGGGATACGGTGTTATCAGTGTAATAGGATGGGTCACGTAGCGAGGGATTGTCCTCAGGGTAGGAATCAGGCACAAGGGAAGACTACTGGCCGAGTGTATACCTTGGATGCGAGAAAAGCAAAGGGTGACAACTCCTTGATTACGGGTACGTGTTTTGTAAATGGACAACCTTGTTTTGTTTTATTTGACTGTGGGGCTACACATTCTTTTGTGTCTTTGAGATGTGTGAAGCGACTGGGGTTACAAACTATTCCTTTGTTTCCTCCTATGGTGGTTACTACTGCCATGGATGAAATGGTCGAAACACCATTAATGTGTGAAAATTGTGTTTTGTCGGTGAACGAAAGAGTCTTCTAGATTGATCTTATTTGTTTGCCGCTCAAGAAAGTGGATGTTGTTCTGGGAATGGATTGGCTTTCAGCTAATTCGGTTTTTATCGGTTGTGAGGAGAAGCTAATTATTATTCCATCTGCTGAGGCTACTCCGAAAGATGTATTATCAACGATTTTAGAAGGTACGGTGGGAATGGTAAACTTCTTGTTTGAGAAAGAGAAATATGTTTTATTGGTTCTTACTAAGGAGGGAAGTAGTGAACAGCAAGTTTTGAGTATTCCAATAGTGTGTGAGTTTCCTGAAGTGTTTCCTGAGGATGTTTCTTCTCTTCCTCCGGAGAGAGAAGTTGAGTTCTCTATTGACCTGGTACCGGGAACGGCTCCTATATCCGTTTCTCCGTATCGGATGGCACCGCTTGAATTAAGAGAATTAAAAGACCAATTAGAGGACTTGATGTCTAAGCATTTTGTTAGACCTAGTGTTTCACCGTGGGGAGCTCCAGTGTTGTTGGTAAAGAAGAAATATGGGGGAATGCGGTTGTGCATTGATTATCGTAAGTTGAATAAAGTCACCATTAAGAACAAGTATCCCTTACCAAGGATAGACGACTTGTTAGATCAATTAAAAGGAGCCTGTGTGTTCTCGAAGATTGATTTACGGTCGGGTTATCATTAGATTCGAGTGAAGAGTTCCGATGTACCAAAGACTGCATTTAGGACACGTTACGGTCATTATGAATTCTTAGTGATGCCTTTCGGTGTGACTAATGCTCCAGCTGTTTTTATGGATTACATGAATCGTATATTTCAGGCTTACTTGGACCAATTTGTGGTAATCTTTATTGACGACATTCTTATTTATTCTCGTACTCCACAGGAGCATGGAGAACATCTGAGGATTGTCTTATCGGTCTTGCAAGAGAAGGAATTGTTTGCTAAGTTGAGCAAGTGTGAGTTTTGGATGTCGGAAGTTAATTTTCTTGGACATGTTATATCTCAAGGTGGTGTGGCAGTGGATCCATCGAAAGTAGAAGCAGTGATTAATTGGGAGAGACTGAGAAATGTTTCAGAAGTTAGAAGTTTCTTGGGTTTGGCCGGTTACTATAGAAGGTTTATTAAGGGCTTTTCTCAATTGGCCTTACCAATGACGAAACTTACTCGGAAGGATTTTGCTTTTGAGTGGGATTCGGGTTGTGAACAAAGTTTTATGAAATTGAAGGAGAGTTTGACGAGTGCCCCAGTATTAATTATTCCTGATCCTAATAACTCTTACGAAGTGTTCTGTGATGCTTCTAAGAGGGGATTAGGGGGTGTTCTAATGCAAGGTGGTCAAGTAGTAGCTTATGCTTCTCGACAGTTGAAAGTTCATGAGAAGAATTATCCAACTCATGACTTGGAACTAGCTGCCGTGGTGTTTGCACTGAAGGTGTGGCGTCATTATTTGTATGGTGTACGCTTTGAAATGTTCAGTGACCACAACAGTTTAAAGTATTTATTTGACCAAAAGGAGTTGAATATGCGACAAAGAAGGTGGATGGAGTACTTAAAGGATTATGACTTAGAATTGAAGTATCATCCAGGAAAGGCGAATAAAGTAGCGGATGCTTTAAGTCGGAAAATGGTTCATAGTGCGGAATTGATGATTTTGGAGTATTCATTGTTGGAAAAGTTTAGAGATCTTAATCTCCAATTTGTGTGGACTCCAAATGGTGTAATTATGGGGAATTTGAATGTCAATTCTACTTTGAGAGTTGAGATTCAACAGGCACAATTGTTAGAGGAAGAATTACAAGAATTGTCACTTCAATCGGGTTTTACACAAGCAACTGATGGGATTGTTTTGTTTAATCAACGGATTTGTGTTCCGAAAGATGAGGCATTGAAAAGGAAGATTTTAGATGAAGCTCATAAAGGTACTTTTACGATACATCCTGGTTCTTCGAAGATGTATCAGGATTTAAAGAAGGATTATTGGTGGTCTGGGATGAAAAAGGATATAGCGGGATATGTGTCAGAACGTGCGGTGTGCCAACAGGTGAAGATTGAACACCAAAGACCGGGCGGTTTGTTACAACCTTTGGATATTCCAGTTTGGAAGTGGGATAGTATTTCTATAGACTTTGCAGTGGGTTTACCCCGTACCCAAGGTGGGTACGATTCTATTTGGGTAATTGTAGATCGACTAACGAAATCTGCACACTTCTTAGCCGTAAAGACTACTTATAAGGCAAGTCATCTTGCAAGGTTGTTTATTGCTGAGATTGTGAGATTGCATGGTATTCCTTCTAGTATTGTGTCCGATAGAGATCCGAAGTTTACTTCGAGATTTTGGAAGGTGTTCCAACAAGCTATGGGAACGAATTTACGATTGAGCACGTCGAATCATCCTCAAACGGATGGTCAGACTGAACGAACAATACAGACGATGGAAGATATGTTAAGAGCTTGTGTGCTAGAGAGTAGAGGGAATTGGAAAGGACTTTTGCCGTTAATTGAGTTTTCCTATAACAATAGTTACCATGTGAGTATCGGTAAGGCTCCTTATGAAGCATTGTAAGGGAGAAAGTGTAGGACACCTTTGTGTTGGGCTGAAATTGGCGAAGATAGATTTTGGGACCCGAGATTATTCAGGAGACTACGGAAAAGATTCAAATGATCCGTGAGAAGGTTAAACAAGCACAAGATCGCCAAAAGAGTTATGCGGACAATCGTAGGAGACCTTTGGAATTTGAGGAAGGTGACCATGTATTTCTGAAAGTTACTCCAAGATTGAGATTGAAAGGACCGTTTAAGTCACGCAAATTAAGTCCAAGATACGTGGGACCGTATCAGATTCTAGAAAGGATTGGGGAAGTTGCTTACAGATTAGCCTTACCACCCTCTCTATCTGAAATGCATGATGTTTTTCATGTATCTCAGCTCCGTAAGTTTATTCCTGATCCTTTTCAGCCGATTTTACCAGAATCAGTGGAAATAGAAGCGGATTTGACTTTTGAACCACAACCGAGTGGTATTGTGGGAAGAGAAACCAAAGTGTTAAGGAATAAAGACATTCCTCTTGTTAAGGTGCAATGGGATATGACGCATCCGGGAGATGCTACTTGGGAACTAGAATCAGAAATGCGAGTCTCCTATCCGCATCTGTTCAGGTAATCTTCTAAATTCGGGGACGAATTTTTATTTAAGGGGGGGAGGATGTAATACCCCGTAAATTTATAAACGCTCTAGTTAATGTCATTATGATCAACTGGGTTCCGGAGTACTCTGAGCAATTATTTGATAAAATAAATAGAGTAAACTGGCGAACTCGGAGTTGATTAAATTAATAATATTTAACGTTGAGTTTTTATTAATTGGTGCATTTGAGCTAAATTGGACATTTAGTAGTGTTACTAAAAGTGATAGTTTTCTATACTATCTATTTTTCTTTTCATTTCCTTGGAAACAAACAAAGTTAGAAAAGAAAGAAAAAGTGAAGAAAGAAAAAGAAAGGAAAAAGAAGAAGGAAAGGAAAAAGGAAGAGAAAGAAGAAGAATTGTCCAAACGCTCAAGAATCATCATCCGTTCATCTGTTCTTCGTCTAATCATCTCAGTATCAACCTCCTCGTCTAGTAATCCAGGTGGGTTCTAGTTAGACCCTTTAGATTAGAGTTATTTGTTGAGTTTAGAGTTAGGTTGGAAATTGTAAAAATGGGTATTTTTGGTATAAATCATGAATCTAACTGCTAAAACTCAATGTTTGATTGTATGTTATACTGGTTGTGATATTATAACATGTTTTAATGCTTTGTGATTGATCAAAATGGGATTTTGGGGTGATTTTGGATCAACCCGTAAACAGGAAATTCTTCAGGTTTTTCTGCATTTTTCTCTGCCCATACATATATGGGGCTTGTCAATACGCGTATGGGGCTCGTCATTACGCGTACGGCAAGGGTGTTACGCGTATGGCACTTTTAAAAGGAAATTTTCAAGGAAAAATGTCTCTGCCCATACGCGTACGACCTTGGGCAATACGCGTATGGATGGCCGAGGATTTTGGGCAATACGCGTATGGCCAGGAGAATAGCAGAAATTCTGCTGTTGTGATTTATTTTCCGATCGATTGTTTACAATGCCGTAACTTTTTGTACGTAAATCGGATTGGAACAATTTTGGTATCGTTGGAAAGATAATAAAATGTACTTTCTTATTACAATGGTTTTAAGATTGTCGACCGATTTAATTATGTCGGAATTTCTAAAATAGTGTCGTTTTGTCGACTTTTATCCGTAATGATGTGTAATAAATTGTTAAAATGCATGCTAAAATATGTGATAGGCAGAGTGAGAATTATTACCATAAACAGTGTTGGAAGTGTGAAATTTTATGTGTGGCAATGCTCGTGCATGAAAGGCCGAGGCGTGTGCTTTCTGTTTATCAATAACCACAGTTTGTGCGGTGTAGTTCATGAGACTCGAGCACCTCCTCTGAACATTATACACAACTACTTGGCAGGTTTGAGTCCCGTGTTAGTACGATGGAACCTATGGGTAGAGACTTGTGACGGTGCACTGGCCGTGTGAAGTGACGGATCACGGTGTACGGACCGGTGATCCCGAATCCATTCGTATGCCAAGTAGCTACAAGGATCCATGACTCGGATCGCCTTCTAGACGTAGAAGGGTACGGGAAAAGGGGATGCCTTGGTATTGGTTATTGATATGTGAGTTCTAGAGTGTACGAACTCAGAACGTACTTCAGTACTTTGTGAATCCTTGAGTTTACAGGCTCAAGAGGTACTTCGGTACTAGCGTGAGTTTACAGGCTCACCGTGATGGTTACTTGTGTGTGTGTACTCATGGTCTTTCCCCTTTCCCCTTGGACATGAGTTAGGACTTTATTAGAACCTTGTAAAGCCGATAGGACTTTAAGATAAGGAACTCACTGAGATTTGATGTATCTCACCCCACTGTTGTTGTTTACATCACAGGTTCTGCAGGTTCCGCGAAGGGTAAGGATAAGGTTATTTGTGTTTCCTTACGGATCGTAGTCTTTGAGATGGCATGGCTTCCGCTATGGCGTTTATGTTTTGAGATCATTGTTTTGATCTAGTTCTTAGTTTTTATCATTTTGGAACATCTTGTATATGTAATGCCTTAGTCTTTAGTGTTTTTGTTTTAGGGGCATTTATGTATATAATGTGTTAACTAGGAACTTATTGTATATTTCAGTACCAAACGTACTTATCATGTATAATATATGATTTGATGCATGTATTTTATATGTGGGCGTTACACTCTTGGATCCATCCGAGATCCAATTATTCCTGTAGAGCTGATTGCACCACAGAACATCCTCGATTGCTTTTAGAGCAGATATCACACTGGTGATAATTATGAGGTGGCACATGGCCATATCCACTCTGTCTACAATGCATCTTGACCAAGTTGGCCCTTAACAAGAGTACATCATGAATTTGATAGATGTTGTTAGACTGTCCCTCTATCAAATTGACTGTAGCCTTCTCGTGTTGAGACAGCGGGTTCGTGAGAACATTCGGATTCGTATCTTTGAAAGATAAGACCCCGCTCCTAACAAGCTTTTGCACATCGGACTTGAAACTGAGACAGCTCTCTATGTTATTCCCCGGTCCTCCTTGATGGTAAGGCAAGTCTGATCCACCTTAAACCAAAAAGACGGATTTTCTGGTACTGTAAGAGGAGACTTGGTCTGGACATGCCCCTTGGCTAACAGTAATGGAAATAGTTCTGTGTACGATACGGTTATAGGATCAAATCCTGGTGGCCGCATTGTACGGTTGTTGTTGTATTGAGGACGAGTCTGCTGAAGAGGTTGTTGTGTCCTTTGCTGAAATTACTGCGAATGCGGTTGGCTTTGGGCAACTTGGGGTTGATATGTAGAAACAGGCGCATGGCTGATAGCAGGAGTTACAGCTGCTACTGGTTGGTACCGTCGCATTTGCTTTCCGAGAGAGATATTCCCAATATCTTACTCCTTTTTCTTAGGGAGAGTACTACCGTATTTTTTAGTACCGCTTGTCGACCCAGTGTCTTTGACTAGACGTCCTTCTCGAACAGTTTCCTCGAGACGCTCTCCCATACCGACCATTTTGGTGAAGTCACTGGGCGCACTGGCAACCATTCTGTCGTAGTAAAATGAGCTCAAGGTCTTTAAGAAAATCTTTGTCATCTCTTTTTCCTTAAGAAGTGGACAAATTTGAGCGGCAATTTCACGCCATCTCTGAGCGTACTCCTTAAAGGTTTCCTTGTCCTTTTGCGACATTGATCTGAGTTGATCTCTATCTGGTGCCATGTCCAAATTGTATTTATATTGTTGGACGAAGGCAGTGCCAAGATCTCTGAAAGTACTAATCGTAGTGTGGTTTAAACCCATGTACCATTTTAATACGGCATCGGTTAAACTATCCTGAAAGTAGTGAATCAATAGATCCTGGTTCTCTGTCTGAGCAGACATTCGCCGAGCGTACATCACTAAATGACTCTGAGGGCAAGAGTTACCCTTGTATTTTTCAAAATCGGGTACTTTGAACTTGTGCGGGACTTTCACATTGGGGACTAAACAAAGGTCTGCGGTGTCTTTTCCAAATAAATCCTGATCGCGAATAGCCTGCAGTTCCTTCTGCATTTCCCGGAACTGCTCCTGGAATTCATCCATTTTGTCGAACATACTTTCCTTTCTACCAGAAGGTATCTGTGGAATCTGTCCTTCTGGGACAGTGTGCACCACAGGGGGTGGTACCATTACTACGGCAGTGAATCGTGGTGCTTCCAGAAGTTTGTAACCTTCAGGAGTCCTCATTATGCCTCTGGCATCCTCGCTTTCCCGAAGTTTGTAACCTTCAGGCCCAGCGGCTTCTGCTATGATTCCCTGATCTTCAGTGATCGGCAGAACATATCCTTCTGGGATATAGTTAACAGGCATGCCCCAGGGACGATCTTTCGGCATTTGATACCTAGGATCATACTTCTCCACTATGGGCATTGAGGTGATCTCTGAGATCACAGTTCTTTGTAGCTGAGCTTCTGCCATGGCTTGCATGTCGTTACGAAGCTTTCTCATATCCTCTCTCAGATCGTCGATCTCTTCTTTCAACTCTCTGTTCTCTTCCTCAAGATCATCCATCTTTTTCTGACGATTGGCCCGAGTATTGTACGAATGAGACAGTTTGACTCTAGAACTGAGACACAAACCTGAGATTCATAGGTAAGAAGAATATGTGACGTGTGAATGATGAATGCAATGATTATATTGATTTTTTTTTGTTTAATCAAAATAAACTTCGGCAATTAGATTGCAAATATCAAACAGTGTGGAAACCCCCATTTTATTGAATTCAAAGGATTGCGGAAATGGAAATACAGTAAATTACAAGGTGCGGAAACAGAAACCTAAGTTAATGGGTCCCGAGTCCTCTCTGAGGAGAACTCGGGTGTTGATTCTGGTACTTTCCTTTTCTTGGACCGGGGCTCTTGGGCCATTGTCGGGTTGTCATTCCTTTGTCAAGTGAAAGGAGCGAGCAAATTCCTTTGGTCATCCTGATTTTCTACAGCATGTTGCTCCAAAATCTCAATTAGAGCATCCTTATCTTTCAGCAGTTGCTGTATTTTGGTACACTCCACATTGAGAATGCGGTACTTGTTCTTCCAAGACCTCCTCTCCCGTTGAACTTTGTTGAGAGTAACCTGAAGTTTTTCCGCTTCAGTCATGAAGTACATGACAGATTCCCTTGGCGGAAGAACTCAGTGACGAGGACAAGGCATCTTTAGCTTGAGAGCTCTAGTTTGCACCCAGTGGAGATAAGGCTTCACCAAGACACAATCCGGTTTTCCTAAAGACTCTTGTCCTTTCTTATGAACATGTTTCCAAGCGTGCACTATTTCCATCTTTAGTGCCCTGCCATTTTCTCCTTCCCTGAAGAAAAGACCTTCCAGATGAGCATTACGCGGGACATGCCTCATCGGGTATCCAAATTGACGACGAACTAAAACTGGATGATAATTGATTCCTCCTTTAATTCCTATGAGGGGTACGTTGGGGAAGTTTCCACAACGGTCAATGATTCTGATCCCGTCATAAATCCTATTGTACCAATCTATATCAGAGTTAGTAAGAGACATGATTTTCTGCGACCAACGTAAGGCACTCTTATGATCCCAAAAAGCGGCAGACTTAGGCAAATGGGAGATAAAACATTTATATAGCAGGGGTACACAGCACGTGATTATTCCTCCGCTGTATAAATTCCTTAAGTGTACAGAATGATACGCATCTGCGAGCAAGGTTGGTACGACATTTCCAATGAGAAAAACCTTAATGGCATTGATATCGACGAAGTTATCAATGTTGGGAAACAGAAATAACCCGCAGGTGAGTAAAACAAAGATGCTTTGAAAAGCAGTCACGTTCCCTATACTAGCAAAGTATAGAGCCTGACTTCTGATTCCTCCCTTAGTGGTCAGGTGAGTCCTGACTTCTGATTCGTCCAAATAAATTGCTTTTGCAATGGTCTGATCCTTAGACTTTCTTCCAGTCCAGAAAAGGGAGCTTGATCAGTAATGGGTAGATCAATCAGATAAGAATACTCCTCCAGCGTTGGTGCGAGCTGGTAATCCGGGAATGTGAAACAGTGATAGACCGGATCGTAAAACTGAACGAGTGCCTCCAGGATTCCTTCAATTACATGGACCCTTAACAGAGGTAGCAAACCTCTGTACTTGGCTCTGAAAGCGTTAAGGTTAGTGATCATCCTTGCTAATCCTCTCAAATCCTCTAGTTTTGGAACCTTGAAGGTATACTTGTGAGTTTTTCTTCTACCGAAATCCATTAACGCAATCTTTTTCTCTCTGACATTTGCAATCATTGTCTTAGTTTAATTTGAAAAAGAGATACTAGAAGAGAAAATTTTTCTTTGCTTAATGTTTTTTAAAATGAATGCATGAATGCAGCACACAAAAACATAGAAAAAACATGGGGTCAAAGGGTCGGTGTCATGAAGTCAAGGCTATACCCATCCCAAAGGTTTATACTAGTGATTTTTGTACCTGTCTCTCAAAATCATTTATTCTTGTCGAGATAACATCAGCGGGCCGGGAACCGTGCTAGGTGATGTATTTCGAAGAATCTCAAAAGAGGGTAGTATCGCGTGACAACTATTTCTGATAGCTTCCGCACTACTGAAAGAGGTTTTTCCTAGGTGTATACTCAATTTTTCCACATGCGGCATCACACGCATTCCCATTAGCAGAAAAATAAACACAGATATCAATTAGGAAAAGCAGTATATATATTTGTCCTAATGTCCTAGACTTTTTAAGAGCTATGAATCCTATGATCCTAACAGAAAATGGCTCCCCGACGGAGTCGCCATTCTGTGGTACCTTCCCAACTTAAAGGTTTTGACCTAAGATCCTAGTGAGGGCCGATCCTAGCAATAATGACATTCCCCGATGGAACCGTCATTCAGTGATACCTTGTGAACCCAAGGACTCGTCCTAAGAGAAGGTTTCAACCAGAGAGATAAGAGAGACAAGATTCCTTTGGTTGGCCCCACGGTGGGCGCCATTTTTCCTGTAAATTGTCTAAACTTAAGGTTTCCTCCTAAGAGACGGGAGAAGAACAAGTCTCTCCCACTGTGGTGGCCATTTTTCTGTAGCGCGGCTTTTGTTGTTTCAAATCACTATCACTTTGGTACTACAGTTTGATTCATTTTTTATCCTATTGAAGCTGATGAAGGAAGGGAAATAGATGTCTCCAATTAACCCTACTTGCAAACTGAGGTTAAACAGTCAAAACTGTTGGTTTACAGATGCGGCTTTAGTTCGTGGGCCTCTCTCTGCTTATTTTGTTCAGAACGAAATATCGGGATTGTTCATGGGGAATTTGTTGGGATCCTGTGCCAGATTGAATGGAGGTAGGGGACTTTGGGGTTTTTTGATTAGTGTGGTCGCTAAGATTCTTTTTCAATCTTATGCCTACGTATTCCCGGGATAGGGAAATCAGATCGATCGTAGTTCCTCCTATTTTATGGGAGGAAATGGTGTTTTGGTGTCTTGTTCAAAGCCCAAGACATGAAGTTAAAGGTGGTTTATATCTTGTTCAAAGCCCAAGATGTGAAGCTGAAGGGTCTATTTGTATCTTGTTCGAAGCCCAAGATGTGAAGCTAAAAGGGTGTTGACTTTAGAGAAAATTTGTCATCTCTAAAGGGGAATATTTGGCCTGTTTGGCACGACGGTTGGGTGACTGATTATAAAGGAGAATTACTTTAACTAGGATATGTGAATCCAGCAATGCCATAATTTCCTCTATAGGGGATTTTTAACCTGAAGGAGAAGACTTTAACTCAGTTTAGCGCAATGCCATCTTTCCTTAGGAATTTCTCATGCTAAAAGAGGGACAGTGGCGTGGATGTAAATAATCCAGAGGCTTGCCGCTTACAGCAATTAGACGAGGGAAAAGGAGTTGTTGATGTTTGTATGCTGTAACCAAAGCATGATTTGATGCTAAAAGGTTGATTGAATCAAACGGGGATTTATTTATACAAAGCCTAGGAGGAGGCTATTAACCCAACAAGAGGATGCTTTTGTGTCTCATACGAAGCCCGAGATAGAGGCTAAAATGGTTGACTCAACAAGAGAGTGATTTTTTATGTGTCTTGTACGAAGCCCAAGACGGAGGCTAAAAGGGTTGGACTCAACAAGAGAGTCTTTTATACTCACCAAGAGAGTGATTTTGTATCTCGTACAAAGCCCAAGATGAAGGCTAAAAAATGTTTGACTCAACAAGAGAGTCTTTTATACTCAACAAGAGAGTGATTTTGTATCTCGTACGAAGCCCGAGATGGAGGCTGCAAAGGTTAACTCTACTGGGGAGAATCATTGTACAAAGCCCAAGAGGAGGCTAGGGTTACTGTTTTAGTTGAGTGACAGGTCCAGTATGTTGGTTAAAAGAGAAAATCAGTTCTTATATGTTGTACTCATGAATTTGATCTAAGGACCGGGATTATTTCCTGTTCTTTAAGGAAACGGGGAATCCGAAGGGTATTGAGACTGCCCAAGTCTACGGGTGTTTTTTCCTATTTTTGAAAGGAACTTGAGAATGTATTCGAGACTCAAGGAGGTTAGACTGTCCAAGTCTTAGAGTTTTATCTTTTGTACTATGCTTAAGAGAGATCAAGAGACAGTATGTTTGCCGTAGGAAGATCTAGACTCTTTGAAAGACTGTTCTATCAAGATGACTAATTTCTGTTCCTATACCTTTAAGAGGTCGTCGGGACAATTTGTACGAAGCCCAAGAGGAGGCGAGAAAAACTTTTAAGAAGCCGAAAGGACAATTTGTACGAAGCCCAAGAGGAGGCTATATTCCCATAGGAAGAATCATTATACGAAGCCTAAGAGGAGGCTGTGAAATTTCTAAGAAGCCGACGGGTCCTTGTACAACGCCTAAGAGGAGGCGGGGATGCTTTTAGGAAGCCTGTGGGTCCTTGCACTAAGCCCAAAAGGAGGCTGATGAACAGTTCCAGAAGGGGTTTTACTTGGAACATTGGCCTTTTGTATATGAACTGTTCAAGGGGGGATTTCTTAGATCTAGTTATCTAAAATTGTTGTAAAAGAAAATTCTCATGGTTTAGGTTATGTTGAAATATCCGGAAGAACGTCAGATGTAAGGCGACGAGGTTTTGTCTAGTTCTAGACGTAGTTGTCGGGGAAACTCTAAATATCTATACTAGTATTACACAATCGATATGAGTTTATGAAAGAAGACTTACAGTGAAACACCCCCACAATACATTTATATACATATGAAAGCGGTAAATGAAAGCGGGTAAACACTTACTCGGTTGTAGATCTTCCATGCTGTTTGGTTAGTTGTTCAACGAATAAATTGAAAATAACAGTATGTTACAAAATCAAAGGAGAAAGTGCTTTTGAAAGGAAAATTGGGGCTTACAGCACAAGGAGAGGCCCAGGGTCTTATCAGTGATCACATTGTCATTTTGTACAGGGACTTATACAAGTGACTGAGGCCCAAGAAAGGTTTTATGTACAAGGGGATGGGTCTTACACTCTCTCAAGAGGCCCAAAATGATTGAAAGTGAACAAATATGGGTCTTATAGCTCAAGGAGAAGCCCAATGGTTTATTTTGAAAAGGGCGACAATCGCGCCGAGGTTTTGAAAACACTGTGGGTCTTATACAACGACTGAGGCCCAAAAGTTTTTGGTTTTAAAAGGGGATTGGGTCTTACACTCTATTAGAGGCCCAAAATGATTTTGAATGGGTCTTATAGCTCGAGGAGAGGCCCAGATGGTTTGTTTTAAACGGGCGATGATCGCGCCGAACTTTTGAAATACAACGGGACTTATACAACATTTGAGGCCCAAAATAGGTTTGTATTTACAAAGGATTGGGTCTTACACTCTATTAGAGGCCCAAAATGTTTTTAAAAGGTTTGATGAGGGTTGAATTAATCAAAACCCTAATTTGTTTCCAAAATGTATTTTAATTGAATAAAAAATTCAATTAAAATGATCAAAATTGTTTAACATGTGGTACACAAATTGTGATCTTGGATTAATGTTTCAAAAATCATGTTTTGACCTAAAAAATGATTAGAAATCATTAAAATTTGCAAAATCAAGAAGGAAAAAATATTTTAAATGTCAAAAACAATTAAAATATTAATTCTTGGCAAAAATATCAATTATATGAAATAAATAATATTTTTGGGATTTTTTGGTAAACTAAAATATTTTAACATTTTTGTGAATTATAAAAAAAAAAGAATCAACTCAAAATCATTAAAACTCAGAGAGAAATTAATTTTTGAATCAATTAAATAAAATCACAAAATTCAAATATTCAAATATTTGAAAAGGGGCGCCAAGAACATGGCAAGAACACGCGCCCTTCCTCTGTTTCTGCAGATTTGTGTTTTCTATCCAATCTCACTGAATACTTGATTATATCATGCAATCTACATATCAATCTACTCGTTTCACCCTCACGGTCATGTCTATGGTCTTTAATTTCATTTATTTTAAGCATGGAATAAGAAATCAAAGAGAAACCTCAAGAACCCTAAATTCTGCATGAAGGTTCAGAAATTCCATACACGATTTATACAAAGCAATTGATAGAGGGTAAACACTCTATGCATGATTATGAACATATGGCCAAATTATTGTGCAGCAAAAAATGCATGGATCATAGAGTTAGAAGAGCTCATGCTCACCTCTTGCAGCTGGTGATCGTGTTTTGGGTTAGAGGTGTTACAGCTAGGTTCCAATGATCTGGATAGCTTCCCTAGGTGCCATGGAGTGTGTTTGGATGCTTAGAATGGATTGAAATGATCTGGAACTTGAGATGGTACCCCAACTGCAAATCTGCCAAAGGCTTGAGCAATTGGCTAGTGATTTTGTGATTTTGATGTTCCAGATGTTATGTGAGTGTTTGGATCACTTCTATATGATGTTTATGAGGTGTGTGTGTGTGTGTGATTGGTTTGGTTGGAATTGCTCTCAAACTTAAAACCTGATAGTGACTTGCTTTGGAAGGCAAATTTGGAAGTGAGAAGGTGATTTTGAGGAAAGCATCTGTTTGATGGCTTTGGTGTACTCAAACTGAGCGCAAATGAGCTCTATTTATAGTAGAGCAAGTTTGTTTTGGGATCAATAGTGAATGGCAATTGCAGCAAAGGTTTGGCCAATGTTGATCAATGGGAATCCAAGTCTCCTCTAGCCATTGACTAGAGGTTTGGGCACAGAGCTGTGGTTCCCTAGTTGTTGGATCATTTTTTACTGAATTTAGTTGTAAATGTGTCAGTCTATGCCACCTTGGTGCATCCATTAAATGCTCCAATCCAAAATTAGAGTCTTGTCCCTCTTTTAGGCATTTCTAGGTTTGGCATGCTACTTCTTGTTCCACAGACTTTGGAGGCTTAGATCAGTGTTTGTTCCCTTTAGTTTTGATCCTCAGATGTGTCCAAAGTGATGACAAGGCTTGGAATTATCTGATTTTGCCAAATCGAGCAAAAGTGCAAAATTCTGCCTAGCCTTGGCAGTTTTCAGCAAGGCATATTGCCATTGTCATATCTCATGGCTCAAGTGGAATTTGATGGAGTTCTTGGCCATTTTGGAAAGCCCTCATATGATACAATAACTGTTTGATCATAATTGGTTTTGATACTTTTTGGATCCAAGTGAAAAATGCCCCTACATTTGGAAAAAAGTGAAGGAAGATTCTGACCTAGTGAAAATTTCACTAAGTGTTGGAAAAAAGTGACCTTTTCACTTTTTGTGATTTTGATCATTCCATAACTTGAAATCCATGATGAATTGGAATGAGTGGTAGTTGAAGCTTTTGTAGAGGGTAATGAGAGCTACAAATCCAGCTTTGGATGGGTAAAAATGGCCTTGTGGTTTAGGAGTTATGATCCTCCAAAGTTGGTACCCTAGCCACTTTGTTCCATAACTTAGAAAATTTTCTAAGTTTTTTATGGTTACCCCTTTTACAAGCTATCCCATTTTTCTTGATTTTTCTTGATGAATGATGATTCCAATCACACATTAACATCATTTTAGGGTCAAAGAACCATACTTGTAAAAAATCTCAAAAAGTCAAAGTTTGACTTTTGTGCACAATTGACTTTTTGTCAGATGAATTCCAAACTGTGCGATCCTCTATGAAATCAAGTCCTTGACCTAAATCAAACTTGATGGATTTATTTCATAGGTGTTATAGGGTGTATTGAATCATGTCTTAGGTTTTGGGAGCATGTCCTGGTCAAAAGTCAAAGGTACAGTTGACTTTTCCCCCGAAACCCTAACTGTGGTTTTGATGAAATTGAAACTTGTTGCTCAAGCTTCTTGGATCAATCCATTGTTGCAAATGGATCCATGTGATGTATTTGGGACCCTCAAATCCCCTCTTGAGGTCTTGGCTCATGTTTTGTTACAAAAGTCAACTTAGGGGTGAATTAGGTCAAGAAACCCTAATTCCTGATTTTTTTATGAATGCATCCCCTGAGGTTAAATTGACTTGATGATTGGGTTTATGAGATCCCTTGGAGCATCATAGGTTATGCTTTGAAGCATTGGCTCATGCCCAGAGGAAAATTTCCATCTGGAGGCCCTGGTCAACCAAACCCTAATTTGGTGACACTGGCGATCTTAAGGCTTGATCCACCTAGAAGGGAGAAGCCTTGTGCTTAATCCTTGAAGTGGGAGTCCTTTCTATCCTTTGTGGATGTTTGAGAGGCTAGAAAAGTTGAATATCATGTCATTTCTTGATTGATCCTTTGTCTAAGAGCTCTGAGAGGGCTTGAAACCCTAAGTTTGATTGTAGTGGATGCTCACCCATCTTTAGGGAGGCTAATGGTTCATCCATATTGTGATGATGATTTGTACAATGATGGGAAATCTTAGTGGTCAAAATTTGGGGTATGACAAGGACCAACTCCAATCCAGAAATAAACTGGAGGAGAGAGATAGTGCAGACGCAACATTTCTTGACGAGGAAAGAACTGACGACTCGATTGAGAGGACTTTTATCACTAGGGGATAAGACCGACTAAAGTGATAGTGATGCAATATGAATGCGAATGTAAATCAACCATGCATGATGTATGTATGTCTATGCTGACAAAACTGACACGACATACAAACTGACGGATGAACGCGACTGGATACTCGGCCACTGCAGGGGACGAAGAAGCATCATTGGTCCAAGATAGCAATTCTGCCTTGCTTAGAAGAGATAGTCCCTGCGGGGATCCATCTTGGTCAGGCTTAGGAGGTGGGAACTCCGTCGGGGATGTCAGATGGAACATTCGCATCTGACACAGTTGATCCTTCATTCAGGTGTACTGGTTTAGAAGGAATACTTTGATCCTTCATTCAAGAATCATTGATCATGTTAAAATGTCGTTCTATAAAGCTAAAACAAATAATAATTGCAAACAAAAGCACAAGGGCTCAAATTTTATTGATAGGACGGAAATCAGCCAAACGCGTGATTCCATAGAGTATTTACAAAGTTTAGAAAATGGTAATTTAAGGGAAAAGGGCTACATTGAAATATAACGACCACTATCCTTCTACCAACTTTGAATTCGGGACATCCTGAGCTTCTGTCAAAGATGACCTTGACTGGAGTTTTCTGACGGATGGCAGGACTGCTACTAGGGGATTTGCCCCTGTTAGACGTAGTTACTTGCCATTATCCCTAACTTTTGCCTGGATTGTACTTTGATATTTCCAATCCACCGAGATGATTTTTTTGAGTATGTCTCTAATTTTTTCCTGGACCGCGCTTTCGGGTTTTCAATCCACCGAGACGTTTCTCTAATTTGTGGGGTAGGCAAATTCCTCTCTGTCCATGGTTGCAAGTCTCAAGGCACCGCCTGAGAAAGCTTTCTTGACCACATAGGGGCCGTCATAATTCGGAGTTTGTTTGCCCCGGGAATCAGTGAGAAATGATTGTATCTTCTTGAGCACAATGTCTCCTTTTCTGAAGACACGAGGTCGAACATTTTTGTCGAACGCTTTCTTCATTCTTTGCTGATACTGCTAACCATGGCATAGAGCCATGATTCGCTTCTCTTCGATCAGGTTTAATTCATCGTGTCGACTTTGACACCATTCAGCTTCTGTCAGCTTAGCTTCCATCAATACCCGGATTGATGGGATCTCTACTTCTATAGGGATCACTGCCTCCATGCCATATACTAGAGAGAAAGGGGTTGCCCCTGTTGAAGTGCGGACACATGTGCGATAACCGTGGAGAGCAAAGGGTAGTATTTTGTGCCAGTCTTTGTAGGTTACAACCATCTTCTGAATAAACGTCTTGATGTTCTTGTTAGCCGCTTCTACTGCTCCGTTCATCTTAGGTCGCTAGGGAGATGAGTTATGGTGTTCGATCTTGAACTCATCGCACAACTCTTTCATCATCTTATTGTTCAAGTTGGATCCATTATCAGTAATGATCTGGCTTGGAACACCATAACGGCAGATGAGATTATTTTTTATAAAGAGGATCACCACTTGTCGGGTTACATTGGCGTACGATGTTGCTTTGACCCACTTGGTGAAGTAATCAATGGCTACCAGGATGAACCGATGTCCGTTTGAAGCTTTGGGCTCAATCATGCCAATCATGTCGATTCCCCATATGGAAAAAGGCCATAGGGAAGAAAGAACTTTGAGATGTGTTGGCGGTACATGGATTTTGTCGGAGTATATCTGACACTTGTGACACCTCCTCATGTACTTGTAGTAGTTGGATTCCATTGTCAACCAGTAGTACCCTGCTCTCAGAATTTTTCTCGCCATTGTGTGTCCGTTGGCATGAGTGCCAAAGGATCCTTCGTGAATTTCTTTTATCAGTATGTCTGCTTCTGGTCTGTCTACACATCAGAGCAAGACCATCTCAACGTTTCTCTTATAGAGTGTGTCACCGCTCAGGAAGAAACTGCCTGCCAGCCTTCTGAGGGTCTTTCTGTCCTTTCTGGATGCCCCAGGTGGGTACTCTTGTTTCTGAAGGAAGCACTTGATATCATGATACTAAGGTTTGTCGTCTATGATTGCTTCAACTGTGAAGATGTAAGTGGGTTATTCAAGGCGCATTATGTCGATCTTAGGTAAGTCGGTCCATTGACCTACACTAATCATGGAAGAGAGGATGGCTAAGGCATCAGCCATGTGATTCTCTTCACGAGGGATATGATGAAACTTGATTCTGTTGAAGAATGGTAACAACCTTCTCGCATAGTCTTTGTAAGGAATCAATCCGGATTGGTATGTGTTCCAATCTCCTTTGATCTGATTGATAACCAAAGTGGAGTCGCCATATACATCCAAGTTCTTGATCCTCAAATCAATCGCTTCTTCGAGACCCATAATACAAGCTTCATATCCGGCCTCGTTGTTTGTGCACTTGAATTTAAGTCTGGCAGTGAAAGGAATGTGGGTACCCTGAGGTGTTATGATGATTGCCCCAATTCCGTTTCCGTAATGATTGACAGCTCCGTCAAAGATTAGTCCCCATTGGGAACCTGGTTCTGGCCCTTCACTGGGTAATGGTTCATCGCAATCTTTCATTTTTAAATACATGACATCTTCGTCTGGGAAGTCAAATCTGACTTATTCCTGATCTTCAATCGGTTGATGAGCCAAATGATCAGCTAAAATACTTCCCTTAACCCTTAACGGCTTTTTGAGCGTGATATTCGATGTCATATTCTGATAACAACATCTGCCAACGGGCAATCCTTCCCGTGAGAGCAGGTTTTTCAAATACATACTTGATTGGATCCATCTCTGAGATTAACCAAGTAGTGTGACGAATCATGTACTGGCGAAGACGTTTGGCTGCCCAAGCCAAATCGCAGCAAGTTTTCTCAAGCATAGTGTACCGAGTCTCGCAGTCGGTGAATTTCTTGCTCAGATTGTAAATGGCAAACTCCTTCCTTTTTTGTTTCATCTTGTTGGCCAAGTACATAACCCATGGAGTCCTCTAGGACTGTGAGGTAGATGATCAGTGGTCTTCCTTCCACTAGAGGTGATAGAATTGGTGGGTTCAACAGATATTCCTTGATACTGTCGAAGGCGGTTTGGCAGACTTCTGTCCAAACGCAGTCCTGATTCTTTTTGAGTAATTTGAAAATCGCCGCACATGTCACGGTCATGAGGAATATGAATCTGGAGATGTATTTCAAATGTCCCAGGAATCCTCTGACTTGTTTTTCAGTTTTCGGAGAAGGCATTTCTTGAATGGCCTTGACCTTGTCAGGATCAACCTCAATTCCTTTCTGGCTGACGATGAACCCTAAAAGTTTCCCTCAACGGACACCGAAGGTGCATTTGTTGGGATTCAAGCGAAGTTTGTACTTTCTCAACCGCTCGAATAATTTTGACAGGTGGGTCACATGCTCCTCTTCTGTTTTAGATTTGGCAATCATGTCATCGACATATACCTCGATTTCCTTGTGTATCATGTCATGAAACAGAGTAGTCATGGCCCTTTGATAGGTTGTCCCGGCGTTCTTTAAACCGAACGGCATTACCTTATAACAAAAGGTACCCCATGGGGTAATGAACGAAGTTTTCTCCATGTCTTTCGGCGCCATTTTTATCTGATTATAGCCCGAGAATCCATCCATGAAGGAGAAAACTTTGAACTTTGTTGTACTGTCTACCAGCATGTCAATGTGTGGTAAAGGAAAGTCGTCCTTTGGACTAGCCTTGTTTAGATCTCTGTAATCGACACACATTTTGACTTTTCCGTCCTTTTTTGGAACGGGTACGATATTGGCTAACCATTGAGGATATTCTGACGTGGCGAGGAAACTTGCGTCAATCTGTTTCTGTACCTCCTCTTTGATTTTGATGGCCATGTCTGGGTGAGTCCGTCTCAACCTCTGTTTTACTGGCGGACATTCTGACCGTAACGGTAAATGATGTTCCACGATGCTGGTATCCAACCCTGGCATGTCCTAATAGGACCAAGTGAATACATCGGGAAACTCTTTGAGAAGCTTTGTTAAACTCTCTTTGAAAGTTGGACTGAGCAGTGCCCCAATCCTGATTTCTTTTCTCTCTTTTTTTGAACCCACGTTGATCGTTTCCAACGGCTCTTTGTGAGGTCCAATGGACCTTTCTTCCAGTCTGAGTAATCGGGAGATCTCTTCTGAAATTTCTTCGTCATCTTCTTCTTCAGCCCCAAATATCGGGAACTCAAAGTTGGGAGAAGGCATCGGATCGTATGTTTCAATGGGGTTTAAAACAAGCAATCTGCATGACGTGATGATTTATGTTTAGAAGAGATAGAGAAAATGCAAGTGTGTGTGTGTGCAGTGTTTTTTCTTTGAAAACTGCTTGTTTTTATGATTGATTTGTTTTTTAGGATTACCATTTTCGGAAAAAGCAAAAATAAAATAGCAATTAATGCGGTAATTACATAACGACATTATTTTATTTATGATTTGTCAATTCTAGAAACTACAACCCTATAAAACAAAACTCTGTCGCTTTGGGAAAAGCGAAGAGGGAAATTTACAGAAAGCGAGCCCTATCAAACATCAGTTTCACCTGGGCAGGGTGAAAGGTTAAAGACAGCAATTACTTTGACTTATGAACAATCTTTGGAACATCGACAGCAACCCATTGGCGGCGAACTCCTCGGTGAATCACAAAGTCTGGTACTTTCCTTGATTTGTCTTCAGAAATAACGCTGATTTTTGGCGGAGCAGGATCATTGGAATCTGTCTCCCATGCAGAGTTGTCATAGGAGGATTCCTCTGTTGTATTTTGCATAGTATTTGTGCTCTCAGGCAAATCTCCCCATCCAGTTGGCTGGATATCTTCGAACCTGATACGAGAGCTTTCGGGAGCGGATACTTGACCATGTAGTTGTATTTTCCACTCGGTTGTCCCAGGGTGTCCCACACTTCTTTGGAACTGGAGGAGTCATCTCTCTCGATGACGTTGACCTCAGGAAAAGTATAGTTGATGAATTCTAGTCCGACAAGCTTTGCCAATTCATCATTGTACTGGATAGGTTCTGAATGACCTGAGTGTTGATCCCATGACATGGTGGGGAAGCAGATATTCTGTTCAATGACGCTCAGCTAGTTTTCATTGTTCGGCTGATTTTCTTGCCCCAAGTCTCCTGGGTACGGCTTCCAGATAGGTAGGCCATCCATCGGGCCATAATAGTCGTGGTCAAAGTTGTCCTTCATCAGAGTGTCCTCCTCTAATGAGTTTGGTGGAGCACGACATCCTTCTGGATCACAATCTTTATATATCATTTTGACGTCTGACCTTGGTATAAATCTCGGACTCTGTGCGGGATAGCAAAAGGGCGTAGGCACCTCTTCCTGAGACATATAACCATCCTCGTTGAGATAGGACTTCCATTCCTCATCCATATCGGAGGGATCTCCCTCGTTGATGTTATGGACTGCTTGAGGCACTGGGTGAAGGAAACCTCCACTGTGGAAGAAGTTCTGAATGGGATGAAGACTTTCATCGTTAGCAGCTGTCTGGGTGCAGGTTGTAGAAAAACCAAGACCCTTCTTTGTTTTGTTATCAGTGGTAATGACAAGCTGTCCCCATCCTTTTGTATTGTTATTTTTTATCACTTCGAGAGCATCTCTGTACGAGGAAATCGGGGTTCCTTTTTCTGATTGATTCTCATTGCTCACCGACAGTGCTTGGAACTGAGTCCCAACAACCTCCTCGGGTTCTACACAAGTAGATAATGACAGGTTACTCACGAGCAAGACTTGTTCTCCACAGACCGTGACGAGTTTATCGTTCTTGACGAACTTCAGTTTTTGGTGCAGCGTCGAAGTGACCGCCCCAGCCTGGTGTATCCAAGGTCTTCCTAATAAACAATTGTATGTTGCCCGGATGTCCATGACTTGGAAAGTAATTAGGAAAGTGTGAGGACCGATAGTTATGGGAAGGTCGACTTCCCCGATAACTGCTTTCCGAGACCCGTCAAATGCTTTGACGATGACCTCGCTGCCCCTTATCGGGGGTCCTTTGAATGACAGTCGCATTAAAGTGGACTTTGGCATAACGTTGATGGCTGATCCTGTGTCTACCAGTACGCTGGCTAAAGCATCGTCCCGGCAGTTAACTGTGATATTGAGTGCCATGTTGTGGCTTTTGCCATCCTCTAGTAAATCATCATCACTGAATCCTAAGTTGTTGCAGGAAGTGATGTTAGAGATGATGCTATCGAACCGTCGTATTTACACATCCTGTTCCACAAAGGCGTGCTCTAAGACTTTCTGTAGAGCCTCTCTGTGGGCTTCGGAACAGAGTAAAAGTGATAGCACTGAGATCTTTGAAGGAGTTTGTAATAGTTGATCAACAATGTTGTATTCACTCCTTTGGATGAGCTTCAGCATCTCATCATTGTTTTTCGAAAGTTCGGTATCACTGGATTGACCGACTGGTGGATCAGGAGCTTCTGTCGGAAGTTCCTTTTCCTTGTTAGGTTCTCCAACCCCTCGGTTGAAGATTCGACCGCTCCGTGTTACTCAACAGATGTCTGCAGTGTTCACGATGGAGGGTAATGGAATTTCCTTTCCATTCTCAATTATTGTTACACCGTATTTATAAGGGATCGCCTTAGCTGATTCATACGGTAACGGTCCCGGTAGATAGATAACTACAGGAGCCTTCTGATTTTTCTGACTGTCGTAAGTAACTTCAATCAGTTCCTTGCTAAGAACCTTTGATTCGTCCAGTAGAGGGATGATGGTACAAACATCCTTGTTCCTCTCAGGGTCAGAGATTTCAACCACGTCTCTGCTTTGATCAGCGTAGTAGTCCGGCGTCCAGTCAACGGACCCCAAAGCTAGGTATGGGCGAATCTCCTTGCGATCCAACTGACCTTGGAGAGCTGCTCGCACGAGGTAGCATCCTTGGTTATTCTCTAAGCAGAGTCTACAACGTTCATAGTTGTGTGGTGGCACCTGGCTACGCCCGCTTTAAATGCAGTGCAACCTTAACAGGTTTGTTTCCATAGACCGAACATCCTGATTTTGACGCCGAGTAGGGTTCCCATCAACCACACTGATTTGTTGAGTGTCTTCATCCATATAGATTGGAAGCCACCAGTGGTTTAACAAGTGTTGTAAAGTTCTCTGAACGAGAGCGCACCCTTGGTTACTCTCATAACATCCTTTACAGTTCTGATAATTATGTGAAGTGAGAAAACCGAGTTGGACCTGCCTAGCATGTAACTCTACCAAGCTGGTATTCATCAAGCAAATATCAAAGATTTGAATCATGTTGATCTGATAGGGATTCCTATCATGGTAGTCCTGGATCCATCCAAGATCCATCTGATGTTGGAGGGCCTCTTGTACAAACGAGCATCCCTGTTTATTTACCGAGCAAGTCAGACAGGAATTATAATCGTGATGCGGCATATTATAATACTGGCTTTGCCTTGAGTGCATCGTCACCAAGTTGACATTCATTGCACGGATGTCGTGGTTCTGAATGACGTTGGAATTCGTATAGGTCATGCTGGCCCCACAAACTCGATGCTCTTGGATCCATCTGAGATCCAATTATTCCTGTAGAGCCGATTGCACCACAGAACATCTTTGATTGTTTTTAGAGCAAATATCACACTGGTGATAATTATGAGGTGGCACATGGCCATACCCACTCTGTCTACAATGCATCTTGACCAAGTTGGCCCTTAACAATAGTACATCGTGAATTTGATAGGTGTTGTTAGACTCTCCCTCTATCAAATTGACTGTAGCTTTCTCGTGTTAAGGCAGCGGGTTTGTGAGAACATTCAAATTCGTATCTTTGAAAGATAAGACCCCGCTCCTAACAAGCTTTTGTACATCGGATTTGAAACTGAGACAGTTTTCTATGTTATGCCCTGGTCCTCATTGATGGTAAGGACGAGTCTGGTCCGTTTTGAACCAAAAAGGCGGATTTTCCGGTACTGTAAAAGGAGACCTGGTTTGGACATGCCCCTTGGCTAGTAGTAACGGAAACAATTCTGCGTACAACATAGATATAGGATCAAACCCTGGAGGTCGCGTTGTACGGTTGTTGTTGTATGGAGGACGAGCCTGCTGAAGAGGCTGCTGATTAGGTTGGCTATGTGCATCCTGAGGTTGATACGTAGGAACAGGCGCAGGGTTGATAGCAGGAGTTACAGCTGCTACTGGTTGGTAACGTCGCCTTTGCTTTCCGAGAGAGATATTCCCAATATCTTGCTCTTTTTTCTTGGGGAGAGCACTATCGTATCATTTTGTACTACTTGATGATCCAGCGTCTTTTACTAAACGTCCTTCCCGGACTGCTTCCTCAAGACGAACCCTCACGCCCACCATCTCAGTGACGTCACTGGGCGCACTGGCGACCATTTTGTCGTAGTAAAATGAGCTTAAGGTCTTTAAGAAGATCTTTGTCATCTCTTTTTCCTCAAAAGGTGGACAAATATGGGCGGCAATTTCACGCCATCTCTGAGCGTACTCCTTAAAGGTTTCCTTGTCCTTTTGTGACATCGATCTGAGTTTATCTCTGTCCGGTGCCATGTCCAAATTGTATTTATATTGTTGAACGAAGGAAGTGCCAAGATCTCTGAATGTGCCGATCGTAGCGCGGTTTAAACCCATGTACCATTTTAATGCGGCGCCGGTTAAACTATCCTGAAATTAGTAAATTAGTAGCTCCTGGTTCTTTGTCTGAGCTGACATTCGCCGAGCGTACATCACTAAATGACTCTGAGGGCAAGAGTTACCCTTGTATTTTTCAAAGTCGGGCACTTAGAACTTATGTGGAACTTTCATATTGGGGACCAAGCATAGGTCTGCGGCGTCCTTTCCAAATAGATCCTGACCTCGAATGGCTTGCAGTTCCTTCTGCATTTCCAGGAACTATTCCTGGAACTCATTCATTCTGTCGAACATGCTTTCATTTCCACTAGAAGGTATCTGGGGAATCTGTCCTTCCGGGATAGTGTGTACCACGGGTGGTGGTATAGTCATTATGGCCGAGACTCTTGGTGCCTCCCAAAGTTTGTAACCTTGAGGAGTTGCTGTCATGCCCCTGGCATCTTTGCTTTCCCGAAGTTTGTAACCTTCAGGCCCAGCAGTTCCTGCTGCGGTTCCCTAGTCCTCAGCGATCGGTAGAACATATCCTTTCGGGATATAGTTAAGTGGCATGCCCCAGGGGAAATCTTTCGGCATTTTGTACCTAGGATCGTACTTCTCCACTATGGGCGTAGATGTGATCTCTGAGATCACAGTCCTTTGTTGTTGCATCTGAGCTTCTGCTAGAGCTTACATGTCGTTATGAAGCTTTCTCAGATCCTCTTTCAGAGTGTCGATCTCTTCTCTCAACTCTCTATTCTCTTCCTCGAGATCATCCATCCTTTTCTGACGATTGGCCCGAGTATTGTACGAATAAGATAATTTGACTCTAGAATCGAGACGCAAACGTGAGATTCGTAAGTAAGAAGAATGCCTTTATGAGAATGATGAATGCAATGATTATATTAATTATTTTTGCTTATTCAAAGTAAACTTCGACAATTAGATTGCAAATATCAAACAGTGGGGAAACCCAATTTTATTGAATTCAAAGGATTGCGGAAATGGAAATACAGTAGATTACAAAGTGCTGAAAAAGGAAACCTAAACTAATGGATCCTGAGTCCTCTCGGAGGAGAGCTCAAGTGTTGGTTCGGGTGCTTTCCTTTTCTTTGACCCGGGCTCTTGGGTCGTTGTCGGGTTGTCATTCCTTTGCCAAGTGAAAGGAGCGAGCAAATTCCTTTGGTCATCCTGATTCTCTACAGCATGTTGCTCTAGAATCTCAATCAGAGCATCCTTTTCTCTTAACAGTTGTTGTATTTTCTTACATTCCACATTGAGAATACGGTACTTGTTCCTCCAAGACCTCTTCTCCTGCTAAACTTTGCTGAGAGTAACCTGAAGTTTTTCCGTCTCAGACATAAAGTAAAGGGCAGAGTCCCTTAATGGAAGAACTTCCTGATGAGGGTAAGGCATCCTCAGCTTGAGAGCTCTAGTTTGTACCCAATGGAGGTAAGGCTCCACCAAGACACAGTCTGATTTTCCTAGAGACTCTCGTCCTTTTTTGTGAACATGTTTCCAAGCATGCACTATTTCCGTCTTTAGTGCCCTGTCATTTTCTCCTTCCTTGAAGAAAAGACCTTCCAGATGAGCATTCTGTGGGACGTGCCTCATCGGGTATCCGAATTGACGACGAACGAGAATTGAATGATAGTTGATTCCCCCCTTAGTTCCTATAAGGGGTACATTTAGGACATTTCCACAACGGTCGATGATTCTGATCCCGTCACAGATTCAATTGTACCAATCGATGTCAGAGTTAGTAAGAGACATGATTCTCTGCGACCAACGTAAAGTATTATTTTGATCCCAAAATGTAGCAGACTTGGACAAATGGGAAGTGAACCATTTGTATAGCAGGGGTACACAGCACGTGATCATTCCTCCGCTGTATAAATTCCTTAAATGTACCGAATGATACGCATCTGCGAGTAAGGTCGGTACAGGGTTTCCAATCAGAAAAATCTTAATGGCGTTGATATCTACGAAGTTATCAATGTTGGGAAACAAAAATAACCCGTAGGTGAGCAAAAAAAAGATGCTCTCGAAAGCGGCCATGTTCCCTATACTAGCAAAGTTCAGGGCTTTCTTTGTCAAGAATTGGGCTAGAAAACCCTGGATGCCACCCTTAGTGGTTATGTGAGTCCTGACTTCTGACTCGTCTAAATAAATTGCTCTTGCAATGGTTTGATCCTTTGGAATATCTTCCAGTCCAAAAAAGGGAGTTTGATCAGTGATATGTAAATCAGTCAGGTGAGAATACACCTTCAGTGTTAGTGCTAGTTGATAATCCGGAAATGTGAAATAGTGATAAACCGGATCGTAGAACTAAATGAGTGTAGACAGGATTCTTTCAATTAAGTGGACCCTTCACAAGGACAACAGTCCTCCATACTTGGCTCTGAAAGCCTCGTGGTTAGTGATCATTCTCGCCAAACCTCTTAAATCCTCCAACTTTGGAACCTTGAAGGTGTATTTATGAGTTTTCCTTCTACCGAAATCCATTAGCACAATCTCCTTTCTCTCTGACATTTGCAATCATTGTCTCAGTTTAATTTGAAAAAGAGAGACTAGAAGAGAAGATTTTTTTTGAATGTTTTTTAGATGAATGTATGAATGCAGCACACAAAAACATAGAAAAAACATGGGGTCAAAGGGTCGGTGTCATGAAGTCAAGGCTCTACCCCCCCCCCCAAAGGTTTATACTGGTGATTCTTTGTACCTGTCCGCAAAATCATTGACCCCTCTGGGATAACAACAGCAAGCGGATCGCCAGCGAGCTGATGTATCCTAGAGTGATCTCAGATGAGGGTAGTATCGCGTGACAACTACTTCCAATAGCTTCCGCACTACAAAATGGCTTAAGTCTACTAAAAACCTCAGCTTCTCAGATAACCCAGTCGACCACATTACTTTCAACAACCGAAGTCGTATAGGCAATGTATCTGCAAAGGGAGTCTCCACTGAGTTTGATGGTCGATCGGGGGCTCTTAACTGGAATTCACTCCCAGTAAGATTACCCGCATTGCCATCACCTATCTTAGGTGTATACTCAATCTTTCCACATGAGGCATCACACGCATTCCCATTAGCAGAAAAATAAACACAGATATCAATTAGGAAAAGTAGTATATATTTGCCTTAATCATCCTAGACCTCTAGTCTTATGATCTTATACAGACAATGACTCCCCAACAGAGCTGTCATTTCCGTGACTTTTGTGAACTCAAGGTTTCCACCTAAGAGATGGGAAGAGAACAAGATCTCTATTGATCATCCCCAGCAGAGTCGCCATTTCTTCTGGCAGTTTTCAGACTTAAGGTTTCAACCAGAGAGATAAGAGGGACAAGATGCCCTGCGGGGCCCCACAGTGGGCACCATTTTTCTGTAGCGAGCGATTTTGGACGTGGTTCTTAAGCACTGTCGCTCTGGGGTACTACAGGTCGATTCATTTTTTATCCTATTAAGCTGACTAAGGAAGGGAAATAGATGTCTCCAATTAACCCTGCTTGCATACTGAGTTTAAACAGATGACTGTTGGTTTACAGATGCAGTTTAGATTGTGGGCCTCTCTCTGCTTATTTTGTTAAGAATGAAATGACGGGACTATTCATGGGGATTTTGAATAGGTATTGGATTTGATGTTTTTAATTAGTGTGCTCGCTAAGATTCTTTTGCAATCTTATGTCTACGTATTCTCGTTTAACGAAACAGGGAAATCAGAGCGATCGTAGTTCCTCCTATTCCATGGGAGGAAAAAGGTCGTTTTGGTGTCTTGTTCAAAGCCCAAGACGTGAAGCTAAAGGTGGTTTGTATCTTGTTCAAAGCCCAAGACGTGAAGCTAAATGGTCTATTTGTATCTTTTCGAAGCCCAAGATATGAAGCTAAAGGGGTTTGACTTTAGAGAGAATTTGTCATCTCTAAAAGGGGATATTTGGTCTAATTGTCACTACTGTTGGGTGACTGGTTATAAAGGAGAATTACTTTAACTGGGATATGTGAATCCAGCAATGCCATAATTTCCTTTATAGGGGATTTTTAACCTGAAGGAGAAGACTTTAACTCATATTAGATCAATGCCATCTTTCCTTAGGAATTTCTCATGCTAAAAGAGGGACAGTGGCGTGGATGTAAATAATCCAGAGGCTTGCCGCTTACAGCAATTAGATGAAGGAGTTGTTGATGTTTGTATACTATGAGCAAGGCACAGATTTTGATGCTAAAAGTTTGATTGACTCAACTTGGGTTTTCTTATACAAAGCCTAAGAGGAGGCTATTGACTCAATAAGAGTGTGCTTTTATGTGTCTCGTACGAAGCCCGAGAGAGAGGCTAAAAGGGGTTGACTCAATAAGAGAGTGCTAACAAGTGACTGACTCAACAAGGGAGTGCTTTTATATGTGTCTTGTACGAAGCCCAAGATGGAGGCTAAAAGGTTTTGACTCAACATGGGGGTCTTTTATACTCAACAAGAGAGTGATTTTGTATCTCGTACGAAGCCCGAGATGGAGGCTAAAAGGTTTTGACTCAACAAGAGAGTTTTTTATACTCAACAAGAGAGTGTTTTTGTATCTCGTACGAAGCTCGAGATGGAGGCTAAAAGGCTTTGACTCAACAAGAGAGTCTTTTATACTCAACAAGAGAGTGTTTTAGTATCTCGTACGAAGCCCGAGATGGAGGCTAAGAGGGATTGACTCAATAAGAGAGTCGTTTATACTCAACAAGAGAGTGATTTTCTATCTCAAACGAAGCCCGAGATGGAGGCTAAAAGGGATTGACTCAACAAGAGAGTTTGTTATACTCAACAAGAGAGTGTGAAAAGGTTAGCTCCGCTGGGGAGAATCATTGTACAAAGCCCAAGAGGAGGCTAGGGTGCTGGTGACTGTTTCAGTTTAGTGACAGGTCCAGTATGTTGGATAAAAGAGAAAATCAGTTCTTATAAAGGGAACGATTAAAGGTATTGTTGTGCTTTCGCATTAATCAGAGGATCGGGGTTATTTCCTATTCTTTAAGGAAATAGGGAATCCAAAGGGTATTGAGACTGTCCAAGTCTACGGGTGTTTTGAGAAATCGATTCTCAGGTAGTGAATGATCTTTGTATAGTGCCCAAGAGAAGGCTGGTATGTTAAGGGATGAAGGTCAACCCATTAACTGGTCTGACACTTGACTCAGAAAGACAGCTCTAGCAAATTGATGACTAGGTTCTGTTCCTATACCTATAGAGGTCTCTGGGTCCTTGTACTAAGCCCAAGAGAAGGCATGAGAGCTTTTAAGAAGCCGAAGGGTCCTTGTACAACGCCCAAGAGGAGGCGGGGATGCTTTTAAGAAGCCTGTGGGTCCCCAAACCCCGAGAATTTCAAGACATGCCATTCACCGAGAATAGATCAAGCCAGGAAAGTTCGAGAATTTGGAAGAAACTCAAGAGATGCCATTCACGGAGAAAAGATCATCTCTGGGGAGTAGAGTCTCTTTGATGATTTCTAAGGGTGACAGTCTGAGAAAGGGTTCACTGAGAATGTTGTCTTTCATGTCTCCATATTGTTTAACCCCAAGAGGAGGGAAGACTGTGTCTGGTAATCCTATGGGGATCTAGTTTTATTTGTATTTAAGAGTGACAAACAGGGCTTTACTTAGTGCTAGACGTAGTTGCCGGGGAAAAATCTAAATAACTATACTAGTATTACACAGTTGATATTTGACATGTATATAAAAGTTTGTGAAAGAAGACTTACAGTGAGCAGCCCCACAACACAGTTATATATATATATATATATATATATATATATATATATATATATGAAAGCGGTTAAAGAAAACGGGTAAACACTTACTCGGTTGTAGAGCTTCCATGCTGTTTGGTTAGCTTGTTCAACAA
The DNA here is from genome assembly GCA_022829125.1 of Lathyrus tuberosus. Classification (NCBI taxonomy): domain Eukaryota; kingdom Viridiplantae; phylum Streptophyta; class Magnoliopsida; order Fabales; family Fabaceae; genus Lathyrus; species Lathyrus tuberosus. Next base: position 1,088,932 of record JALAZF010000617.1, on the reverse strand, counting down.
AGAAAGCTTTGATAACAATATTATATTCAAAATCAAAGGAGAAAGTGCTTTGAAAAGATTGTTGGGGCTTACAGCTCAAGGAGAGGCCCAAGGTTTTATCAGTGATTGCACTGTTGTTCTGTACATTGTACAGGGACTTATACAAGTGACTGAGGCCCAAAAAGGTTTTCTGTACAAAGGGATGGGTCTTACACTCTCTCAAGAGGCCCAAAGGTTTATTTTTGTACAAGTGGTGGGGCTTACAGCTCAAGGAGAGGCCCAAAAGTTTTTTTTTAAAAGGCGACGATTGCGTCGAACTTTTTGACGGTATCGGGACTTATACAATACACTGAGACCCAAATTACTTTGGTTTTCAAAAAGGGTTGGGTCTTACACTCTACTAGAGGCCCAAAGGTTTATTTTAAGGAATGGGTCTTATAGCTCAAGGAGAGGCCCAGGGTTTGATTTTTAACTGGCGATCGCACCGAGATTTTCTTTTAACGCAGAGGGACTTATACAATATCTGAAGCACAAAATTGTTTTGGTTAAAAGGGGATTGGGTCTTACACTCTATTAGAGGCCCAAGGTGTTTAAAAGTTTTGTTTGAGTGAAAATCAAGGAAACCCTAAATTTGCTTTCTTTTAAAAGGAAATATTTAAAGAAAATCAAATAAAAATACCAAATAAGTTTGAATAAACCACTTGTGATTTTTGTTGAAGGTTTGAAAAATGAGGTTTTAATCACAAGATAAATTAAAACTCATTTGGTTTTGATTTTCAAAGTAAATATTCACTTTTAAATGTTTAAAAACAAATAAAAAATGGATTTACTCACAAAAATACCAACTATATTAAATAAATAATATAAATTTAATTTTTTTTTTGTAGAATAAAATATTTCAACATTTTTGTGATTTCTTGCAAAAATAACCAATAAAAAATAATTAAAATTGAGGGAGTTATTAATTTTTCAAATCATTAAAAATAATAAGAAAAACAATAAAAAAAAGTGGAGAAAATAGCAAAAAGAGGATCTGGGGCGAGGGGGATTCAAACCCCAGACCTCTTGTGTATAGGGCGTGCGCCTTACCACTGGGGTGGTGATACATCCGTTGATAGAAACACAACCACAAATATACAAGGCTTGCCTTGTTTTTGGCCTGGCCCAAGGCAAGGCAAGGCAAGATTTTGGTTGAAAATGTGAAGGCCATAACTTTCTCATTTCTCCATGGATTAGGACAAAATTTAGGTCTATCCTGCCTAGAATTTCATAAGGAATCCAATGGTGGTGGTATTTTTTTCAGATCATGCTCCTATTGAAAAACCCGATAGTGGTTTTGAAATAGGCCATGATTTGCATTTTCTATGCCATCTCTTGGTGCAAGCATGAATTACATGATAAATTGGTGCAAACACAACACATATAACATGTATAAGAGATGCATGATCAGTGGACATCAAAAGAAAACATGATTCAAAGAATCCAAGTTGTGATGCTTACCTCTTTTTGGAGCTTTTGTGCAATCTGCCAAGCCACTTGTTCCAGAAATGATTTAATGCTTTGTACAACCTCAAATGATCCCTTAGAAGCTTTTAGGATGGTTGGAATCAGCTGGAAACCTCAGGAACAAGTTTGAGCTCTTTCTTGCAAAAGGGGCAAAAGTGGCCAAAATAGCAACTCTCTCAAATGGTGTTCCAGATGTGTGGACCCATTTGGGACAGTTCAAGGATGATATTTGGAGTGTGTTTGAGGTTTTATCTGGTTTGGAAAGTGACTGAATCAAGAAATGGCTTGAAAAATGCACAAAAGTCCTATTTTGAGGTTTTGAGATGTGACTTGTGATTTTGGTGTTGCATGTCACTTGTGAGAGTTTGGACAGCTTAGATATGATATATTGGATGTGTTTGGATCATGAGCTGTGGTGGAATTGCTCTCTAACTCAAAATCTCAGAGTTACCTTGCTAAAGAAGGTATTTTTGCCTAGAGAAAGAGATTTTGAGGAAAGCAAGTGTTGTAGTGCTTTGGTGTACTCAAACTGAACACAATTGAGCTCTATTTATAGTAGAGCAAGTTTGTTTTGGCTGCAATAGTGAATGACAACTGCAGCAGAGGTTTGGCCAATGTTGAGCAATGAGAATCCAAGTCTCCTCTAGCCATTAACTAGAGGTTAGGGCACAGGCTGCTGGTCCCCTTAGTCTTGGATAAGTCTTGACTGAATTCAGTTGGAAATGGCTCAGTCCATGCCACCTTGGTGCATCCATTAAATGCTCCAATCCAAAATTGGAGTCTTGTCCATCTTTTAGGCATTTCTAGGTTTAGCATGCTATTTTTGGTTCCAAAGACTTGGGAGGCTTGGGATCAGATTTGGTTCCTCCTTGGTCCCCCCCTTGAGGTGTTCAGATGGATATAGTTGTTCCTCTTTGCAAAATTTGAGCAAATCAAGCAAAACTCCCAAATCTGCCTTGCCATGACAGTTTGCAGCAAGGCATATTGGCATTGTCATATCTCATGGCTCAAGTGGATTTTGATGGAGTTCTTGGCCATTTTGGAAAGCCCTCATATGATACAACAACTGTTTGATCATAATTGGTTTTGATACTTTTTGGATCCAAGTGAAAAATTCCCCTACAATTGGAAAAAAGTGAAGGCAGATTCTGACTTAGTGAAAATTTCACTAAGTGTTGGAAAAAAGTGACATTTTCACTTTTTGTGATTTTGATCATTCCATAACTCAAAATCCATGAAGAATTGGAATGAGTTATGTTTGAAGCTTTTGTAGAGTGCCATGAGAACTACAAATCCAACTTTGGATGGGGAAAAATGGCCTTATGGTTTAGGAGTTATGATCCTCCAAAGTTGGTACCCTAGCCACTTTGTTCCATAACTTAGAAAAATTTCTAAGTTTTTATGGTTACCCCTTTTACAAGTTATCCCACTTTTCTTGATTTTTATTGATGAATGATGATTCCAATCACACATTAACATCATTTTAGGGTTAAGGAACCATAATTGTGAAAAATCTCAAAAAGTCAAAGTTGACTTTTATGCACAGTTGACTTTTTGTCAGATGAATTCAAAATTGTGCGATCCTCTATGAAATCAAGTCCTTGACCTAAATCAAACTTGATGGATTGATTTCATAGGTGTTATAGGGTGTATTGAATCATTTCTTAGGGTTTGGGAACATGTCCTGGTCAAAAATCAAAGGTACAGTTGACTTTTTCTGCGAAACCCTAACTGTGGTTCTGATGAACTTGAAACTTGTGAACCAAGCTTCTTGGAGCAATCCATTGTTACAAATGGATCAATGTAGTTTATTAGAAACCCTCAAATCATGTCTTGAGGTCTTGGCTCATGTTTTGTCCCAAAAGTCAACTTAGGGGTGAATTAGGTCAAGTAACCCTAATTCCTGATTTTTTGTGAATGCATCCCCTGAGGTTAAATTGACTTCATGATTGGGTCCATGATGTCCCTTGGAGCATCATAGGTTATGCTTTGAAGTATTGGATCATGCCCAGAGGAAAATTTCCCTCTGGAGGCCCTGGTCGACCAAAACCTTAATTTGGTGACACTGGTGATCTTGAGGCTTAATCCACCTGGAATGCTGCAACATTGTGCTTGATTCTTGCTGTGGGAGTCCTCTTGATCCACTGTGGATGTTTGAGAGGTTAGACAAGTTGAATATCATGTCATTCTTTGATTAATCCTTTGTCTAAGGCTCTGAGAGGGCTTGGAACCCTAATTTTGATTGCAGTGAATGCTCACCCATCTTTGGGGAGACTAATGAGGTATAATGGTCCATCCATATTGTGATGATGATTTTCAAAATTATGGGAAATCGTAGTGGTCAAAATTTGGGGTATGACACTAATATTCTATCAGAGAAGTGTCAGAAAAGTATTATGTTCAATGATATAGGTCTATCTTCAACAGACCTACTCAAGTGCATCAAATTGGGAGTGATCAATGTAACACCCCAAATTTCGTAAGAATATTTATTTAATTTAATTAAATATTATATTCGTGAATTTCTGTGATTTTTGGTGGATTGTGTCGATGTCGGTGTTTTTGTGAAGTTTTGGTTATTTTAATTAAATAATAGTATATAATATGAATATATTAGTATTATTATTAATTTAAAATAATATTCGAGGAATTAAGGGTAAGACGGACATTTGAAGAGAATTAGTGAGGGCATTATGGAGAAAGCCCAATTTTGAGGCCCAAGGGTTAGGTTGAATATTTAAGGAGGATTTTGAGAATGGGGTTCATTTTTGGTTAACCGTGAAAGGAAGGAGAGCTCTGAGGAAAAAGGAAAAGGGCGAGGATTTTGGTGAAGGTTTCCAAAGGCTCAAGAGAGAACTCATCGGATCGACAATCTAAGGTATGGGGAGTAATTGCCTTTCATTGTTTTCATTATAGGATTCGATGTAATTGAAGTGGTTGTTTGGAAGTTTATGAGGGTTTATGGGTTTTGAGGTAAACTGATGATTTTAAGGGTATTTTGTGAATCAATTAATAAGAGTTGAATTTAATCGGATAAAATAGACCTTTGGGGCAGATTTCCCCGTTGTTGTAGTTCAATCTTGTGGTGAAGGGATTTATGGAGTTTATATGAAGCTTGAGAGTTTTGAAGGTTTAGGGAAATTAAGGTTTCCCGTAGTGTCCTGAATCGACCTAACAGACGTAGGTTTTTGGCCTTTAAATTTTGTGAGTCATTAGAACTGTTATAGGGATGTTCTTGGGTCATTTGGGGTTGTAATCGCAGGTGCTTGGAGGTTGTGGAGCTACTGAGGCGTAGCAGCGATTTGCTGTAATCGCAAGTTCCCGTTGCTTCTCTAGGCGAATGTTCGCCACGGCTCACTAAGCGAGCAGCGCAGCGAATACGCGATAACGTTGGAGGGAGTACTAAGATGATTCTAGAGAGGAAAAGTGGGCTTCGCTGGGAGTTTTGCTAAGCGAAGGAATCATCGAGGGAGTTCGCTAAGCGAGTCAACCAGTGAGCATGACAGATGATTGTGGTCTGGTGTTGAGTGTGGGGTTTGTGAGGTTCGCTGGCCGCTTCGCTAAGCGAAGGCCACAAACAGGTTCGCTAGGCGAACCCTGGAGCGAACCTCTGCTGTTCGCGAATTTTGCTTATGTTGTGGTGCAACTGTGATGTCTTGATGTTGTGATTTCTATGATGATTTTCTATGATGTTACTGATGATTATATGATGATGTTTTGGTGATTATTTGACGAATATATGATGACATGGCGTATATGAGAATTTATGAATGATGATGCACATTATGATGTTTATTAGATGATGATGATTAGTGATGTTGTGTATCATGCATTCATATACATACTCTGTGACGACGCTTCATTCCCATTGTGCAGATATGAGGTAATTATGACGTGCTCTGGTTCCAATTGCGGGATCGATCCTATTGACGGGGATCTTTGGAGGGTTGATGGCCTAGTGTCCATCTATTATGACGATTGGTACCACATGCATAAGTCTTGTTGTGTATTTGCATTTAATTGGCATTCCTGTATTTTATGATGTTGTTCGTAATTTTAATGTTTCCTTGTGATGACCCTGAAGATATTGTATATGAAGATAATGCCATTTAATGTATATCTTGTTTTATAATGATTATTATGAATTGTGATTACTCACCCTGCCTGTTTGAATGTTGCCTCCATGTGGGTAACGTGCAGGTGATCAGGTTTAGATGTGGATGCTTTTGAGGACCTTGAAGTTTATTTGCTTTTGGTCGATTTAGAGGCTCTTGCTCTGATAGTGTAACACCGGGTTGGGGTCCTTTGAGTTGAACTATGTTTTTCCTTATTTTGTTGTCATTTGATGATATGGTTTTATTTTGATTATTATGATGTTTGTTGAAAACCTTTTAATTGAGAATTTTGAGTTCCGCTGCCATGTGAAGGAATTTTGAGTTATTTTGGGAAAGACCCCTTTGTTTACAGGGCAAGTGTATTATTTTGATTTAAATGTGAAAATGTGCACCCTTTGAGGGAATTTTTATGTTTTACTCTGATATTTGAGTTATTTCTGCTGCAACATTTGTGGGGGTAGAAAAGGGTGTTACATTAGTGGTATCAGAGCAGGTCGGTCCGTCCGGCCAGGTTTTTATGTGTTGTTAGTCCCCTGTTAGTCGACGAGTGTGTGTACACTGTCGATGTTTTAGTTCTTCTAACCTTGTTGGTGGTGTGCAGGATGACTGGAAGAAACAATCGTGCAGTTGCTAATGCGTTGGAATCGGTTGCTAATGTGGTGGCGCAGCTGAATCCAAATGGTGGAGCTCCTGATGAGTTTCGTGCTTTGGGGAAGTTTCAAAGGAACAATCCACCGACTTTTGTGGGTACGCATGATCCAGCAAGTGCACACAAGTGGCTGAAGGCGATCGAGAATATCTTCCGGGTGATGGGGTGTTCTGATGAGCAACAGGTTCAGTTCGGAACGCATATGCTGGAAGAAGAAGCTGAGGACTGGTGGGATAACACCCGTTAGAGACTTGCAGATGTGGGCACCGTGATAACTTGTGCTGTGTTTAAGCAGGAGTTTCTGGGAAAGTATTTTCCAGAGGATGCTCGTGGCAAAAGAGAAGTGGAATTCCTTATGCTGAAGCAAGGAGATATGGCTGTGGCGGAGTACGCCGTGAAGTTCGGGGCTTTAGTGAAGTTCTGTCCATACTACAATCGTGCTGATGCTGAGATGTCTAAATGTCTCAAGTTCGAGAATGGGCTGAGGTCAGAGATTAAGCAGGGTATTGGGTATCAGCAGATCCGCAGGTATGCTGAGCTGGTTGACAAGAGTAGAATCTATGATGAGGATAGTCGAGCTTGATCTGCTCACTATAAGCAGTTGAGTGAGAAGAAAGGGCAGTATAAGGGTAAGCCTTATACAACTTCAGCTGACAAAGGGAAGTAGAAGGCTTCAAATGGGAAAAAGACAAGTGGGGGAGCAGCTCCCGCTTCTGGAAAGTTTCATAAGTGTGGCGAGCAAGGTCACCATTCTGATGTGTGCACCAATAATGTGTTGAGGTGATATCGATATGGTAAGAAGGGGCATAGAGCTACTGATTGCAAAGATGGGGGTCCGACCTATTTCAATTGTGGTGAGAAAGGTCATATCAGTACTCAATGTCAGAAGCCGAAGAAGACTGCGACTGCTGCTCAGACCAGTGGCAGAGTGTTTGCTTTGAGTGGTTCAGAAGTGCCAGAGAAGGACAACCTGATTCGAGGTACTTGTTTTATTAATAATATCGAATTGGTTGCTATGATTGATACTGGTGCTACTCATTCTTTTATCTCGCTTGAATGTGTTAATAGATTGGGTTTGAAGTTATCTGATATGAATGGTAATATGGTAATAGAAACCCCATCTAATGGTTTTGTTACTACTACCCTTGTGTGTTTGAGATATCCTGTGATAATTTTTTAGAAGAGCTTTGTGATGGATTTGGTGTGCCTACCCTTGCACCAAATTGACGTGATATTTGGAATGAACTAGTTGGAGTTCAACCGGGTTCATATAAATTGTTATAACAAGACTGTGGAGTTTCCTGAGATTGATGATAGTGGGGACTTGATGTTCTTGTCTGCTAAGCAAGTAGACGAACTTTTAGAAGAAGAAGCTTTGGTGTTTGCAATGTTTGCATCGTTGCAAATTGATCGTGAAGCTGCGAGTGTGGAGTTGCCTGTTGTTTGTGAATTTCCAGAGGTGTTCCCAGATGACATCAGTGATTTGCCTCCAAAGCGTGAAGTAGAGTTTGTAGTGGACTTAATACCAGGTACGAGTCCAGGTCGATGGCTCCTTATCGGATGTCAGCTTCCGAGTTAAGTGAGTTGAAGAAACAGCTGGAAGAATTACTTGAGAAGAGGTTTGTTCGACCGAGTGTTTCTCCGTGGGGTGCTCCGGTGTTGCTAGTGAAGAATAAAGATGGAAGTATGAGGTTGTACATTGATTATCGGCAGTTGAATAAAGTGACGATCAAGAATAAGTATCCACTTCCGAGAATCGCCGATTTGATGGATCACTTAGTAGGTGCTTGTGTGTTTAGCAATATTGATTTGAGATCTGGTTATCATCAGATTCGAGTTAAGCATGATGATATTCCGAAGACGGTTTTCAGGACGAGGTATGGACACTATGAATACACTGTGATGCCGTTTGGTGTATCCAATGCACCTGGTGTGTTCATGGAGTATATGAATCATATTTTTCATGAGTATTTGGATAAGTTTGTGGTGGTGTTTATCGATGATATCTTGATATATTCTCGATCTAAAGAAGAGCATGCTGAGCATTTGAGGACTGTGTTGCAAGTGTTGAAAGAGAAGAAGTTGTATGCAAAGTTGTCGAAGTGTGAGTTCTGGTTGAAGGAAGTGAGTTTCCTTGGCCATGTGATTTCAAGTGGCGGGATTGCTGTTGATCCTTCTAAGATTGATGTCGTGTTACAGTGGGAGACTCCAAAGTCTGCTACTGAGATACGGAGTTTTCTGGGATTAGCGGGTTATTACCGCAAGTTTATTGAAGGCTTTTCTAAGTTGGCATTACCTTTGACTCAGTTGACTCGAAAGGGTCAAGCTTTTGTGTGGGGTGTAACTTGTGAAGAGAGTTTTGTGGAATTGAAGAAGAGATAGACTACTGCTCCAGTGTTGATTTTGCCTAATCCGAGTGAACCTTTTGTGGTGTATTGTGATGCGTCGAAGATGGGTCTTGGTGGAGTATTGATACAGAATGGGAAGGTTGTTGCCTATGCTTCGAGACAATTGCGAGTTCATGAGAGGAATTATCCTACACATGACTTGGAGTTGGCCGCAGTGGTGTTTGTGTTAAAAATTTGGAGACATTATCTATTTGGCTCTAAATTTGAGGTGTTCAGTGATCATAAAAGTCTGAAGTACTTATTTAATCAGAAGGAATTGAATATGAGGCAGAGAAGGTGGTTAGAGCTGTTGAAGGATTTCGATTTTGATTTGAGTTATCATCCGGGCAAAGCAAATGTAGTGGCCGATGCATTGAGCAGAAAGTCATTGCATATGTCGATGCTTATGGTGAAAGAATTGGAATTAATTGAACAATTCCGAGATTTGAGTTTGGTATGTGAAGAGACTCCTGACAGTGTGAAGTTGAGAATGTTGAAATTGACTAGTAGTATTCAGGAATAGATCAGTGTGGGGCAGCAATCTGATTTAAAGTTGGTTGACCAATTGACTTTGATTAACCAAGGTAACGGAGGTGAATTTCGAATTGACGAGAGTGGTGTGATGATGTTCAGAGATAGGGTATTTGTCCCAGATGTTCCAGATATTAAGAAGAGCATTCTTGAAGAAGGACATCGAAGTAGGTTGACCATTCATCCCGGTGCTACGAAGATGTACCAGGGTCTGAAGAAGTTGTTTTAGTGGCCAAGTATGAAGAAGGATGTTGCGGAGTTTGTTTATGCGTGTTTGACTTGTCAAAAGTCGAAAGTTGAGTATCAGAAGCCTTTAGGTATGATGCAGCCGTTGAGGATTCCAGAATGGAAATGGGATAGTATTTCCATGGATTTTGTGGTGGGATTGCCGAAGACTATTAAGGGGAATGATTCAATTTGGGTGATCGTGGACAGATTAACTAAGTATGCTCACTTCTTGCCGATGAAGATTAATCATTCCATGCAGAAGCTAGCCGAGATGTACATTGAGGAGATTGTGAAGTTACATGGGGTACCTTCGAGTATTGTGTCGGATAGAGACCCGAGGTTTACATCGAGGTTCTGGAAGAGTTTGTAAGATGCGTTGGGAACCAAGTTGAGGTTATCCCATGATCAACGGTAAATGGCTATCCCACGATCCTCCATGATCCAACACACAAGCCCTCAATAAATGGTTTACACGGCTCACTAAGCGAGCAGCGCAGCGAATACGTGATAACGTGGGAGGGAGTACTGAGATGATTCTGGAGAGGAAAGGTGCGCTTCGCTGGGAGTTTCGCTAAGCGAAGGAATCGATGAGGGAGTTCGCTAAGCGAGTCAACCGGCGAGCGTGATAGATGATTGTGTTCTGGTGTTGAGTGTGGGGTCTGTGAGGTTCGCTGACCGCTTCGTTAAGCGAAGGCCACAGCGAACAGGTTTGCTAGGCGAACCGTGGAGCGAACGTCTGCTGTTCGCGAATTTTGCTTATGCTGCGGTGCTGGTGTGATGTCTTGATGTTGTGATTTCTATGATGATTTTATATGATGTTACTGATGATTATATGATGATGTTTTGGTGATTATTTGACGAATATGTGATGACATGACGTATATGAGAATTTATGAATGATGATGCACATTATGATGTTTATTAGATGATGATGATTAGTGATGTTGTGTATCATACATTCATATTCATACTCTGTGACGACGCTTCATTCCCATTGTGCGGATATGAGGTAATTATGACGTGCTCCGGTTCCAATTGCGGGATCGATCTTATTGACGGGGATCTTTGGAGGGTTAATGGCCTAGTGTTCATCTATTATGACGATTGGTACCACATGCATGAGTCTTGTTGTGCATTTGCATTTAATTGGTATTGCTGTATTTTATGATGTTGTTCGTAATTTTGATGTTTCCTTGTGATGACCCTGAAGATGTTGTATATGAAGATAATGCCATTTTATGTATATCTTGTTTTATAATGATTATTATGAATTGTGATTACTCACCCTGCCTGTTTAAATGTTGCCTCCACGTGGGTAACGTGCAGGTGATCAGGTTTAGCTGTGGATGCTTTCGAGGACCTTGAAGTTTATTTGCTTTTGGTTGATTTAGAGGGTCTTGCTCTGATAGTGTAACATCGGGTTGGGGTCCTTTGAGTCGAACTATGTTTTTCCTTATTTTGTTGTCATTTGATGATATGGTTTTATTTTGATTATTATGATGTTTGTTGAAAACCTTTTAATTGAGAATTTTGAGTTCCACTGCCATGTGAAGGCATTTTGAGTTATTTTGGGAAAGACCCCTTTGTTTACAGGGCAAGTGTATTATTTTAATTTAAATGTGAAAATGTGCACCCTTTGAGGGAATTTTTATGTTTTACTCTGATATTTGAGTTGTTTATGCTGCAACATTTGTGGGGGTAGAAAAGGGTGTTACAATCAACATAAGATGATGAAACATGAGGAAGAGCAAGATAATCATCATGATTGAACAAGAATGAAAGTCCAATAATAAGGATGACCATCAAGCCAAAGTACCTCTTGGATACATTATTAATTTCACTTTCAAATACTTGTGCAAGAAGTAAAGTGGTAAGAACGTTTCAGTTTCATTCATGTTGCATGGCACATTTTGCTTTCATTTCAACTTTTGTTCGGAAGTTCCTCGTGGAATGCATGTGCATCCTCCGTCTCGTGTACGATGAGGTAATATCGTTTCTATGCTTTCTTGCTTTGTAAGTAAGTATTTATTTTACATATTTATTTTTCAAAGGTATATGATGAATGATGTGTATGATGGTTGTGATATGTGTTTACTTTCAAAATTTTCAAATGTAACCATTGTGTGTTGCATTTTATATGTTTATAGTAACTATATTCAAAATGTCTTCATATCTTGATCTATATCTTGAACCATTTCATGCTTGCATATTCATGATTGCATGAGTCGAGTAAACAAACCATTGAATAACATCATATGCATGTGTCTCGCATTAAGCATTCATCCATGAGTCAATTTGAGTCTCTTTTGGTCATTACAAATTCAAATTGAGTCAAATCCTAGAATTTTGTGTTACTCTGGTCAACACAAGGTCGTGTAGGTCGACCTATTATAAGTAAGTTTGGTATTTGTCCAAATTGTTACAGTGAGATCGACACACTATCGTATAGGTCGACACATAACAATTATTTTCAGTATTTTTCAAAAATGTTACAGTGTAGGTCGACGTGTAATCGTACAGGTTGACGCACAAACGTTGTTCTTAAAATCCTGTTGTTCTAGTCACAGTATGTGTCGACACAAAAGGTTATAAGTCAGTATATACCATTGAAAAGTCAAATTTTAATACATAGAACATATTCTTCATCTTCTAGCATTCAATGTCAATTCATGAATCTGTTTCCATTACCTTCCAATTTCCAGTCAGTTTCGTAACTCTTCACAATGTATTAAAATCTCCATTATGGTCATTAAACGCATTACATTAACTTATTCAACCTTCACTATCCAAAAACTCATTAATTTTCTGCATTTTTTCATTCTCTATAAATGGTCATCATCTATCACTCTTCAAACCACATCCTACTCTCAAACTCAGTTATTTCGAACACATAGTCTCTAAATTTTTCTGAGAAAGTGTCAATGGCACCCAAAATTGTGAAAACTAAAGGCGACTCTAGAGATAAGGGAAAGACTATTGCTTCTTCAACTCCTCTAGAAACTTTTCACTATCTAATTTTGGCTGATCACGTTGAAGAATTTGAAGAAAATCGTCAACATCACCTTGTGATGAAACAATATGTGTGGAAACCAGTGGTGGTCGGATGCTTAGATATTCCAGAATTTTTTCAACTTGTGGAGTACCAGAAGATCAACTATTTTCTGCAGCTGTCACAGGATTATAACGAAGTTCAGATCCAGGTGTTCTATTCCGGATTGCATGATTGGCAAGGTTCTACTTTCAAATTCTCAATAGGTAATAAAGTATATGAATTCACAAATGAACTGTGGAAAACACTGTTTGATATTACCATTACTGATCCTGATGTTGATGAAGAGCCTGATCCGTTGGTGAGAGACATCGAGACTCATATGAAGTTTGAGTGGACCATGTGTCGTACCCCAAATTTTGACCATCATTTATCATTCATCTGATCATCTCAATGTCCTAAAAAAAGTCAAAGGAGACCATTTTTACTTTTACCAGTATAAGGGTTTATAAGGTACTATTGGGGGTTATTGAGAAAGTTTACTAGACTTTAGCATTTTTGTTTAGATATTTTTAGGACATCTAATTGATAACAAAATGTCATTAGGATAAGTCATTAACTAGAATTTTATTTATTAGAGGATATTTTAGTAGTATTATATTTTAGGAAATGACGAGGTCATTAGGATATTTTAGGGATTTTTAGATTAATGCTCAATGTCAAATATTAAGAGGATTAAGTTGGGGTATTAGATTTTGAGGATTATTAATGAGGATTAAGAATTAATATTTTCTTTAGAGTTATCATAATCTTATTAATTTATTAATTAAGTCATTAATCGAGACTATTATATTGTGGTTATTAAGTCGTTATTAGTTTTAAAATTATGAGGAGGTTGATTCATTATTAACATCAATATATTATTAGAAAAATATTAGTTTAAGTTTTAAGTTAAAATTATTAAAATTATTATATTAGTTTTAACTATTATATTATTAAGACCATTGTTAATTATTAATATTAGGTATTAATTTAAGATCAGATTATTAGGGTTATTAGGTTTTTTCTTATTTTTATTATTATTTTCTGGTCAAAATTGTTGACTAGATAGAATCCCAAATTCCCAAGTCCACAAACCCTAACTCAGCTTTTATGTGTCCAAAACCTTCACATCCATGGAATTTGATTCCTTTGCTTTGGTCAGTCTTCTCTTCAGTCTTGGACCTTTTTCCAGAATCTTGATTTTTGTCAGCTGGCTTACTTTGAACATTTGATCTAGACTTCTAGTCCATCTTCTTCATGAATTTATTGAATTGTCTTCCAAGTAACACAATAGCATTAGATATACCTTCATCTGTATCTAGGTCACATTCATCTTCTAAGTCCTCAACATTAGACCCAAAAGCTACAATTTTCTTCTTCTCAGACTTTTCACTGATTCCTAGCTCAAAAGTCTGAAGGGGTCCCATAAGTTCATCAACTTTCATGTTGTTTATATCTTGAGCTTCTTTATGGTAGTTACCTTCAAGTCAAATCTCTTTGGAAGAGATCTGAGGATCTTCATGACCAACTTAGCTTCTAAAATCTTCTCTCTCAGAGCACTTGAGGCATTGACAATCTCAATAATATTCATGTGAAAACCATGAATGCTCTCATCCTCCTTCATCTTCAGGTTTTCAAACTTGGTTGTGAGAAGTTGAAGTCTTGAAATCTTTACTTTAGAGGTTCCTTCATGGGCAGTCTTCAAAATCTCCTAAGCTTCTTTAGCAATAATACAATTATTTATTAGCCTGAAGATGTTCTTGTCCACTCCATTAAACAAGGCATTCAGTGCTTTGGAGTTTCCCTGAGCTAGCTTGTCATCTTCATCATCCCAGTCTTCCTCAGCTTTCAGCATATCAGTAAGATTACCATCCCTGTCTCTAACCATTGGAGGGTCCTATCCCTTGACCACGGACTTCTAAGCCTTGTTGTCCATAGACTTCTGAAAGGCTACCATACGTCCCTTCTAATAATCATAATTGGTTCCATCAAGGATGGGTGGTCTGTTTACAAAACCTCCTTCCTTGTCCATTGCACCAGAAAGTATCTTCCCTAGATCTCACCCAGATACAGAGCAGGATGCCTGCTCTGATACCAATTGAAATTCTGGTATGCAGATATCATATGTCCTAAGAGATGTCGAGTCACTGATATCAGGTAAACACACAAGGACCAAACTATACATAGTTAATATTGTAGGAAATAAACAAGACACAGAGAGTTGTTAACCCAGTTCAGTGCATAACATTACCTACATCTGGGGGCTACCAAGCCAGGAAAGAAATTCACTATTAGCAGTATTAATTCAAAGCTAAACAACCCAATTTACAACTTATCACTTAATACCTACCCAGTGCAACTTCTACCTAAGACACCCATAGGTATGAAAACCCCTTTCACTTCCTACCAGTCACCACAGTGACAGAATTACAATTCTTCCAATGTTTTTAGAGAATACACTTTCAAAGACACACAATCACTCAATGCTTAAAAGCTTAGGAATGACTGACAACAATTACAACTCAATAGAGACAATCCAGTTTAAGCATCTATGTGATGAATGAATGGCTCACAATAACAATAACACAACCCCTAAACAGTTACTCCATACACAGTACGTTCCACACATAGAATTAGGGTTGTGCTACCCAATTTATAACCATCGTCTGTACTGGACTTAGGCCTTACACGCAGCACAACAGCTGCTAAGAATCCGCAGAATTTTCTCCATAAAAATAGGTCTTCAATCAAGAGTTTCCTAAAATGTCTTCAACATTTAACAATAATAAAATATCTCTAAATTCAAACTGAATCTCTTATTCCTTAACTTTGAACGCCACATAGGATTACTTGATATTCACAAAATATTTCGTAATCTATAATAAATCACATAGAAACAACCTGCAGACCTGTAACAGACATGATGTCAAGACATCTTGTTAGGACATCTTGTTAGGACATCTTGTCCAACATGCTGTTGCCAAGTTGGTTTTACCAAAATTACTACCAATCACATATTCAGAGACTTAACAATCCCCCCCTTTGGCAAATTTTGGCTAAAACAAACTGATAACCTCATCACACATACACACCAAAACAAACATGTTAATAGAATCACATATTAAATCACATAGGTTTGAAAATAAATCAAACACACAACATACAAAACAAAACTGCAGCAGTGGAAACACACAAATAAACAGAAGGTTAGTGACTCCCCCCCTCAACAGCAGAAGGTTAGTGACTCAGTGACTCTCCCCTTCAACAGCAGCTAGCAGTCAAACAATGATTAGAGATTAGTGGTTAGTGTATAGACCATTTTTACTCCCCCTTTTTAGCTAGAATATGACACAGGTAAGTAACTAACCAAAATAGGAATCACATTAGTACAAGTACAAATAACACATATGTGCTACGAACATAATATCATAGGCATTGAGCCCTTACAAAAACCAAACATCAAACAAGTATTGTGGACAAGAATCATCTCAAGTGCCCTACTCGTCTGCTTCTTCTCCATCTTCACCATCATAATCCTCAGATGCAGTATCTTCATCCACATCAACATCAGCAGGTCCAATTGGCTGCTCCTTTGCTTCCAGCTAGGCTATGATTAATTGCTCCAGCTTTATCTTCCTGGCAGCACAGGTCCTTAAGGTGTCATCCAAGTCACGACAAGTCTCCTTCAGCTATTGAATGATTCATTCCTTAGATGTGGCAGGACCAGGAATCTGTGCAGATGTCATAACAATGTCTGGAACATGTGTTTTAGCAAACAGTTTGTAGTGCAAGGACAATGGAGATTCTCTTTTCATGACACTGTCAGTAGCCAATAAAACATAGGGTGCTGATTGAGGATGATACCACAAATAAGTGAAGGAAAGCAAATTGGCATCTTTACAGCTGATAAAGAAGCTTGTTTCAGAACTTGATCAAAAATGTATTCACCAAAATCAAAAGCTCTATTTGTACCGACTGCATAAATTAACTTTCCAAGCCCACTAGCAGTTGTGGAAGTGTGATTTGTGGGAACCCAATTTACTTACCAATCCTATGAAGGATTGCATACTTCACACTAAGTTTACCAGCAGACAACTTTTCCTTGTTGGGCCAGGACTTCACCTGCTTCCCAGTGATCTCTTTACACACCTGATCATCAGTGACTTCAAGCTTAGCTTGAGCCTCTTCAGATCTTCCTAGGAAGTTATTGATTACTGAAGGAGAGAATGTCACATTATTGCCTCTGACATAGACTTTCCTATAGTCTCCACTCTTAGCATCAGCACATCTCTTAGGGATATTCACCATAAATTCCTTTACTAGTTTTGCATAGCAAGGTCTAAGCTTATTGAAAGTTTTTAGTAAACCAGTTGCTTCTATAAGTTCTACAACCTTCGTACATTTTAAAGAATCCTTTCCTAACGCCCTTTCCAGGGCTATCTCCTGTGAAAAACATACTTTCATCTCTCAACATTCTTGACAAAATGGAAGGATAAATTATCCAAGGGTGCCTTAGGCACATCAGTGGAAGTCTTCTTTGCAGTAGGTTTCCTAATAGGAGTGATGTCTTAAACATCCTCTTCAACGTCAAAATTAGACTCACTAGATGAAACAACCTTTCTATTTCTTGGAGAAGCAACAACTTTTCTCCAAGGTTTAGCTAGACTAACTTGTGTCTTCTTACTTGATCCAACAGATTTTGCTTTAGATGAAGAATCCTCAAACCTTACAACCTTTCCCTTTCTTCTATTGTGTCTTTTAGAAACACCAGGGCTAAGACTTCTGATCACCTCATTATCAAATGGCCAATCATCTACAGTAACCGTATCTTCAGCAACATTACCTTTGTTCCTAGTAGAAGGATTAGAAACAAGGACACTGGTAGTAGGAGCCTTCTCAGCAGAAGGTGTTTCAACATTGGATACAACATCATTCCCAACATCTTCAATAACAGAATCAGCAAGCCTGTGCAATCCCTCACCCACACCTTTATCTTCAGATGAACCATCTTATGAAGAACTAATGAAATGAGCAGTGCTTGCAGCAGACGAACCAGCCATAGAGCCAACAGAGGGATGAACTTGAGAGAGCGGAGTGTTGATACCCGACACAACAAGATTAAGTTTTCCATATAAAACTTTATGAACAATGTTTGAAATCTTCTTATGAACATCATATCTCTCTTCTATTTCTTTCTCAAAGGAAACATTAACAGAGGGTCGTGAAGCATACTTTACCGAAGGTTGCTTTATTCCCTTTACATGCGTCACGCTAGGTCTCTACACAGCACCCGCACGTCTTGGCATAATAGTCAGTGGAGTAGCATTAACAACATTGTCAAATGAAATGTTTGCCCTAATTTTATCCAGAGAACCCTTTTCTTTACCAGAGTAATTTTTAAATGAAGACGTATCAGGTTGTCGAGACATCTTGGAGAAGTTTTTGTGATTCTGTTGAGAAGAAGTACAAGGTGTCGTTTCTTTGATATGAAATGTGAGGAAACTTGTTAGCAGAAAGAATGTGGAGCAATATCGTGTGGGAATATTGATTAGGTTACACTGCAATGATGACTTTTGATAACCGAGCCCAATTGGTACTGAAAATAAGGCAATATGATTAATTTTCCCACACTGCATTAATTGCTACATTTCTTCATATATGCAAATACCAAGTTTTCCCCTTAACAGTTCAAATTGATTCGCATCTAATGCCTTAGTAAAGATATCAGCTAGTTGCAATTCAGTAGCCACATGTTCTAATACAACAATTATGTCCTCAACAAGTTCTCTAATGAAGTGATGACGGATATCAATATGCTTGGTTCTACTATACTGGATGGGATTTTTGGAAATGTTTATGGCACTCAAGTTGTCACAATAAAATGTCATGACATCTTGCTTAACATTGTATTCAGTCAACATTTGCTTCATCCAAACCAACTGAGAACAACTGCTTCCAGCTCCAGCTACTATGTATTCAGCCTCAGCAGTGGACAAGGATACACAATTCTGCTTCTTACTAAACCATGATATAAGATTGTTCCCCAAGAAGAAGCATCCACCTGATGTACTTTTCCTATCATTAGCACTTCTTGCCCAGTCAGCATCACAATATCCAGTCAACATAGATCTAGACCCATGAGAGTACAACATACCATAATCACAAGTCTCATTCACATACTTCAGAATCCTTTTCACTTGATTGATGTGACTAACCTTAGGATCTGCTTGATATCTAACACATACCCCTACAGTAAATGCAATATCAGGTCTACTTACTGTAAGATATAGTAGGTTGCCTATCATACTTATGTAGAGACTTTAATCTACATTCACACCCTTTTCATCCTTAGACAACTTCAAGTGAGTGGGAGCAGGGGTTCTCTTGTGACTTGAATTTTCGATTCCAAACTTCTTCACTATATTCTTGGCATATTTACTCTGAGATATGAATATAGAGTCTTCCATCTACTTGACTTGTAGACCAAGGAAAAATGTTAATTCACCTACAAGACTCATCTCAAATTCTGACTGCATTTGTTTGACAAAATATTGAACCATGTCATTAGACATCCCACCAAACACAATATCATATACATAAATTTGTGCAATCATAAGCTTTCCTTCTTCTTTGACAAATAGAGTCTTGTCTATATCACCCTTCCTGTAACCATTCTCAACCAGGAATTCAGTCAACCTTTCATACCATGTTCTTGGAGCTTGCTTCAACCCATAAAAGGCTTTCTTCGGCTTGTACACATGATTGGGAAATTTTGGATTAATAAATCCCTTAGGTTGTTCAACATAGACCTCTTCATTCAAATATCCATTTAAGAAGGCATTTTTGACATCCATCTGGAACAATTTAAACTTTAGAATGCAAGCCACTCCTAGCAGCAACCTAATGGCCTCAAGACGAGCCACAGGGGCAAATGTCTCATCAAAGTCTACTCCTTCAATTTGAGTATACCCTTGAGCAACCAGTCTTGCTTTATTTTGGTGACAATACCTTTCTCATCAGATTTATTCCTGTATACCTATCTAGTTCCAATTACATTGATTTCCTCAGGTCTAGGAATCAAATCCAAAACTTCATTCCTCTTAAATTTTCCTAGCTCTTCTTGCATATCATTAATCCAGAATTCATCAGTTAAAGCCTCATAACATTCTTGGGCTCAATTTTTAACACAAAACATGAGTTTGACAAGACTTCTCTTGATCTAGTTATTACTCCCTTATTAGGATCTCCTATGATAAGTTCTTTAGGGTGATCTTTCTGAACTCTAATGAAGGGTCCTTTATCAGCTGGTACAGTCTTTATAGCTTCAATACTATCACCTGAGTCTGCAACCTCCTAAGAAGCATCATCTATGGGAATTGATGTTTCAACATCATCTAGGACATCAGCTTCTGTAGTTGAGTCATCAACAACAACATTTATAGACTCCATCATAACCTTAGTTCTAGAGTTGAATACTCTATAAGCTCTACTATTTGTAGAGTACCCCAGGAAGATTCCTTCATCGCTTTTAGGATCCATTTTTCTTCTTTTCTCATGGTCTGCCAAAATATAGCATTTGCTTCCAAACACATGAAAGTACTTCACAGTTGGCTTTCTTCCCTTCCATAGCTCATACAAAGTAGTAGATGTACCAGATCTGATGGTCACTCTGTTATGAATATAACAGGCAATAATCATGGCTTCAGCCCAAAAATGACATGGTAACTTCTTTGGATGAAGCACGACCCTGACACATTCCTAAATAGTTCTATTTTTATGTTCAACCACACCATTCCGTTGAGGAGTGATGGGTTAAGAAAACTCATGGCCGCTTCCTTCAGAGGAGCAGAATTCCTCAAACTTACTATTCTCAAATTCTTTTCCGTGGTCACTCTTAATTCTGACAATGCCATAATCCTTCTCTCGTTGAACTTTTTGACAGAGATCTTTGAACACTTCAAACACCTCAGACTTTTCTTTGATGAAGTTTACCTAGGTGAATCTTGAAAAGTCATCAACAACAACATAGGCATACCTCTTTCCTCCAAGACTTTCACCTACATGGGTCCCATTAGGTCCATATGAAGTAGCTCCAGAGTTCTTGAAGTTGTCAGATGTTGAAGCTTCTTGTGTGACTTCTTTGTTTGCTTCCCTGTCTGACATTCTCCACAAATTTTTCCTTCATCAATTTTCAAATTGGGAATACCTCTGACTGCTTCCATTGCCAAGACTTTCTTCATTTCTTTTAGGTGTAGATGACCAAGTTTTTGATGCCATAGCCTAACTTCATCCTCTTTTGTCATCAAACATCTGGAGAAGCAATTAGTTTCCTAAGGGATCCACAGGTAGTAGTTATCCTTAGATCTAGCTCCCTTCATGATAACTTCATTCTTCTTATTTGTTACTAAATGCTCAGACTTAGTGAAGTTAACATTAAGACCTTGGTCACACAGTTGACTGATATTGACCAGGTTTGCAGTAAACCCTTTAACAAATAACACATCATCAAGGCTGGGTAGTCCAGCATAGTCCAGCTTCCCAACACCCTTTATTTCACCTTTTAATCCATCTCCAAAAGTGACATAGCTAGTGGCATGTGGTCTAATGTCTACCAGGAATTTCCTAACACCAATTATGTGTCTATAACAACCGCTATCAAAATACCAGCCCTCTTTAGCAGATGCTCTTAGACAGGTGTGAGCTATGAGTCCAGTAGTGCCAGTTTTGAGAATCCATTATTTCTTGGCCTTAATAGCAACCTGTCTCCTTCTGGGTTGTGTAGGAGGTTTGGGATATCCATATAATTTGTAGTAATAGGGTTTTATGTGACCAAACCTTCCACAATAATGGCATCTCCATCGTTGAGTCTTGCCTCCTGAGTACCTACTCTGATGTCTTTGCTGATGTTGGGACATTTGATTTGACATCTTTGGTTCCTGTTTTCCCGTAGATTGAACAAAATTTATTACAGTCCCTTTTCCTTTGTTTTTCGCACCTTGCTTATTATAGCCAAGACCACTAACATCTCCAGCATTCTTCCCAGTTTGAAGAATCTCATCCAACACATCAGAACTACCATTTAGCATTCTTACAAATTTAGTCATATTGTCAAGTTTTGAATTGAGCAATACAACTTCATCTTTCATACCAGAGATAATTGTCAGATGCTCCACCTTTTCAGCCTACAGTTGAGTAATGATTCTCCTCTGATTCTCGCCCTGTTAACACACTTATTCACTTTTGATGCACAACTTCTTGTAAGCAGCAACAAGTTCATCGAAAGCGAGTTCTTCACCATCCGACTCTTCATCAGAATCATAGATTCCAGTTAAGGCAGTAACCTGCTTGGCAGATTCTCCTTCAGGGTCACTCTCAGAATCATCATCTGACCATGACACAGATAGACCCTTCTTTTTATTTTTGAGTTAAGTCGGACACCCAGCTTTTATGTGTCCAAAACCTTCACATCAGTCTTCTCTTCAGTCTTGGACCTTTTTCCAAAATCTTGATTTTTGTCAGCTGACTTACTTTTGACATTTGATCTAGACTTCTAATCTACCTTCTTCATGACTTTATTGAACAGTATTCCAAGTAACACAATAGCATTAGATATACCTTCATTTGTATCTAGCTCACATTCATCTTCTGAGTCCTCAACATTAGACCTAAAAGCTACACTTTTCTTCTTCTCAGAATTTTCACTGATTCCTAGCTCAAAAGTCTGAAGGGATCCCATAAGTTCATCAACTTTCATGTTGTTTATGTCTTGAGCTTCTTTTATGGTAGTTACCTTCATGTCAAATCTCTTTGGAAGAGATCAGAGAATCTTCCTGACCAACTTAGCTTCTAAAATCATCTCCCCCAGAGCACTTGAGGCATTAGCAATCTCAATAATATTCATGTGAAAATCATGAATGCTCTCATCCTCCTTCATCATCAGGCTCTCAAACTTGGTTGTGAGAAGTTAAAGTCTTGAAATCTTTACTTTAGAGGTTCCTTCATGGGCAGTCTTCAAAATCTCCCAAGCTTCTTTAGCAACATTACAATTATTTATTAGCCTGAAGATGTTCTTGTCCACTCCATTAAACAAGGCATTCAGTGCTTTGGAGTTTCCCTGAGCTAGCTTATCATCTTCATCATCCCAGTCTTCCTCAGCTTTCAGCACATCAATAAGATTACCATCCCTATCTCTAACCATTGAAGGGTCTCATCCCTTGACCATAGACTTCCAAGCCTTGCTGTCCATAGACTTTAGAAAGGCCACCATACGTGCCTTCCAATCATCATAATTAGTTCAATCAAGGATTGGTGGTCTGTTCACAAAATCTCCTTCCTTGTCCATTGCACCAAAAAGTATCTTTCATAGATCTAACCCAGATACAGAGCAGGATGCCTACTCTGATACCAATTGAAATTCTGGTATGCAGATATCAGATGTCCTAAGAGATGTCAAGATAATGATATCTGGTAAACACACAAGGACCAAACTATACACAGTTAATATTGAAGGAAATAAACAAGACACAGAGAGTTGTTAACCCAGATCAGTCCATAACAACACCTACGTCTGGGGGCTTCCAAGCCAGGAAGGAAATTCACTATTAGCAGTTTTAATTCAAAGCTAAACAACCCAGTTTACAACTTATCACTTAATACCTACCCAGTACAACTTATACCTAAGACACTCCTTGGTATAAAAACCCCTTTCACTTCCTACCAGTCACCACAATGATAGAATTACAATTCTTCCAATGTTTTTAGAGAATACACTTTCAAAGACACATAATCACTCAATGCTTAAAAGCATAGGAGTGACTGACAACAATTATAACTCAATAGAGACAATCCAATTTAAGCATCTATGTGATGAATGAATTGCTCACAATAACAATCACACAAACCCTAAACAGTTACTCCATACACAGTACGTTCCACACCTAGAATTAGGGTTGTGCTACCCTATTTATAACCATCGTCTGTACTGGATTTGGGCCTCACACACATCACAGCAGCTGCTAAGAATCTGCAGAATTTTCTCCATAAAAATAGGTCTTCAATAAAGAGTTTCCTAAAATGTCTTCAACATTCAACAATAATATAATATCTCTAAATTCAAACCGAATCTCTTATTCCTTAACTTTGAACACCACATAGGATTACTTAATATTCACAGAATATTTCGTAATTTGTAATAAATCACATAGAAACAACCTGCAGACCTGTAACAAACAAGATGTCATGACATCTTGTCCAACATGTTGCTGCCAAGTTGGTTTTACCAAAATTACTGCCAATCACATATTCAGAGCTTAACAATTACAATCAGATCAAATCAAATGTACACAAATCTGATCTAAAAATTCCTAAAAACGAATCAAGCTAATAAATTTTCTAACCTAAAAATTCATCTATATAAGCCTAAAAGAAATCCATAAGAAAGAGAGAAAAAAAGAAAAAAACCCTAAGAACACATTCTTGCTGCTGCGATCCCAAACCTTCACTAAAGCTCCCAATATTTTGAGATTTAGGGTTTCGCCTTAAAACTCTAAATTCCTCAGAGCTAAGTCTTTCAATGCCACCTGCAAGCAAAGAGAGAAAGAGATTAGAGGAGGAAGGAAACAAAAACAAATAGGATAAATTATGACCAGTGTCACAACGAGGAAGGTAAAGTAGACTTAGCTCTTAATTCATGTATAAATGTTGTGTTTGTGAGTGCAATTTCACCATGAGATGTTTTGCATGATGTCAAAAATTTGAAACTACTTTGCATTTTGGTATATTGGACATCAGCTCTGAGTATGTGTGGCTCCCTTGCATTAGAGGTCTTAGGAATCATCAAAAACCACTTCAAAATTATCCACAATCATGAAATACAGTTTTGGGTACAAAAATGCACTACATGTGTCAGCATATAGGCTTTTCAGGTCGGCACATGTAACTCAATAATGAAGTCTGTAGCCTCTGTCAAAATCACGTCGGCACATAAGCCTTTCAGGCCGGCACATACTGTAAGTTTCAAGATTATGTGCCGATACATACGTGCTTCAGGCCGACACATCTACTGTCCTAAATAAGATTGCAATCTATGTTTCATTTGGGTCGGCACATATGTGCTTCAGGCCGACACATTTACTGTCCTAAATAAGGCTGTAGGTTCTGTTTCATTTGGGTCGGCACATAGGTCCTTCAGGTCGGCACATGCTGTTATTTTTGACAGTATGTACTAGCACATCCAAAGTTCAGGTCAGCACATGCTGTCTAAGTTGGTCAATTTTGTTCATTTTTTTTACTCTGAAAATTACCTCCTTGCCACAAATCTTCCAAAACTATAAATAAATCTTTCATGCTTCATTCCAAACTGGTGATACCATAAAATTAGAATGCATTTGCTCATCATCTTCAACCTCTGTCCTATGTCTACACACTGACAAATCACACATAATAATATTTTATTGGGGTGCCAGCTAGGTGAAGGCCTGATAAGGTCCTATTAGGTTCTTGTGTAGCCGAGAATATCAGGTTGAGATTTGTAGGGGTCTTCATTCAAAAAAACTGCGGGTTTGTCCTCCAAGATCGTGTGTAGATTTGGGGGTTTTCGTGCAAGACGTTCAAGAGAGGATTGTGACGTTGTGAAAGCCTTTGGATATAAAGTACGCAAAGGACCCTTTGGAGATAAAGAACGCAAAGGAAGTAACAGAGAACAGCGAATCGAATTGAAGTCTTGTGGAACAATCGGTGCAATTGATCGTGCGCGAAAGCTTTGGAGATAAAGAATGCAAAAGAGTAGCAATATCGACAAATCAATTGGTATCCATTGTGGTCTTGGTCTTACTCAAGATCAAAAGAAGAAACTAGGTTGAATCAATATCAGAACCAGTAGTGTTTGTATGGTTGCTCTTGAACACTTTTCTTGTATATCGAATTTTTGCATAGTAAGAAAGTATCCTAACTCCACATTGGAAATTAGGTGCAGATGTACCCACATGCGAGGACGAAAGTGGGGAATTGCGTGAACAAATCCTCGTGTCGATCTCTTTATTATCTCTTTACTTGTTTTATTTTTCTTTACGCAATTTGTCGAATAGCATTGATTAATCGATCGACTCGTAAGAATTTTACTGTGATATATTTTTTTAAACTTTGATTGTTGATTAGCTTATAATCATTTTTTATTATAAGTGGTTTTCATATCAATAACGACACAAAGGAAATTCTGAAAATTCGTTCGCACACCAAATGTTTGATAAATTGCATAGTTCAATATTTTTGCTTATTATAATTGGAAATAACATTACTAGGTTAATTAGTTTAAACGAGTAATAACATGATACTCGATTAAAGGTTAAATTTGATTATTGTGTTTGTCATTCCATGTTTGGCTTTGCATATCCAAGTTCCAATAACTAGGTTCGTATAGACGACTTTTGTCGATCCATACCAAAACCTTCCACGCGCTCTCTTTTTCAAATAACTTTAAAAACCAAATCTTATTTGGTGATTTTGGATTGGGTGTCTATTCACCCCCTCCTCTAGACAAGTCGCCGCCGTCTAACAAGTGGCGCCAAGAGCCCAATTCATTCCGTCCTTTGAAACACTTATTAGAAAATGGCTTACGAACCTAAAGGGGATTATAAAAGAGCTCTAATTTTCACGGGAGAAAACTATAGTTATTGGAAAGCTTGTATGCAAATTCATGTGAACTTTTATGATAAGTGTCATACCCCAAATTTTACCCTTAGATTATTTGATCTTTTGCATATCATTTAGGTCAATCATTACTGCATAACTAACCAGATTATCAGACTTTGTTTTTTCTTTATTTCACCTATGGAATTAGGGTTTGCTGCAAAAGGTTTAATGGACTGATCAGTCAATGTTTTGGATGGATCCACAACCAAGAAAGTTCTCATACTCCTAAGGGGCCTCTTTTTCTCAATAATCCAGTGTAATTTGGGCTTCATCACAAGTTCTTCGAGGCTCAGGTCTTGCAAGACTGGATCAAGGATCAGGCAAGGTTATCCGGTCAAGGGTGTGTGCGGTGTGATTTGAGATTTAGTGTGAGTTTGACCTAGTCTTGGTCGAACAAGTGGTTTGTTTCAATATCAGGTTGTCAGACCGTGGCAAAAATTCTGAATCAGGGTTTTGATTCTCACCAAGTCATTGTTTTGTCAGTGTACACTCAAAGCGAAAATTAGGGTTTCTCACCCTTTATGTTTAGGATGAGCAAATTTTGTTCAGTTGAGTTTCGTCTAAGGCTAGCAGACTAAATATGTGTACAATATTGTTTCTGTCCAATCGGGTGTGAGTTGATCTTGGTCAAGAAAGAGGAATTTGTTTCATTCTCGAGTTGAGTTTGGCATATATCATTGCTTTACATTTGAAGGTCATCAGACTAGGTTTTCCTTGTCAATTCAAGTTGTCTGTTGAAATCAGGGTGCAGAGCCATTAAAGAGATTAAAACAGTTGGTACATTTCAAGTTGTATGCTAGTTTTGGTTATGTGGTCAAGGTTTAAATGTGGCTCAAAGGTGGAGGTGTATTACAAAGCCCATATTCACTTTCCTAACCCTTTTTTTTAAACCACCTTTTGTTCTTTCAAACCATTTCTAAGCATTTCATACCCATTTTCAAATACCATTGCATTTCCATTTTAATCCATTTTCCTTTTTTTTAAGTTCAAATTCTCATTTCATCTACTTCTATTCCATAACCATTTAAACCCAATTCTAATTTCATTTCAAATACCCATTTCTTTTTTATCCATTTCTACAAATATCCAATTTCGTTTCAATCACCCATTTCTTTTTTTATCCATTTCTACAAATATCCAATTCAATTATTCATTCTCCATTTTTTTTCTTTTATCCAAATTCTCATTTAATCTAATTCATATCCATGTATCCACTTCAATGTCCATGTCCATTTAATGAAATTATTTTTTAAATTAATTATCTATTTTCTTTATTTTTATATATTTATTTAATATTCATTACAAGTTTCATTACCACAAATTCCTCCCAAACTCTAGTCATATAACAATTGATTTAATACAAGGTATTGGAGTACCTATAAAAGAATTAGAAAATAAATATTATTATCTAGATTATTATAATAACAAACACCATATAACCCATAAGGCCAAAATTGTTATATTAGTAAAAGAATTTGAAATCCCTATAAATATAGAAGTTGAAGATAGCGTTAGTACAGAATTTCTATTAGGAATGAACTTTTTAGGTAGTTTTGAAGATTATACGATAAAAGATACACATATAGAATTATGTTATAATGGAAAGACAATCGAAATTAGTAGAGTGTAAGAAGATCACTAAGAGACAAAATTCTATTATAATCCAAGTAATATACGAAAGGAAAATATATCATGCTTTAATTGATTCAGGATCAGGTTTTAGTCTTACGAGTCATCAATTTGGCAATACAAAACAAATAGATAAGATTATAGGAAGGGATATACATAATAATGAAACAGTATTTAATCAAGGATATGAAAATTTTTGGATTATTATTGGAAATTTAAAAGTAAGATTTGATAAAATATATTACTATCCTAAGATAGTGTATGATTTCTTATTAGGACAAGATTTTATAAATAGAAATGTACCATTTATATTAGATACAATGAAAGTATACTTTACAAGCCATGTGGAACTCAATTCTCAGAAAAACTATTAGAACAACCCTATCGACATACTTATACGCACAACCAGCGTGGTGAAATACTACCAATTTATTTAAATCAAAATCAAGAAAATTTTCATGTTAAACCAAAAATTTTGAATCTATTGGAACAATGTTATTCAGATGACCCACAAGCTTTCTCTAGGAGAAGACAATATTACACTACTATTGAATTACTGACAGAAAAACCTATATGTGAAAAACCTATGTTATATACTAAAGAGGATGAAAAGGATTATGAAGATATTATACAAAAGCATTTAAAATATAATTTAATTCGAAATACGAAGAGTAGTTATAATTCTGCAAGTTTTCTTGTAAGAAATCATAATGAAATAAAAAGAGGAGAACCGAGAATGGTAATAAATTATAAACCCTTAAATAAGATTGTAAAAGATTACCCCTATCCATTACCAAGAAAATATATGATTTATGAAAAGATTAAAGATGGAAAGATATTTTCAAAATTTGATCTAAAATCAGGATTTTATCAGATATTATTAAATGAGGATAGTAAAAATTGTACAGCTTTTAGTACACCCCAAGGAAGATACGAATGGAATGTATTACCTATGGTATTAAAGACAAGTCCAGGAATATTTCAAGAAAGATTGGATAAAATCTATAAAGATTGTTATTCTTTTATAATCATTTATATTGACGATATATTGATATTTAGTCAAAATATTAATGACCATAATAAACACTTATTTATATTTGTTACAAGAGCATACGAGAATGGATTAGTATTAAGCAAAAAGAAAGCCGAATTAGCCAAGGAGAAAATTAGTTATCTAGGACTAATAATTGATAAAGGCATCATAGAGTTACAACCTCATATATCTGAAAAAAATTTAGAATTTCCGGATAAACTAGATAATATTAAATAAGTTCAATCCTTTTTAGGACATATTAATTATGCCTCACAGTTTATTAAAGATTGTGCTAAATTAAAGAGTAGATTGCAAGCTAAGATCCGAAAGGATAAAAAATTTGAATGGAATGAAGAAGATACTAATTGGGTAAGGACTATAAAAGAAAAGGTAAGACATTTAGAGAAACTTCCCCTACCTAGGGAAGAAGATAATTTATATATTGAGACTGATGCCTCAGACAAATTTTGGGGTGCAGAGTTAAGACGCCAAGAAGATAATTTAATTCTTAGATACACCTCAGGAATGTTTAGAGGTGCTGAATTAAACTATGATATAAACAAAAAAGAGGTTTTAGCAGTAATAAGAGCCATTGAATCCTTTAAGATCTGGTTAGCGAAAAAAGAATTCATTATCAAAACAGATAATACACAGGTTAAGGTATTTCTCGAAAACAAGATTAAAGACAACATTGTTAATAGAAGAAGAATTAGATGGCAAATGAGGATTAGTCCGTTCACATTTAAAATTATTTATATAAAAGGGACTGACAATTATTTTGCAGATCATTTGTCCAGACCCAATGGATAATTTACTCCAAGATGATAAAACCAAGGTTGTCAAATCCAAGCTTGAGGAAATCGAGAAACAATTTTTCGATATGGCTGCTAAAATTGATAGTCATATGGGTATAATTGATAGCAAGCTAGAAGTATTTTCTAAATATATGGATACAATTAAACAAGAGATTCTCCGAACTCTTGAGATTAGATCCTATCCAGATTCGCCAAGAGATAGACCAAGCTCATCTAATTTTTTGGGAAGAGAAAAAGATCCTCCTAAAAAATTAAGATTTATAAATTCTACGTTTAAAGACAAACTAATTAATTCCCCCACCAAGGAACCAGTTGATAAATTTATTACAATTTATCAAAATATGGTTGACTTCATGTATAAAGGAAATCCAAGAGAAATTGAAAGTTATATTATTGAATATAAGGGAATATATCCAAGAATTCTGATAATCTTAGATGATTGGGAAGATGTTAATCTTCTTACTGATCTCTTAAGATTTGGATTTATTGATTCTATTTACATTGATCCAAGTAACGATTTATCCAAGTTAAAGTTTTTTCCGGAATCAATCATAAATGGGATACGAGGGTATATCAAGGGAGTAAATCCTCAGAAAACCATATTTGTAAAAATATATACCGCCATCCCTGATGAAGAAGGCGAGGCAGTTTATTTTGTCAAGATTGGAACTATGAATGATGAATTAATATAATCCCAGCAAGTGATCAACAAGGAAGAAAAGCCAACGGTTGACAAAGCATGGATCACTAGAAGAAGAGCTTTAGGTTTCCATGTAGTTCTTATGATGATGAAGCAGACCTATGATCAAGCCAAGTTTTGGAGCTACTCTATGAGTGATAAAGCAATAGTCATTTGCAAAAAGGATAAAGATCAGCAACCAGGAATTCTAAGAACTCTGCAGATTTTTACCCAAAAGATTTAACGCAATAGTTTCCAAGGACATCTGGAGACACATCAAGAATTTTGTCGGATAGTGAAAAGTAGTGGAGACCACAAGTGCCATTATTGCAAGGAAAATTGACAAAGAATAGTAAAAAGAAGAAACGACAAGAAAAAGATAGAATCGACAAGCACTCTGGCCGACAAAGAAAAGAAAAGAAGAGATAAGGATGCAACGTAGATCATGATAGAAACAAGCAATAATGTAACTCTAGTTAAATAATGTTGTAACCATAGTTAAGTTCACTTTTGTGTGTCTATAAAAGCTCGTCTATGTACCATTTGTAATCACGAGCTCTCAAAATAAAAAATCTTCGCATGTACAATATTCCCATGTTCTAATAAAGTTCTTTGTTTCTAAAATCTGATTTTAGTTTTAGTATTTCCTCATGTTTACTTAGCTAAGATAAGGATTTCGTAAATAACCCAGAAGGCTGAGCATTTTTCTATGCTTTAAGAACGATCGGAGCCCGAGGTCCACTTATCCACCATTGAAGTCGGGTAGGCGTTGTTGAGGTGTTGAAGGACGGCAAGCTCAATTAATCGCTCAAGAAGCGTGGTAAGGTCCATTAACCTTCTCAATTTACTATTTATCATTGTCCTAGGTAAGAAACCTCTGTAAACGAAGTATTAGTAACTAAATCAGAAAGTAGGAAATAATCTAATAATGAGTTCGTTAACCCAAACAGAATTTGAGGATATTATGGATCAAGAGAATTTATTAAATCAAGATGAGATTGATAATTTATATAATGAAATAAATGAAGACTATGAGATAGAGAATTATACTAATTATTATAGAACCTTTGATAGTTATGATGAAATTATAAATATGATAACCTATCTACATCTAGATTTTGACTTTATCTAAGAACGAACAAAGGATCTTATTGAAGCATTAGAAAGAATAATAACTAGAAAAGAACAAATTAGAAGTAATAAATGCCCAGGATGTGGTTACTGTTCAACCCATCAATGTTTAAAAGTTAGATGCGGATGCTTTTTCGTTCTTGTTGCTCTATATCTTTTCAAAGTTCCGGTCGGGGTTGTTTCCCGCCCCCGCCTCTGATTTGTTCCTCAGGTTTGTGCTCGTGGTTTGGATTTTCAATCTCTTCTTCTCCTTCTATTTTCTGGTTTAAGAATGGTTTGATTTGTTGAATCGGTTGGGGAGTTTTACTCTGCAGATTTTATTTTTGGTGAAATGGCTGAAGAATTTTGTAACTGGTGAGTTTTCTTTTATGATTTTTCTGTTCAGGTTCTCACCCTTTATAAAACTGAAAACAAATTTTACTTTTTGATTTTCAAAATTTTGATATTGTGTTGTTGTTGTCACTGCAGAAAATTGGGCTTGTGGTGTCGTTGTTGCTTGTAGTAGGGAACAGTAGGAGTTTAGTTTGAGGTTGAACAGCTTGGAAAGTAGCAGAGTACGGTTTTGGCCCTTTTTGTGTAGCAGGGATTAAGGCTCAAGTGTTGGTAGTAACAGAGGTCATGGCTTGTCTTAGGATGCAAGTTGTTCCATTTTGGTGTAAGGTTTGGCTTTGTGGTTCAGCAGGTGCAGAGGTACGGTTTACAGCAGATTGTGGTTGTTTTGAAAAAAAAATGGGGACTGCTGACTTGTGTAGAGTGTATAGTTTTTTTTTTAAAAAGCAAAAGAAATTATATATTAATAACTAGGCACAAGCAATGCCTAAAGGTTACGACCAGTTCTGCAATAAACACTGCACAAAATCTGAATACTTCCATTACATACAGAACAAACTGAGCTGAAACTGAATGTAACACCACCCTAATCAACACATAATGCACCCTCTAGCAATTACCCAGACCGCATCAAACATAACAACTGGCACTGCAATTGAAATAGCATTGCTGCCAAATAACAAGCTCCGACCAACTCCAATTTCTTCCTGATGCGATATCTCTTCGAAGTACGAATATGAAATGACATTGCAAAAGCTACTATTGGAATAGAACAAAAGCTCCAACCACCACACCAAACATCAAGGTGCCAAGGGGAACTATATTGCACTTCTAGAACGCCAAAGAACTGAACCTTACCGTACGATAACTCCCAACTGAAGCCTGAAACTTACTAATTATGAGCAGGCCTGGAATTCTTGACCAACCTCACCATCTGAGACTATAAACTGGCATTTGCAGCAGAACATTCTAATCCCATAGGCAACCCCTACCACGTGCTTACACGGTATGATCTTACGCGAAGAATTATGAAACCCGTGTTTGCAGTACACACTACTGCCCACTAATCGCTCCCATACAGCAGCGTAGTGTAGCAGCAGGTGCTGAGCCCTAGGAGAAATGCACGTTCACGATATGTCTTGCCTGATCCCTACTTCAGTACTGCATTTCAGAGATGACGAGCACAACCCTGCTACTATCCGTGACCATAACGAATTATGGCGGACGACGTAAAGTCCTCAAACTTGCAAAGTCTTGCTCGCGGGTCAGCGCAGGCTGACCCTCAAGAATTTTTGGTCGACTCTTCGCTGAATTGCTGCTATTTTTCAGATTTCTCTAAGTTTAAAAATGTTGTTATTTTTGTTAGTTGGTCCTAGCATCATATATATATATATATATATATATATATATATATATATATATATATATATATATACATATACATTTTACTTCATTTTTACACAATAACAAAAAAAAGTGAAAGATATACACTGAAAGTTTTCTCTCATCATCTTCATCCTCATTCTTGCATTTTCTCAACAAATACACATAACCATTTTTGTTGATCTCTTGCATCATTAAGGTGATAACGTCCAAACATATGACTGTATCTTGTTTGGGTTGAGTTTTTCAGTGGATTTTTTCTTGAATAAAACCACTGGGGTTTTGTCCTCCAAGATCAATTGGATTTGGGGATTTTTGGTACAAATATTTGTGTGCATTGAATTCAGCCGAGCGAAGGTGATTGAAGAACAGTGGGTTCTGTCAATCTAGTAGCGTTAACCAGAGGATTGTGCAATAAAGGTTTGGATCGAACTGTATGTGGATTGAAATCAGGCAAACGAAAGTGATTGAAGACTGGTGTGTTCATTCAATCTAGTAGCGGTAAATAAAGGTTTATTCAACACGTTCGAGGCACTTGATTCAACTCGGATCAAGGGGAGAAAAGACATAGTATCAGTATCAACGAGGTTTCTTGAGTGTGTGATAGCTAAGGCTTCTCTTGTAAAAAAAAATTGCAACAAGATTATAGATATCTCAATTCTAGATTTAGAATTAGGGGCAGAGGTACCCGAAGCGAGGACGAAAGGGGAACTGCCTAAACAAACTTGGTGTCGTTTTCTCTTTCCCTATCTCTTTAATTTTCAAACTGTTTACACTTGTGATTATTCAATTGATCGATAAAGTTCTGTTATAGTATAGTGCAGAAAAACTGATTTGAAAACATTGCACAATCACATTAATTGTGCTTGGTAAAAATTATGCACTAAACTTACATAGAAGTCATAGCTTGGAGTGTGTCGCACTCCAAGTGCTCGATAAATTGAACGCTCACAAAGTGTTTGATAAATTGTCAATTTGGTTTATTTTTTAATTGGTCATTTCAAATTGAACAACATTGAGTGTTGTCAAGTAGATTGATTAATAGTAAAGTTTGTGATTCAATTTTCTTATCGAGCCTATCGTTCCATTTAGCTTACGCATATCTGGTCCTTTCGGTAACCGGTTCGTTTAGACGATATAGTCTTCGGCCGCTTCCGCAAACAATTTTTAAAATCAAATTTAAGCGTCGACTCTCCATTAAAAAGTAGTGATCTATTCACCCCCCCTCTAGATCAATTGTCGTCGTCTAACATTTCATTTCGATTTCATCTGAGTCTGCACCTTCTAATTGATCGATGATGTGAGACTGCTGAGATGGAATATTTTGTTGGAGTAACATATACAACTCAATATAGTTGAAACCAGAATGTTCATGACTAACGAACATATTTTCAACATCTTCATCATCTCGCACTTTAATTGGATAAAATTTAACGTGGTTGGTTTAAAAAAATCGGGTTTTGATATATAATTTGTGATATAGGACCAAACCCTAATTTTGATTCCAATCTATCTTTGAAATGCAAGAAATTTGTGTTTCTATTAATTGTGAATCGAACAACATCGGTGTTTTGAAAACCAAACCCAGATACATCAGAGACATATGTCTCTCCATTGTAGTAGGCATTAATAATGTATCTCGGTGCAGATGACATCAGAGAATTCTTGCTAGAGAGTTACCATATTTGGTTGCTTCATATGAAAATGCATGGGGCTGGTTAAATATGCATGGGAGCATTTAATGAAGTCTCCAAATGAATTGGTGACCGAGTATATTTCTTGAAAGGAGGCGCCAATTCAAATGGAGACATGATGCAGTTTGAGCACACGGTGTAGCCATGTGATTTTCAGCCTGCTATGCATTCATGGGACATGTCTCAGCCTAGATGCTCAGGCTATTCGCGTGCCTAGGAGTCTCCAAATAGACTTGCGACTCTTCCTAAGCATAGAACATTTTCGCCAATTCATATGGCACCACCTTGCTGCATGAACTTCGTTGCTTTGGTCACATGCATGACCTATGTTCCTATATAAAGAAAGCTAGAGGCATTGCAATATGAATCATCAAAAACATTGTATCAGATATAATCAAGTCTAGAGTGTCACTAGTATCAGAAACATTTAATCAGCTATAATGTCTCTATTGACAACGGGTGAAACGTATAGAGGCATTGTCGCTATTATTGAGACTTATGTAAGTGTTTACTCCACTATGTATTTTTTTCTTTATTGACAATGTGTTATTTTACCTTTTTATTTTTTCCTAAATTGACAATGTGTTATTGTGCCTGTTTATTTTTTAGTAGGATGTCTCTAGGTTTCGTCCTCGTGCCCATGAATATGTTTCCCCCGAAGAATTAACTGTACCTTATATTGAGTTCGCCAGTTTCGGACATGTAAACATGGACACCTACATCAAGTTAGTGAAGATGCAGTTGTTTGGACTTCATGCGTGCCGATCATCAGATTCACCACTGTGAAGATGCACCACAGTGACCGTGTCAAACTACAGTTTGGAATGCATCAAAACATCCCAGATCCTCCGATTGACCTCAATAAATGGCATCTAAAAAAAGTTAATGATCAATGGGACTATCCCGACTGGAAAGATTTTGCTAAATCTGAGCGTCGTAAATGGACGAACCACTGCGCCCATGTCTTACGTGACTCGGTGATAGAACCCTTGTCTATACCAACTAATACTTATATGGCTTGGTATAGATCAGTTGCAATTGGGTTTGTCTCTGAAGAGAGGTATCTATACGACCCATGATAAACCACCTACACACAAGAAGCTTCCATGTCTAACCCACCGGGAAATTATCGGACATGTTACTCACAACCCCTACCCAACAGAATTACCAACCCACAAACACACAAACCCACCATCCAAACATGCCAAACACCCAACCACAATACCAAGAGCGTCCCCCATACCATCTCCAACAAAATGACTATTATCAAGACACCCAATATGGTTATGCCCCCAACACAACATCAAGATATAGCCAAAATGAGGGTATATCATACCATAGTTATAACGCCCAAACATCTTTCCATAGTCAAAACGCTCAGACATCACACCCTAGCCTACACACACAAACATCACAACAACCTTATGGCTTTCAAACACTAATATCATTTCAACCTTTAACCAAAGAAGCCTTCATACCAATGTCCCCTTCAATCGTCCAGGCCGCACACCAATGACCCCTTCATCACATCCAAACTACTCTGGGATGGTCGGACGCTCAATTTCAACACACAAGACCTCTTGAAAATGCAAGAATTTCTTAGAGAATCTGCTGGGAATGTTCCTAAGGCTTCAGCTCCTCAAACACCTTAAATGAATCAACAACGAGGGGGACAAGTGCAACGAGTGAGGGTGCCTAGGGAATGTGGAACCGGTGGCCGGTATGACCAACCTGGTCGCCAACATTCATTTATGTAATATTATTTTTAATTAATTATTAATGTTATTTATTTATGTTTGATCTTGACGGCTGATCAGAACCTGAAGTGGGCCAAAGATGACGTCTGCGATGCTAGGTGTGAGAGATGAAGAGGGGGTGTACCTGCAAGGCACTCCGTTGCTAAAGTAAGAATCGGGAGAGAGAGCGAGAGAAAGGCAAGTACAAAGTATGTGTTTCGTAGGATGATTTAGGATACCTGACCCTCTCAAATGAGAAGGTTTATATAATGCCCCCAGCGCATGGCCAACGAACCCTATTTCCGGGGCAAAATAACCATTTCTTGAAGAATAGGTAACTGCCAGAAACTAGCAGTTGGGATGGGCAGAGGTGCCCGAAACTAGCTGTTGCCACGGGAAAATGCATAGTTGCGGGCACGGGCGTCGTGACTGTTTCTGGATGGTGGAAATGTGCGTGACATGAAGGAACTACCGAGGAGGAGCAGATGACCCTTGGGGTCATCCGACCATCTTTGCCCGATAGAGGGGCGGAAAGGTAAATGATGTCCCACATTGGCTGGACTTAGGCAATTGGACCATTCTGGAAGCAGAAGTGGATTGGGCCATGTCTAGTCATTGGTCCAGTCCAGAACAAGAGCCCCCCGAGTCGTTGCTCCCGAGCATGAGAGTGATGACTTATGGGTAGTTCGTAGTTCTAGGGATGTCCAAAAATGGTCGTCGCTTGCCGACGAGATGAGACTGTTCTACGATGCCCGAGTGAGTTAGTGTTCGTGGGATACTAACACTGTATGGCATGCCCGGCGTACGGGGAGCCCAACGGTTAATGTGATCTGAAGAGGTGAAGCGCTACATGTGCCTCGAGCCCTGTGCTGCATTAAATACGTCATGATGGCTAGGCTAGGGTCATGATGATGCCCCTAGCTGCGTGTGCTCGTGCACATGCCCTCAGAACGCCTATAAATAGAGGGAGAGGCTGCTCATTTGTACTTTTCGCTTCTCTCTCTTCTTTCGCTCCCCTGCTCTGCGTTCTTCTGTTTGCCGCCATCTAGCCACCGTCAACCACCGTCCATCCGCCCTACCAGCTCCGGCCAGACTCTTCGACCTTCTAAACTCTTCCTCGACCACGTAAGTAACTTGACTTGATTCCTATTTTAGGCCTTTTTTCTTTCTGTTCTTCTAGAAGGCATGTTGTTAGGGTGAATCTAGGTAGTGTAGTAGCAGTTTTCGGCGACTATTGGTGGCAGACTGTGGCTTGGCCACTTTTTGCCGTTGTCATAGTTGCCGGAACCTTAGAAACTTAGGGGTTTAGGTCGTTTTTGAAGCCGTTGCGACGACGGGAGCGTTTGTCACCAGCGGAGCTCATGAATTTTCCGGTGTACCTATGAGTTTTCGAGCAGATTCATGAATTTTTTGGTAGGCCTTCAAACGGTGTTTTGGGTAGTGAACCGGGGAGGATCTCCCCCCGTGCATTGGAGGGGTTGCCCCGAGCATCTCCTCGCGCTATTAGTTGTGCCATTTGAGTGGGGCTTAGGTCGGGGATGTCGTCCTCAGGCCTTTGCGCGCCCTTTCACTTGACTAGCAGTGGAAGGGTGGATTTGATTTTGTCATCGAATTCACTTTTGTCCTCTCCTTTTCAGGTGAAGGAGATAGCCCGTGAAACTAAAGACAAAATTCTTATAAACTCGTCCGAGGAGAGCTCCTCGGAAATTAGTGATACATAAGACACAGCTACTCCCAGCGATGCCGGTGAGACCCCACCTGCGAGGACCTCCACGGAAGAGTGGTCAGTCGCGGAACCTGCTGAGCATGCCTGTGTTTTTCCTTCTTATACTGGAGACGTCTTCACGGCTGTGGGGTTGAAGGGGAATGGAAAGTTCATTTCCCTGGAGAGGACGACCGTATCTGCACGGACTACGGGGAGAGGTTCCTGATGTATGAGTACGTTTTCAAGGATATTGGGCTGAGGCTGCCCTTTACTGATTTCCAGAGGTCGGTCTTTGTGCATTTAGATCTGGCCCTCTCGCATCTGCACCCCAATTCCCTAGCCTTCATCCGGGCGTTCAAATTGACGTGCGATTTCCTAAAGATAGGAGCTACCCTCCCCTTGTTCTTTACCATCTTCCATCTCCAGCGGCAAGTCTCGGGGAGGAAGTTTGGCTGGGTCTAGTTGAAGCAGACGAGTAAGTTGTTCAAACCATTCTCTGAGTCCATTAGGACTTTTAAGGAGAGGTTTTACATTATCGAGCCCGTGTCAGAGAAGGCCCAAGACTCCACGTATGTCTGGGAGGTGTCGAAGAATGAGAACGGGGAGGATCTTTACGACGGGGATGGAAAAGTAGTGGCACGGAGGTTACTGAAGTTCCCCTTCTGCTGGAGTGGTGCTCACTTTTCCTAGGGGGCTCACCAGTATCTTGCCCAGTCGGAGATGTTGGATGATGATGACAAGGCCGGTTATGCGACGCTGGTGAACTTTGTCAACAGTTTTACCCTTGCCCAGTGCTGGACTAAGAGCGGGGACTCAATCTTCGAGGAAGATGGGGGCAGAAGGTGGAGAGTCGTTATATCAACACAAATAAGCTCCTTGAGTGCAGGACTCGCGATGATGCTCTTAAAGTACTGGGTAGTCTTTATCTTAACTTGTTTGGATTATTGTCTTCCCCGTTTGCTAACGTGCTCGTTATGTTTTTGCAGGTGAAATATCTTCAGCGCATGAACGGATGGTGAAGAATGCTCATGCGAAGGGCAAGGGTGGCGCAGCAAACACGAAGAGTCGGCTCAGCCAATGAGGGCCACTTCCACAAACGGGGTCAGGGACCTCCTCGTCGACTCTGTCGCCCGTCCAGAATTCCCCTGTGCCCGTAAACTCAAGGCTCAAGTGCTCACGGCAGCCCGAGATGGTGGATCTCAGCCAGGCAGGGGAGAAGATCAGGTTCGAGCTGCCTCCGTGCCTCCACAATAAAAAGTTCTTCGAAGGCTCCTCTTTGACGGTTCCTCGGGCAGAGTCTCTAAAGCTCGAGTAAATGGATCGCCCGAACAAAAGGGCAATGCTAGAAAAGGATGCTTCCACCCTGATTAGGGTCTTGGAGATGGCAGCGGTTTACGCCGAGGAAGATTCCCAACATAGCTCCGAGTTGAAGAGGCCCAAGTTGCGATAGTGGTCTTAGAGGAGAAGTTGAGGAAATCCAAGGAGGAGTCTAGGGCGGCCGAGGAGGTGATGAAGAAGTCCCAGGAGGAGCTGACCAAGATCAAAAGGGATAAAGAAATGCTTGCCGTGGAGAAGAAAACTGGGGAAGATTTGGTCGAGCAACTGAGGTTTACTGATTCCCCTGCCGAGGACGAGCACGCCGGAGTGAAAGAGCTGAAGACTCGGGCTGAGCTGGTCACCCGTATCGTTTAGGTGGAGGATGACGTTGAAGCCATTGGCAAGGATTCTTTCAACAACATTGTGGCGCAGCTGAAGCTCGTGAACCCCGGGGTCCAACTGTCCATTGAAGGGGCCAGTTTCCTGTACCATGTCGAGAATAGAAAGATCGTCATCCCCTACTTTCTTCAGATTGGCAATGAGCATGCCCGAACTCTCCATGAGGACACTCAGCAGATGGATGAGTGATTTCTTTTTATTGTATTATCGGAATGTGTGCCGTATTTATGTAACTTATTGTTTTGTATGGGGCATGGCCACTTGTTAATGTAACAAGTACCATTGTGGTCCTCATGACCACTTATTATTGTGATATATATGTTTCCGGACGATCTGGTCGGTTTTGTATAATCTATATTTGCGCATGGCTTTATCTGTCTTTATGTTTGCTAAGTGTAGTAACTTTGCTCGATACGTGTGTGTGCCCATAATAAGGGTGACTTTGAATGATTTGTTGTTTTGGAATTTACTCGACTTAGATGTGTTCGTCAGTGAAGGGGATTGGTCGAATGGTCGGGGTAGTTTCTGGGCATGAGAGCGAAGCTCAGGTCGCGTTTGAGGCCTGAGTTCGCGGCGTGAACTTCCCATAGCGAGCTGGAGGTTCTGCCTGTCATGGTACTCTGACGACGGTGGGCTCGGTCGAGGAACCATTGTTGGGCATGGGTTCTGCTCGCTCTTGAGCGAAATCCATCCTCAATTTGTTTCTATATGCAACACTTGTACCTGGGCGGGCATTCGTGGTCGGTACTCTATGTTTGTCGTATCGACGAAGCAAGCCGGCGGTTAGGGCCTTAGCTATAATATTGTTTTAGCTTTTCGGCGTTCCATGGTCGAGCAAGTTCTTCCCCATTGAGCTGTTCTAGGTAATAGGCCTCATTTTCTGTTTTTGCTCGAGCACGATAGGGTCCTTCCTAGTTTGCAGCGAGTTTGCCTTCTCGAGAATATTTGTGATTCCTTCTTAAGAAAAAACTTCCTACTTGGAATTCTCGTCGTATAACTTTGACGTTGTGCCTAATTGCGATTTTTTAATTTAGTGAGGCTTCGCGGAGAGCTGCTCCTAATCGGACCTCTTCGACGAGATCGAGCTCCTCCCTTAGTGCCTCTCTATTTTTGTCCTCGTCTAGGGGGGATTCAGTCCGCCTGGAGGGCACGTGTATCTCAATGGGGATCACTGCCTTAGTTCTGTAAGCTAGACGGAAAGGGGTTTCCCCGGCCGAAGAGTGGGGCATAGTGCGCTATGTCCAGTTCCGTAAGCTTCCTTCGTTTCGTCCAGCCTTTGTTTGAGGCCTCGCATGATTACTATGTTTGCTGCTTCGGCTTACCCGATAGTCTGGAGATGTTCGATGGACGCGAAGTGTTGCTTCGTGCCCAATTGGGTGACGAACTCCTGAAACTTTCTGTCCGTGAACTGCGTCCCATTGTC
Organism: Lathyrus tuberosus; assembly: GCA_022829125.1. Lineage (NCBI taxonomy): Eukaryota > Viridiplantae > Streptophyta > Magnoliopsida > Fabales > Fabaceae > Lathyrus > Lathyrus tuberosus. Next base: position 1,047,543 of record JALAZF010000617.1, on the reverse strand, counting down.
AATGAGTATTGCTTAGGGGATGCCAAAGTGGGCAAGGATGTTCCGCTTGTATAAGCGGAGTATGTTGTGGGCCGTTATTTTGTCAGAGCCTCTGCTTCTATCCACTTGGTGAAGTAGTCAACTCCCACTATCTGGTACTTGTTCTGGTTTAACCCCACGACGAATGGTCCCAGGGTATCTAAGCCCCACTATGCGAAGGGCCATGGTGAGGACATTGCTTTGAGTTCATTGGGCGGTGCCAGGTGCATGTCCCCGTGCCGTTGGCATTTGTCACATTTCTTCGCGTGCTCTTTTGTATCATGATGCATGGTCGGCCAATAGTATCCTGCTCGCAGAGCTTTCTTGGCGAAGGATCTCCCCCCGAGATGCTGGGCGTTGATCCCTTCGTGGATCTCACGCAAGACATGGGCAACCATATCTTCCTCGACACATTTGAGTAAAGGGATGGAGAACCCTCGCCTGTAGAGCTTGTTTTCGACCAGGACGTAGTAGCAGGCCCTGCGCCTGACTACGCTGGCCTCCTTGGGGTCGGATGGTAGTTTGTCCTTGGCCAGGTAGTTATAGATGGGGGTCATCCAGCAGTTGCTGTCACCGGTGACTTGCACGCCGAGGATCGCAGAAGCTTTCTCGATGCTGGGTCGAGGAAGTACTTCCTGGATGAGGAATTTGTTTCCTCCCTTTTTCTTCGTGCTCGCCAGCTTTGACAAAACGTCTGCTCTGAAATTATGTTCGCGGGGAACATATTTTACTTCTATCGTCACGAACTTCGTCATCTTCTCCTTGACCAGGGACAAGTATTCAGACAATTTGTCGTTCTTGACTTGGTATTCTCCTCGAACTTGGAGGGCCACGAGTTGAGAATCGGTGCAGATGATGACTTCCTCGGACCCTAGGTCATCTGCCAGGCGTAGACCGACGAGGAAGGCTTCGTATTCAGCCTGATTGTTGGAAGTAGGGAAAGATAAGAAAAGCGAGACTTTGACGATAATTCCTTCCTCGGTTTCCAAAATGATTCCTGTCCCGCTTCCTACCGAGTTGGATGCCCCGTCGACGAAGATTGTCCATTTGTGCACCCTGCAAGTGGGGGAGTCGGCGAATATCATCTTCGTGACGAAGTCAGCCAGGGCCTGGGCCTTGAGGGCAATCCTGCCCTCATACTGGGTGTCGAATTCGGACAGTTCTAATGACCACTTGAGCATTCTGCCGGCCATGTCTGGTCGGCCTAACAGCTGCTTCACGGGTTGGTCTGTTTGAACCATAATTGTGTGGGCTAGAAAGTAATGCCTTAGTCTCCTTGCGGCATTGATGAAGGCTAGGGCTACTTTCTCTATCTGTTGATATCTCAGCTCTGGTCCTTTCAAGGCTTTGCTCGTGAAGTATATGGGTTTTTGCCCATCGGGCGTTTCACGAATGAGGGCAATGCTGACGACCTCGGTTGCTACGGCGAGATAGAGGTACAGGGTTTCGATGTTATCTGGCCGAGAGAGAATGGGAGGTTCCAATAGTGCTCGCCTTAGGTGGAGGAGAGCCTGGTTGCATTCCTCCATCCACTCGAAAGATGCCTCTTTACAGAGGAGTTTGAAAAAGGGCAGTGCGTGCTGAGCGGACTTCGCCACAAAAAGGGATAGCAAAGCAAGCATCCCGTTAAGGGATTGAATGGACATCTTCGATTTCGGCGTGGGGAACTCGAAGAAGGCCCTGCACTTATCGGGGTTAGCTTCGATTCCTCGTTCCGTTAGATAGAAGCCGAGGAACTTGTCAGCTCGTACCCCGAACGTGCACTTCTTCGAGTTGAAATGCATCTGGTACTTTCTGGCCTGCTCGAATACTTTCCTCAATTAGGCCATGTGATCGGATTCTTCGTGGGATTTCACGATCATATCGTCCATATAGACTTTGAGCATGTCCCTGATTTCTCCCTGGCAGACCTTATTCATCATCCTTTGGTAGGTAGCGCCAGCGTTTTTCAAGCCGAACGACATTAGGTTGTAGTAATAGTTGCCCGATTCGGTCATGAAGGTCGTGTACCTTCTGTCGCTTTTTGCCATGGGTATTTGATTGTAGCCCGAATAGGCGTCCATGAACGATAACGGTTTAAAACCGACATAATTATCAACAAGATTATCTATATTGGGGAGGGGATATGCATCTTTAGGGCAGACCTTATTGAGATCGGTATAATCAACACACATACGCCATTTTCCATTAGATTTTTTAACGAGTACAACATTTGACAGCCAAGTAGTGTACTTGGCCTTCGAAATAAAGTTTGCCTCGAGGAGGTCTTTTACAGCATGTTCGGCAGCCACCGTTTTCTCCGGAGACTGCTTTCTCCTACGTTGTGCTATAACCCTAGCGGCGGGGTCGATTGTGAGCTGATGGCAGGCGACGACAGGATCTAGGCCAGGCATTTCCACGGCGCTCCAAGCAAACAAATCCGCATTCTCCCAGAGGCAAGCTTTGAGTTGTTTCCTCACTAAGTCAGGGAGTCCGGTCCCGATCTTCACTCCACGCTGGGGGTCTTCGCCGAGCAGAACAAGTTCGAACTCACCATCCAGAATTAGGCGCGTCGGATGGGAGCTCTCGCTGGTACTGGTTGAGGCTGAGGGGCTGCTCAAACAAGTCTGTCGAGGTCGATAGAGTTGATGGTACGACCAACAATTTGGCCAAAGTTGGCCGCCCAAAGATGCACTTATAGAGAGAACGACAATCAATGACCAGGAATAGGACTTTAATAAACCCGGTCGTCTCTGCAGATCTGAAATTCATGATCAATTCCACGTATCCCCAGGGATTTGTGACTGGCCCGTTGAAGCCCTGTAGGGAGTCAAGTACGATTCATATAGCTGAAGGGTGGAAAACAGCTGCGGGTACATGATGTCGACCGAGCTTCCTGACTAAGATTCGGCGAATATCAAAGTTAGCCATCTGGGCTCTCACGAGCAGCAGAATGCTTGAGTTGGGAGCCCCACCGAGGAGTTCCTCACGGTAGAAAGTGATGGGGAACGACTTTCCCCTGACTTTGTCGAGCATGGTACTCCTGTTTAAGCTCGTGCTGAGAAGATACTCGAACTTCATTTTAACAGAGCCCACGGTAACCTTGTTGAAGCCTTCTCTGGAGATGACCATGGCGGAGGGGAAGGTTTCCCACGGACTATGTGCTGCGAAGAAGGGGGATCGTTGAGTCCCTCGGGAATATAGAACTCCTCAGGTCGCGATATGCTCATGGCGATCTGAAGGTTTGTCTCTTCCGAGGAAGGCACTTCTTCCTCGACTTTCTTGGACTCCTGGGCGTCCTGCCGAGGAGGTTCCCTCTTCTTGGTAAATTATTTCAGGTGCCCGTACCTGATCAGTATCTCGATGGCATCCTTCAGGTGGATGCAGTCGTCAGTTGTGTGGCTGTGACTTTTGTGGAAACAACAGTATTTCAACTTGTCAGTATTCGGCTTGGCTTAAATCTGTTTAGGGAATCGAACCCCTGCTTGTTTGAACTCCGCATTGGTGTATTCGGAGAGGATTTTCTCCCTGGAAACGGTCAGGGGAGTATACTCATGGAAGCGGTCGGAGGGTCCTTTATTGTCCCGGGACTCCCTGGGGCGGTCTTCGTGTCTTTTGTCTCCCCGACGAGATGTCGAGGGATCATCATGCTTGGAGGCCCGGACACTCTCTTGGTGTCGTGAGTCCCGGGAGGAACTAGCAGCTTCTTTCTCTTCGTACTGGATATATGCTTGTGCCTTGAGGAGGAAGGCTTCCAAGGTCCGCGGAGTTTCAATGCCAACTGCCTTGGAGAATTCTGTTCGGAGACGAAGTCCTCGCTCGAGCAAAAACTTCTCCATGTCATCGGTTGTTAAGACATGTACTACTTCTTTATTGAACCTCTTGATGTAGGCTCGGAGAGGCTCGTCCTTCCCTTGAATTATGGCCTCAAGGGAGGCTTCAGTCTTCGGGTGGCGGCGGGATGCCGTGAAGTGTCTGGAGAACATTCTCCCCAACTGTCTCCACGAGGTGATGGACTCGTCGGGGAGTTTTTTATACCAGGTCATCGCCCCCTTTTTTAGCATGGTATGAAACAGTCTACACTTAATGGTGCCCCGGACGCCACGATAGTCGAACAAAGCATCGATATTTTTTATGTGCTCGTTAGGATCCGTTGTACCATTGTAGGTGCCTAGAGACGGTGGTTTCTCCAGTCCCTTGAGGAGGTGCATAGCCATGATCTCCTGAGACAATGGGCTGCGAGGCTCGTCGTCGCTGCTGCTACTGGACCATGACAGGGAGCGAGTGCTTCGCTCAAGAACAGGACTATGATTTCTGCGAGGAGACGGGGTTCGTGCCCGGCCCTTGGATCTGGGCGGAGGTGAACGCTGGTCTCTTCTGGTCCTCTTGGTTCCCGGGGAGTACTAGCTCTGCGGTGAGATATGGTCATGCTTCCTGATGGCATGGTGTCGCGGTGAGAATTGGATATCAAGCTATTATATTAACTTGAATCGCATTTCTTTTATTCACCACCTTTCTTTGATTTATCCAAGGGAAGGGAGAAAGATCGAATGTCCCACGATATGCAATGCAAATGCAAAGCTAAGAGTCTAAGGTTCGGGGGTTGGTTATACCTAGGGAAAGTGTTAGCATCCTAGATATCAGTAGTGCTCTACAGGAACCTCTAGTTTTATCATGTTACTCGCCAATGTTATCTGTTTGCTAAGGGTTGAGGGTAGGAAGACGTAAAGTTCTATTCCTAAGTGTTCTCGACAAGATATCGCATCTTGTGCCTACATATCCTATCGGGAGTGGAATCAGAGCACTTGTAGTTCCTCTCTGAAGGATACTAAAGTTGTTTAAAAGTTTAGCAGAAAAGATGAGTCATCATCTTAAGAAACCACCACAGTTTTTTTGAGAATTGTTTGTATTTGTGGGGTATGGGATTGTATGTCCCTTCCTTGAGATGATTCACATCTAATTCTCTTGTGTGGAGAATTAGGTGAGCTAAAGTTTGATTGTAAAAATCGAACTTGAGGGGGACTAACTTAGGAAGTCTATCCTAAAGTTATCTAAATAATCTTATCTTAAAGGGTATGGAGACCTATAGGGAAGTATGAAATGCAAATGCACCATGCACGATAATTGATTATCATGCATGGGGTTTTCCCTTGGATATAATGCAATCGATTATATAAGTTTTAAATGAGAGTGCTAGCAAAGTGGGCTAGTCTTGTGTATAGTGACCAAAGGTTGATAGCGATGCCTGAAGGCGATCGATTTACATAGGTGGAAAATGGCTCGACGTTGGATCGAGAGTTTTAAATTTTTGAAAGTTTTAGAACACAAAAGCATGCATACATCAAGTACAATGGCAAACACACAAGTGCATAAGCAAGGCACGATATCAAACATTCTAAATCTATGTCATACAAACGTACGATTAAGCGCGATGAGGGATTTAACTAGGGAACAGTTTATTAAGAAAAGAGTTTGCTAATTTTTAAAGGGAAATTAACAAAAGGTTATTATTTGAGAATTATGTTAAAGATGATTATTAATTGGGTTAAATAAGTAATAGGTCCCTGAAAATAACCCAACATTCAAGTTTAGTCCCTAAAAATATTTTCTTCAAGGTTTGGTCCTCCTAAAGTTTTCCGTTTCTAATTGTAGTCCCTCCCGTTAGTTTTGACTAACGGTGGATGACCTGGCGTGCCATGTGTGACCAATTCTTTATTTTGATAAGGCCACATTGTAAAACACGACAAAACCAAAAACCCCAAATTTCACACAGCCAGATATGAAAGAACCCGAGGTAGTTTGAAAAGGATTATCAAGCGTTCTCTTTCAAGTGATCTGAGTAGCGAAAGATGTAATGACCAACAACTGGAAACTCGTAAAGAGCTTTTTCAACTTCTCAACAATCCTCAACATTTTCGGCATACGTGTGAGCTTTTACCTGGATCTGAGTCCCAATTTTATCATGCAGATGCAGTAAAGGTTTTATGTGAACTTGAAAAGTTACCATCCCAAACCTTGATTGCAATGCGTAGAAAACGTAAAGGAATTAAAGCACCGATGCCTCAGTTGCAACCGTACAAACACAAATGAGGACGACGCCATCTCATCAAACTAGTGGATAAACTCAGTAGGAAGATGCTTTTAAAACTTGATGAAGGAAATGAGCTTCAAAAGCCATTAGCCAAAGCTATGTCAGTAGCAAACTTGTCACTAAAGTCTTTATTGCTGATCCTAGATGGTATCGGTAAGTGTTCTAATAAAACCACACGCGATGTAACAGTCAAGAGGAAGGTATTGAAGAAGAAGTTGACTGCATACTAAGTGTAAGTGCTAAGACAAATCAAATTGTTCAAGACTTGTTGCCCGACTGTGAACCAATACCTTGCTACCCAAGATGCTTGTGATAAGACAGATATTAAACTAGTATTTTGGTATAAACATATCAATTAATGCTTGTGCTGTCAGCATTGGTTATCTAGCTTTATTTCATGCAGAAACTAATGAACAGTCATCATATAAGAAACGTACAAGAGGCCCACCTATTGTTCGAGTAATTGAAGAGCTCGTTCCTTCCTTTCCAAATAGGTATTTATTACGTTCCTCAAGCGTGGTAGCATTACAAGAAATGTTGTGTATAACATGCATAGATTCATATAAAAGATATTAGGTGGTTTTATTTTTGGGCATTTAAGTACACACTAAACAAGCTTTCATGGAAAGACTGAAGATATTGATGAACTTATGATAATGGAACTCAGGCTTTCATGTTCAACTAGAGAAGAGCATTTTGAGATTGTTTTACACGTATGGATCTAGTTCACCAAATTATGAGTTCTAATTTGTAATTTTAAGCGTATAGTTTTTCAACTTCTTAATGAGTAGACATTTTTGTGTTAAATTAAATAGCTCAATTCTGTTTATTCGTTGATGATGTTATTTTTGTATGCATGATTCAAAATTTCAAAGTGTTTATTGAGATAGAGGTATTATTGTATAGGATAATTGAGCCATTTAACAAAATAAAGTTTCCTCTGTTATTACTGTTAAACTGAGACATGCATCATTTCATATACTATGACAATATCACTCAAAACTTCCACACATTCCTTCAAATCTGAGTCATTCACCAAACTATGCTTTCTTCACAATTGATGTAAGTTATGTTGTGTTCTTTTTTGGCTTTTAGAAGGATTGTGTGAGAGAGAAAGAGAAATGAGGGTAGAGAAAAAGGTGAAGAGAGAAAGAAGAAGAGGAGTGAGAGAGAGAAGGAGAATAAATTTAACATAAAAAAGCATTTTTTGACTGGTCAATGCAATAAAACACATGTGGCAAGAAATAGTTACACACATGACACGCCACGTCATCCGCCGTTAGTGAAAACTAACGGGAGGGATTAGAGTTAGAAACGGAAAACTTTAGGAGGACCAAACCTTGAAGGAAATTTTTTTAGGGACTAAACCTCAAAGTTGAGTTATTTTCAGGAACCTAATACTTATTTAACCCTTATTAATTTGAAAAAATTAAGGGTTTTTTTTTCTTATTAATAAAAAGGATTTTAATTTTATTATCTCAGTAAAAAAAGGTTTTCAATATTACCTATTTCTTAAAAGTTATTTAAAGAGAAAAAAAAAGGTTAACAAAAGAGTTTAAAAAGATTTTAATTCTAGTGTTTAAGAAAAAAAAGGCTTTTACTAATTAAAAAAAGTTTAACAAAAAGTTTTTAATTATTAATTTTAGTTATATGTTATTAAAAAAGATATTTTAGTATAAAAGAAGTTATTTCTTATTAAAAGATTAAAAAGTTGTACTTATTTTAGTTATGAAAAACAAATTAGATTTTTGATTATTATAAAAAAGAAAAATGAAAAGTTAAATTAAGAAGAACAGAGGGACTCCGTGCGCATAGGGGAAAGAGGGTCCATCGCGGACCCTCAGATCATAACTGCATGATCAATGGCGCTATGATCAAACGAATAAAATGGGAGGGTGCACCGTATAAGGTTGTGCGTGTGTGTACAGGAACGTATCAACAATCAAAAGAGAAGAAAAGAAAAGCTGCGCATGTACTCTCATCTCTCACTCTCTCGTTCTCTTTCTCTCAAATGTAGGGTTCCGAAACCCTAGCGGCCGCCGCTCTCGTCTCCTCTCCATTCTCTCTATCTCTCTCGATCGTCAAACATTGACCCTAACTACCCTCAAACCCCAAAGATCCCAGCCCCAATTTCATTATAATTTCACGATTACATATTACAGATGCAGTGATTAAAGAAAAATAAAGGAAGAAAAGGGGCCGGCGGCGGCTGTGGACACTGCGCGAACGGCTTCCATGAGCTTCATTCAGGGATGATTCTCCATCTTTACCTTTTTGCGAGCTTTTTGTGCTTTGTGTTGTTCTGCTTCTTTGTCTGTGATATATTGGTTTGATGCTTTGAAAAATCTGGTGAAATGGTTTTGCGTAGTGATTGGGATTAGGGTTTGATATTTGTGGTTGATTTTGGAATTGAAGGATTGGTGATGATGATTCTCTCTCTGCTTTTTCGTCTCCTTTAGGGTAGGTTTTCTGGCGTATTGTTCAAGTGTCACAAGTGCTTCTTATATACCCTGAGGTTGATGTCAATTCTGATTGTGTATTAATTGTATTTCCTTCTTGGTTATGGGCCTGTCTTGAATCTGATTTGAAATGAATGCTTGCTGAATCCGTTTTGCATATTGCCTTGATAACTTACCACTTTGGTTTGATTGTGTTGGAACTATTTTGGAAAGTTTGGATAATTTGCTTCCAACTGATTGTGATTGTTTTTTTTCTTTGATTTAACGGTAATATCCAAGGACGAAAATAGAGTGTATTGATGACATTTGAAAGGTGCCAAAACTTGCCATTGTTGGGCAAAACTTGATGACAAAGAGATTTTGAACCAATCATCCACTTTGATTTCCAAATGATTTCCAAATTTGCAAGATTGGTTCTATTAACTTTACTATTTTCCAACATCGTGCTTACCTTTTCTTTTTTCTCTTTTCATGTATGGACTGATGAGAATGAACTTGGAGGTGAGGAAGGAGGATGATCATGAAGTTGGAGCTGCTTGGACGGTGCCTAACAAGTTTCAATAGCAACTTATACCAAATTGCTATACAACTTCAAGGAAGGCGTGGTTGGAACAAGAACGTCTTTATTCGAAAACTGTTGCTGGCTTAGGATAGTTGTTTGATGCCGATTGTTCGATTGTACACTTATTACTCAGATTAATTTCCCCTTTGAATACTTGATGGATTCGTATGTTTGATTTGATGAGGTTAATGTGAATCTCTTTTTGAATGCAGAAAGTTCCAGCTGACTCAACCTCTCCATGTTTGAAGTGCAGCCCCGTGATTGAACTGTCAGAAGGTACCAGGTTATACTCTGTACTTTCTACGTGTATACACCAATACGCCAATGCTATGTCTGACGTGATTACACCCAACATCAGCAATACACGCAACTTAGTGCACATTACATCGCGTAGTCACGCTGCAGTTTTTTGGTTCCGCCTTTCCCTTTCCAGTGTTAGTCACATAATTCATCCTTTTTCTTTTGATTGTCCCCTGCTTTACACTTTAATAGTGAATTAAGTTGTGATTTCGCCTGCGATGGTGTGGAGGTTTTTTCCTTTTCTTTTAGTATTTTTGTGAGTTGGTGTGTTATGAAAAACTATGAATGTATTGTAATGGATTCAACTGGTTATGGCAGATTGGATTTGGTTATTGAAAGTTTGTGTGGCCAGGCTAATGGTACCAAAAAGGTACGGTTGGTGGAAATTATTTTGAAGATGGTGATGACAATATGGTAAAGTGATCAGTAAGATTTGTAGTTTAAGTCCTTGTAATTGTAACCACCTTTTCTAGTGGCGCCTTGAAGCGTTGGTTGTAACATTAATACTGTTGGTGGCTTTTCATGCATTGGTTTTGTGTGCAGGGATGGCTTGAGAGCATGGAGGCTGAGGCATGGACATGGCGTGGGAAAAAGAAAGGAGTTAAGCTGGATTTAGGACTTAGGCTTTGTAGATTAGGAACTTTATGGGATTTATGTAATGATTTACTCTTGAATTTTTTTGGAATGGGCTTAGTTTGAGTTCTTCAGCTTGTACTAGATAACCTCATTACCTGGATCATAGGATTTGAAACAAACGTGAAACTCTTGGGGAAATCTGGATAGTAAGGAATTAGTGAACATTTTGAATTTTGGATTTTGAAATAATTTGAGTTTATCACGTGAAGTCCCTGCAATCCAACTTATAATCGTTAAACTTAAATGGCATGAATTTGAACTTGAATTCTTGAATTTTGGATGGATCATGAACTTGAAACCTGGAAGTCTTGTGTTAATTTTGAATTGAGAACCCTCAAATTTATAAATGATCTTATGCCTTTGGCAAGGAATCAATATGCAAATCGTCTTGTAAAGAACAAAAGATCTTGGACTTTTAAGATTATTAAGCTTATGGATCAACCTGGTGAAAGAGATCTGTGCCAATAAAATGATTCTAAACCAAAGCCCTGAATTAAGAGACATGATTCGACATTGAACCAACTTAAACAAATCCAGCCATGCTCTTGAATTAACTTGAGAGACTTAACTTTGATTTTCCAACAACCACACCTATTCTATGCTTCAATTACCTTCACCACAACTTGAACAATATCCCTTGATTATTTCATGAAACCTCTTGATTATTTCATGAAACCTCTTAATTCAAAATTCTCCATTAACTTGCAATCAAATCAATATAATCAAACTTGCTTGATGCACGTCCTTAGGATCACTTGGGGTAATTTCCAAAACATATTAAACAAAACTTTAAACAACTTGAAATAAGATTCAAAAACTAAGAAAACCAAATACCATGCCTTGAAGTGAAGCCAATCACAATGTTTTAGGCAAATGATCATGTAATAGCTATTTGGTTACGATTATGAGGCACCCTTCCCTTTCATCTCCTCCTGAAATCGCTAAACCTACTCAAATTGGTTAGTGATAGGACAACACAAACACACAATCGAGCATATAGAGAACATAGAGGCTATGCTCCATTATCATAACGTAGGCAGGGCTATCAAATGCCGGCTATTTCCCATCACTCTCAGGAAGGGGGTCGTGGCCTGGTTCAAGCAGTTTCCCCGGGGTTCGGTCACGTCCTGGAAAGATTTAAAGAGTCAGTTTGCCCGCCATTTTACTGCCTCCCGGCGACACCCCAAGTCGGAGGCCACATTAGAAGCCATCATGCAGGGCAGGGATGAGCGCCTGCGCGCATATATCGAGCGGTTCAACAAGGAGGCCGTCGAGGTCCGCACGACGGATTATATGAAGAAGTATCTCCTCGAAAAGGGGTTGAGACCAAAGAGCGAATTTCGCAAGGCGGTGGGCATAGAGTCTCCCCGCAACCTGGCCGAATTGCTCCGAAAAGCTCAATCATATATACAATACGAGGAGAAAGAGGCAGCCTACAGAGCCCGGGACTCTAGGGATCAAGAGAGTTGAAAATGAAGAATCAGAGGCCCCTAAACGCGATAGAGAGAGGCGACGAGATGATCGTCCTCGGGAAGGCAAGGGACCTGCTGGTCGTTTCACGGAGTATACCCTGCTGACGGCTCCCCGCGAGCGCATTCTCTACCAATGCATTAACGCGGAGTTTAAGCAGGGAGGTGTCTGGTTCCCCAAACCAACATCGTCCAAGGCAGCACGGACAAAAGTAAATATTGTCGTTTCCACCACAGCCATGGCCACGTGACCGAAGACTGCGTGCACCTGAAAGACGCCATTGAAATCCTCATCAAGGAGGGCCACCTAAAACAATATACGAAGAAGGGTGAGTCCTTTTGACGAGAGACGTCTGAGGCCAAGAAGGAAGCAGAATCTTCGCCACCTAGTCCTCCTCCTCAGGTCGCCATGCCCATCACACGGCCAGAGGATTTCATCATCCCCGGCCATATCGAGGATCCTCCTCAGATATCTGCACACAGCACTTGGGAGACCTTTCCAACGGCCATGGTTATCTCTTGTGGGGGATACAGCGAGCTCACGGTGGGGTCCATCAAGAGAAAGTTCGACCAAATCATCGACTGCAGTCCTGAACAGCTATCCACGCTCGAGAAGGTTCGGGGGCGGTCCCAGCCAATCACTTTCTACCGGGAGTAGCTGCCTGGGGGCTCCCCAAACTCACATATTCCTTTGCTTATCAGAGCGAGACTTGCCAACACCGATGTCCGACGGATCCTGGTCGACCAGGGAAGCTTCGTGGACATCATGTACACTGGTCTGTTCAGAGCCTTGAAGCTGGATCAAAAGAACTTGTCGCCGTATGTAGGGTCCGACCTGCAAGGGTTCAACGGGGCGACAGCCAGACCCTGGGGGTACGTGGAGCTTCTGGTCACCTTCGGAGAAGAGGAGGCGTCGAAGTCGATCAAGACTCAGTTTCTGGTAATCGATTGCCCTTCGTTGTACCAATGAATCTTTGGCAGGCCAACCTTAGCAGAGTTGATCGCTGTCCCGTCAACCGTTCATCTCAAGATGAAATACTATACGGAAAAGGGCCACGTTGCAACGTTACACAGAGACATGGAGGCTGCGAGGAGGTGCTTTGAAGCAGCTACCCGAGGACAGAGCTCGATCGGTGCAGCACCAAAGGCCTCCAAGCGGGCAAGAGAGGACGACCAGCCTAACGAGGAGAGCCAGCCTGACAAGAAGCCAACTCTCACCTTGTACATCATCGACCTCGACAGCCGCATTTCTGGAGAGGGTGAGGACTATGGTGAAGGCACGTCGGCGGGGATAGGCAATTCCTCTGCAACCACCCTCATGTACCCTGTTCCAGATGAGGAGTTCGAGGTCATCACCTTCGGAGCCAACTCGGGCAGAGGAGTGAAGATAGGCGCAGGGCTGCCCGGCGAGGTAAAGCAACAGCTGAAGACATGCCTCGAGGACAATGCCGACTTGTTTGCATAGTGTGTCGCGAACATGCCCGGCCTGGACCCTGAAACCGCATGCCACCAATTGACCATTGACCTAACTGCTCGAGTCGTCGCACAACGCAGGCGCAAGCAATCCGATGAAAAGGCACAGGCTGCCGAAAAACTTGTACAAGACCTCTTAGTGGCAAAATTTATCTCGGAGGCCAGGTATACAACCTGGCTGTCCAATATTGTACTTGTCAAGAAACATAGTGGAAAATGGCGCATGTTCATTGATTATACTGATCTCAACCAGGCTTGCCCGAAAGATGTTTATCCTCTACCCAACATAGATAAGCTCATAGATAATTCTGCAGGTTTCAAGCTCTTGTCCTTCATGGACGCCTATTCAGGATACAATCAAATCCCTATGGCCGAAAAGGACAAGAAGTACACCGCATTCATGACCTCGTCGGGGAACTATTACTACAATGTAATGCCCTTTGGTTTGAAAAACGTTGGGGCCACATACCAGCGCATGATAAATAAAGTCTTCCGATCAAAAATCGAAGACATGCTTGAAGTTTACATGGATGATATGATCGTGAAATCCCAAGAGGAATCCGACCACACGGCCCATTTGCAAAAGGTTTTCGACCAGGCAAGAAAGTGCAAAATGCGTTTTAATCCGGAAAAATGCACCTTTGGCATCCGGGCAGGGAAGTTCCTCGGGTTCTATCTCACCGAGAGGGGGATAGAGGCGAATCTCGACAAATGTCGGGCATTCGCGGAATTTCCCACGGCCAGGTTGAAGAAGTCCAAACAGTCCCTCAACGGGATGCTCGCGTCACTTTCTCGCTGCGTGGCTAAGTCTGCTCAGCACGCCCTGCCCTTCTTTAAACTCCTTAGAAAGGAGGCCACATTCTAATGGACAGAGGAATGCGAGCAGACCCTGGCCCATCTTAAGCGAGCCCTGTCCGAACCTCCCGTGCTTTCACGACCAGAGGGCGGGGAGACCTTGTACCTGTATCTCTCCGTCACCATCGAAATCATTAGCGCTACACTCATTCGCGAGACAACCGACGGGCAAAAGCCCATCTATTTAACTAACAAGGCCCTGCAAGGGCTGGAAATCAGACACGCGCAAATAGAGAAAGTCACTCTCGCCCTCGTCATCGCCGCGAGAAGGCTCAGACACTACTTCCTGGTGCACACCATAGTAGTGCGCACGGTCCAACCTATAAGGCAGTTGCTTTGTAGACCAGACATGGCCGACAGAATGCTCAAATGGTCCCTGGAGTTATCAGAATTCAACATCCACTACGAGGGCAGAAAGGCCCTCAAGGCACAAGTCCTGTCCGACTTCGTAGCAGAGATGACGTCGTCATCGCCCCTACCAAGCGGAGCGCATAGATGGACCATCTACGTGGACGGGGCATCCAGCCCCACTGGTAGCAGCGCGGGCATCATCCTCGAAAACGAAGAGGGAATACTAATCGAAGTGTCTTTAGTCTTATCTTTCCCTACGTCTAACAACCAATCCGAGTACGAGGCTTTCCTCGCAGGGTTACGGCTGGCAGAAGACTTGGGCGCCAAGGAGGTAAAGATTTTCACCGATTCCCAGCTCGTAGCATTTCAAGTTCGAGGAGAGTATCAGGCAAAAAATGACCAACTGGTCGAATATCTGACGCTGGTAATGGACAGAATTACAAGGTTCGACGCGTGGGAAGTCCAGCACTTCCCTCGCGAACGAAACACGCGGGCAGACGTCTTGTCAAAGCTGGCTAGCACCAGAAAGAAAAGCGGCAACAAATCCGTCATACAAGAGATACTCGCCTGACCAAGTATTGAGAAGCCATCAGAGCTGCTTGACGTTAACGCCATTAGAGCAGCCACTGTTGGATGACCCCTGTATATAACTACCTCACCACGGGGGAACTGCCCGAGGACAGCAAGGAGGCCAGCGTGACTAAACGAAGAGCCTGCTCATACGTGCTGATCGATGACAAACTCTATCGACGAGGATTCTCCATCCCCCTCCTGAAATGTGTCGAGGAGAACAAGGTCCCCGAAATTCTCCAAGATATTCATGAGGGCATCAACGTGTAACACATGGAAGGGAGATCATTGGCACGAAAAGCCCTGCGGGCAGGATACTATTGGCCGACCATGCAGCATGATGCCAAGAAGCATGTCCAAAAATGTGACCGATGTCAGCGCCACGGGGACATGCACTTGGCGCCCCCTAACGAGTTGAAGACTCTATCCTTGCCTTGGCCCTTCGCCTGGTGGGGGGTGGACATACTCGGCCCCTTCACAATGGGGTCTTATCAGAACAAATTTTTGATTGTGGTCGTCGACTATTTTACTAAATGGATCGAAGCCGAAGCTCTCGCCAAAATAACAGCCTTCAACATACTTCGCTTCTACAAAAGGAACGTCCTCGCACGATTCGGAGTACCCCAGGCCCTTGTGACCGACAACGGAACCCAGTTCACAGACAGGAAATTCCAAGACTTCGTCACCAAATTAGGCACGAAGCAACACTTCACTTCCGTCGAGCACCCCCAGACTAACGAGCAAGTAGAGGTCGCGAACAGGGTAATCCTTCGGGGTCTAAAACGAAGGCTAGGCGAAGCCAAGAAGAGGTGGATCGAAGAGTTACACAGCGTGCTCTGGGCCTACGGAACAACGCCACACTCCACCACCGGGGAAACCCCTTTCCGATTAGCTTATGGAACCGAGGCGGTGATACCGGTGGAGATCAGAGAACCTTCCAGACGAACGGAAGCTCCCCTCGACGAAGAGATGAACGACGAGGCTTTGAGAGAAGAGCTCGTTCTGGTCGAAGAAATACGGTCAGGAGCAGCTCTCTGCGAAGCTTCGCTGAAACAAAAAATAACCTTGCGCCACGACGCTAAAGTCATAAAGCGGGACTTCCCCGTTGGCAGCTTGGTCCTACGCAGAAACCATAAGGATTCGCGCCAGGTAAGCAACTTGCAAACTGGGAAGGACCCTACAGGGTCAAGTCCAAAACAGGCACTGGAGCCTACTACCTAGAAACTCTGGACGGAGAACCATTTGCTCGGCCATGGAACGCTGAAAAGCTCAAGCAATATTACAGTTAGGACCTGCCAGGAGGTCAGACTAACTGCCGACGAGGTCGCCCCTAACGGGGAGACGGTTCGGCCATAGGACCGTGCCCCGGTGCAAGCACGATCCACCATTTTACAACGCCGGCCAGTTTCTGCTTATGGGACGAGCAGACTCTGCGCACAACGGGGATACCTCAATCGAGCTTCGTCGTTGCTGCACCAACAAGGCAGGACACCCAGCTCGCGATGGGAACAGTCCAAGCCTATGAGATTAGTACCTCAACCGAGATCCTAGTCTCATCACCGGCGAAACTGCTTCGCCTCCTCGACAAGTCTCCCAAATTGTCGAGCATAACTAGAACAAGTCGAGCAAACGTCCACACTTAGCATTCAAACAATAAAAGCATACACAAATAAATACGACAAGACAATACCAAATATAATATTTATAAATTCGACCACGAGGCTGGAATAAGTCAGCAGTACATGGAAAGGGTTGTGCCGGACAAAATATGACATCAAAAGGCACGCAGACCCACAAAATACAAGTACAAACTTCAAAAATCAAACTAAATTGCCTCATCGGGAACCTCCGGGGGAACCACCTCGCCATTGAAGACCACATTGAGAACACCCATTCCCTCGGTCAGCAGTTGGACGTCGGAGTTAACGACTTTCAACTGCTCCAAAGCAGCATTAAAACCAAACTCAGCTGCCTCCAGATTATCCAGCGCAAGGAGATGGATCCTCTCGACCAGGTCCCTCCGTGTCTTTAAAGCTTTCTCGTCGTCGGTCTCATCCTGCCCAACCGCCGACGACCCCTCCAATTCAGCTATCTTCGCCTTCAGGTGGGCATTCTCCCTGTTCACTTTGGTCACTTCATCCTTCATCTAGGTTACTTCCTTTTGAAGTAATATCTTGGCCTCTTGGTGGCCTTTCAGCTTCTTCAGTTCGTTGTATATCTCTGTGTTCTCTAGCTCCAAGTCGTTGATCCTGATCTTAGCCTTCTTGAGGTCGGCAAGAGGAACCACCTCTGCATCTCCAAGGGCCAGCGCCGCTTCCAATACCCTGATCATGCCGGCCGCATCCTGGTAGAGAATCTTCCTCCGTACCTGAGGATCGACGGACAAGATAGCTGAGGTGTCAAGTTCCGGGACGACGATAGAGCTCTCCCCATCAAACATCTTTCCCTGAAGATAGCACGAGGACAACACAAATTTCCCTCTAGAGAAACCACCCGAGCAGCCTGCCGGGGAAGAGCCAATAACATCCCGCTTTCTCTTGTGGGATGTATCCGGAGTCGAGGGTGTGGAGGTTGTCCCCGGTATAGTACCAGCGCCTGCCACGAATTTTTCCAGTGTCGCTTACTGCTTGGCCGCACCAGCTTTTTGCATTACGGGCACCTTCTTCTGGTTTTTTGCTGCTTGGGACCTCACCAGGCGCTCCCTCATATCCGCCATTTTCCCTGCGAGTATAAAGAAAGAAAGGTCAGCACAATTAGACAAGGATTAACTAACACAGGCACGAGAATAAATTGTACCGAGGAGCTGGAATGCAACATCATCGTTCTCACACTCGAGAAGGGCTTTGGTGTTGGTATAGCGAGCCTCCCGAACATGTTCTCCATCCTCCCCCGAGCAACTCCTTGCCATCCCTGTCTACCATAGAAGTCAGACTGAAAGTCTCCACATAGGCATGTAAAACCCGGTAGGACTCCTTGTCCCCCTCACAGAGCTGCTCATGCTTGACGAGGAACTGGTCGGTCCTATATCTAAAGTGGGCGTACACCCACTCCAAAGGGAACTTGGACACGGGCTTCTCAACTTGTCGGCCATCAACGGTCACGGTTTCGAGCGTAGAGATTGACTTCTTAGCCGCTTCGGAGACAGGCTTCACAACCAAGAACATGTCCTTGAAATGCTGGACAGACTCTGAATACGGCCAGAAGAGCCTGCTCTGCTCCTTAAAGGACACCCAGTTTTGCTTCGAGCCCGTGGTGCTCCGTTGGAGTTAGAAAATGCAGAAGAAGAGATCCAAAGTCGCCCCAACATTCAAGTAACGGCATACCAGCTCAAAAGCACGTATGAAGACCAGCACGTTTGGATGAAGTTGGGCGGAACACAGTTCCAAGTGGCGAAAGATGGCCTCCTGGAAGTCGGTGAAGGGCAGACGGAACTTAGCCTCCACAAAGGCAAACTTGTACATGGGGAACCGCATCCCCGGATAGATCGAGCAAATTATGTCGTTCTCCGTCGGGCAGATAGCCCTCCAATGCATCGGCGCACCCTCAGCCTGGTCTTCCAGATAGGGGAACTCCCGAATTTCCTCTTCAGTAAACGTCGACCTCGTCGACAGGGGTTCCAGGGCGATCCATTTAAGATCCCCCTCTGCTATGTGGACATTGGCATAATCCACGGGTTGCTCCGCCTCCTCATGCGCCCTTGCGACGTCGGGCACAACTCTTGTGCTTGGATCAGCCATTTCACCTGAAAAGCAGAGGAAGAAAAATGAATTCGACGACTACGATCAAATCCACCCTTCCACCACTAATCAAGTGAAAGGGCGGGGAAGAAGTCAAGGATAACCTCGAGCCCACGTCGATCACAGCAAGGTATGAGGACTTCACTGCCCCCTACGACGGGGACGAGTCTCCGCGACTTTACAAAGACTTAGGAGCTTACTCAACGAAGTAAGCTCGTCAGCCAGAGTTTCATGTCGAACAGGCCTAATGCCCGACTACAAACCTAAAACTAATCCTAACCAGAACCTATGAGGATCTACACCAACATGCGCAATAATCATGAACATCCATTCCATGTTCTACGTGTTCTTCATGTTCTTCATGAATTTTCCAGAAATTCATGTGTTCATCGAAGAACACATGAATCTTCAAACGGAGAATTCATGTGTCGCCGGAAAATTCATGAATATTTCCAGAAGATGAAGAACACCATGGGAATTTCAGAAAAAGATGAAGAGCTTACTTGGTAAATCAAATGAAGGAGATGAAGATCACGGGCTAGGCTTTGAAGATCGACGGCGGCGAAAAACTCCGGCGAAAAAGCAAGTTGCAGAGCAAA
Source organism: Lathyrus tuberosus (assembly GCA_022829125.1). Lineage (NCBI taxonomy): Eukaryota > Viridiplantae > Streptophyta > Magnoliopsida > Fabales > Fabaceae > Lathyrus > Lathyrus tuberosus. The sequence goes on along the minus strand of JALAZF010000617.1, from coordinate 1,028,444 downwards.
GAGGTTTGGGGAGACAAATTGAGCGAAGTGTTCAAATGAATACTCTCCCCCCTTTTTATAAGCACTTCCTCGCTTGGGAAACGCAAAGGCCTTCATAGGCTAGGCGTCTCTAGGCCTGGCAGGGATTGAATGTCCACAACGTGTCAAAAAGGGAATCTTCATTTGGCATTCCCAAGGCTAGACGTTACGTTCACCAAGTCTTCTGCTATCCTGCGAGCACACATTCCTCGACCATATGCGCAACTCATGTCCTCGTCAAGGCTTCCCGACATAAAAACGCCACTTCAGCGAGCACACTTCCTAAGCCTAGTCGACATAAAACGCCATTTCTGCAAGCATGCTTCTCATGCGCTAAAGGCTGGTTGGGCTGGTTAAAACACCAATGTCGGCCACCTCAGTATTGGCAAAGGCGAGGGACATGTCCCCGGACGCTATCGCTCAAAGGCAACTATCAACATGGCTATCTCAAGTCATCACTCTTCCCTAGAGAAAAGACTTGGGGGGCTCCTGTTCTGGACTGGGCAGGCGCTTGGCCCCCAGCAGGGCAAGGCCCAATCCAGTTCAGCTCTTGGTCAGGCTTAATAGCTAGAAACTAGTCATTGGGCAGAAAATAGTCGTTGGGCAGAAACTAGCCATTGGGCAGAAACTAGTCGTTGGGCATTCACTCGCTTGGCAGTTCACGCGACCAACTGTCTCCCCAAATCTCACGGAAACAGTTGGACCAGGTCAAAGGGCCACACGCCTGGCCCTTCACCTGGCAGTCTCCCATTAGCCGACCAGACATTTCGGCCATGTGGGAGACCTTGACCCCGCGCTGGGGGTTACTTCTATAAATACCCTCTCATTTAAGAGGGGCAGGTATTCAATATTCAATATTCGAAATCATACCTTAACATTTTCGTACTTGCTTTCTCTCTAGCCCGAACTTACTTTGGCATCGGAGTACCTTGCAAGTACACCCCCTCCTCTCCTACAAGCATCATCACCTGCCCTATCCGGAAGGCCACGAAGATCTATTCTGATCACTTCCGATCAATGGGTGTTGCCTCCAAGGAAGGGTGCAGCTCCGTCAGTATCAGTCTTGGTGACGGAGAGAAATTCAGAGTTGCGAGCATCATGAACGTGATCTTGGCTTGCCATGATCGGAATCTTGGAAAGAGGGTTGTTTTGGTCTTGAATCTACGATGGAGGAAAGACGGGGATAACAGATTTCCCACAGACGGCGCCACTGATTTTGACGGCTGATCAGAACCTGAAGTGGGCCAAAGATGACGTCTGCGATGCTATGTGTGAGAGATGAGGAGAAGGTGTACCTGCAAAGCACTCTGATGCTAAAGTAAGAATCGAGAGAGAGAGAGAGAGAGAGAGAGAGAGAGAGAGAGAGAGAGAGAGACAAGTACAAAGTATGTTTCGTAGGATGATTTAGGATACCTGACCCTCTCAAATGAGAGGGTTTATATAATGCCTCCAGTGCGTAGCCAACAGTCCCTATTTCTGAGGCAAAATAACTGTTTCTCGAAGAATATGTAACTGTCAGAAACTAGACGTTAGGACGGACATAGGGGTCTGAAACTAGCCGTTGTCACGAAAAAAGGCGTAATTGTGGACACAGACGTCGTGACTGTTTCTGGATGGTGGTACCATGCGTGACGGGCAGGAACTACCGAGTAGGAGCAGATGACCCTTAGGGTCATCTGACCATCTTTGCCCGATAGAGTGGCAGAAAGATAAATGCTACCCCACATTGGCTGGACTTGGGCAATTGGACTGTTCTGAGAGAAGTAGATTGGATCATGCCTAGTCATTGGTCCAATCCACAACAATGTTAAAAAATTTATACATTGTACCCTGTCTTCAAATGAATTGGTGACATCATTCAGCTTCTAACACCCTGTCACCAATTGAATTAGCAACACCATATGGTGTCTCAAATCCAATTGGCGACAACTCTTGAACCTACAATGCAGTCGCCAATTGAATTGGTGCTCTTGAGCCCTACAATACAGTCACCAATTGAATTGGTGCTAGTACTCTATCACACCCCCTAAAGTGGAGTACTTTGAAAAATAAATTAAAAAGTGAATTGTTTTGGGATTATTTTGAAAAAGTGGGGTATTTAGATTTTAAAAAAAAAACAAAAAAAGCACACCATTAACTTTTTCAATATGAAAATGCAATACGTATACAAAAACAACAATTATCTCTCCGTGTGTTTCACGGGTTAAAGTACTACTAGTAGATTACACTTGCAGGCCAGGAAAAAAAACAACCCTTAAATAAAATCTCTACAACCCCCGCCTACTTGAGTAAGAGTCATATCACAAATTCCATCAAGAAAGAAAACAAGAAAAATAAGACAGAAACTGTTTAGAGTATCATCATCTGTACAAAGATAATATTATAATAAGATAAAACAATTGAACAACAAATTCCAATTACACTCACAACTTCACTCAGTCATGTCTTCCAGTTAAAACCCATGTTATCATCTAGATCACTGTTAAAGAAGGGGTTATCGGCAAAATCATTGGCAAAATCCGAAGCCATGTCTTGCAATGCGAGATTCTGCTTGAAACCAGTGTTGCTTCCTCCACCAGCTGCTGCAGAAGAATCACTGTTTGACGCTGCTTTGAAGCTATTACTCCTTGAAACAGGTCCGTTATTTGCTGGACCGCTGGCAGAGCCGCCGCCTCCTCCAGTTGTGAGTGGAGTTTGACCTGCAAAACCCAAATTATTCTTTGCCATATTATTCCCATTGGGTCCACTATGAGATTGTTGTTGCACTCCCCCGCCGGTGTTATTTGACATATCTTGCAGTAGTTGCTGGATCATCTGATGTTGCAGTGATTGATTTCCTTGAGGTCCTTGTGAGTGATTTTGTTGAGGTAAGTTATTCGCACTTAAAGAGCGTTGTTGAAGAAGGTGGTGTTGCTGCTGCTGCCGCTGTTGTTGTGCAGATATATGTTGATTTGAGAAACCACCACTACTGTTGTGAGGTGAATTCTGCATGGAGCCGGGGATTATAGCAGCAGCAGCAGCACCTTGCAAAGAAGCTGACGAGGGACTTTGGTTCGGGTTATTGAAAGGTGAACCTTCTCGATGAAGTGAGTTAGGACTTGAATTCATCGAGTTTTGCCTCATGAGAATATTCTGATAACTGGACATCGCCAAAGCAGCTTGTGATGGCCCAGTCAAAGCACCCCGATTACCCATATTGTGATTATTTGTTATATGATTGTTTGATCCAGGATTCAATGCCATCAGCTTATTAAGTGTATTTCGATCAGATGGGAGACCTTGAACATTTGCTGCCTGTTCCAACTCCTGCATCTTTTGCATTTGGTGCTTTGACGCACTTGAAAATTGAGAATAATTTTTTAAACTCTCTGCAGGCAAAAATATAGGCTTAGTATACAAGGAAACAATAAAGGCTATTCCAAATTTGAAAAATAAATCCAGACACCTAAAATTAAAATAGATGAACCAAAATTTGAAAAAATTGAAATGAATTCAACCCAAGAGTGTACGATAATAAAATATAATGAAAACCACAAGAATTACCAATTGCTCCGATATCTTGATCAGAACTGATATCAATTAGATCTTTCATGTTATTGCAAACCTCAGAAATCTGTAAAAACATTACATAAGGCCAAGAAAAGAAGGTTTTGATTGAATATTATAAATAAAGAATTAAGGTTTCACTGTTTTTCAACACTACAGAAACTGTGAAATATAATTTAACAGTTTACCTGCAATGTTCTCACAAATCTTTTTGAAAAGCCTAAGTCATTTAGTGATTGTAGCTCCAAACTCTTTGCAAGCTGACGGCCAGCAGTTAGAACCCTGATGTAAAAGAAACATTACCTTAAAACCTTAGTTCATAGACTCATAAAATGACTCATATTTGGGCTGTGAGCACTTCATAAGAAAATGATTTGTTAGATTGATTATAATGAATTAATGATTAATTTCATTTACAGAAAACAAAGTATGCACTAATATAGATAACATTAAAACTCACTATTCCTATTAGTTGACCCTGTATGACTCCAAACACATTTGCATATGCTATAAAAAAGGTTAACTTACATGTTGCTGTTTGATTGCAAGTCATGCTGAGAAACCCCGTCTGACCCACTTTCAGAAATTGTACTTTGGCATTTTTGAGCTACCTGAACTAATTGGTTGACCTGTAAGAAGTTAAAAAACAGTAAGAGCTATACTCCAAAATAGTACTTCTACACTACCATTCCAATTAAATTATTTAAATAGATATAATTATGTAGTTAGTGTTATAGCACTTTGACACCTCAAGGAAAATTTCAAAATAGTTATAGAGGACCAACAAAATGTTGGGAACAATCGAAAATGGTTCTTAGTTCATTTTGAATCTTGTAGCACACAGTTTCAACAGGAATATGAATCTGATAGCACATAACACAGAAAGAGGTGGCAAATGGAGAGCTACTAAACGGAACAATCGAAAATGGTTCTTAGTTCATTTTGAATCTTGTAGCACACAGTTTCAACAGGAATATGAATCTGATAGCACATGACACAGAAAGAGGTGGCAAATGGAGAGCTACTAAACAGAAATACCCCGTTAACTTGCACCATCTTACACACAACATAGCATGCAGAATCAAATACCTGTGGGGCGACTAACTTTCGAGGAAGAAGTTCTTCATGGCGCCTTACACAGAAATCCCAAGAAAATATCTGTGCAAATTATCAAGAATTTTAGTGGTCAGTACAAACAAAAGATTCAAACAGTAAATATATTCAGATACAATAAAGATCTATAACCTTTAGGTCTTGAGTAAATACGATACGAAGTTGACCCTCACGAACAACACGAAGTTGCTCATACACACACTCTTGAACCGCTTTTGTATATTCTAACATCATCAAACCAGACGCAAATCTTATTTCCCGTGGCAAGTCCAAAAACAACAGTTCATCGATCACGCCACCGTCAAATTTTACGACGTTAAGTCTGGGTAGTATATCAAAAGTTGCCTCTGTTGAACAAAACCAGTATGCACATATTATTATATTAGTATTATCAGAAACAAAGAAACAATCTAAGAAATCGAGTTACAGGTATGAACAAAAAATATCCATAATCACATTTGATAGAATAACATAATATGTTCAGTTCCTTACCAAATCCCCTTCTTCCAGATTTAGCTCCACATATGTCACAGTGCCAAGCATGCTGAAGAAAGAAATAACGAGGTCATATTATCAACACATCAAGGACTATGGTACCAACACACTAGAGGGGAAAAACAGACAGAATTCAATAATTTTTGGCATAACTCATTCTTAGATGTTCCCTAAAATTTACATGATGATAAACTAATCCGATCTATTAAAACTTGTACTGCAAGATTTACCATTAAAAAGTATTACAGCATCATTTTATTCATGGAACAGGATATACAGGGTAAATAAGAAGTGAAAAAACTAACTGTAGTTGCTTGCGGTAAAACACCAGCTGTATGGTGTCCAGCATTACTATATAATGCCAAGCACCAGCGTTGCTTTGCACGAGGAGAGTAATATTCAGCCACAAATTTTCTCCAATATGCAATACTATTATCCTGAGAAAACAGATCAGTTGAAGTTTGGTTATGTAACTAATCAAGATGTTCAAAAGTACCAAAACATTAAAAATGTATTGAGATAAAATACACTAATTAATTCAAATGCCTCAAATAGAAGGGCTTATGTTTGAAACAAAAACTTAATATAACACATAATATATTGCATCTCAAACAGATTTGAACATCGACAAAACATAAAACATTGCTGCTGCATACACAAAAGAAATCATGTAGACAGGTGTTCACATGCAGCAAATAAACAAAACTCACACTTGGTCGCTGTCTTTGATGATAGAGATACTGCATCAATCGACGGGCACATACACCTCCAACACCACCATCATATGGACGCTTCACACCAGCCGAGGGCTGCATCATTTGCTGTTGTATTTGCTGCCTCTGCATTTGCTGCTGCTGCTGTTGTTGCTGTTGCTGCTGTTGTTGTATCAATTGCATCCGCTGGGCCTGGGGCAATGACTGAAAGATTTGTTGTTGCTTAAGCCTATGCTGTTGCTGAAACATAGCCTGCAACTGTGGATTACGGCCTTGGAACTGTGTGGGGTCTTGTCTCTGAAGAAGCTGCTGTATTACCTGTTGTTGTATTATATCATCTGGTTTGATATCCAGCCTACGCTTTTTCAGCAAGTGGGATACACTATTTGGATCTTGAATGAAAGATCCTGCAACTTGGGCACCCATTTGATGCGAAGACGATCCAGTTTGAGAAGCAGGTAAATGCATAGAACTTGAAGCACCCTGCAGCTTCTGTTGATTCTGCTGCAATTGTTGAGCATTCTGATCTTGATGAGAATTCTGCTGTACTACTGAGGAACCATCCATTGCAGGTGACCCAGAAATACTAATATTATTCGATGTGAATGACAATGGCGAAGCAGGTAATCTTAAATACGAGTCTCCATTAATGCTTGCACTTCTTTGCATATGGCGGTCACCAGAGAGTGCAGAATTCGCATCCGTGACTAAAGAACTAGCTCCAACACTTGGTGCTGAGTATGCAACACTGTTCAAAATTGCATTGTTCATATCCCCGGGAACTGGACCGAGATTGGAATGACTGGTTCCAGGTACAGTGTTAGACGAGTTAACTAAAGACGAGCTCAAGTGAGAGTTAACTAAATTATGCGACTGTCCCTCTCCTTGAAAGAAAATTCCAGAACTCGACGATGATTGGGCTAAACCTCCTGCCACCCTAGAAGGTGCCATGGGAGGTATGCCCCCTTGGTGACTCGAATCAAGGTAGCTCTCGAAAGCCAGGCTTAACTTAACTGGTAATTAAAATATACTAAAAACAATAAACAAGTTCAATATAACAGGCGCAGATTTAGTATTAAACGCCGATTTTATCACTCCTTTCTCTAAGATCTTCACCGCAGTAAAACAACCTTCCGACAAACCTACAAACACATGTGCAACCAAATTCTCAAAAATTACAATTTTCATCTCAAATCTATCTCAACTATACACAGTAATACAGATCAAACAAAACACAAAAAGTACACATTGATTAGCACAAAAGAAAGTTAAGCTAAAACCAATTGATCCATATAAAATGTTTTACATACCTAATTTAGAATCAAACATACATTTTTTAAAAGCATACAAACAAAATAACCACCCCTACAAATAAAGTAAAATCACAAGCAAACAATTTCATTCAACTAACCCTAAAATATCAAATATAGGAATAAACTCTCTCAATTCACACATTCAAAACCCTAAAACCCAAAATCAAATAGCAAATGCAAAAGGAGTAAAACAATAACTCAATTATCATTCTCAACACACATCCAAACTCATAATAATCCTAAAATCAAATAACAAAAAGTAACAATTCAAATACCCAACCAACTCAAAAAATGTAAACTTTGAACTCATCATCAAAAAAACACTAAAAACCAAATAAATAAATAAATAACTGAACAAACATTTACCATGATCAAGTAGCAATGATTGAAAACATGAAAAACATGAAACAGAATTGTTTTGGAGCTAACTCACATCCAAACCGCGAGCTGAGAAAAAGCGAAACGTCACTTTCTGGAAATGAAATTAGAAAAATCGAAAAAAAAAATAATTAACAAAAAGAAACAGTGTGAGAGAAGAGAGAGAGAGAAGGAGAGAGAAGCAATGTTAGAGAGAGAGATAGAGATATATAGTAGCTAGTGGTAATGAAAAGAATGGGTATGACTGTTTTTAACCTGTTTATGACTTCGGATTACCGGCTATAGCCGGTTCAAACTAGGGCACGTGTCGACTGTGTTATTCTGTAGCTTAGTCGGTGATAGATTCGTAGTTTTACGCTACGGGAATTTGTGTACGTGGCAGTTTTTTATTGGTGTAGATGTTTTGATTTGAGGGAGAAAATCGTCTTTTTGGTTTTTGTAGAGATATGAAGTTTTGCTTTTTTGACTTGGAGAGAAAATCTTTGCACGCGTATTTGCTTCATGGTATATTAGTGGCAAATTGTCTATTTGTATTTACTCTAAAAATACAAATAATAATAATAAGGGTTTAATAGTAGTGCACTGACAAAAAAGTATCACACATGTATTTAGGGGTGGCAAACGGGCATGCCCACCTCGTTTAGGCCCGCCCCACAAAAGCTCGTAAAAAAACGGGACGGGGCGGGCAAAGGTGGAGATGCAGGCTCATTTTCTAGGCCCGCCCCATTTAATGACGGGTCCGCGGGTCCGCGGGCATGCCCGCCATTCTCTTTAATTTTTTTTTAATAATAATATATTAATTAAAATAATTTATATTAATAATAATAGTATAATGATGAAAATAAATAAAAAGAAAATAGATGTAGATGTAATGTATATTTAAATTTAATTAATAATAATATCAATAATCTTAATTTAATTATTTTTATTTTATTGAAATTATTTTATGGATAATTGAATTTAATTATTGAAACTATATTAATTAATTATTCAATTATTAATTATGTATGTTAGAATAAGTTTTAGTGGGAAGCCTACAAGAATTTAATTATAATTTTCAAACCAAAGCATTTTTTTAGTGGAGCTGAGGAAATAGTCAGTATGAATTTGCTAAGGTGCTAAACAGGAAGCAATTATTAGAAATGAGAAGTATTGTAGCGTAACAAAATAATTTCCCTTACGGTCACTGTAGCGAATAAATAAATAATTAATGAAAGTGAATAGATAATTTATGGTAGCACATGAGTAGAATAATAATGAAATGAAACTAATAATTTTCTAGTACATGTGAATTGTAGCGCACAATATTTATGGTCCATACTGTTCAAGCTATAATAATAATATAAGATATAATAATAATAATAATAATAATAATAATAATAATAATATAAGATAGAATGAGTTGTTTTTACCCGCGGGCATGCCCGCCCCGTTTAGGCCCGCCCCGCAAAAGCCCGCAAAAAAACGGGGCGGGCAAAGGTGAAGATGCGGGCTCAAAATTCAGGTCCGCCCTGCAAAAAATGACGGGTAAAACGGGCTTTCCCCGCGGGGCGGGCCCGTTTTGCCACCCCTACATGTATTCAATCAAAATATTTTAAAATATCAAATTATTTAAATAATTTAAAATTTACAAAATGATTTGACGGGATATATGATTGTCATTGGTTGATAGTGTAAAAATAATTTACACTATCAGTGTACCATTCCTTTTTTCATATATTTATTAATAATTATTAGAATAAAGATTTAAGGTCATTAAATTATTAAATAAAATTTGTTAATACTTTTGAAATAAGTAATTATTTTTGCACATCTACAAATATATAACTCATAAAAAGAAAATTATAATTAGATAATAAATATATAAAAAAATAGAAAATAATGTTCAACATAAGATTAAATGTTAGATAGGTTGATATTCAATTTATCTATATCAGCATATTTACGTTAATTTTTCTTTGCATGTAATTGAAAAATATGTCTATAACGGATTTTTTATCATTGAGTTAAAGATTTTCTTAAGCTCTTGCAACCACTTTGTTATATTTTTTAGATTGAACTCGCCTTTAGAATTTGTTTTTAAAGGCTAAATTAAATCAATTACTAAAATGGCATAAGCAATGCCACAAAAGTTACAGCCAGCAAATCAAACATAGTACCCCCTTAACTAACAACCAGAAACAAACTATTACTAACAGAACAAAGAACCACCCCAATTCAATAGGAAGGCCAACAACAACTATCTAATTAGCTCTGCAAAGACGTGAGCCAACAACTTTAAGAGAATATGCTCTCAATTTGCTCAAGAACCCATACTAGATACAACTAGACCTGGTACACACTTGCAACAACCCACCACCAATTGTGCATTCCCTCCCAATCACCCTGCTAGACTACATCAACACACACAACCAATCCTAAATATACAAGAAGAACTTGCAACAGAAACATCAAAAACACAGACCCTCTAAGACAGATTCAAGCTACTCCCTACACACAGATATCTAATGTGTCAAAAGCTGCAGCGCCAAGAAGAAGTGACGATACCGACGACACACCGAAACCAATACCAACACTTCCAAGAATCCTGATGCCCATTTGAATCTGCAATTGAAGAACAGGTGAAGGCACGGTTCATCAGCATCGAAACAGATTGCACACACCTTATCCTGACAGTTGGACAAAATCCCTTCTCCTGGCCAATTGATCTCGAGTTGGTATTCTGTTGAGCATCAGCCTCCAACTTTGAAGGCACCTTTGTTATCCATATCCGTGACACTGCTTCTATGACCTTCGCATCATCGTCCTTAAGCTTGATATCCCTCAGAGTTTCTTTGAGTTTGCAAAGCTACTCTAATAATTCTCCTAACACAATAATACTCCATAACAACACTAAGATAACTCTACACCAAGACCGATATAGAGCATCACCATCTCCACCAAGTCCGACAAATTGACATCCTACCAAAACTCCCTATACGTAGACAACTAAACCTGAAGTAATTCCGCCAATGTCTGACACACGAAAATGCGGAAGACGCACCAGATAAACCGACAGCTCCCACACCTGACAGCAATATTTCACATAGGATAAAGCTAATACACCCTCAATGCAGCATAACAATACCAACACATACATGCCTCACAACAGTGCCAACATAACGCAACAATACCAACGCGGTCCTGCAAAATGCTACAACCTGTATCTGATCCGAACCAACTCGAGCCTCATTCTCTTGCACCTGCCCAAGGGAAGCTACGCCTGTAACAAGCTTAAGGCTGCCCCAAATTCAGAGCTTGAATCAATTTCATTCTTCAACTGCTTTTAACACTATAACACTGCAGCACGAACAATTCACTCCAAAATCACCACTGGGCTCGTGGACCAGCACCACCAGGAAGCAAACACATCTCACCACATTCCAAGATTCGCACCAGCAAAGCACCTATCTAAACGACCAATACCTTTCATCCCAGACAGTTGAGTTCAATCCAAACAAATAAACTGGCAGCCCCACGACTAATACCTATACTCCCCCAAATGACAGCCAACAAAACAAGCTCTAAGAAAGTGATATTCAAACCACTGTATAGCCTCCAAAATAACCCATCACATAACCATTAGGATTAGCTTCATTAAAGAAAGAAAAAATCAACTTGGACTCCATCTCCCTAGAGACACATCCTACCTGCTATAAACCCCGCCTGAGACCCCTGCTAATCAATAAACTCCACACAAGAACTTTAGAAAAAACCAACTGAAATTCCACCACCCTATATTCACCTCATGCATACCAACCACTCCTATTGTGCACCTTTCTTATCAGTAAATTCCCCAAAACATTGATTCCGTCACATTCAGTTTCTTCCAACCAGAACACGCACTCGCTCGGATTCAGCACCCAAAGTTCTAAAGAATAACTAAACTCAGGCCTTTTACTCTTTAACCAGTACCAAGACAATGATTTAATACTATCAATTATCCTCCCTATATTCATCTCCTTATTCTTGAAAATAATTTCATTTCGATATTTCCACACATTCCAAATAACCGCAAACCATACCACCTTAATCAAATCCGCTTTCCCTTTAACACATTCTATTAAATGACTAAATTGATTGAAATTTTTGAAACCAAAGTTATGTAACGTCGTCGACACATTCCACCATTTGAGGATCGTACCCCAAATTTCACTAGATTTTGGGCATTCAAAAAATAAATGCGAGACACTCTCTTCAATTCCGCAACCAAATACACATACACTTTGAACATCATTCAATATACCTCTTTTGACTAAATTATCCTTAGTTGAGATTTTGTTTTGCCACAATCTCTAGGCCAAAGTTGAAACCTTAAGAGGAATGCTCTTATTCCAAGCCTCCACCAACCTTCTCATTTCTTCAATCACATTACCTTTCGATATTTGCTTGTATGCTTCTTGTACTGAATATTCTTTGTTACACCATAGCCATTTATCTTCTATATCCTAACTGCATTTTATGCGATGAGCTTTTCCTATAATTCTTCTTCAAGTTTCCTTTCCTCCTCGTTGAGTCTTCATTCCCACAAAACGTGAAATTCCACCTCATTTGAATTTCTCTGCAAGACTTCACTAACAATTATCTCTTTGCCAGTAGCCAATCTAAACATCTTCGGATAATCAATCTTCAAAATTTGTCCCTCCATCCAAGGATCACACAAAACCTAGAAAAATTGATGTCTCCTATTTTCCTCCACAATTTATTGGAAAACCACTGCCTTCTGTCATCCCCAACACCATTTTCTAACTTATCCAAATCCTTCCACTAGCTCGACCCACCTTTCTTTCCTCTGTTCCCGCCACTATTTATTTCACTGTATTTACTTACTAACACCCTAGCCCAGAGACAATCTTTTTCCCTATGAATCCTCCAAATCCATTTACCTAGTAATACAGTGTTAAAGGCTCTCAGATTTTTTAAACTTATACCTTCTTCCTCCCTTTCCTTGCATACCAAGTTCCAATGTACCCAACTAACTTTTCTCTTTTCCACTCCCCCACCCCAAAGAAAATTTTTAAAAATAGATTCTAAAGTAGTGATAATACCAGATAGTGCCTTGAAGAAGGAAAGGAAATAGACCGGTAAAGCATAGAGAACCAATTTTAGGAGCACTATACGTCCACCGGTGGATAAATGTCTATTGTTCTATTTAGACAATCTTTTTGCCACCGACTCTATTACCGGTTTCCAAAATTCTTTTCTTCTATGATTACCTCCAATAGGAATACCAAGATATTTAAATGGCAAAACTCCGACCTTACAGTTTAAAACTTGCATCGTTTCCTCCAACCAAATATGCGAAACATTTATCCCTACCAGTAGACTATTGTGAAAATTCACTTTCAATCATGATATCATTTCGAATAGCTGTAAATTTTCCTTGATGCTTCTCACATTTTTCCAACACTTATTTCCCACTATTAACGTATCATATGCATATTGGAGATGTGATACATTTACCTCTCCATTCCCGAATTCGTACCCTTCAAAACTATTCAACTAGATATTTTTTGACATCATTATGCTAAACCCTCCTGCAGCTATCTGGAATAAAAAAGGCGATAAAGGATTGGTGTAATACCCCGTAATTTTGTGAACGTTTTGGATGATATTATTATGATCAACTGGGTTCCGGGGTACTCTGAGCAATTATTGGAAAAAGTAATTGGAGTAAACCGACGAACTCGGAATTCGATTAAATTAATATTATTTAATTTGGAATTTTATTAATTGGTGCATTAGAGATAATTTGGATAGTTAGTAGTATGACCAATTAATGTTACTTTGGATATTTTCTTTTCATTTTCCTTATTTGGTAAAGTAGAAGAACTTAGAGGAAAAGAAAAGAAAGAAAGGAAAAGGAAGAGAAAGAAGAGGAAATTCTCCCAAGAGCTCTAGATCATCAATCATCGACCAATCTTCATCGTTTCATCTCATCTTCAACCTCCTCATCTTGTAATCCAGGTGGGTTCTAGTTAGACTCGTTAGATTAAGGTTTTATTGAGTTTTAGAGTTAGTTGATATTGTGAGGAATGTGGAATTTTACCATAGAATCTTAATTTAGCTGCTGAAATTCGATCTTTGATTGTTTGTTACACTGGTTGTTATGATTTATCATGTTTTGATGGTTGGTGGTTGTGAAAAGAATGGATTTTGGGGTTAATTTTGGGGAACCCGTAGCAGGAAAAATTCTGTAGGAAATTTATTTCCACTGCCCATACGCGTATGGGGCATGACCTTACGCGTATGGGGCATGGCCTTACGCGTATGGCATGAATGGTACGCGTAATGGAGGAAAATTGGAAAATTTCAAGGGGAAAATAGCTCTGCCCATACGCGTATCACCATGGGCAATACACGTATGGCTGAGCGAGCCAGTTGGGCGGTACACGTATGGCACAAGACAATACGCGTACGGTCAGGAAAATGGTAAACTTGTGTTTTCTCGCGATACTATTTCTCGTTATGTCCATAACTTTTGACTCGGTTATCCGTTTTTAATATTCTTGATATCATTGGAAAGCTAACAGAATGTACCTTCTTATGAAAATGGTTTTAAAGTTGTTGGCTGATTTAATTATGTCGGGATTTTGGGAATAGTGTCGGTCTGTTGATTTTTAGCGTTTAATGGTGTGTAATTGTTGTTAAATATGTATGCATGCTAAAATATGGAATAGGAAGAGTGAGAACCATTACCCTAAACAATGTTGTGTGCGCAATGGAATAGTGACAACGCTCGTGCAAGTAAGGCCGAGGCGTGTGTATTGTGTAATCGTAACCGGTTATTTTTTATAGTGCGTTTCATGGGTCTCGAGCTCCTCTGAAACATATGCACCATTACTTGGTAGGTTTGATTCCCGTGTTTAGTACGAATGGAACCTAAGGGTAGAGACTTGTGATGGTTAACAGGCCATGAGAAGTGACGGTTCACAGCTAACAGGCCGTTGTTCCCGAATCCATTTCGTATGCCAAGTAATTTCAAGAATCCATGACTCGGGTCGTCTTCTAGACATAGAAGCGGACGGGAAAAGGGGATGCCTTGGTATGGTTATTGATTTGTGAGATTCTTGAGCTAACAGGCTCAGGACGTACTTTGGTACTTGGGTGAGTTAACAGGCTCACCGGTGTGGATACTTTTGTAGTGTGTGTACTCAAAGTCATTTCCTTTCCCTTTTGACTTGAGTTAGGTTTATTAGAACCTTGTAGAGCCGAGAGGACTTTAAGATAGGGAACTCACTGAGATTTGATGTATCTCACCCCACTGTTGTTGTTTACATCACAGGTACTGCAGGTTCCGCGAAGGGTAAGGATAAGGTCGTGTGACTATCCTTGCTTAGCTGTTGGTTTTGCTTCCGTTGTGGAGTCTTTTGGGATCCTTAGGGATCTAGTTCTTAGTTTTATCTTTTGAACATTTTGTACATATAACATGCCAGGGTTTGGTTTTAGGTTGCTTTGGGCATTTTTATGTATACAGTGTTACTAGGAACTTATGTATTTCAGTACCAAACGTACTTTTCATGTATAATATATGATTTGATGCATGTATATATATATATATATATATGGGTATTACAGTTGGTATCAGAGCAGGTCGTATCCTCGACCTAGCCATGAAATAGAATAAGTTTTTTTTTCCGTTTCATATGCGGCGTGTCGCCATGGGTCTTGTCTGTTATATTTATGGTATTGAGTCTGATCAACTTAATCATATCTGTATGAAATTCAGGAACATGGCTGACAGGCGCAGAAACAACCGTGGTAGACCAAGAACCACTCCAGCAGGGACTAATCCGCCGGTTGACGAAGGGAATGCTCCGTTGTATCAATTTATGCAACAGATGCAACAGCAGCAAAATCAGTTTGTGCAACAGATGGTACAACAAATGGCTGGTAGTGTGCATCCTCCAGTTGTGGTACCAGAAGCTGCAGGGGGGAACCTTTAGGGATTTCATCCGTATGAATCCTCTGGAATTTCAGGGAGGGTTAGATCCAGTAAAGGCTCATGAATGGATATCAGGTATGGAACGGATTTTCCTAATAGTTCAGTGCAGTGAGGAAAACAAGGTGGTCTTCGCCTCTCACTTGTTGAAGGGTTCTGCCACGAGGTGGTGGGAAAGTGCTCCAGCTTTGATGACAATTCAGGAGGTACCAAAGGTATGGGAGCAGTTTAAGGTAATTTTTATGGAGAAATACTTTCCAAGTTCCTTGAGGTCTCAGAAGGAATTTGAGTTTCAACAACTGAGGCAAGGTAACTTGACTGTGGCTTCTTATGCTGAAAAATTCGAAGATATGGCTGCTTATTCTAGACAAGCTACATATGCTCCTGATGAGAGGTGGAAGATTGATCAGTTTCTGTTTGGTTTAAGGGCTGAAATTTCACACAGTGTATCTCAGAGAGAATTTACTAGCTATGCTGAATTGTTACGACAGTGTTATGTTGCGGAGCATAGTTTGAGAAAAATACAAATGGAAGGAGATTTGAGTAGGATGAATCAAAGTGATCTAGGGAGACCGAATCAACAGGTTAGACCAAGGCAACAATCCTTTAAAGGGAAGCAAACTCAGGGTTCTCGAACTAGTGTGCCTCCGGTATGTCGTATGTGTGGACGGAATCATTATGGTAGGTGTAGTTTGGAGGGAATGAGATGTTATCAGTGTAATAAGGTCGGCCACATGGCGAAGGATTGTCCTCAGGGTAGGAGTCAGGCACAAGGGAAGAATACGGGTCGAGTATATACCTTGGATGCAAGAAAAGCAAAGAATGATAACTTCTTGATTGCGGGTACGTGTTTCGTAAATAGACATCCTTGTTTTGTTTTATTTAATTGTGGGGCAACGCACTCTTTTGTGTCCACGCGTTGCGTGAAGCAACTTGGGTTGCAAGTTGTTCCTTTGTTTCCTCCTATGGTGGTTACTACTGCCATGGATGAGATTGTAGAGACACCGTTGATGTGTGAAAATTGTGTTTTGTCGGTGAATGAAAGAGTTTTCCAGATTGACCTTATCTGTTTACCGCTTAAGAAAGTGGATGTCGTTCTGGGAATGGATTGGCTTTCGGCTAATTCGGTTTTTATCGGTTGTGAAGAGAAGTTAATTATTATCCCATCTACCGAAGCTACTCCGAAGGATGTGTTAACTATTATCTTAGAAGGTACGGTTGGAATGATTAATTTCTTGTTTGAGGAAGAAAAATCTGTTCTTATGATTCTTACTAAAGAGGAGAGTAGTAGCATTCCAGCTTTGAGTATTCCGGTAGTTTGTGACTTTCCTGAAGTTTTTCCCGAGGATATCACTTCTCTTCCTCCGGAGCGGGAAGTGGAATTCTCTATTGACTTGATACCAGGAACGACTCCAATATCCGTTTCCCCGTATCGGATGACACCACTTGAATTAAGAGAATTAAAGGACCAATTGGAAGAATTGTTGGCTAAGCATTTTGTTCGACCCAGTGTTTCACCCTGGGGAGCTCCAGTGTTATTGGTAAAGAAGAAGGATGGTGGAATGCGATTGTGTATCGATTACTGTCAGTTGAATAAGGTCACCATCTAGAATAAATACCCATTGCCAAGGATAGACGACCTGTTAGATCAATTGAAAGGAGCCTGTGTGTTCTCGAAGATTGATTTACGGTCGGGTTATCATCAGATTCGGGTGAAGAGTGCAGATGTACCAAAGACCGCGTTCAGAACCCGTTATGGTCATTATGAATTCTTGGTAATGCCTTTTGGTGTGACAAATGCTCCGGCAGTTTTCATGGATTATATGAATCGGATATTTCAACCTTACTTGGACCAATTTGTGGTGATTTTCATTGATGATATTCTTATTTATTCTCGTGATCCTCAAGAGCACGGTGAACATCTAAGGATCGTTTTATCCATCTTGCAAGAGAAGCAACTATTTGCTAAATTAAGTAAGTGTGAGTTTTGGATGTCTGAGGTTAATTTCCTTGGTCATGTCATATCCCAGGGAGGGGTGGCGGTCGATCCATCAAAAGTTGAAGCAGTGATTAATTGGGAGAAACCGAAGAATGTTTCTGAAGTTAGAAGTTTCTTGGGATTGGCCGGGTACTACAGAAGGTTTATTAAGGGATTTTCGCAATTAGCTTTACCATTGACCAGACTTACTAGGAAGGATTATTCGTACGAGTGGGATTCGGCTTGTGAAAGGAGTTTTAGGAGTTTGAAGGAGAAGTTGATGACTGCTCCTGTTTTGGTTATTCCTGATCCTAGCGAGTCATATGAGGTATATTGTGATGCATCGAAGAAGGTTTAGGCGGAGTGTTAATGCAGAATGGACATGTAGTGGTTTACGCTTCGCGTCAGTTGAAGGTACATGAAGAGAATTACCCGACGCATGATTTAGAATTGGCGGCCGTTG
Source organism: Lathyrus tuberosus (assembly GCA_022829125.1). Lineage (NCBI taxonomy): Eukaryota > Viridiplantae > Streptophyta > Magnoliopsida > Fabales > Fabaceae > Lathyrus > Lathyrus tuberosus. The sequence goes on along the minus strand of JALAZF010000617.1, from coordinate 1,010,446 downwards.
TTTTTACATTGAAAGTGTGGCGTCACTATTTGTATGGTGTACGTTTTGAGATGTTTAGTGACCATAAGAGCTTAAAGTACTTATTTGATCAGAAAGAATTGAATATGCGTCAAAGGAGGTGGATGAAGTATTTGAAGGATTATGATTTGGAACTAAAGTACCATCCGGGTAAAGCGAACAAGGTGGCAGATGCTTTAAGCAGGAAAGAGTTGCATAGTGCCGAGTTGATGATGCTAGAGTACACCTTAATGGAAAGGTTTAGAGATCTAAATCTTCAATTTAATTGGACTCCTGATTGTGTAGTTATGGGAAATTTGAATATCATCTCTACTCTCAGGGAAGAAATCCAACAAGAGCAAGGGTTGGATGGGAAGTTACAAGAATTGTTGACTCAACCGGGTTTTGTGCGAACTACCGACGGAGTCATTTCGTTTAACCAAAGGATTTGTATTCCTGATAACACGGGGTTAAAACGGTGGATTTTGAAGGAAGCGCATAAGGGTACTTTTACTATACATCCTGGTGCTTCAAAGATGTATCAAGATTTAAAGAGGGACTATTGGTGGTCCGGGATGAAAAGAGATATTGCGGTATATGTGTCGGAATGTGCAGTATGCCAACAAGTGAAAATTGAACACCAAAGGTCGGGTGGCTTGTTACAACCTTTAGAAATTCCGATGTGGAAATGGGATAGTATTTTGATGGACTTCGCAGTGGGATTACCTCGTGCGCAAGGTGGGTATGACTCGATTTGGGTAATTGTGGACCGATTAATGAAATCCGCGCATTTCTTGGCTGTGAAGACTACCTACAAGGCGAGTCATCTCGCAAGGTTGTTTATTTCAGAGATAGTGAGATTGCATGGTATTCCTACTAGTATTGTTTCGGATAGAGATCCAAAATTTACTTCCAGATTTTGGAGAGCTTTTCAACAAGCCATGGGAACGAGGTTGTGTTTGAGTACGTCGAACCATCCGCAAACGGACGGTCAGACGGAACGGACAATACAGACCATGGAAGACATGTTAAGAGCTTGTGTACTTGGAAGTGGAGGGAATTGGATAGATCTTTTGCCGTTGATCGAATTCTCATATAATAACAGTTATCATGCAAGTATCGGTATGGCACCTTATGAGGCGTTATATGGTAGGAAGTGTAGAACGCCATTGTGTTGGGCGGAAGTTGGCGATGATAGAATTTTGGGGCCTGAGATTATTCACGAGACCACGGAAAAGATTAGAATGATTCGGGAAAAGATTAAACAAGCCCAAGATCGTCAGAAAAGCTATGCGGACAACCGTAGGAGACCGTTGGAATTTGATGAGGGTGATCATGTATTTTTGAAGGTTACTCCAAGATTGAGATTGAAAGGACCATTTAAATCGCGGAAATTAAGTCCAAGATACGTAGGACCGTATCAGATTTTGGAAAGAATTGGGGAAGTAGCTTACAGATTAGCCTTACCGCCTTCTCTGTCAGAGATGCACGACGGTTTTCATGTGTCTCAGCTTCGGAAATTTGTTCCAGATCCTCTTCAGCCAGTTTTACCAGATACAATTGAGATAGAAGCTGATTTGACGTTTAACCCTAAGCCGAGTCGTATCACAGGAAGAGAAACTAAAGTGCTGTGAAATAAAGAGATTCCTCTTGTTAAGGTCCAGTGGGACGAGACGCATCCAGGCGATGCAACTTGGGAATTGGAATCAGAAATGCTGGAGGTTTATCCTCATCTTTTCAGGTAATTGTTTTAAATTCGTGGGCGAATTTCTATTTAAGGGGGGGATGTAATACCCCGTAATTTTGTGAACGTTTTGGATGATATTATTATGATCAACTGGGTTCCGGGGGGTACTCTGAGCAATTATTGGAAAAAGTAATTGGAGTAAACCGACGAACTCGGAATTCGATTAAATTAATATTATTTAATTTGGGATTTTATTAATTGGTGCATTAGAGATAATTTGGATAGTTAGTAGTATGACCAATTAATGTTACTTTGGATATTTTCTTTTCATTTTCCTTATTTGGTAAAGTAGAAGAACTTAGAGGAAAAGAAAAGAAAGAAAGGAAAAGGAAGAGAAAGAAGAGGAAATTCTCCCAAGAGCTCTAGATCATCAATCATCGACCAATCTTCATCGTTTCATCTCATCTTCAACCTCCTCATCTTGTAATCCAGGTGGGTTCTAGTTAGACTCTTTAGATTAAGGTTTTATTGAGTTTTAGAGTTAGTTGATATTGTGAGGAATGTGGAATTTTACCATAGAATCTTAATTTAGCTGCTGAAATTCGATCTTTGATTGTTTGTTACACTGGTTGTTATGATTTATCATGTTTTGATGGTTGGTGGTTGTGAAAAGAATGGATTTTGGGGAACCCGTAGCAGGAAAAATTCTGTAGGAAATTTGTGCAAATTTCCACTGCCCATACGCGTATGGGGCATGGCCTTACGCGTATGGCATGAATGGTACGCGTAATGGAGGAAAATTGGAAATTTTCAAGGGGAAAATAGCTCTGCCCATACGCGTATCACCATGGGCAATACGCGTATGGCTGGGCGAGCCAGTTGGGCGGTACGCGTATGGCACAAGACAATACGCGTACGGTCAGGAAAATGGTAAACTTGTGTTTTCTCGCGATACTATTTCTCGTTATGTCCATAACTTTTGACTCGGTTATCCGTTTTTAATATTCTTGATATCATTGGAAAGCTAACAGAATGTACCTTCTTATGAAAATGGTTTTAAAGTTGTTGGCTGATTTAATTATGTCGGGATTTTGGGAATAGTGTCGGTCTGTTGATTTTTAGCGTTTAATGGTGTGTAATTGTTGTTAAATATGTATGCATGCTAAAATATGGAATAGGAAGAGTGAGAACCATTACCCTAAACAATGTTGTGTGTGCAATGGAATAGTGACAACGCTCGTGCAAGTAAGGCCGAGGCGTGTGTTTTGTGTAATCGTAACCGGTTATTTTTTATAGTGCGTTTCATGGGTCTCGAGCTCCTCTGAAACATATGCACCATTACTTGGTAGGTTTGATTCCCGTGTTTAGTACGAATGGAACCTAAGGGTAGAGACTTGTGATGGTTAACAGGCCATGAGAAGTGACAGTTCACAGCTAACAGGCCGTTGTTCCCGAATCCATTTCGTATGCCAAGTAATTTCAAGAATCCATGACTCGGGTCGTCTTCTAGACATAGAAGCGGACGGGAAAAGGGGATGCCTTGGTATGGTTATTGATTTGTGAGATTCTTGAGCTAACAGGCTCAGGACGTACTTTGGTACTTGGGTGAGTTAACAGGCTCACCGGTGTGGATACTTTTGTAGTGTGTGTACTCAAAGTCATTTCCTTTCCCTTTTGACTTGAGTTAGGTTTATTAGAACCTTGTAGAGCCGAGAGGACTTTAAGATAGGGAACTCACTGAGATTTGATGTATCTCACCCCACTGTTGTTGTTTACATCACAGGTACTGCAGGTTCCGCGAAGGGTAAGGATAAGGCCGTGTGACTATCCTTGCTTAGCTGTTGGTTTTGCTTCCGTTGTGGAGTCTTTTGGGATCCTTAGGGATCTAGTTCTTAGTTTTATCTTTTGAACATTTTGTACATATAACATGCCAGGGTTTGGTTTTAGGTTGCTTTGGGCATTTTTATGTATACAGTGTTACTAGGAACTTATGTATTTCAGTACCAAACGTACTTTTCATGTATAATATATGATTTGATGCATGTATATATATATATATATGGGTATTACAGTTGGTATCAGAGCAGGTCGTATCCTCGACCTAGCCATGAAATAGAATAAGTTTTTTTTTTTCCGTTTCATATGCGGCGTGTCGCCATGGGTCTTGTCTGTTATATTTATGGTATTGAGTCTGATCAACTTAATCATATCTGTATGAAATTCAGGAACATGGCTGACAGGCGCAGAAACAACCGTGGTAGACCAAGAACCACTCCAGCAGGGACTAATCCGCCGGTTGACGAAGGGAATGCTCCGTTGTATCAATTTATGCAACAGATGCAACAGCAGCAGAATCAGTTTGTGCAACAGATGGTACAACAAATGGCTGGTAGTGTGCATCCTCCAGTTATGGTACCAGAAGCTGCAGGGGGGAACCTTTAGGGATTTCATCCGTATGAATCCTCCGGAATTTCAGGGAGGGTTAGATCCAGTAAAGGCTCATGAATGGATATCAGGTATGGAACGGATTTTCCTAATAGTTCAGTGCAGTGAGGAAAACAAGGTGGTCTTCGCCTCTCACTTGTTGAAGGGTTCTGCCACGAGGTGGTGGGAAAGTGCTCCAGCTTTGATGACAATTCAGGAGGTACCAAAGGTATGGGAGCAGTTTAAGGTAATTTTTATGGAGAAATACTTTCCAAGTTCCTTGAGGTCTCAGAAGGAATTTGAGTTTCAACAACTGAGGCAAGGTAACTTGACTGTGGCTTCTTATGCTGAAAAATTCGAAGATATGGCTGCTTATTCTAGACAAGCTACATATGCTCCTGATGAGAGGTGGAAGATTGATCAGTTTCTGTTTGGTTTAAGGGCTGAAATTTCACACAGTGTATCTCAGAGAGAATTTACTAGCTATGCTGAATTGTTACGACAGTGTTATGTTGCGGAGCATAGTTTGAGAAAAATACAAATGGAAGGAGATTTGAGTAGGATGAATCAAAGTGATCGAGGGAGACCGAATCAACAGGTTAGACCAAGGCAACAATCCTTTAAAGGGAAGCAAACTCAGGGTTCTCGAACTAGTGTGCCTCCGGTATGTCGTATGTGTGGACGGAATCATTATGGTAGGTGTAGTTTGGAGGGAATGAGATGTTATCAGTGTAATAAGGTCGGCCACATGGCGAAGGATTGTCCTCAGGGTAGGAGTCAGGCACAAGGGAAGAATACGGGTCGAGTATATACCTTGGATGCAAGAAAAGCAAAGAATGATAACTTCTTGATTGCGGGTACGTGTTTCGTAAATGGACATCCTTGTTTTGTTTTATTTAATTGTGGGGCAACACACTCTTTTGTGTCCACGCGTTGCGTGAAGCAACTTGGGTTGCAAGTTGTTCCTTTGTTTCCTCCTATGGTGGTTACTACTGCCATGGATGAGATTGTAGAGACACCGTTGATGTGTGAAAATTGTGTTTTGTCGGTGAATGAAAGAGTTTTCCAGATTGACCTTATCTGTTTACCGCTTAAGAAAGTGGATGTCGTTCTGGGAATGGATTGGCTTTCGGCTAATTCGGTTTTTATCGGTTGTGAAGAGAAGTTAATTATTATCCCATCTACCGAAGCTACTCCGAAGGATGTGTTAACTATTATCTTAGAAGGTACGGTTGGAATGATTAATTTCTTGTTTGAGGAAGAAAAATCTGTTCTTATGATTCTTACTAAAGAGGAGAGTAGTAGCATTCCAGCTTTGAGTATTCCGGTAGTTTGTGACTTTCCTGAAGTTTTTCCCGAGGATATCACTTCTCTTCCTCCGGAGCGGGAAGTGGAATTCTCTATTTGCCTGATACCAGGAACGACTCTAATATCCGTTTCCCCGTATCGGATGACACCACTTGAATTAAGAGAATTAAAGGACCAATTGGAAGAATTGTTGGCTAAGCATTTTGTTCGACCCAGTGTTTCACCCTGGGGAGCTCCAGTGTTATTGGTAAAGAAGAAGGATGGTGGAATGCGATTGTGTATCGATTACTGTCAGTTGAATAAGGTCACCATCTAGAATAAATACCCATTGCCAAGGATAGACGACCTGTTAGATCAATTGAAAGGAGCCTGTGTGTTCTCGAAGATTGATTTACGGTCGGGTTATCATCAGATTCGGGTGAAGAGTGCAGATGTACCAAAGACCGCGTTCAGAACCCGTTATGGTCATTATGAATTCTTGGTAATGCCTTTTGGTGTGACAAATGCTCCGGCAGTTTTCATGGATTATATGAATCGGATATTTCAACCTTACTTGGACCAATTTGTGGTGATTTTCATTGATGATATTCTTATTTATTCTCGTGATCCTCAAGAGCACGGTGAACATCTAAGGATCGTTTTATCCATCTTGCAAGAGAAGCAACTATTTGCTAAATTAAGTAAGTGTGAGTTTTGGATGTCTGAGGTTAATTTCCTTGGTCATGTCATATCCCAGGGAGGGGTGGCGGTCGATCCATCTAAAGTTGAAGCAGTGATTAATTGGGAGAAACCGAAGAATGTTTCTGAAGTTAGAAGTTTCTTGGGATTGGCCGGGTACTACAGAAGGTTTATTAAGGGATTTTCGTAATTAGCTTTACCATTGACCAGACTTACTAGGAAGGATTATTCGTACGAGTGGGATTCGGCTTGTGAAAGGAGTTTTAGGAGTTTGAAGGAGAAGTTGATGACTGCTCCTGTTTTGGTTATTCCTGATCCTAGCGAGTCATATGAGGTATATTGTGATGCATCGAAGAAGGTTTAGGCGGAGTGTTAATGCAGAATGGACATGTAGTGGTTTACGCTTCGCGTCAGTTAAAGGTACATGAAGAGAATTACCCGACGCATGATTTAGAATTGGCGGCCGTTGTTTTTACATTGAAAGTGTGGCGTCACTATTTGTATGGTGTACGTTTTGAGATGTTTAGTGACCATAAGAGCTTAAAGTACTTATTTGATCAGAAAGAATTGAATATGCGTCAAAGGAGGTGGATGAAGTATTTGAAGGATTATGATTTGGAACTAAAGTACCATCCGGGTAAAGCGAACAAGGTGGCAGATGCTTTAAGCAGGAAAGAGTTGCATAGTGCCGAGTTGATGATGCTAGAGTACACCTTAATGGAAAGGTTTAGAGATCTAAATCTTCAATTTAATTGGACTCCTGATTGTGTAGTTATGGGAAATTTGAATATCATCTCTACTCTCAGGGAAGAAATCCAACAAGAGCAAGGGTTGGATGGGAAGTTACAAGAATTGTTGACTCAACCGGGTTTTGTGCGAACTACCGACGGAGTCATTTCGTTTAACCAAAGGATTTGTATTCCTGATAACACGGGGTTAAAACGGTGGATTTTGAAGGAAGCGCATAAGGGTACTTTTACTATACATCCTGGTGCTTCAAAGATGTATCAAGATTTAAAGAGGGACTATTGGTGGTCCGGGATGAAAAGAGATATTGCGGTATATGTGTCGGAATGTGCAGTATGCCAACAAGTGAAAATTGAACACCAAAGGTCGGGTGGCTTGTTACAACCTTTAGAAATTCCGATGTGGAAATGGGATAGTATTTTGATGGACTTCGCAGTGGGATTACCTCGTGCGCAAGGTGGGTATGACTCGATTTGGGTAATTGTGGACCGATTAATGAAATCCGCGCATTTCTTGGCTGTGAAGACTACCTACAAGGCGAGTCATCTCGCAAGGTTGTTTATTTCAGAGATAGTGAGATTGCATGGTATTCCTACTAGTATTGTTTCGGATAGAGATCCAAAATTTACTTCCAGATTTTGGAGAGCTTTTCAACAAGCCATGGGAACGAGGTTGTGTTTGAGTACGTCGAACCATCCGCAAACGGACGGTCAGACGGAACGGACAATACAGACCATGGAAGACATGTTAAGAGCTTGTGTACTTGGAAGTGGAGGGAATTGGATAGATCTTTTGCCGTTGATCGAATTCTCATATAATAACAGTTATCATGCAAGTATCGGTATGGCACCTTATGAGGCGTTATATGGTAGGAAGTGTAGAACGCCATTGTGTTGGGCGGAAGTTGGCGATGATAGAATTTTGGGGCCTGAGATTATTCACGAGACCACGGAAAAGATTAGAATGATTCGGGAAAAGATTAAACAAGCCCAAGATCGTCAGAAAAGCTATGCGGACAACCGTAGGAGACCGTTGGAATTTGATGAGGGTGATCATGTATTTTTGAAGGTTACTCCAAGATTGAGATTGAAAGGACCATTTAAATCGCGGAAATTAAGTCCAAGATACGTAGGACCGTATCAGATTTTGGAAAGAATTGGGGAAGTAGCTTACAGATTAGCCTTACCGCCTTCTCTGTCAGAGATGCACGATGGTTTTCATGTGTCTCAGCTTCGGAAATTTGTTCCAGATCCTCTTCAGCCAGTTTTACCAGATACAATTGAGATAGAAGCTGATTTGACGTTTAACCCTAAGCCGAGTCGTATCACAGGAAGAGAAACTAAAGTGCTGCGAAATAAAGAGATTCCTCTTGTTAAGGTCCAGTGGGACGAGACGCATCCAGGCGATGCAACTTGGGAATTGGAATCAGAAATGCTGGAGGTTTATCCTCATCTTTTCAGGTAATTGTTTTAAATTCGTGGGCGAATTTCTATTTAAGGGGGGGGGGATGTAATACCCCGTAATTTTGTGAACGTTTTGGATGATATTATTATGATCAACTGGGTTCCGGGGGGTACTCTGAGCAATTATTGGAAAAAGTAATTGGAGTAAACCGACGAACTCGGAATTCGATTAAATTAATATTATTTAATTTGGGATTTTATTAATTGGTGCATTAGAGATAATTTGGATAGTTAGTAGTATGACCAATTAATGTTACTTTGGATATTTTCTTTTCATTTTCCTTATTTGGTAAAGTAGAAGAACTTAGAGGAAAAGAAAAGAAAGAAAGGAAAAGGAAGAGAAAGAAGAGGAAATTCTCCCAAGAGCTCTAGATCATCAATCATCGACCAATCTTCATCGTTTCATCTCATCTTCAACCTCCTCATCTTGTAATCCAGGTGGGTTCTAGTTAGACTCTTTAGATTAAGGTTTTATTGAGTTTTAGAGTTAGTTGATATTGTGAGGAATGTGGAATTTTACCATAGAATCTTAATTTAGCTGCTGAAATTCGATCTTTGATTGTTTGTTACACTGGTTGTTATGATTTATCATGTTTTGATGGTTGGTGGTTGTGAAAAGAATGGATTTTGGGGTTGATTTTGGGGAACCCGTAGCAGGAAAAATTCTGTAGGAAATTTGTTCCACTGCCCATACGCGTATGGGGCATGGCCTTACGCGTATGGGGCATGGCCTTACGCGTATGGCATGAATGGTACGCGTAATGGAGGAAAATTGGAAATTTTCAAGGGGAAAATAGCTCTGCCCATACGCGTATCACCATGGGCAATACGCGTATGGCTGGGCGAGCCAGTTGGGTGGTACGCGTATGGCACAAGACAATACGCGTACGGTCAGGAAAATGGTAAACTTGTGTTTTCTCGCGATACTATTTCTCGTTATGTCCATAACTTTTGACTCGGTTATCCGTTTTTAATATTCTTGATATCATTGGAAAGCTAACAGAATGTACCTTCTTATGAAAATGGTTTTAAAGTTGTTGGCTGATTTAATTATGTCGGGATTTTGGGAATAGTGTCGGTCTGTTGATTTTTAGCGTTTAATGGTGTGTAATTGTTGTTAAATATGTATGCATGCTAAAATATGGAATAGGAAGAGTGAGAACCATTACCCTAAACAATGTTGTGTGCGCAATGGAATAGTGACAACGCTCGTACAAGTAAGGCCGAGGCGTGTGTATTGTGTAATCGTAACCGGTTATTTTTTATAGTGCGTTTCATGGGTCTCGAGCTCCTCTGAAACATATGCACCATTACTTGGTAGGTTTGATTCCCGTGTTTAGTACGAATGGAACCTAAGGGTAGAGACTTGTGATGGTTAACAGGCCATGAGAAGTGACGGTTCACAGCTAACAGGCCGTTGTTCCCGAATCCATTTCGTATGCCAAGTAATTTCAAGAATCCATGACTCGGGTCGTCTTCTAGACATAGAAGCGGACGGGAAAAGGGGATGCCTTGGTATGGTTATTGATTTGTGAGATTCTTGAGCTAACAGGCTCAGGACGTACTTTGGTACTTGGGTGAGTTAACAGGCTCACCGGTGTGGATACTTTTGTAGTGTGTGTACTCAAAGTCATTTCCTTTCCCTTTTGACTTGAGTTAGGTTTATTAGAACCTTGTAGAGCCGAGAGGACTTTAAGATAGGGAACTCACTGAGATTTGATGTATCTCACCCCACTGTTGTTGTTTACATCACAGGTACTGCAGGTTCCGCGAAGGGTAAGGATAAGGCCGTGTGACTATCCTTGCTTAGCTGTTGGTTTTGCTTCCGTTGTGGAGTCTTTTGGGATCCTTAGGGATCTAGTTCTTAGTTTTATCTTTTGAAAATTTTGTACATATAACATGCCAGGGTTTGGTTTTAGGTTGCTTTGGGCATTTTTATGTATACAGTGTTACTAGGAACTTATGTATTTCAGTACCAAACGTACTTTTCATGTATAATATATGATTTGATGCATGTATATATATATATATATATGGGTATTACATTTGGTATCAGAGCAGGTCGTATCCTCGACCTAGCCATGAAATAGAATAAGTTTTTTTTTTTCCGTTTCATATGCGGCGTGTCGCCATGGGTCTTGTCTGTTATATTTATGGTATTGAGTCTGATCAACTTAATCATATCTGTATGAAATTCAGGAACATGGCTGACAGGCGCAGAAACAACCGTGGTAGACCAAGAACCACTCCAGCAGGGACTAATCCGCCGGTTGACGAAGGGAATGCTCCGTTGTATCAATTTATGCAACAGATGCAACAGCAGCAGAATCAGTTTGTGCAACAGATGGTACAACAAATGGCTGGTAGTGTGCATCCTCCAGTTATGGTACCAGAAGCTGTAGGGGGGAACCTTTAGGGATTTCATCCGTATGAATCCTCCGGAATTTCAGGGAGGGTTAGATCCAGTAAAGGCTCATGAATGGATATCAGGTATGGAACGGATTTTCCTAATAGTTCAGTGCAGTGAGGAAAATAAGGTGGTCTTCGCCTCTCACTTGTTGAAGGGTTCTGCCACGAGGTGGTGGGAAAGTGCTCCAGCTTTGATGACAATTCAGGAGGTACCAAAGGTATGGGAGCAGTTTAAGGTAATTTTTATGGAGAAATACTTTCCAAGTTCCTTGAGGTCTCAGAAGGAATTTGAGTTTCAACAACTGAGGCAAGGTAACTTGACTGTGGCTTCTTATGCTGAAAAATTCGAAGATATGGCTGCTTATTCTAGACAAGCTACATATGCTCCTGATGAGAGGTGGAAGATTGATCAGTTTCTGTTTGGTTTAAGGGCTGAAATTTCACACAGTGTATCTCAGAGAGAATTTACTAGCTATGCTGAATTGTTACGACAGTGTTATGTTGCGGAGCATAGTTTGAGAAAAATACAAATGGAAGGAGATTTGAGTAGGATGAATCAAAGTGATCGAGGGAGACCGAATCAACAGGTTAGACCAAGGCAACAATCCTTTAAAGGGAAGCAAACTCAGGGTTCTCGAACTAGTGTGCCTCCGGTATGTCGTATGTGTGGACGGAATCATTATGGTAGGTGTAGTTTGGAGGGAATGAGATGTTATCAGTGTAATAAGGTCGGCCACATGGCGAAGGATTGTCCTCAGGGTAGGAGTCAGGCACAAGGGAAGAATACGGGTCGAGTATATACCTTGGATGCAAGAAAAGCAAAGAATGATAACTTCTTGATTGCGGGTACGTGTTTCGTAAATGGACATCCTTGTTTTGTTTTATTTAATTGTGGGGCAACGCACTCTTTTGTGTCCACGCGTTGCGTGAAGCAACTTGGGTTGCAAGTTGTTCCTTTGTTTCCTCCTATGGTGGTTACTACTGCCATGGATGAGATTGTAGAGACACCGTTGATGTGTGAAAATTGTGTTTTGTCGGTGAATGAAAGAGTTTTCCAGATTGACCTTATCTGTTTACCGCTTAAGAAAGTGGATGTCGTTCTGGGAATGGATTGGCTTTCGGCTAATTCGGTTTTTATCGGTTGTGAAGAGAAGTTAATTATTATCCCATCTACCGAAGCTACTCCGAAGGATGTGTTAACTATTATCTTAGAAGGTACGGTTGGAATGATTAATTTCTTGTTTGAGGAAGAAAAATTTGTTCTTATGATTCTTACTAAAGAGGAGAGTAGTAGCATTCCAGCTTTGAGTATTCCGGTAGTTTGTGACTTTCCTGAAGTTTTTCCCGAGGATATCACTACTCTTCCTCCGGAGCGGGAAGTGGAATTCTCTATTGACCTGATACCAGGAACGACTCCAATATCCGTTTCCCCGTATCGGATGACACCACTTGAATTAAGAGAATTAAAGGACCAATTGGAAGAATTGTTGGCTAAGCATTTTGTTCGACCCAGTGTTTCACCCTGGGGAGCTCCAGTGTTATTGGTAAAGAAGAAGGATGGTGGAATGCGATTGTGTATCGATTACTGTCAGTTGAATAAGGTCACCATCTAGAATAAATACCCATTGCCAATGATAGACGACCTGTTAGATCAATTGAAAGGAGCCTGTGTGTTCTCGAAGATTGATTTACGGTCGGGTTATCATCAGATTCGGGTGAAGAGTGCAGATGTACCAAAGACCGCGTTCAGAACCCGTTATGGTCATTATGAATTCTTGGTAATGCCTTTTGGTGTGACAAATGCTCCGGCAGTTTTCATGGATTATATGAATCGGATATTTCAACCTTACTTGGACCAATTTGTGGTGATTTTCATTGATGATATTCTTATTTATTCTCGTGATCCTCAAGAGCACGGTGAACATCTAAGGATCATTTTATCCATCTTGCAAGAGAAGCAACTATTTTCTAAATTAAGTAAGTGTGAGTTTTGGATGTCTGAGGTTAATTTCCTTGGTCATGTCATATCCCAGGGAGGGGTGGCGGTCGATCCATCAAAAGTTGAAGCAGTGATTAATTGGGAGAAACCGAAGAATGTTTCTGAAGTTAGAAGTTTCTTGGGATTGGCCGGGTACTACAGAAGGTTTATCAAGGGATTTTCGCAATTAGCTTTACCATTGACCATACTTACTAGGAAGGATTATTCGTACGAGTGGGATTCGGCTTGTGAAAGGAGTTTTAGGAGTTTGAAGGAGAAGTTGATGACTGCTCCTGTTTTGGTTATTCCTGATCCTAGCGAGTCATATGAGGTATATTGTGATGCATCGAAGAAGGTTTAGGCGGAGTGTTAATGCAGAATGGACATGTAGTGGTTTACGCTTCGCGTCAGTTAAAGGTACATGAAGAGAATTACCCGACGCATGATTTAGAATTGGCGGCCGTTGTTTTTACATTGAAAGTGTGGCGTCACTATTTGTATGGTGTACGTTTTGAGATGTTTAGTGACCATAAGAGCTTAAAGTACTTATTTGATCAGAAAGAATTGAATATGCGTCAAAGGAGGTGGATGAAGTATTTGAAGGATTATGATTTGGAACTAAAGTACCATCCGGGTAAAGCGAACAAGGTGGCAGATGCTTTAAGCAGGAAAGAGTTGCATAGTGCCGAGTTGATGATGCTAGAGTACACCTTAATGGAAAGGTTTAGAGATCTAAATCTTCAATTTAATTGGACTCCTGATTGTGTAGTTATGGGAAATTTGAATATCATCTCTACTCTCTGGGAAGAAATCCAACAAGAGCAAGGGTTGGATGGGAAGTTACAAGAATTGTTGACTCAACCGGGTTTTGTGCGAACTACCGACGGAGTCATTTCGTTTAACCAAAGGATTTGTATTCCTGATAACACGGGGTTAAAACGGTGGATTTTGAAGGAAGCGCATAAGGGTACTTTTACTATACATCCTGGTGCTTCAAAGATGTATCAAGATTTAAAGAGGGACTATTGGTGGTCCGGGATGAAAAGAGATATTGCGGTATATGTGTCGGAATGTGCAGTATGCCAACAAGTGAAAATTGAACACCAAAGGTCGGGTGGCTTGTTACAACCTTTAGAAATTCCGATGTGGAAATGGGATAGTATTTTGATGGACTTCGCAGTGGGATTACCTCGTGCGCAAGGTGGGTATGACTCGATTTGGGTAATTGTGGACCGATTAATGAAATCCGCGCATTTCTTGGCTGTGAAGACTACCTACAAGGCGAGTCATCTCGCAAGGTTGTTTATTTCAGAGATAGTGAGATTGCATGGTATTCCTACTAGTATTGTTTCGGATAGAGATCCAAAATTTACTTCCAGATTTTGGAGAGCTTTTCAACAAGCCATGGGAACGAGGTTGTGTTTGAGTACGTCGAACCATCCGCAAACGGACGGTCAGACGGAACGGACAATACAGACCATGGAAGACATGTTAAGAGCTTGTGTACTTGGAAGTGGAGGGAATTGGATAGATCTTTTGCCGTTGATCGAATTCTCATATAATAACAGTTATCATGCAAGTATCGGTATGGCACCTTATGAGGCGTTATATGGTAGGAAGTGTAGAACGCCATTGTGTTGGGCGGAAGTTGGCGATGATAGAATTTTGGGGCCTGAGATTATTCACGAGACCACGGAAAAGATTAGAATGATTCGGGAAAAGATTAAACAAGCCCAAGATCGTCAGAAAAGCTATGCGGACAACCGTAGGAGACCGTTGGAATTTGATGAGGGTGATCATGTATTTTTGAAGGTTACTCCAAGATTGAGATTGAAAGGACCATTTAAATCGCGGAAATTAAGTCCAAGATACGTAGGACCGTATCAGATTTTGGAAAGAATTGGGGAAGTAGCTTACAGATTAGCCTTACCGCCTTCTCTGTCAGAGATGCACGACGGTTTTCATGTGTCTCAGCTTCGGAAATTTGTTCCAGATCCTCTTCAGCCAGTTTTACCAGATACAATTTAGATAGAAGCTGATTTGACGTTTAACCCTAAGCCGAGTCGTATCACAGGAAGAGAAACTAAAGTGCTGCGAAATAAAGAGATTCCTCTTGTTAAGGTCCAGTGGGACGAGACGCATCCAGGCGATGCAACTTGGGAATTGGAATCAGAAATGCTGGAGGTTTATCCTCATCTTTTCAGGTAATTGTTTTAAATTCGTGGGCGAATTTCTATTTAAGGGGGGGATGTAATACCCCGTAATTTTGTGAACGTTTTGGATGATATTATTATGATCAACTGGGTTCCGGGGGGTACTCTGAGCAATTATTGGAAAAAGTAATTGGAGTAAACCGACGAACTCGGAATTCGATTAAATTAATATTATTTAATTTGGGATTTTATTAATTGGTGCATTAGAGATAATTTGGATAGTTAGTAGTATGACCAATTAATGTTACTTTGGATATTTTCTTTTCATTTTCCTTATTTGGTAAAGTAGAAGAACTTAGAGGAAAAGAAAAGAAAGAAAGGAAAAGGAAGAGAAAGAAGAGGAAATTCTCCCAAGAGCTCTAGATCATCAATCATCGACCAATCTTCATCGTTTCATCTCATCTTCAACCTCCTCATCTTGTAATCCAGGTGGGTTCTAGTTAGACTCTTTAGATTAAGGTTTTATTGAGTTTTAGAGTTAGTTGATATTGTGAGGAATGTGGAATTTTACCATAGAATCTTAATTTAGCTGCTGAAATTCGATCTTTGATTGTTTGTTACACTGGTTGTTATGATTTATCATGTTTTGATGGTTGGTGGTTGTGAAAAGAATGGATTTTGGGGAACCCGTAGCAGGAAAAATTCTGTAGGAAATTTGTGCAAATTTCCACTGCCCATACGCATATGGGGCATGGCCTTACGCGTATGGGGCATGACCTTACGCGTATGGCATGAATGGTACGCGTAATGGAGGAAAATTGGAAATTTTCAAGGGGAAAATAGCTCTGCCCATACGCGTATCACCATGGGCAATACGCGTATGGCTGGGCGAGTCAGTTGGGCGGTACGCGTATGGTACAAGGCAATACGCGTACGGTCAGGAAAATGGTAAACTTGTGTTTTCTCGCGATACTATTTCTCGTTATGTCCATAACTTTTGACTCGGTTATCCGTTTTTAATATTCTTGATATCATTGGAAAGCTAACAGAATGTACCTTCTTATGAAAATGGTTTTAAAGTTGTTGGCCGATTTAATTATGTCGGGATTTTGGGAATAGTGTCGGTCTGTTGATTTTTAGCGTTTAATGGTGTGTAATTGTTGTTAAATATGTATGCATGCTAAAATATGGAATAGGAAGAGTGAGAACCATTACCCTAAATAATGTTGTGTGTGCAATGGAATAGTGACAACGCTCGTGCAAGTAAGGCCGAGGCGTGTGTATTGTGTAATCGTAACCGGTTATTTTTTATAGTGCGTTTCATGGGTCTCGAGCTCCTCTGAAACATATGCACCATTACTTGGAAGGTTTGCTTCCCGTGTTTAGTACGAATGGAACCTAAGGGTAGAGACTTATGATGGTTAACAGGCCATGAGAAGTGACGGTTCACGGCTAACAGGCCGTTGTTCCCGAATCCATTTCGTATGCCAAGTAATTTCGAGGATCCATGACTCGGGTCGTCTTCTAGACGTAGAAGCGGACGGGAAAAGGGGATGCCTTGGTATGGTTATTGATTTGTGAGATTCTTGAGCTAACAGGCTCAGGACGTACTTTGGTACTTGGGTGAGTTAACAGGCTCACCGGTGTGGATACTTTTGTAGTGTGTGTACTCAAAGTCATTTCCTTTCCCTTTTGACTTGAGTTAGGTTTATTAGAACCTTATAGAGCCGAGAGGACTTTAAGATAGGAAACTCACTGAGATTTGATGTATCTCACCCCACTGTTGTTGTTTACATCACAGGTACTGCAGGTTCCGCGAAGGGTAAGGATATGGCCGTGTGACTATCCTTGCTTAGCTGTTGGTTTTGCTTCTGTTGTGGAGTCTTTTGGGATCCTTAGGGATCTAGTTCTTAGTTTTATCTTTTGAACATTTTGTACATATAACATGCCAGGGTTTGGTTTTAGGTTGCTTTGGGCATTTTTATGTATACAATGTTACTAGGAACTTATGTATTTCAGTACCAAACGTACTTTTCATGTATAATATATGATTTGATGCATGTATATATATATGGGTATTACAATTGGTTTGCCTTAATCCTCTACCGACACCGAATTCTGTAGGGGGGCTGCCTTTCACCAGAACAGAAATCCTAGTACTCCGAATACATTCTGAAATCCAACCCCTCCATTTGCTATTGAATCCCATTCTCTCCGTCACAAAATCTAAGTAATTCCAATCCACCGAGTCATACGCCTTTTCGAAATCTACTTTAAATAACATTGTTTCTCGTTTTCTTCTCTTTGCATCATTTGCCACCAAAATACCGTCCATCATCTGACGACTTTCCACGAAGGCACACTGCGCTTCTAAGATTACGTTTTTAATCACTTGTTTCAATCTATTTGCCAATAACATCGATAACACCTTATACATGCATCCAATTAGAGTTATTGGTCTAAAATCACTGAGTTTCGTCTGGTTCTTTATTTTTAGGATTAACGTTATGAACGCACTATTAGCTCTTTTAACCAATCTACCATTCTGATAGAACTCAGAGATGAATCTATTAAAATCATCTTTCATTACATCCCATATATCTTTGATGAAATTGAAATTTATGCCATCTGGTCCTGGGCTTTTCGAGCTCTCAAACTCTCACACTGCCATTTTTATCTCCTCTGTTGAAAATTATGCTGTGAGAAATGTATTATCCCTCTTATTGATACGATTGAACTCCACATTCTACAGCACCGGTCTATTGATCTTTTGTCTTTCAAACAACTTTGAGAAATAACAGGTTGCCTCTTGTTTTATCTCCTGCACTCCCGTCAGCATTGCGCCATTTGATTCGATGCACTTAATTTCATCGATTCTTCTTCTGTTCAATATACATATGTGAAAGAATTTCATATTCACATCTCCTTCTTTGATCTATTTCATACGCGACTTTTGCCAAGCTATTTTGCACATCAAATTTGATAACGTCGATAATTGAACCGTTGCTTTTCTTTTAGTTTTCATCTCTTATTCAGACATAATTTCTGCCTCGCCCCTTGATTCCAACTCATTAATAATTTTCTTTGCATCCTCAATCTTTGCCTCCAGATTTGCTACATGATTTTTGCTCCATTCTCTAAGTTGATTTTTGATTCTCTTAAGTTTTTCTTTCAGAACATATGCACCCCACCCTCGTTCTTCACACGAGTTCCATTTTTCTGTCACGAATTCATGATAACCTTCCAGTTTGCTCCATCTGTTAAAAACCCGAAACGATTTTGGTCCCCAGTTTTTGACTTCATAGCGAATTATAATTGGACAGTGATCTGATAGTCCTTTGTCTATGCACCATTACGAACATTATGGCCAATGTGATAACCATCCTTCTGAGACTACGAATCTGTCAATACGACTCATCGCCGAACCTTCCAAGTTTGACCAAGTGAATCTTCTACCAATTAAAGGTAAGTCTATCAGCTCTGCCTCCACTAAGAAATACTTGAACTCTCTCATTTCAACCCTTCTAGCAGTCTCTCCGACTCCTTTTCGTTCCTCTTCCGACTTGATTGAGTTGAAGTCTCCCAAAATATACCAAATATCGCTTAACTTAGATTTTAATAGATCAATCAGATTCCTCCAGAGCTCTCTTTTTCCCGCTGCCTCACAAGGTGCGTAAACGTTAACTATGTTCACATTAATCTTTTCACTCCCCCATTTAGCTTCTACGCAAATAAAATGTTCACCCACAATCTCATTTACCTTAATAAACACCTTTGGATACCATAACATCAACAACCCACCTGATCTTCCATTTGTACCTTTAAATGAGAAATCAACTTCCATTTTATTCCAAATGTCTGAACATACATTCTTGTTCAGGCTCTCCATTTTAGATTCTTGTATGCATAACATATCCAAATTATATCTTCTGACTAATTGAGCAGCTTATTTCTTTTTTGCTGCCCCCCTAAACCTCTTATATTATAACTCACAATCTTTATGCTGATTGACAAATCCTCTAGCACATTCCCCCTAAGCTCAACTCACAATTCTGCCTCCCTTCGAATTTTTCGTTTTTGCCTCCTTATCTCTCTTTTCCTGTGATACTAACTGTTGTAAAATTTCTCCTTCTTCTCCCATACTAACCACACCAATTTCTTTCCCAAAGTCCCACACCCCTTTTGCGATTTCTCTAGCCTCTCCATGAACAAATTTCCATGCTCCCCCCTCTAAATCATTGATGAACTCAATTTGAGGAGTAATAGTTATTACCTGATAGTTCTCGAATCCTTTTGCGTTCTTGTTCTTTACCGTGACTTTTCTAGTTTTTCTCCTTAATTTTCTCTTCTTATTCAGTATGGATCCTCTCCTTCTTCTTCTCTCTTTTGACCCCATTGCACTTATACCACTTGATAAATTCTTTTCTGATACCGCACTTCTTGATGAATTTTCCTCATCTCTTGTCTTCTTGATGCTTGTCGTTAGATTCTTCTCTATTTGTATTTCCTCAACGCCTTTCGCTTCAACCTTACCATGTTCACTATGTTGACCATCTCCTTTTGTCTCCTTTTGCAGTTATTTTGGACATTCCTTACTTTGTTTATTTGGACTTTCATGAAGACTTCTACTTGGGCCTAGTTTTCCTATATCTGAATTAGTTATCCATTGGGCCTTCAACTCATCTTCTCTTAAGCGGTGCATCCCATCATCAAATGTAGAATTAATTTGGTCCACGTCACCTTTGTTTTTCAAAGACTTCATATGTGCCAATAATTCCATTTGTGGCCCCTCAATACCCGCCCCTCCCAATGTATCAGGCCATTCAATCTCCTTCGTATGTTTTCCAACATAACCTACTGATCTTCCTTCATGTGTTGTTCCCAATATATCTTTATAAATTAGCTGCACTTTTTCTCTCGCCGCCTTTCCATTAAATTCTCCTTCCTCGAAAAAAGCTTCTGACTGTATTGCCATTAATGCTTCATAATTATCCTCTAACTCTTGCTCTTCCACTTCGGTTACCATCGTTGGAAAATGTATTGGTTCATCATCTTCTTCAAGCTCTCCTTCTATGCTTTCATCATTTGTTTCTTCACTTATTGTCTTTGTGGTTTCTGTTAACTTTAATGGACATGTAAATGCTTCCTCCACTACTTTGATTAAGAATATATGGTTATTTATCCTTACTCTCATCAGTTTATCAATAGTTTCTATGGGCGTAGTTCTCAACATAAATCTAGCGTAATCTAATCGTTTCTTTTCTTCTGTATCTTTATCAATGGCAATCAAGTTTCCCAACGAGATGTAGACATAATCAAAGAACTTCCTATTCCAAGCATGTATAGGGGTTCCGTAAATTCGAATCCAAGTATGTATATCCCTCATTATCGCCTCAGGGTACCATTCTTCAATCTTCACGAACCAATGTTTGAAAAGTTCCTTTGCATCATTTATCAATGATCTCATATCTTCCTCTTCGTGTATCTTTAAAAAGACCCGATCTCCACCCATCGGGATAACCTCTACCGAAAATATGCCTTTCTCCTTTAATACTTGCTGCAATCTAGGAATGTCCTCATACTTATGAACTCTCCCCACAAAACCTTTCTTTTCCCATTTCATGTCTTCCTCTAATGCGGTATAACTCATGCCCCTCCACACTTCCTTTCATTCTTCCTGGCATAATTCTTTACCCTGTTGATTGTTATCCCCCCTTTCATTTTTCTTCTCTGTCATCTTATTTTTCATAATGTTCATACCAGGTCTGCTTTCTTTAACCGCTTGTGCATAGCTATAATCCTGCGTGCATTTCTTCGTATCGATGTGAGACTTCATCTTCATTCCTCGTCTTTCTTACTTTGTCTCGTATGTTCTTCTTTTTTCCCGCTCCATGAAAGTTGGCTTTCTTTTATACCATAGATCCTGCAATGTACTTGTATCTCTCCCACTTCTATCAAACTTAGAAATGTTGGCCCATAATTTGTAAGTTCCAAACCATGTATTCTTTAGGTTCTCTTCTAATCTCCATTCCTCTATTATCTTTGCGTATCTTGCGAATCCAAATCGTTTTCCTTATTTATTCCTTTTGGTCGGCATAAACAAGTCTATGAGTTTTCCATACCTTGATATGCTCCCTTTAATCTCTTCCTGCTTGATATCCTTAGGAAAATTAGTGAAATAACACGTTGTAACTTCTCTGACTCTATCTCTCTTTGTACCTATTTGTCTATCTCCTTTCCTTCTCTTGTGGCTCACATACGTCCACTCTTGTTCTTTTTTGCTCTCTTGCAGTGCCATTGTTTATTCATTCATTCTTTGAATGTATATCCTTTGAAAAAAATTGGTTCACTTTACTATATTGGTTATAAGTTCATTATGTTCTACCAAATGAAGCACTAACTTATGTTAATCAATTTGGTGGTTTCTTTTTGTGTGGTTGTGTGTGTGTGTGGTTGTATGTTATTTGGTCGACACCTCTTTGGATTATTTGAAAAAAGGATTAATAATGTAAATTTTTTGAGCCAATATCACATTGATATATTAGTGATTGATAACATTAAACTTTTTGTCTAGGTTGGTTAAATCTCGTGCGAAAGGTTTTAATTCTAATTATCATCAACGGTGCACTCACCCTCATTAGTGTTTAGAACTTTTGGATCTAAGTTAATTTTTTCTTGTTTGTTTGCTTTACACATTGTTTTCTCGATTCATTATAAAGTTTGTTGTGACTCTTGCATTTTTCTTTTTTCCGACACACCTTATGCAGTAAATAGTTTCTTAAATGCATTTTTTACACTATGGGCTTAGAATGCCAATAAGACTTTCGCATGCATTACATTTTAAAACTTAAAAGTATTAATTAATAATTCAAAATGAACATTCTAACACATGAGATCACTCTTCTAAATTATCAATGTATCAACATAAGAAATTTATAAAATAGCTTAACAAAAAATAAATCGATATTCCTTATCAAAGTGATGGTACAAAACTCCAAGCATAAATGTGAATACTTGACATGAAAGTCAATAAAGTAATATCATAAAATAGTATTAAATAACATCAACATAGAATAAGTAATTCAGTATTACTCAATTGTTGCCTGCAGTGTGTTTACGTCATTGCAATCACGCAAACACGAGTAAATTAAAAAGGTGAATAATCGAGTTATAAAACTTCTAATAGCAAATAGTATGAACACATTCATATAACCATAGATGCACATGTTAACACTTATCGTACTTTTTACAAGTCACAAGCTCACTTTCACGTTATATATAATACTTTCACACAACACACATTTATTTACAATTTTTTGCATGATAATTTGATACTTCTACTTCACTTGGTATCATAAAACTCATAGTAATTGACAAAAAACATAGTATATGATGATATATCATTGTTTTCATTTCAATAAATAAAATTTCTCCATCTTATCAACTATATAACTACTAATAAAACATACTACCACTTTCACTAAAATGCCCTTATCAGTTACACAAATTTACATTACAAAAAGGTCAAACTAGTATTAAACAAATGGTCCAATTAATTCCATTTAACTTCCTCTCCTGATATGACACGTGGAAGAGCGAATTTCTTCCTCACTTCAAATTCATTTTTCCCTCAATTCCTTCACTTTCTCATTTTTCCTTTCTCTCTCCATCACCCGTCCCCTCACTACTTTCCTTCTATTGCTTCGTTGTTCTTCTGCTTCCTTCTACTCCACTTGTTTTTCATTTTGTCACCCATTACTTCATACTTTTAACTACAATCTGGATGCCTGAGGCTTACTCAAGCTATGTTTTTATTTGTCTATATTCATTATATGTTTTCAAATGTTTTACTTTGTTGAGGATTTTGTTTATAATCATTCTGATTGTTTAACTTGCTTCAAAGTTTTAATTTTGTTCATGAAATCTGGTTTATCTTTTTTTGATATTCATGAAATTTGTCACGATTCTTCTTTCAACGTTTACAGTTTTGGTTCAACAATAACATCAACAACCCACCTCTTCTTACTTGCTCAAGATATTTTTTAGTATAGGTACTACTACCTTAGAGTAATTTTGTCCAATAATTTTTGTTTTTCATTTTTCACAAATTTCGGTTAGTTTGAATAACTTTTATGGTTGGATAACTCACCTGTTTGGTATATAGATCTAGAAGTTGATTTTTTTATGAGAATAATTATGGTGAGTTAATTATCTTCTTAAATATTCTGCATTTTTTTAACCTGTAACTGATTTGGTTTCAACTTATCAATGACATGTGATTTGTTTTATTTGATTATATCAGTAACCGATTATGGTTTTTCCAAAAGAAGATGACAGAGTCATAGATAGATATGCATAATGGAATCAAATGATTATTTTTCTTTTTCTTTTAGTTTTTGTATGATTTGTTTGGAATTAAGTCATGCATTAACTATGTGTATTTGATTGATTATTTTTTCTTATGTTTTTTACTTTTTCTATTTGGGATAAGTGTTCTTTTTATGTATGTTGACCATTTTTAGTGATATAAGTGATCACATAGAATTTAAGTCTTTAGTAGTAATTGAGGAAAACTTCATGAAGTGGCACGAGACACAATCAATTATATCTAAGCAAGAAAGTGTCATACCCCAAATTTTGACCCTAGATGTCACCATCATTCTAGGAAGCATCAAACATTGCATTGCTAACCCTAACCATTGTTCAAGTTGTTTCTTGTTTTGTTTTGTCTGAAATTAGGGTTTTTGCTCAAGGAAATCAAGGGAATCCTCATATGATCAGTCAATGTTTTGGAATGGTCATCAACCTACCAAGCTTATATACACTGAATATGCTTCTCATTGTCAAGAATCAAGTGCAAGATGGTCTCATTACAAGTTTTATGGAGCTCAATTTCATTTGGTCACCAATTAGGGTTTCATTAGGAAAAAGTCAACTGTGCCTTGACTATTGATCAAATCATGATGCCAAGCCTTGAGGCATGATTCAATACATTCAAATACATCCTTGGAGTCCATCCATGATGATTGAAAGATTCAAGAATGCAAGACCATGGAAGATCAAACAGTTGAATTCATCTGATTATACAAGCTTCATCTGACAAAGTCAACCCTTTGACTTTTAGGGTTTTTGGTCCAAATTGAAGTCATCAAGCCAAATGTCATCAAGACATGTTGGATCAATGAGTTTAAGCATGAAAAACCAAGATTTGGAAGGTTTCTTGCAAATGGGGTAAAGTTAAAGAAACTTGAAATTTTCTAAGTATAGAAAAAACCCTAATTGGGAGGCCAACTTTGAAAGATCATAACTCCAAATCTACAAAGCCATTTTGTGTGCTCCAAAGTTCAAATTAAAGCCCTCACATCATACTACAACTTTGTATGGAGGTGGAAACCACAAAAAATGCATGGATTTTGAGTTATGAGGCTTCAAAGTTTGGGAAAATCTTTGGACACTTAGAAAATTTTCAAGGCAGCTTTTGATCTTTTGAAACATCAATCTTTGAGGCCAGTTTTCATTATGATCCCTTTAGATTCAGAATTTTTGTTAAACATGAAAGTTTTAGAGCATGTTTGGGGCTTTTCAAAAAGTACAAGAACTCCTCCATAGCCTTCTTGAGCTGAGCGTTTCGAAGAGTTGAAGTTGGTGTCACAAAGTTGGTTTTCATGCCATTTTCACAACTTGGCTTGAGAAAAACTCCAAAGCCATGCCCTTATAATCCTACATTTCAGGCCTCATTACTTTTAAACCATTCCATAATCAGAGGTTTACATGATTTAAGGGAGCATTACACACTAATTTGAAGCTTTATCCATTGAATCTTGCCATTTTTGGAAGAAAGGCAATACTTCCATGTTGATAAAGTTACTTTAATGCAAAGTCAACTTGTCTTGAGCTTTCCTTTTGTTCTTTCTGCACTCAACCTTTTCTGAAACCTCAACCACTGTAGAAAGGTGATGTACTTGCACATTGGAACCATGATTTTGCATGAAACCATGTAGTTCATTTCCAAACAAGCCAACTTGCAAAAACTCCAAGAACTTGTTGTTCTGACCAGGGCTTTCCTAAAAATTTTTCCTATAAATAGAGGGACTCATAAGTCTTCAAAAGACACAACAATCATACACAAAAAAACCTCAGCATTCTCTCTTTCCAATAGTTTTGCAAAAACACTACAAATTTGCAAAACCTCTGGCCAGAGTTATTCCCTTCGTGCAAACTCCAAAGAAACTCCACAAACCATCACTAAACACTCCTTAGAACTTGTTCCAACCATCAAACAAGTTCTGTACTAAGCCCTACCATATTCACCATTTTCACACCTTCATTTTGTAAGAAGGCACAGGTTTGGATCTTGAGGCTGTTTCCAATCCATCTAAGCATCCAAACCATTTCCATAAGGGTCAACTAAGCTAAGGAAACCATGCTTACACTTCTGGAAGAGCCCTAGAAGAAGCCTTGGACTGACTCCAAGAGGTAAGCTCCTCATTCCTTGAACTTCACGATGCATGTGCTTTTGATGTCATATTTGTGAAGCAAAATGTAGTTCATACCATGTGCATTTCGTTTAGAACCTTGATTGTATTAAATGAGACAAGCATGTGATGTTTTGACATGTTGAACCTTTATGATGTTGCACTTTTGTTGGTTAATTTTTTATTCATACAGTTAGTTTTAGTTTAAACTAATGACATATTTGGAATCCTTGTTAAAAATGCTACAATTTCCTTTTTTACAAAATGAAATTTGGTTAAGAAATGAGGAAGATATTTGGAGATGAATTTTTGGCCATGGAAGGGTTAGGGTTCGGGGAGAGAGAAAAAAAAGAAAAAGAAATGAGGAAGAAGAAGGTTGAGATGGTGCTGATGTGGTGCCCAAGTGGCGTTGAGGTGTCCATTTCCATGTGTTTGTAAAATATATAACATTGGAATCCCTTTAATAAACGGATGAGAGCGTAGCACCGCTGGTCTAGAAGGAGGTTTTAAGTGTGTTTGCAAGCATAAGGATTGGGGTTCGAATCCCCCTCGCCCTAGTCCTTTTTATTTTTTCTGAATCTCAAGTGTTTTTAACATATATATTCATGTTTCCATCCATATTCACAATGCACGTGTAGTTGAGTTGGCTAATGTTTTGAGTCAGGAGCTGAGTGGCGTGGGTTCAAACCCCATGGATGACATTTCATTATTTTTTATGACTTGTTTATTTAATTTTTCCTTGCAACTTCAAATGGCTATAACTCCTTCATCCCTTAGGCTTTTTGACCCATTCTTTTTGCTGGATTCATATTGCTGCCTATTTTCTTGTGATAAAAAGAGTTTTCCAAAAATATTTATTTTTGTACCACTTATTAATGTTTGAAGTAAGAGGATTTTTAGGGTTTTCTTAAGGACTATGTTGGTTCTTTGATTATTTCCTTTGATGTTCTTTACATATATGGACGTGTTTGAACCATTTATGACTTGTGCAAACTTTGTGTAAGTTTGTCAACTTGTACCCTTTTGTTTTGACTTGATTTTGGCTTATTTATGTATGTTTGCATGTTTAAATACCCTAAACTTTGTCACTTATGCCATGAACGACTTTGTGCACTTATCTTGACCTTTCACACACACACACACACACACACACACACACACACACACACACACACACATACACACACATTTAGATAAGCACCAAGAACCATAGCATGCACTTTAGGTTGTCAGCAAAGTCTTGATCCATATACATTTTTGCTTCCATGTTAAGTGATGTTTTAACTTACACATGTCTATTTTGACTTTTGTAAATGTTCATGCTTGTATATGTGGATCTTTGTGAAGCTTCCACCATGATTGAACCCTAATATACATGTTTAGGTTGTTACCTACTTGTGTCAACATGTTCAATTTGTAACCATGCTTGTTTGTTCAAGGGATGCCTTAACTTGTTCACATAATGTTTGAACTTTAAACATGCCATCTTTAAGCATTCTCACATGCCATCCTTTGTATGCTTTCATATCCATCCACATGTTATTGTCATAAACATGTCATTCTTGCTCAAGTATGTTTGGTTGTCACCATTTGCTATTTTCACTTTGTATCTATGATAAATAATGTCTTAATTTATCCATGTATGCTTCACTACATCTTTGAACTTCATTCATGTTTAGGTGTTGTTATAATCTTTACATGTTGTGCTTGAACTTTGTTTTTTTACCCATGATAAGTAATGTCTTGACTTATACATATTATCTTTGAACCTTAATCCTCCATGTTCAAGTGTTGTCATAACTTTCACATGTTAACTTGAATTTTGAACCTTGCCATGTTTAAGTGTTGTAATAACTTATCCATGCTTTGAAATATTAAATTGTATTCATGATTAAGTGTTGTTACAACTTGTCTTCTCTTGTCTTGTATTCATGATTAAGTGGTGTTAGTAAACTCTAAAGCATGCTTGCCTTAATCATGTACCTAATCTTATCCATGACCTTAGTCTTGTTAGAACTATAACTCATGTTTGTTTAGATGTTGTAACATTTTTGCTTGATTGAATTTGCTTGGTTGTCACCATGTTGATTTAAAACCTCTTTGAACCTTTGTTAAGTCCTTGCTCTAAATGTTGTCACATTTATCTCTATGCTTTGGTTGTAATCATATGCATTATCTTTTGTCACACTTTCATTAACATCATGTTTGAATGTTACTTTGATTTACTTTCCATTGATATCATGTTTGAATATCATATTTGTTCATACTTCATTTAACTTTGTCAAGTTATCTCCCAAAGTGATGTTAGCTTGTTAGCTTACATCCCTAAGTTGCCCTCTATTCCTTAATCCAAGGGAAAATCTCTCTTTTGACTAAATGTCATAGATAGCTCATCATTACCCATCACCCTTTGACCTTGTTAGAGTCATTAGTTTTTTGAGTCTTAGACTTAAGTTAGAATGAATAACCTTTGTGACTTTGTCAAGTCAAGTAAGTGTTAAGACCATAACACTTAATCCCTTTGAATCTTGATCATAATCAAGTATTCATTCATCCCTAGTAGGTGAACTACAATTGCTCTGATTCCATCCTTGTAAGGATATGTAGGCACAAGACCGCGAAGTTTTGGCGAGCATACTTAGTAACTAAGACTTTAGGTCCCTATCTCTCACCACATAACCCAAACACAAATAATAGCAAACAAATATCACAAATACAAGTAAGAGGTTCCTATAGAATACTATAGATACATAGGGTGATAATACGTTCCCTTTATATGAACAATCCTCGATCCCCCAAAATCTCTTAGCATTGTTGTTACTTTGCAAACTTATGGTTGTTTACGATCTTTACCCTTTCCCCTTGGATAAATCAAAGCTCGGTGGTGAATCTTCAAAAGATTTGTGATTCAAGTTTAATCAATAGCTTGATATCCAATTTTCACCATAACAAAAAGCATGCATAAATATTGCTTTCAATGATCAAAAGTTTAAAATCTTGATTATTAAGTATTCAAAGCGTATCATTGTAATATGATTGAAGTACTGATTCATTTACATTGTAAAAATAATTTGTTGTTATTTGGTAGGTGTTGCACCATCACTCATTTACACTTATCTTAATGTTAAAATGTTATTGAAATACTTTATGAAGTGGTACGGGACACAATCAATTAGATTCAAGTAAAAAAACATACATAAATATTACTCTTAATGTACATTTGAATACAATTTTACTGTACAAAATTATTTTGACCTTTGCGGACACACGAGTATTTAACTACTTCCAAACACTTACTTGAATAACATATAATATGTACCATGATTTTATTTTTTTTCATGTGATTTGATGTTTTAATTAAATTTATTTCCTTTTCTTTTACTTTTATACCTTTTATTATATAGCGTGAATGAAAATTTTATTTTAATTATTTTGATAAGAAAGGAAACTCTAAAACTAAAGAAAAGTTTAATAATAAAAAAAAGGGTTAATGAAGTTTTTGGTCCTCCTAAATATCACATATTTCACTTTTAGTCCCTCCAAAAATTTCCTTCAAAGAATGGTCGTCATAAAATTCTTAATTTTAACTTTTGGTCCCTCCTGCCAAAATCGTCGCTAAAACCGTCGCCATTTCCGTCGCTAAATAAAAAACCGTCGCTAAAACTTGCTAAAACCGTCGCTAATTCTGTCTCTAAGTTGTAAAAGTCGCCGCTAATTGACAGGAGGGACCAAAAGTTAAAATTAAAAATTTTATGAGGACCATTCTTTGAAGGAAATTTTTGGAGGGACTAAAAGTGAAATTGAGATATTTATGAGGACCAAAAACTTCATTAACCCTAAAAAAAACTACTATAAGTTTTCATGTTGAAAATAGAGAAAGAAGATAACTTGATACTTTGAAATCTTGTAGTTGTAAGAACAAGATTTGGTTCTACATCTGCCCTTTAGTTTTGATGATAACAATACATTATTTCTTAAAGAACAATTTTGTATCCCAACAGTTTTGTCTAGTGTGTAGCTTTTTCTAACAGGTTTTGACTCTGAAGAATTGGCGTGTGACGTCATCAGATTCTTGACTCAACACACTCTGACTCTGAAGAGATACAAATGTACGCTTCACAAGATTACGTCAAGTTCTAGAATGCTCTTAAACAACGGTTCTGATGAACATTTGTGCTAAAGCTTCTAACTGTGACTCTAATAGAAGAGCCTCTGAAGGTTTATCAAGCTCTCAAGATTCTGAAGACCAAGTTTTGAAGACCAGGTTTTGAGGAACAATGTCAAGACTTTGAAGACTAAGGTTTTGAAGTTTATTTCAATCAGACTCTTGATCCTTCTAAATATGCTTCAACAACATATACTCAGATGCCTCTGAAGATTAGAAGATAAGATCAAAAGGTTTTACTTGAGAAAAATAGTACATAGTACATGATCAAATATTCCTTCCACTATGCTAATTTTGTGGAGTAAGGATTGTTCTATTATACCATTTTGTCTCCCACCTCTACAAACCACTATGCAAGGTGCCAACTCATTTATGAAATTTTTCATTCTACCTTCCAACGGATCTTTTCATTGCCTATATAAAGGAGACTTAGAAGAATGGATGAAGCTTCTAATTCATGCAAGACTAAGTTATTCATGCAACACCAAAACTTTTATTGAACATATTATTATTGTGAATAGAAACACACATAGAGCTTTTGTTCGTTTTGGTGTGATATTTCATTGTAGTTAAACTTTGTGTAATCTTTTTTCTTAAAAGTAACTCCATAAACACATTTCTTGTATCTCATTGTTTTGAGATTGTATTTCTTGAGAGACTAGGGTCTAGTCAGGATTCTCGAGAAGATAATGACGGGTAGTCATTGTGTGTCTGTAATCAGGTCGATTATAGTGGATTAAGTCCTTGTTGATAAGGAAAAACCACTCTGGCGGTGGAGTGGACTAGATTTGTTAACAGTGAACCAGGATAAAAATATTTGTGTTCATTTATTTTTGTCTTTGTTTCATCTTTGAGTGTCTTGGGTGCGAAAAAGTTATATCTTAGAAACCTAATTTAAACCCTCATTTCTTGTGTTTCTTGTCATCTTCAATTGGAATCAGAGCTCCGATTCTGGTATTGATTATGTATCAAACACTTAAACGTGTCAGATAAAGATCCATTATGTGAAATTCAATGGTAAGTTGGTAACTATTCCACCACCTCCACCTGCTGTAAATGATAGAGATCACTATAACGCTAAACCTCCTATTTTTGATGGAGAAAGATTTGATTATTGGAAAGATAGAATAGAAAGCTTCTTTCTTGATCATGACGTAGATCTATGGGATATGGTAGTTAATAACTACATACACCCTGTAGATGTTAGCGGTAATAAAATAGAAAGAAGAATGATGACGAATCAACAAAAGAAAAATTATAAAAATCATCACAAAGCTAGAACTACTAGCTAAAAGCCATTTCATATACTGAGTACGAGAAGATAACAAATAGAGACTCTGCTAAGTCAATATCCGATTCTTTAAGGATGACTCACAACGGAAATTCCCAAGTAAAAGAAACTAAAGCACTTGCTTTGATTTAGAAATATGAAGCATTCACGATGGAAGAGAATGAAACTGTTGAGAACATGGTCTTAAGGTTTCAAACTCTTGTTGCAGGACTGGAGGTCCTGGACAAAGGGTATTCTACTGATGATCATGTGAAGAAGATAATCAGAAGTCTACCTAAAAGATGGATACCTATGGTAACTGCGTTGAAATTATCAAAGGATTTGAACAACACCTGTATTAAAGAACTTTTTATTTCTTTAAGAAGTCATGAGGTTGAGCTTTAAGAAGACGAGCCCTAAAGAAAGAGCAAATAAGTTGCTCTGAAGTCCTCGAGAAAGTCTAAAGAAGAAGATGAGTTATCTCTTCTATCAAGACAAGTGTATCAACTCTAGAAGAAAAGAAAAGGCAGATTCAAAGGACAAAGAAGGACATGTCGTCGTTTTGAGCCTACTTTTGGATCCAAGAAAGTTGGATCCAGCAAAGAAGCCATCTTCTTTAAGTGCAAGGAGCCATATCATTACAAGAATGATTGTCCCAAGCTGAAAAAGGACAGACCCAAGAAGAAAGACTTCATAGGGAAGAAGGGTCTGATGGCTACCTAGGATGATTGAGAATCCTCAGAAGATTATTCTGAGGAAAAGCAAGCTAATGTGGCGCTGATGTCATGCACATAAGCTCCTGCTGAGAAAGATCTATCAGAATCTAAATCTAAGTTAGACTCAAAAGAGGTATTTGCTGAACTCTCTCACTCTGAACTTGAATCCAGTTTAACAGAAGTTCAGGATAAGTATCAGAAGCTTCTGAGCAAATACAAGGACCTGAAAAAGGTTCATGTATCTGAGTCAGAAGTATATTGTAATCTCAAGAAATATCTTCTTAAGTTTAAGTGAAGAAAACTTTATTTTGAAAAATAAGAGTTCCAAACTTGAGAAGGAAAATCTTTCAGAAGCCTCTACAGACTCTGATAATGTCATAAAGAAGTATGACAAATCTTTCCAGAAATTTCGGGCTAGAAGCCTAAATAGAAGCATTATGGCTTCAATGATTTATGGTTTTAGCAGAAACGAAACAAGAGGAATTGGTTATGATTCTGATGAAGAATCTAATTCTAGAAAAGATGATAAACCAAAGACTCTCTCTTCTCATTTTGTCCCTTCTGGTAAACAAAATGGTGTTATGCATAAAGGTAAAGTTGTTGCAAAACCTAATGCTAAAGCAAAAACTCATACTTAATTCAACTATGCATACATGTATTCATATCCTGCACAAAAACCCAAAATTGTTAGAAACTCTGGGAAGACTAACCCAAAAGGACCCATAAAGATGTGGGTACTTAAGGATAAGATAATATTTGTTGCAGACATCCTTAGCAGCGCAGCTGAAACACCAGTCATGGTACCTGGACTATGGATGCTTGCGGAACATGAAGGGAAGAAGACATATGTTCCAAAGCCTGAAACTTAAGCCTGGAGGCTTCTTCGATTTTGAAGGTGATTAGAAAGGGAAGATCATTGGCTCTAGAAAAGTTGGTAATGGTTCTCTCGCCTCTATTACTAATGTTTTATTAGTAGAAGGATTAATGCATAACTTATTGTTCATAAGTCAATTAAGTGACAATGGTTTGATATAATCTTTAATCAAAAGACCTGTAAAGCTGTCAGTTAGAAGGATGACTTGATTTTTTTAATGGAAAAAGGAAAAACAACATTTACAAGATTATACTTTTTGATATGAAAAATCAAAATGTAAAATGTCTTATGTCTGTAAATGAAGAGCAATGGACTTGGAATAGACGATTGGGCCATGTTAGCATGAGGAGGGTTTCTCATCTAAATAAGCTTGATTTATTCAGAGGCCTTCCTAATCTGAAGTTTGCTTCAGATGCTCTTTGTGAAGCATGTTAGAAAGGCAAGTTTTCTAAAGCTTCCTTCAAAGCAAAAAATGTTGTTTCCACCTCCAGACCATTGGAACTTCTACACATTGACCTGTTTAGACTAGTGAAAATTGCTTCTATCAATGGTAAGAAGTACAGACTAGTCATTGTAGATTACTACAGTCGATGGACAAAGGTTAAGTTTCTAAGACACAAGGATGAGTAAAATTTTATGTTTGCTACCTTCTGTTCTCATGTGTAAAATGAGAAAGACTTTAGAATTGTTAAAGTCAGAAGTGATCATGGTGGGGAGTTTGAAAACAAATACTTTGAGAAACTCTTTGATGAGAGTGGCATTTCCCATGATTTCTCCTGCCCTAGAACCCCGCAACAGAATGGATTTATAGAGAGGAAAAATAGAGCTTTGAAAGAGATGGCAAGGACTATGATCAACAAGACTAATGTGGCTAAAAAATTTTGAGCAGAGGCAGTCAACACAGCGTGTTACATTCAGAACATGATCTCTATAAGACCTATTTTGGGTAAGACTCCCTATGAATTGTGGAAGAATAGAAAACCTTACATTTCATATTTTCATCCTTTTGGTTGTGATTGTTTTATGTTAAACACTAAAGACAATCTCAACAAGTTTGATTCTAAAGCACAAAGGTGTATTATGTTAGGATACTCTGAATGCTCTAAGGGCTATAGGGTATTGTAGCACCCCAAAATTTTCCTCCTCTTTTTCTGACCTTAATTGGCTTTTGTTTTGCACTTATTTGCATCTTTCTTAGGTCATAACTGCATCAATCATACATTTTCATGAGCTTCTAAGACGTGGGATCAAAGGAATTTTCTTATTATCAGTGATTTGCCCTAGGCAGTGGTGATTCAGTCGGTTACTATTTCAGGTCAAGTTGAAGCAAGGTCCGAATTCACATTATCATGAAGGTCTTCTTATTCAGAGGTTCATCAAGCTCCAGCGTTTTTGTATTTAGAGGATTCATCAAAAGCACTGGGTTAAGGTTTCTTGGGTGTGAATCAGGGTTTGACTCCTTCTCAGTTCAAGTCATCTTCTTCAAGATTTATCAGTGTATCTCAAGGAGGATTAGGGTTTTATTCATGGTTGAGCTTGTGGACTGTTATCAGTTGAAGATCATGAGATTATAGGTTTTCATGGCTGATCATGTTTCTTTCTACCTCATGCCTTATCTTTGTCCTCAAGGTTTCTTCAAGGGGTTGTTCTTGTGTTGAGATCAGTGGTTATAAAGGCATCTCGGTGTTCATGGAAGAGATCCAGTTGTGAAATCATATTGTGGTTAAAGATCCTCTCATTTGCTTATTGCTTGTCACTTTTAATGCAAGATGATATGAACTTGAGATTGAAGTGGGGGATTCATTAAGATAGCAAGTTTGATTTAGGAATCAAAGGTGTTCAATGAAAAGGACGCATGTGGATTACGTGGAATTCCAGATACAAAAGTCTTATCAATACCCATATTCAATTCATGTCATATCTATTTCAACCTTAAATCATTATCCAATTCCTAATATCCATTTCCAAATCCAATTTTATCCACAACCAAATGTCCATATCCATTTCAATTTCATCTCATTATCCAATCCTAAATAACCATTTTTCTTACCATTTTTCCAAATTCAATACCCATTTTCAATCCAAAACCAAGTATCCATTTTAAAACCAAAATTACATTACCAATATCCAAATTCCAATATCCACTTTTTTCAAGCTAGATTGTCCAAAAACCATATTCGAGTTCAAGTTCAATATCCATTCCAATTCAAAAATCCATTTTTATAACCATTTTTTTATTCCACATTTTAAACCATTTTTAAACCCATATGTTAGAACAAGTTGTAAATATCCGTTCTAATTCCATTTTAATTCAAAATCCTCTTTTGTTTTTTACTCATATCTTAAACCACCTTTGTCCAAGTTTCATTTTCACTTATTAACCATAAGTCCAAAATCCATATTTTTCTTTCATAATTAACACCAATTGCCTTCAAACTCACAGATGTCCAAGGGAGGATTACCATTTAGTAAAGCTGTGATAATTGGGTCCCACGAGGCATTTTGTGTGTGGCAGCATGTGTCGAGGCCGCACACACCAATAACATGATCTTGTTGTGAGAAAAATTGAGTGCATAGCAAACCAAAAACCCATGTCACGCTGCAACACAAAAGGAGATGCGCAATGCCAAATTTGAAATAAAATACGATAGCTAAAAAAGGCTTCATGATCAGCAGTACAACTATGAAAAACGTGTGGTTGTCAATGGAACATCAGGCTATAATGTGGTGTAATCAACTGGTTGTTCAAGTATCACACACCCTTCTCAGCTTGATAGATGCAAGAACCAGACAATCTCTTTCTGATTCTCAGAAGAGGCTGGAAGTTTTGGCAAGAATGCTTATAGTGGAATATCACATAATAACACCAGAAGATACAATTAATAGCAGAAAATCATAACAGAAACTCAATCGCCACTATAACAGAAAGGGAGGGAAATTACACAGTAGAAGATAACAAAACCAAATTTATCATAACAGAATCACAAGAAACCTCTAACCAATTCATCACAACAGAATTTCAGAGAAAAGATATAACAGAATTCACAAAAAGCTTCTAACAGAAAAATAACAGAATCATAACTAAAAATATCATTCTCTATTTTTTCACCATCTTTTTCATACATAAGCTATCTCCACGTTTCGCCCACCCTTCTTTATCTTCTCTGCAGAATTCGTCATCACCATAGTATCACTCCCCCTCAACACTTTCATTCTTCAATCAAGAACTACCATAACCTTCATCATCATCAATTATTCACCTGCAAGAAATCAACACAATAGGTTCAACCAATTAACATTATTCTTCTGCAATCACACGCACAACATCATCATCACATCACCATCATTACAACTGCAACAACCTGCAACAACTTCACACGGAAACATCACCATCACATCATCATCATCTTCGCATCGACATCTTCGATTCATCAACCTGCAAGGAGAATTTGGAATTCAATCAATCGCACAACACCGTAGCCGCGACTCGCATGGAGAACAAAAAAATCAACAACAAGATTGAAGAAGCAAAGTGTAGAAGAAGCAAATCGGAACGCAACAACAGAAAAGTAGAAGAATGAGAAGGTATAGCGAGAATCGAACGAGTTTCATACCTTGAACTTCACAGAGTTTCTTCCTCTTTCATCGTTGCGCGATTGCGGTAATCTTGCTTTGAACTTCGTCTTGTATCTGCCATAATTTGTTTGCGTCATGATTATTGATCCTTAGCTGGTTTATCTACCGTGGTGATATGTGCGCGAAGCGATCGCGTGAGCGAGAATGAGATTTTGATGAGTGAGAGGGCGAGTTATTGAGGCGAGGTCGTGGTGAGGCTTTAGAGTCTTCGCCGCTGCCGGCGTGTTGCTACGACGGGGCAGAGCAATTCGTCTTCGTTGGGTTTCATTTAAATGAAGAGAGGAAGAAGGATGTTGAGCATGGACGAAGAGTGTGTGGCAGAAGGTGAGACGACATGTTGATGGTTTTTTGTTCTGGCGTGGTGTTTTTGAAGGAGAAGATGATGAGGGACAATTAAAGAAGAAGAATAAGGGACGACGGCGAGCTAGAGAGAAGAGAGTGAGGTATTGATGTAGCTGAGGACCATTAGGGTTCTTTTCTTTTAAAAAAAAACTAAGTATTTGTCTTCTCAACGTGGACTGGGTTTAGGCCCGTTTTGTGGTTTTTTTTTTTGCTTTTTCTGTTTACACACCTCCTAAAGCACTCTACACCCCCTGGCTTCATAAAGGATCTTTGGGCCTTAAGCCCATATAGTTTCCAACCACACTCCCAAGGCTAATCCTGCACCCTTATTGCTATTTTAGTTTTTATTTTTTAATGTTTTGTTATTTATTTTTGTTAATTAATTAATTCTAACTTTTCAGAATTAGATTTACTTTATTAATCGTAAAATTAGATAATACTTTTAGAATTAAATTTCTTTAGTCTTAGCTTACAATCTTAGAATTAGTTTAAAATTAGATTTTTTAGAATTAATTCATAACTTTATAATTAGTTTTTAACTTTAGAAACTAATCTTGAACTCAGATTGTAATTGTCATTTTGATTGTTAATCTCAACATTGATTTTAGTTAATTGCTAATTTTGACTAAACTAATTCTTGGCTCATTTCTCTTGGATTTTCTTTAGTGGAACAAGTTGATATAACCTTGTTTATATTTTTTATTGTTTCTCTTGATTTTGTATGGACTATTTTTCATAACCTTGTTTGGACTAATGAGATCTCTTGATGCAGATTGTGCTTAGTCCCGAATATCGTTTGAACCAATTCCTGATGTTAATGCTGGTTCTCCTAGTTGATTACCTTGGATGATAGTTGCTTACATTTGATTCCAGTTAGATTCTGACATGTTTTGAACTTAATGTTAGATACTTGACTGTTGGACCCTCTTACTTGCTTGAAGTTGTCATACCCCAAATTTTGACCACTAAGATTTCCCATCATTGTGCAAATCATCAGCACAATATGGATGTACCTTTGTACCTCATTAGTCTCCCCAAAGGTGGGTGAGCATTCACTACAAACAGGATTTAGGGTTTCAAGCCCTCGCAGAGCTCTTAGACAAAGGGTCAATCAAGGAATGACATGATCTTCAACTTGTCTAGCCTCTCAAACATCCACAATGGATCAAGAGGACTCCCACTTCAAGGATTAAGCACAAGTTTGCTCCCTTCTAGGTGGATCAAGCCTCAGGATCGCCAGTGTCACCAAATTAGGGTTTGGTCGACTAGGGCCTCCAGATGGAAATTTTCCTCTGGGCATGAGCCAATGCTTCAAAGCATAACCTAAAATGCTCCGTGGAACATCATAAACCCCATCATCAAGTCAATTTAGCCTCAGGGGATGCATACATCAAAAATCAGGAATTAGGGTTTCTTGACCTAATTCACCCCTAAGTTGACTTTTGGGACAAATCATGAGCCAAGACCTCAAGACATGATTTGAGGGTCTCCAACATACCACGTTGATCCATTTGCAACAATGGATTGACCCAAGAAGCTTGAGCAACAAGTTTCAATTTCATCTGAACCACAGTTGGGGTTTCGCGGGAAAAGTCAACTGTAGCTTTGACTTTTGACCAGGACATGCTCCCAAGCCGTGGGACACGATTAAATACACCCTATAACACCCATGGAACATGTCCATCAATTTTGATTTAGGTCAAGGACATGATTTCCTGAAGAATCGCACAGTTTGGAATTCATCTGATAAAAAGTCAACTGTGCACAAAAGTCAAACTTTGACTTTTTGAGATTTTTCATAAAAATGGTTTTTTAACCCTAAAATGATGTTAATGTGTGATTGGAATCATCATTCATCAAGAAAAATCAAAGAAAGTGGGATAACTTGTAAAAGGGGTAACCATAAAAACTTAGAAATTTTTCTAAGTTATGAAAAAAAGTGGCAAGGGTACCAACTTTGGAGGATCATAACTCCTAAACCACAAAGCCATTTTTCCCCATCCAAAGCTTGATTTGTAGCCCTCATTACCCTCTACAAAAACTTCAACTAGACCTAAGTCCAATTCATTAAGGATTTTGAGTTATGCTTGGATCAAAATGGCTAAAAAGTTAAAATTGACATTTTTCAGCACAATGTCCCAACTTCAAGGCTGTTTTTCTCCATGATCCAAGTTGAACCAGGTCTAATGTTAAACATCAAAGTTGAAGTACATCATCTAAGCTTTCCGAAAAGTCCTAGAACGTCCATATAGCATACTCGAGCAGGGAGTTATGGATCTTACAAAATGGCTTGCTGAAGCTGAATTTTTCAAGGCAGATTTGCACATTTTTTGTGCCACACGAATTTTCAAGCCTTGTCATCAGTTTGGACACATCTAAGGATCAAATCCAAGTGGGATGATCTGATCCATGAACCTCCCAAGTCCAAGGAACAAAGAAAAGCATGCCAAAGCCTAGAAATCCCTAAAAGAGGGACAAAACTCCAATTTTGGTTTGGAGCATTTAATGGATGCTTAGAGGCGGCATGTACTGAGCCATTCTCATCTGAAATTAGTCAAGACTTATCCAAGACCAAGGGAACCAGCAGCCTGTGCCCCAACCTCTAGTCAATGGCTAGAGGAGACTTGGATTTCCATTGGCCAACATGGAACAAACACCTGCTGCAGCCACCATTCACTGTGGATCCCAAAACAAACTTGCTCCACTATAAATAGAGCTCATTTGTGCTCAGTTTGAGTACACCAAAGCCATCAAACAGATGCTTTCCTCAAATTCTCTCTTTCACTCCAAAATGCCTTCATTAGTAAGGAAATTCTGAGTTTTTGAGCTAGAGAGCAATTCTACTCAAACTAATCACACACACACACCTCATATATATCATATGTAAGCTGTGCAAACCATCAAAAGTGACCTGTAATCACAACATCACAAAGTCACCTCTCAAAACCTCAAAATGACACTTTTTTGCATTTTTCAAGCCATGTCTTGATTCAGTCACTTTCCAAACCAGATAAAACCTCAAACACACTCTAAATATCATCCTTGAACTATCCCAAATGGTGCCACACATCTGGAACACCATTTGAGAGAGTTGGCATTTTGGCCGTTTTTGACCATTTCGCGAGAAAGTGCACAAACTTGCTCCAGAGGTTTCCAGCCAATTCCAACCATCCTAAAAGCTTCTAAGAGGTCATTTGAGGTTGTCCAAAGCATCAAATCATTTCTGGAACAAAGCACTTGGAAGGTTGCCCAAAATCTCCAAAAAAGAGGTAAAATCCACAACTTGAATTCTTTGAATCACGCTTTCCTTTGTTGTCCACATACATGCATCATATTAAATAATTCTTGAGGTAAAAATGTAGTCCTTAATGTGTATGTTGTGATCCTCCAACTGTTTGCATTTTGACATGTTTTTATGTGGAATTTTGGTTGTTTTGAAACCATGTTCAGTTCTGTCTTTTCTTCATTGGTGTGTTCTATACATTAAGTTTTAGTTTGCATGAGTAACACCATTGGATTCCTTGCGAAAAATCGGTCAAGATAGGTTTTTACGGATTTCAATTCCGATGAAAATTGAGAGAGTTACGCGCGTTGGAAATTTTACGCGAAACAACGTCGAATTAACGATAGCGGTTCTGTTTTTTCGCTTTGTACAGTGAGTTTCCGAGTGCGTGAATAATACCCTTGGATTCCTTGCGAAAAATCGGTTAAGATAGGTTTTTACGGATTTCAATTCCGATGAAAATTGAGAGAGTTACGCGCGTTGGAAATTTTACGCGAAACGGCGTCGAATTAACGATAGCGGTTCTATTTTTTTGCTTTGTACAGTGAGTTTCCGAGTGCGTGAATAACACCATTGGATTCCTTGCGAAAAATCGGTCAAGATAAGTTTTTACGGATTTCAATTCCGATGAAAATTGAGAGAGTTACGCGCGTTGGAAATTTTACGCGAAACGGCGTCGAAAACAACGATAGCAGTTTTTGTTTTTTAATTTCTGCGTTCTGTGCGTCGATTTTCCGTGTGCGTGAGTAATACCATTGGATTCCTTGCGAAAAATCGGTCAAGATAGGCTCTTGCGGATCTTGATTCGGTTAAAAATCGAGAGAGTTACGCGCGTTGGAAATTTTATGCGAAACGATGTTTTTACACGCAGCAGCTCTGGTTTTTTTATCGCTGCGTTTTGTACGTTGAGTTTCGGCATGCGTGAGTGATACCATTGGATTCCTTGCGAAAAATCGGTCAGGATAGGCTTTTGCGGATCTTGATTCGGTTAAAAATCGAGAGAGTTACGCGTGTTTGAAATTCAACGCGGAACGATGTTTTTAATCGATAGCAGTTTTTGTTTTTTAATTTCTGCGTTTTATACGTCGATTTTCCGCGTGCGTGAGTAATACCATCGGATTCCTTGCGAAAAATCAGTCAGGTAGGTACTTCTGGATTTTGATTCCGATAAAAATCGAAAGAGTTACGCGTGTTGGAAATTCGGCGCGGAACGATATTTTCAAAACGATAGCAGTTTTTTCTGCATTTTGTGCGTCGATTTTCCGTGCGCGTGAGTAATACCATCGGATTCCTTGTGAAAAATCGGTCAGGTAAGTACTTCCTGATTTTGATTCCGATAAAAATTGAGAGAGTTATGAGTGTTTGAAATTTGATAAAAACGTGTTGAAAATTAAAGTTTCGGTACTCGTTTTTACCCCAAAAAAATGTCGGAGATGATATTTTGATATCTTTCCTCTTTTTCTTACTTTTTATTTTCAAAACTCAACCAATTTTTTTCACATAGCAAAAAATCATCATTTTCCAATTCGTACCCCATAATATTTTAATCCAAAAAAATCACAAAAAAAGTATTATTTTTAATATATTTAAAAATAGTGTTTTAAATTGTTTTAAATGCTTTTAAAATGATTTCTTTTTTTTTCTTGATTTTTAAAACCAAAATGATTTTTAATATTTATGTTGATAAAATATTTTTTTTCATAAACTTTAATTATTATTTAATGATTTTATTTGATATTTTTATCATTTTTTACTTAATTTTTCTTGAAAAAATGCCTAAAAAATGAAATTGGGGTTTTCTTTGATTTTCACCCTAACAAATCTTTTTTAAACACTTGGGCCTCTAATAGAGTGTAAGACCCAATCCTTTTTTGACCAAATCATTTTTGGGCCTCATTCATTGTATAAGCCCCGATACCGTCAAAAACAAACGGCGCGATCGTCGTCTTTTTAAGAAATAACCTTGGGCCTCTCCTCGAGCTATAAGACCCATTCAAAACTTTTGGGCCTCTATTAGAGTGTAAGACCCAATCCCCTTTTAACCAAAACAATTTTGGGCCTCACTTATTGTATAAGTCCCTCTGCGTTAAAAGAAAACTTCGGCGCGATCGCCATTTTCAAACGAAAATCAACTGGGCTTCTCTTTGAGCTGTAAGTCCCAT
Organism: Lathyrus tuberosus; assembly: GCA_022829125.1. NCBI lineage: Eukaryota > Viridiplantae > Streptophyta > Magnoliopsida > Fabales > Fabaceae > Lathyrus > Lathyrus tuberosus. The sequence continues at coordinate 968,679 of JALAZF010000617.1, read as the reverse complement.
TTCTTTTCATTTTTTAACACTTGGGCCTCTATTAGAGTGTAAGACCCAACCCTTTTTTAACGAAACAATTTTGGGCCTCAGCTATTGTATAAGTCCCGATACGTTAAAAATCTCGGCGCGATCGCCATTTTCAAACTGAAAATATTTTGGGCCTCCCTGAGTTGTAAGCCCCATCTTTTGTACAAAAATACACTTTGGGCCTCTAATAGAGTGTAAGACCCAACCCCTCTTTTTTATATTTTCTTATTATCTTTTAATAATTTGGAAAATTAATAACTCATTCAATTTTGATTATTTTTTATTGATTCTTTTTCTGAAAAATCACAAAAATAGTAAAATATTTTATTCTACAAAAAATCAAATTTATATTATTTATTTAATATAGTTGGTATTTTTGTGAATAAATTCATTTTTAATTGTTTTTAAGCATTTTAAAAGTGAATATTCATCTTGAAAATAAAGACTATGGGCCTCCCCTCGTGTTGTAAGCCCCATTTCTTTTCTTTAAACTCTTTGGACCTCTAATAGAGTGTAAGACCCAATCCCTTTGTAAATACCAAAATTTTGGGCCTCAGTCACTTGTATAAGTCCCACGGTGTTTCCAAAACCTCGGCGCGACCGTCGCCCTTTTCAAAATTAACCATTGGGCCTACCCTCGAGTAGTAAGACTCATTTCTTTTCTTAAAACTCACTTGGGCCTCTTGATAGAGTGTAAGACCCATCCCTTTGTACAGAAAACCTTTCTTGGGCCTCAGTCACTTGTATAAGTCCCTCTGTACAAATTCAACAGTGCGCTCACTGATAAAACCCTGGGCCTCTCCTTGAGCTGTAAGCCCCAAATCTTTCTTTTTCAAAGCACTTTCTCCTTTGATTTTGAATATACTGTTGTTTTCAATCTTTCTTTGTTGAACAACTAACCAAACAGCATGGAAGCTCTACAACCGAGTAAGTGTTTACCCGCTTTCATTTACCGCTTTCATATATATATATATATATATATATATAACTGTATTGTGGGACTGTTTCACTGTAAGTCTCCTTTCATAAACTCATATATATATAACTGTATTGTGGGGCTGTTTCGCTGTAAGTCTTCTTTCATAAACTCATATCAACTGTGTAATAATAGTATAGATATTTAGAGTTTCCCCGGCAACTACGTCTAGAACTAGGTGACGCCGTTTCGTTTATTCGTAGAAATAGACAACTAGATCCCCAATAGGATCACCAGATACAGTCTTCTCTTCGGCTGTCCTCATTAGGAATTGTCAAGAAACTCTACTCCCCAAGATGAATGTCTTCTCCGTGAATGGCATCTTTGAGTTTCTTCCAAATTCTCGAACTTTCCTGACTTAACCTATTCCTTGTGAATAGCTTGCCTTGAATTTCTCGGGGTTTGGGGACCCACGAGCTTCCTAAAAGCATCGGCCTCCTCTTGGGCATCGTACAAGGACCCACAGGCTTCCTAAAAGCAACCCCGCCTCCTCTTGGGCTTCGTACAAGGACCCTACGGCTTCTTAGAAGTATTCATCGCCTCCTCTTAGGCTTCGTATAATGATCTCTTCCTCCGGGAATGATAGCCTCCTCTTGGGCTTAGTACAAGGACCCGTCGGCTTCTTAAAAGTTTCCAGCCTCCTCTTGGGCTTCGTACAAATTGTCCCGACGACCTCCTAGAGGTATAGGAACAGAACTTAATCATCTCCATAGAACAGTCCTGTCATAGAGTCTACTACTGTTTCTCAAAGCATAGTACAAAAGACAAAACTTTAGACACGGACAGTCTAACTTCCTTGAGTCTCAAAGACATTCTCAAGTGACCCCTTCGTTAAATAGGAAGGAAACCCGCAGACTCGGACAGTCTCAATACCCCTTGGATTTCCCGCTTCCTTAAAGAACAGGAATAACCCAGATCCTTGAATCAAATCCCTGAGTACAATGTTGCTCATATAAGAACTGATTTTCTCTTTAAAATCAGTATACTGGACCTGTCACTTAACTGAAACAGTTATCATGGCCTCCTCTTGGGCTTTGTACAATGATTCTACCCAGCGAAGTTAACGTTTAGCCTCCATCTCGGGCTTCGTACGAGATACCAAAATTCTCCCCAGCGGAGTCAAACAACGTTTAGCCTCTCTCTCGGGCTTTGTACGAGACACATAAGAGACTCCCTCGTTGAGTCAATCACCTTTTAGCCTCCATCTCGGGCTTCGTACGAGATACAAAGACTCCCTCGTTGAGTCAATCAAACCTTGTAGCCTCCATCTCGGGCTTCGTAAGAGATACAAAGACTCTCTTGTTGAGTCAAACTTTTAGCCTCCATCTCGGGCTTTGTACGAGATACAAAAACTCTCTTGTTGAGTCAAATAGCCTCCATCTCGGGCTTTATACGAGATACCAAAAGATTCCCTCGTTGAGTCAAAACCTTTTAGCCTCTCTCTCGGGCTTTGTACGAGACACATATTAGCCTCCTCTTAGGCTTTGTATAAGAAAACCACTGGTTGATCCAATCAACCTTTTAGCATCAAAGTTGTGCCTCATTCACAGTACACAAACATCAACAACTCCTTTCCCTTCATCTAATCACTGTAAGCGGCAAGCCTCTGGATCATCTACATCCATGCCACTGTCCCTCTTTTAGCATGAGAAATTCCTAAGGAAAGATAACATTGCTCTACACTGAGTTAAAATCTTCTCCTTCAGGTTAAAATCCCCTATAAAGGAAATTATGGCATTGCTAGGATCCGCGTATCCCGGTTAAAGTAATTCTCCTTTATAACCAGTCACCCAACAGTTGTGACAGACAAACCTTTCTTTAAAGATGACAAATTCTCTCTAAAGTCGAGGTCCTTCAGCTTCACGTCTTGGGCTTTGAACAAGACACAAATAGACTTTTCAGCTTCACATCTTGGGCTTTGAACAAGATACAAACACCTTTCGCTTCACGTCTTGGGCTTTGAACAAGACACCAAAAACCAATTTCCTCCCATAGAATAGGAGGAACTACGAACACTCTGATTTCCCTGTTTCGGTAAACAGGAATACGTAGGCATAAGATTGAAAGAAAAATCTTAGCGAGCGCAATCAACAAAAAACCCAAATCCCATATCTCCATCAATCAAAAGCAGTAATTCAAAAGCATCAGTCCTAACATCCTAATCCTTGTTCCCCGCCAGAAACCTTCTGCCCAGGTAAAAAGAAAGAAAACAGTATTGGCGAAAATACAAATAACCAGTACAAGGCCCCCCCACATTGATAGCATTCGTAACCTAACAGACCGCTGTTTAAACTCAGTATGCAAAGCAGGGTTAATTAGAGACATCTATTTCCCTTCCTTATTCAGCTCACAATAGGATAAAAAATGAATCGACCTGTAGTCAAAGCTCAAACCGCATACAGCGACCAGCGCTTAAGAACCGCGTCCAAAATCGCTCGCTACAGAAAAATGGCGCCCACCGTGGGGCGTGTCTTTCTTTTTCCTTTTTCCTTTTTCTTCACTTATGTGAAAACCACAGATTGGGGCTTCCGCCGGGGAACCCATTTTCTGTCAGGAACTTAGGATTCTTAGCTTTATAAGTCTAGGATGTTTAGGACAAATATATATACTGCTTTTCCTAATTCTTATACATGTTTATTTTTCTGCTAATGGGAATGCGGGTGATGCCGTATGTGGAAAGAATGAGTATACACTTAAGATAAGTGATGGCGACGGGGTCGACCATCAACCTCAGTGGAGGCTGACCAACGCAACCCATTCACTCTTCTAGCCAATGGGCCGGTTGTTAAGTCTGAGAAGCTGAGGAGCCAAACCCTTTCGTAGTGCGGAAACTATCGGAAATAGTTGTTACGCGATACTACCCTCATTTGAGGCTGGTGATCTATTCTCGGTGAATGACACTTACTCTAAGATTGCTCTACAACTTGCTGGCGATCCGCTTGTTGTTTTGCTTTCCTGGGAGGAGCTGATGATAATGAGTACAGGTACAAAAATCACCCTAGTATAAACCTTTGGGGATGGGTAGAGCCTTGACTTCATGACAACGACCCTTTGACCCCATGTTTTTTCTATGTTTTTGTGTGCTGCATTCATGCATTCATTTAATAAAACATTAAAACATTCAAAAAAACTTCTCTTCTAGTCTCTCTATTTTTCAAATTAAACTAAGACTGTGATTGCAAATATCAGAGAAGAGGATTACGCTAATGGATTTCGGTAGAAGGAGAACTCACCAGTATACCTTCAAGGTTCCAAAACTAGGGGATTTGAGAAGGCTAGCAAGGATGATCACTAGCCCTGAGGCTTTCAGAGCCAAGTACGGAGGTCTGCTACCACTGTTAAGAGTCCATGTGATTGAGGGAATCATGGACACGCTCGTTCAGTTTTACGATCCGGTTTATCACTGTTTCACATTCCCGGATTACCAGCTAGCACCAACGCTGGAGGAGTATTCTCATCTGATCGATCTACACATTACGGATCGAGCTCCATTTTCTGGACTGGAAGAAATTCCAAAGAATCAGACCATTGCAAGAGTAATTCATTTGGACGAGTCTGAGGTCAAGACTCACATGACCACTAAGGGTGGCATCCAAGGTTTGCCAGCCCAGTTCTTGACGAAGAAAGCCCTGTATTTTGCCAGTATAGGGAACATCACTGCTTTTGAAAGCATCTTTGTCTTGCTCACCTACGGGTTATTTTTGTTTCCCAACATCAATAACTTCGTCGATATTAACGCTATTAAGGTTTTTCTCATTGGAAACCCTGTGCCGACTTTGCTCGCAGATGCGTATCATTCTGTACACTTGGGAAATTTGTACAGCGGAGGGGAGATCACATGCTGTGTACCTCTGCTTTATAAATGGTTTATCTCTCACTTGCCCAAGTCTGCTGCTTTTTGGGATTGTAAGAGTGCCTTACGTTGGTCGCAGAAGATCATGTCTCTCACTAACTCTGATATAGGTTGGTGTAAAAGGATCTATGATGGAATCAGAATCATTGATCATTGTGGAAACTTCCCCAACGTACCCCTTATAGGAACTAAAGGAGGAATCAATTACCATCCAGTGTTGGTTATTCGTCAATTTGGATACCCGATGAGACACATCCCACTGGGTGTTCATCTGGAAGGTCTTTTCTTCAAGGAAGGAGAAAACGACAAAGCACTAAAGACAGAAATAGTGCACGCTTGGAAGCACGTTCATAAGAAAGGACGGGAGTCTCTGGGAAAACCGAACTGTGTCTCGGTGGAGCCTTATCTCCACCGGGTACAAACTAGAGCTCTCAAGCTAAAGATGCCTTATCCTCGTTACGGAATTCTTCCGCCGAGGGAACCTGTCATGTACTTCATGACGGAAACTGAAAAGCTTCAGGTTACTCTCAACAAAGTTCAATGGGAAAGAAGATCTTGGAAGAACAAGTACCGCACCCTCGACGTAGAGTGCATCAAAATACAACAACTACTAAAAGAGAAAGATGCTCTGATTGAAATTTTGGAGCAACATGCTGTAGAGAATCAAGATGACCAAAGGAATTTGCTCACTCCTTTCACTTGGAAAAGGAATGACAACCCGACAACGGCCCAAGAGCCCCTGTCAAAGAAAAGAAAGTACCAGAATCAGCACCCGATTTCTCTTCGGAGAGGACTCGGGACCCTTTAGCTTAGGTTTCTGTTTCTGCATCTTGTAATCTACTGTATTTCCATTTCTGTAATCCTTTGGAATTCAATAAAAAGGGGTTTCCCCACCGTTTGATATTTGCAATCTAATTGTCGAAGTTTATTTTGATTAAACCAAAAAACAATTAATATAATCATTGCATTCATCATTCTCACATCGCGAATTCTTCTTACCTACGAATCTCATGTTTGTGTCTCGGTTCTAGAGTCAAACTGTCTCATTCGTACAATACTCGGGCCAATCGTCAGAAAAAGATGGATGATCTTGAGGAAAAAAACAGAGAGTTGAAAGAAGAGATCGACGCTCTGAGAGAGGATATGAGAAAGCTTCGTAACGACATGCAAGCCATGGCAGAAGCTCAGCTGCAAAGGACTGTGATCTCAGAGATCACCTCAACGCCCATAGTGGAAAAGTATGATCCTAGGTATCAGATGCCGAAAGATCGTCCCTGGGGCATGCCTGTTAACTATATCCCGGGAGGATATGTTCCTCCGATCACTGAAGATCAGGGAATCTCAACAGAAGCCGTTGGGCCTGAAGGTTACAAACTTCGGGAAAGCGAAGATGCCAGGGGCATACCAATAACTCCTGAAGGTTACAAACTTCGGGAGGCACCAAGATTCACTGTCGTAGTCAAGGTACCACCCCCTGTGGAGCACACTGTCCCGGAAGGACAGATTCCACCAATACCTGCTGGTAAAAGGGAAACTATGTTTGACAGAATGGATGAATTCCAGGAGCAATTCTTGGAAATGCAGAAGGAGCTGCAAGCCATTCGCGGTCAGGATCTATTCAGAAAGGACGCCGCAGACCTCTGCTTGGTCCCAAATGTGAAAGTCCTGCACAAATTCCAAGTGCCCGACTTTGAAAAATACAAGGGTAACTCTTGCCCTCAGAGCCATCTGGTGATGTACGCTCGGCGGATGTCAGCTCAGACGGAGAATCAGGACCTATTGATTCACTACTTCCAGGATAGTTTAACCGGTGCCGCACTCAAATGGTACATGGGTTTAAACCGTGCTATGATCAACACTTTCAGAGATCTTGGTACTGCCTTCATCCAACAATACAAATACAATTTGGACATGGCACCCGACAGAGATCAACTCAGATCAATGTCGCAAAAGGACAAGGAAACCTTTAAGGAGTATGCTCAAAGGTGGCGTGAAATTGCCGCTCAAATTTTTCCGCCTCTTGAGGAAAAAGAGATGACAAAAATCTTCTTAAAGACCTTAAGCTCATTTTACTATGACCGAATGATTGCCAGTGCGCCCAGTGATTTCACCGAGATGGTCGGCATGGGCGTACATCTTGAGGAAGCCGTCCGAGAATGACGTTTGGTAAAAGACACTGGATCGACGAGCGGTACTAAAAAATACGGTAGTGCTCTCCCTAAGAAAAAAGAGCAAGATATTGGGAATATCTCTCTCAGAAAACAAAGGCGACGTTATCAGTCGGTAGCAGCTGTGACTCCTGCTACCAGCCCTGCGCCTATTCCTACGTATCAACCTCAGGTTGCACAGAGCCAACCTGATCAGCAAAGGACACAACAGCCTCTTCAGCAGGCTCGTTCCCAATACAACAACAACCGCACAACACGACCACCAGGATTTGATCCTATACCCGTAACGTACGCAGAACTGTTTCCATTACTACTGGCTAAGGGGCACATTCAGACTAAGTCTCCTCTTACAGTACCGGAAAATCTGCCTTTTTGGTTTAAGGTGGATCAAACTTGCCCTTATCATCAAGGAGGTTCAGGGCATAACATTGAGACTTGTCTTAATTTCAAGTTCGACGTGCAAAAGCTTGTTAGGAGCGGGTCCCAATGTTCTCACGAACCCGCTGCCTCAACATGAGAAATCTGCAGTCAATCTGATTGAGAAAGAGACTAACAATGTCTATCAAATTCATGATGTACTCTTGTTAAAGACCAATCTGGTTAAGATGCATTGTAGACAGAGTGGATATGGCCATGTGCCACCTCATAACTATCACCAGTGTGATATCTGCTCTAAAGACAACCAGGGATGTTCTATGGTGCAAGCAGCCCTACAGGAACAAATGGATCTCGGATGGATCCAAGAGCACCGAGTTCGTGGAGTTAACATGGTCTATACGAACTCCAACGTCATTCAGAACCACGACATCTGTGCAATGAATGTCAACTTGGTGGCGATGCACTCAAGGCAAAGCGAGTATCATAATCTGCTGCGACATAATTACAATTCCTGTCTGATTTGCTCGGTAAACAAACAGGGATGCTCTTTCATACAAGAGGCCCTCCAGCGCCAGATGGATCTTGGATGGATCCAAGCTACCATGATGGGAACCCTTATCAGATCAACATGGTTCAGATCTTCGATATTCGCATGATGAATACCAGCCTGGTAGAGTTACATGCTGAGCAGGTCCGACTCGGATTCTTAACATCACATGACTATCAAAGCTGTAAAGCAGGTTGCAAAAACGATCAGGGATGTGCCCTTGTCCAGGAGGCACTTCAACACTTGTTAAATCATTGGTGGATGCCAATTTATATGGATGAAGATACTCAGCAGATTAGTATCAGTAACAGGAATCCTACTCGTCGTCAAAGTTAGGATGTCCGATCAGTGGAAGGTAACCTAGTAAGGTTACATTGTATTCAAAGTGGGTGTGGCCAGGTGCCACCACACAATTACGATAGTTGTAGCGTCTGTTCGGAAAGTAACCAAGGGTGTTACCTTGTGAGAGCAGCTCTTCAGGGTCAGGTCGATCGTGGAGAAATTCGCCCATATCCGAGTTCTGGACCCATCAACTGGACGCCGAATTACCTTGCCGATCAAGTTGAGGATGTTGTCACCATCTCTGGTCGTCACCAGACCAGGGATGTTTTTGCCATCATCCCTCTACTTGATGAATCTAAAGTTCCCAACCAGGAACGGATCGAGATTACTTACGATGGTCAGAAAAATCAGAAAGTCCCCATAGTCATCTATCTACCGGGACCACTACCGTATGAATCAACTAAGGCAATCCCTTACAAATACGGTGCAACGACAGTTGAAAATGGAAAGGAAATTCCATTACCCTCCGTTGTGAACATTGCAGACATCAGTCGAGTAACACGGAGTGGTAGAATCTTCAACCGAGGGGTTGGGGAAGTTAACAAGGAAAAGGAACTTCAGATAGAAGCTCCCGATCTACCAGTCGGTCAATCTAGTAATCCCGACATTTCGAAAAACGATGAGATGCTGAAGCTCATCCAAAGGAGTGAATACAACATTGTCGATCAACTGTTACAGACTCCTTCAAAGATTTCGGTGTTATCACTGTTACTCAGTTCGGAAGCCCACAAGGAGGCTCTACAGAAAGTCTTGGAGCAAGCCTTTGTGGAACAGGATGTAACAATCAGACAGTTCGATAGTATTGTCTCTAACATCACTTCCTGTAACAATTTGGGATTTAGTGATGAGGAATTACCCGAAGAGGGTCGCCGTCATAACATGGCGCTCAATATTACAGTTAACTGCCAGGACGATGCTTTAGCCAACGTACTGGTAGACACAGGGTCAGCCCTGAATGTTATGCCGAAGTCCACCTTGATGCAATTATCATTCAAGGGCCCTCCGATGAGAGTTAGTGAGGTCGCCGTCAAAGCATTCGACGGATCCAGAAAAACAGTTATCGGCGAAGTTGATCTTCCCATAACTATTGGTCCTCACACTTTCCAAGTCACTTTCCAGGTCATGGACATCCGGGCAACGTACAGTTGTTTATTAGGAAGACCTTGGATACATCAGGCTGGAGCGATCACTTCGACCCTCCACCAAAAGTTAAAGTTCGTCAAGAACGATCAACTCATCACAGTCTGTGGAGAACAAGCCTTGCTCGTGAGTAACTTATCATCATCTGCTTGTGTAGAACCTGAGGAGGTTATTGGAACTCAGTTCCAAGCACTGTCGGTGAGCAAGGACAATCATTTCAAAGGAGGAACCTCGATTTCCTCATACAAAGATGCTATCAAAGCGGTCGAGAGTACCGATACGACAGGATGGGGACAGCTTGTCATTCCCACTGACAATAAAACAAAGAAGGGTCTTGGTTTTTCTGCAACCTGTACCCAGACAACTGCTAACGGCGAAAGTCTTCATCCCCTTCATAACTTCTTCCACAATGGAGGTTTTCTTCACCCAGTGTCTCAAGCAGTGCATGCTATCAATGAGGAAGATTCCTCCGACACAGATGAAGAATGGAAGTCCTACCTTAACGGGGACGGTTATATGTCTCAGGAAGAGATGCTTATGCCTTTTTGCTTTCCTACAGAAAGTCCGAGATTTATACCAAGATCAGATGTCGAAATGATATACGGGGATTGTGATCTGAAAGGATGCCGTGCTCCGCCAAATTCATTAGAGGAAGGTACTCCGATGAAAGACAACTTTGACCACAATTACTATGGCCCGATGGATGGCCTGCCAATGTGGCAGCCTTACCCAGGAGACTTGGGGCAAGAAAGTCAGCCGAGTAATGAAACTCAGCTGAGCATCATTGAACAGAATACCTGTGTCCCCACCATGTCATGGGAACAACACTCAGGTCATCCTGAAGCCACTCAACATGAAGATGAATTCGCAACGTTCGCAGGACTTGAATTCATCAACTATGCTTTCCCTAAGGTCAACGTCATCGAGAGGGATGACTCCTCCAGTTCCAAAGAAGTGTGGGACACCTTGGGACAACCGAGTGGAAAATTTGACTTTATGGTCAAGTACACCGCTCCCGAAAGCTCTCGTATCAGGCTCGAAGACATCCAGCTAACTGGATGGGGAGATACAGCTGAGAGCACAAATGCTATGCAAAATACAACAGAGGAATCCTTCTACGACAACTCTGCTTGGGAGACAGATTCCAATGATCCTGCTCCACCAGAAATCAGCGTCATTTCTGAAGATAAATCAAGGAAGGTGCCAGACTTTGTGATTCACCGAGGAGTTCGCCGCCAATGGGTTGCCGTCGAGGTTCCGAAGGTCGTTCATCAGTCAAAGTAATTGCCATCTTTAACCTTTCACCCTGCCCAGGTGAAACAGATGTTTTGATAGGGCTCGTTTTCTGTAAATATCCCTCTTCGCTTCGCCCAAAGCGACAGAGTTTTGTTTTATAGGGCTGTAGTTTCAAGAGTCGACTTGTTCATAAATAAAATAATTTCGTTCTGTAATTTTCGCATTTATTGCTGTTTTCTCTTTTTGCTTTTTCAGAAAATGGTAATCCTAAAAAACAATTAAAAATAAAAACAAGCAGTAAAACAAATACACTGCACACACTCTTGCATTTTCTCTATCTCTTCTAAACACGAATCATCACGTCATGCAGATTGCTTGTTTTAAACCCAGTTGAAACATACGATCTGATGCCTTCTCCTAACTTTGAATTCTCGGTATTCGAGGCTGAAGAAGAAGTTGACAACGAAATTCCAGAAGAGATCTCCCGATTACTCAGACAAGAGGAAAGGTCTATTGAACCTCACAAAGAGCCGTTTGAAACGGTAAACTTGGGTTCAGAGCAAGAGAGAAAAGAAATCAGGATTGGGGCACTGCTCAATCCAACTGTCAAAGAAAGTTTGATAAAGCTTCTCAAAGAATTCCCCGATGTATTCGCTTGGTCCTATCAGGATATGCCAGGGTTGGATACCAGCATCGTGGAACATCACTTACCATTAAGATCGGAATGTCCGCCAGTAAAGCAAAGGTTGCGACGCACTCACCCGGACATGGCCATCAAAATCAAAGAGGAGGTGCAGAAACAGATTGACGCAGGTTTCCTCGCCACATCAGAATATCCTCAATGGTTAGCCAACATCGTACCCATTCCCAAAAAGGACGGAAAGGTCAGAATGTGTGTTGATTACAGAGATCTAAACATGGCAAGTCCAAAGGACAACTTTCCTTTACCACACATTGACATGCTGGTTGACAGCACAGCAAAGTTCAAAGTATTCTCCTTCATGGATGGATTCTCGGGCTATAACCAGATCAAAATGGCGCAGAAAGACATGGAGAAAACTTCGTTCATTACCCCATGGGGTACCTTTTGTTACAAGGTAATGCCGTTCGGTTTGAAGAACGCCGGGGCAACCTATCAAAGGGCCATGACTACTTTGTTTCATGACATGATACACAAGGAAATCGAAGTGTATGTCGATGATATGATTGCAAAATCAAAAGCAGAGAGTGAGCACGTTGAACATCTGTCAAAATTGTTCGAACGTCTAAGAAAATTCAAGCTCCGCTTGAATCCCAACAAGTGCACCTTCGGTGTCCGTTCAGGGAAACTACTAGGGTTCATCGTCAGCCAGAAAGGAATTGAGGTTGATCCTGACAAGGTCAAGGCCATTCAAGAAATGCCTTCTCCGAAAACTGAAAAACAAGTCAGAGGATTCCTGGGACGTTTGAACTACATCTCCAGATTCATATTCCTCATGATCACGACATGCGCGCCGATCTTCAAGTTACTAAAAAAGAACCAGGATTACGTTTGGTCAGAAGATTGCCAAACCGCCTTCGACAGTATCAAGGAATATCTGTTGAATCCTCCAATTCTATCACCTCTAGTGGAAGGAAGACCACTGATCATTTACCTCACAGTCCTAGAGGACTCAATGGGATGTGTACTTGGCCAACAAGACGAAACTAAAAGGAAAGAGTCTGCCATCTACTATCTAAGCAAGAAATTCACCGACTGCGAGACTCGGTACACAATGCTTGAGAAAACTTGTTGCGCTTTGGCTTGGGCAGCCAAACGTCTTCGCCAGTACATGATTCGTCATACTACTTGGTTGGTCTCCGAAATGGATCCAATCAAATACGTTTTCGAAAAGCCTGCTCTTACGGGAAGAATTGCCCGTTGGCGAATGCTATTATCAGAATATGACATAGAGTACCACGCTCAGAAAGCCGTTAAAGGAAGTATTTTAGCCGATCATTTGGCTCATCAACCGATTGACAATCAAGAATCAATCGGGTTTGACTTCCCAGACGAAGATGTCATGTATCTAAAAATGAAAGATTGCGATGAACCGCTACCCAGTGAAGGGCCAGAACCAGGTTCCCAGTGGGGACTTATCTTTGACGGAACTGTCAATCATTACGGAAACGGAATTGGGGCTACCCCTTTCTCTCTAGTGTATGGCATGGAAGCAATGCTCCCCATAGAAGTAGAGATCCCATCAATCCGGGTATTGATGGAAGCGAAGCTCACCGAAGCTGAATGGTGTCAAAGTCGACACGACGAACTGAGCCTGATCGAAGAGAAGCGAATCATGGCACTATGCCACGGTCAGTTGTATCAACAGAGAATGAAGAGGGCGTTCGACAAAAAGGTTCGACCTCGTGTTTTCAGAAAAGGAGACCTCGTGCTCAAGAAGATACAATCATTTCTCACTGACTCTCGGGGCAAATGGACCCCAAATTATGATGGCCCCTATGTGATCACGAAAGCTTTCTCAGGCGGCGCCTTGAGACTTGCAACCATGGACGGAGAGGAATTTTCCTACCCCACGAATGTTGATGTAGTCAAGAAATACTTCGTCTAAACTAAAAAAAAAAAAACGTCTCGGTGGATTGAAAACCCGAAAGGGCGGTCCAGGCAAAAGTTAGAGACATGAAAAAAAATCATCCCGATGGATTGGAAACATCATAGTACAATCCAGGCAAAAATTAGGGATAATGGCAAGTAACTATGTTCAACAGAGGCAAGTCCCTCAGCAGCAGTTACAGCATCCATCGGAGGAAAACTCCAGTCAAGGTCATCTTCGTCAGAAGCTCAGGATGTCCCGAATTCAAAGTTGGTAGAAGGATAGTGGTCGTTATGTTTCAACGTAGCCCTTTTCCCTATAAATTACCATTTTCAAACTTTGTAAATACTCTTTGGAATCACGCGTTTGGCTGATCTCCATCTTATCAATAAAATTTGGGCCCTTGTGCTTTTGTTTGTAATTCTTATTTGTTTTAGCTTTACAGAACGACGTTGTTAACATGATTAACGATTCTTGAAATAAAACAAAAATGAATTTACTTGTTAAAACTTTTTCTGCTTTTTAATAAAGATGGCAATTTCTTTTGACTGTTGAACATCGAAAGAACATCAATCGCGTCTCCAAAGGTGTTCGAACCTCAAAGTGCAGAATCAAAGTACTCCTTATAAACCAGTACGCCTGAATGAAGGATCAATAATGTCAGAGACCATGTTCCATCTGACATCTTCGGCCGAGTTCTCATCTCCTAAGCCCGACCAGCGTCACCCCCAACAGGGACCGTTTCTTCTAAGCAAGGCAGAATTGCTATCTTGAACCAGCGATATTTCTACACGCCCCGCGGTGGCCGAGTATCCAATCGTGTTCATCCCTTAGTCTGTATGTTGCGTCAGTTTTGTTCGCATATACATATATACATCATGTATTTTATTTGCATTCGCATTCGTATTGCATCGCTATCACTCTAGTGGGTCGTGTCCCCTAGTGATAAAAGTCCTCTCAATCGAGTTGTCAGATCTTTCCTTGTTAGGAAGTGAATCATCTAAGCAATCTCTCTCCCGTTTATCTCTGGATTAGAGACGGTCCTTGACCACTTTGATAACTTGAACCTCTGAGAAACAAGAAAACTTTCAACAAATATCACTCTTCGCCATTGAAGATGATATCCTTGCTTTCCCGGATTAAGGAAAATCCCCAGAGAAAGCCTCTTAATCAGAGATTCGGCGGTACGACAGTTTTTCTCCGAAAAAACCACTGATGAAAAGGTCATCGGCACCTCAAAATTGGATCCCATCATATGGCGTTTCTCCGAAAAGATCCCGAGAAAAGTATGATGTAAGCCCCCAAATGAAAACAGTCTCTCAAGAGACTCGCTTTCCCCAGTAGAATCGACAAATGGCGTCTCCAAAATAGAGAAGTTTGTGTACCTCTACAATTCAGACGAATGGGTTCCCCAGCAAGTCTGACATCAAATCTTTTCCCACTCAAATGGCATCTCCCCAGGAAAATTCGGCAAGAAGTTTGAAGGAAAACCGCTACTAATAGCGTTCCTTGTCAAGAAAGTTTATTGACAAAAGAAACTGAGACCAGTTCCTTGGTAGGAAACCAGGATCGAGGGGAAGTTTATTTCAGCAACTAAGACCAGGTCCTTGGTAGGAAACCAGGATCGAGGGGAAGTTTATATCAGAAACTAAGACCAGATCCTTGGTAGGAAACCAGGATCGAGGGGAAGTTTACTTTAGAAACTGAGACCAGTTCCTTGGTAGGAAACCAGGATCGAGGGGAAGTTTATTTCAGAAATTGAGACCAGATCCTTGGTAGGAAACCAGGATCGAGGGGAAGTTCATCTCAAAAGAAAACTGAGACCAGCTCCTTGGCTGAAGACCAGGATCGAGGGGAAGTTTACCTTTTCTAAGCATCTTCGCTTAGCTAAAGAAGATGAATGCATAAGCTACCATTCATAACCACCATCAAAATTTCGGGTATTCCGATATTTAATCCTCTTGCACCCCGAATGCCCGAATACCTTCGCCATTCACACCTTCGGGTCCAAGAAGATTAAATAGGGGCATCTGTCATACCCCAAATTTTGACCACTAAGATTTCCCATCATTGTGCAAATCATCAGCACAATATGGATGTACCTTTGTACCTCATTAGTCTCCCCAAAGGTGGGTGAACATTCACTACAAACAGGATTTAGGGTTTCAAGCCCTCGCAGAGCTCTTAGACAAAGGGTCAATCAAGGAATGACATGATCTTCAACTTTTCTAGCCTCTCAAACATCTACAATGGATCAAGAGGACTCCCACTTCAAGGATTAAGCACAAGTTTGCTCCCTTCTAGGTGGATCAAGCCTCAGGATCGCCAGTGTCACCAAATTAGGGTTTGGTCGACTAGGGCCTCCAGATGGAAATTTTCCTCTGGGCATGAGCCAATGCTTCAAAGCATAACCTAAAATGCTCCGTGGAACATCATAAACCCCATCATCAAGTCAATTTAGCCTCAGGGGATGCATACATCAAAAATCAGGAATTAGGGTTTCTTGACCTAATTCACCCCTAAGTTGACTTTTGGGACAAATCATGAGCCAAGACCTCAAGACATGATTTGAGGGTCTCCAACATACCACGTTGATCCATTTACAACAATGGATTGACCCAAGAAGCTTGAGCAACAAGTTTCAATTTCATCTGAACCACAGTTGGGGTTTCGCGGGAAAAGTCAACTGTAGCTTTGACTTTTGACCAGGACATGCTCCCAAGCCGTGGGACACGATTAAATACACCCTATAACACCCATGGAACATGTCCATCAATTTTGATTTAGGTCAAGGACATGATTTCCTGAAGAATCGCACAGTTTGGAATTCATCTGATAAAAAGTCAACTGTGCACAAAAGTCAAACTTTGACTTTTTGAGATTTTTCATAAAAATGGTTTTTTAACCCTAAAATGATGTTAATGTGTGATTGGAATCATCATTCATCAAGAAAAATCAAAGAAAGTGGGATAACTTGTAAAAGGGGTAACCATAAAAACTTAGAAATTTTTCTAAGTTATGAAAAAAAGTGGCAAGGGTACCAACTTTGGAGGATCATAACTCCTAAACGACAAAGCCATTTTTCCCCATCCAAAGCTTGATTTGTAGCCCTCATTACCGTCTACAAAAACTTCAACTAGACCTAAGTCCAATTCATTAAGGATTTTGAGTTATGCTTGGATCAAAATGGCTAAAAAGTTAAAATTGACATTTTTCAGCACAATGTCCCAACTTCAAGGCTGTTTTTCTCCATGATCCAAGTTGAACCAGGTCTAATGTTAAACATCAAAGTTGAAGTACATCATCTAAGCTTTCCTAAAAGTCCTAGAACGTCCATATAGCATACTCGAACAGGGAGTTATGGATCTTACAAAATGGCTTGCTGAAGCTGAATTTTTCAAGGCAGATTTGCACATTTTTTGTGCCACACGAATTTTCAAGCCTTGTCATCAGTTTGGACACATCTAAGGATCAAATCCAAGTGGGATGATCTGATCCATGAACCTCCCAAGTCCAAGGAACAAAGAAAAGCATGCCAAAGCCTAGAAATCCCTAAAAGAGGGACAAAACTCCAATTTTGGTTTGGAGCATTTAATGGATGCTTAGAGGTGGCATGTACTGAGCCATTCTCATCTGAAATTAGTCAAGACTTATCCAAGACCAAGGGAACCAGCAGCCTGTGCCCTAACCTCTAGTCAATGGCTAGAGGAGACTTGGATTTCCATTGGCCAACATGGAACAAACACCTGCTGCAGCCACCATTCACTGTGGATCCCAAAACAAACTTGCTCCACTATAAATAGAGCTCATTTGTGCTCAGTTTGAGTACACCAAAGCCATCAAACAGATGCTTTCCTCAAATTCTCTCTTTCACTCCAAAATGCCTTCATTAGTAAGGAAATTCTGAGTTTTTGAGCTAGAGAGCAATTCCACTCAAACTAATCACACACACACCTCATATATATCATATGTAAGCTGTGCAAACCATCAAAAGTGACCTGTAATCACAACATCACAAAGTCACCTCTCAAAACCTCAAAATGACACTTTTTTGCATTTTTCAAGCCATGTCTTGATTCAGTCACTTTCCAAACCAGATAAAATCTCAAACACACTCTAAATATCATCCTTGAACTATCCCAAATGGTGCCACACATCTGAAACACCATTTGAGAGAGTTGGCATTTTGGCCGTTTTTGACCATTTCGCGAGAAAGTGCACAAACTTGCTCCAGAGGTTTCCAGCCAATTCCAACCATCATAAAAGCTTCTAAGAGGTCATTTGAGGTTGTCCAAAGCATCAAATCATTTCTGGAACAAAGCACTTGGAAGGTTGCCCAAAATCTCCAAAAAAGAGGTAAAATCCACAACTTGAATTCTTTGAATCATGCTTTCCTTTGTTGTCCACATACATGCATCATATTGAACAATTTTTGAGGTAAAAATGTAGTCCTTAATGTGTATGTTGTGATCCTCCCACTGTTTGCATTTTGACATGTTTTTATGTGGAATTTTGGTTGTTTTGAAACCATGTTCAGTTCTGTCTTTTCTTCATTGGTGTGTTCTATACATTAAGTTTTAGTTTGCATGAGTAACACCATTGGATTCCTTGCGAAAAATCGGTCAAGATAGGTTTTTACAGATTTCAATTCCGATGAAAATTGAGAGAGTTACGCGCGTTGGAAATTTTACGCGAAACAGCGTCGAATTAACGATAGCGGTTCTGTTTTTTCGCTTTGTACAGTGAGTTTCCGAGTGCGTGAATAATACCATTGGATTCCTTGCGAAAAATTGGTCAAGATAGGATTTTACGGATTTCAATTCCGATGAAAATTGAGAGAGTTACGCGCGTTGGAAATTTTACGCGAAACGGCGTCGAATTAACGATAGAGGTTCTATTTTTTTCGCTTTGTATAGTGAGTTTCTGAGTGCGTGAATAACACCATTGGATTCCTTGCGAAAAATCGGTCAAGATAGGTTTTTACGGATTTCAATTTCGATGAAAATTGAGAGAGTTACGCGCGTTGGAAATTTTACGCGAAACGGCGTCGAAAACAACGATAGCAGTTTTTGTTTTTTAATTTCTGCGTTTTGTGCGTCGATTTTACGTGTGCGTGAGTAATACCATTGGATTCCTTGCGAAAAATCGGTCAAGATAGGCTCTTGCGGATCTTGATTCGGTTAAAAATCGAGAGAGTTACGCACGTTGGAAATTTTACGCGAAACCATGTTTTTACACGCAGCAGCTCTGGTTTTTTTATCGTTGCGTTTTGTACGTTGAGTTTCGGCATGCGTGAGCGATACCATTGGATTCCTTGCGAAAAATCGGTCAGGATAGGCTTTTGCGGATCTTGATTCGGTTAAAAATCGAGAGAGTTACGCGTGTTTGAAATTCAACGCGGAACGATGTTTTTAATCGATAGCAGTTTTTGTTTTTTAATTTCTGCGTTTTATACGTCGATTTTCCGCGTGCGTGAGTAATACCATCGGATTCCTTGAGAAAAATCGGTCAAGTAGGTACTTCTGGATTTTGATTCCGATAAAAATCGAAAGAGTTACGCGTGTTGGAAATTCGGCGCGGAACGATATTTTCAAAACGATAGCAGTTTTTTCTGCATTTTGTGCGTCGATTTTCCGTGCGCGTGAGTAATACCATCGGATTTCTTGCGAAAAATCGGTCAGGTAGGTACTTCCGAATTTTGATTCCTATAAAAATTGAGAGAGTTATGAGTGTTTGAAATTTGATAAAAACGTGTTGAAAATTAAAGTTTCGGTACTCGTTTTTACTCCAAAAAAATGTCGGAGATGATATTTTGATATCTTTCCTCTTTTTCTTACTTTTTATTTTCAAAACTCAACCAATTTTTTTCACATAGCAAAAAATCATCATTTTCCAATTCGTACCCCATAATATTTTAATCCAAAAAAATCACAAAAAAAGTATTATTTTTAATATATTTAAAAATAGTGTTTTAAATTGTTTTAAATGCTTTTAAAATGATTTCTTTTTTTTTTCTTGAATTTTAAAACCAAAATGATTTTTAATATTTATGTTGATAAAATATTATTTTTCATAAACTTTAATCATTATTTAATGATTTTATTTGATATTTTTATCATTTTTTACTTAATTTTTCTTGAAAAAATGCCTAAAAAATGAAATTGGGGTTTTCTTTGATTTTCACCCTAACAAATCTTTTTTAAACACTTGGGCCTCTAATAGAGTGTAAGACCCAATCATTTTTTGACCAAATCATTTTTGGGCCTCATTCATTGTATAAGCCCCGATACCGTCAAAAACAAACGGCGCGATCGTCGTCTTTTTAAGAAATAACCTTGGGCCTCTCCTCGAGCTATAAGACTCATTCAAAACTTTTGGGCCTCTATTAGAGTGTAAGACCCAATCCCCTTTTAACCAAAACAATTTTGGGCCTCACTTATTGTATAAGTCCCTCTGCGTTAAAAGAAAACTTCTGCGCGATCGCCATTTTCAAACGAAAATCAACTGGGCTTCTCTTTGAGCTGTAAGTCCCATTTATTTTCATTTTTTAACACTTGGGCCTCTATTAGAGTGTAAGACCCAACCCTTTTTTAACGAAACAATTTTGGGCCTCAGCTATTGTATAAGTCCCGATACGTTAAAAATCTCGGCGCGATCGCCATTTTCAAACTGAAAATATTTTGGGCCTCTCCCTGAGTTGTAAGCCCCATCTTTTGTACAAAAATACACTTTGGGCCTCTAATAGAGTGTAAGACCCAACCCCTCTTTTTTATATTTTCTTATTATCTTTTAATAATTTGGAAAATTAATAACTCCTTCAATTTTGATTATTTTTTATTGGTTCTTTTTCTGAAAAATCACAAAAATAGTAAAATATTTTATTCTACAAAAAAAATCAAATTTATATTATTTATTTAATATAGTTGGTATTTTTGTGAATAAATTCATTTTTAATTGTTTTTAAGCATTTTAAAAGTGAATATTCATCTTGAAAATAAAGACTATGGGCCTCCCCTCGTGTTGTAAGCCCCATTTCTTTTCTTTAAACTCTTTGGGCCTCTAATAGAGTGTAAGACCCAATCCCTTTGTAAATACCAAAATTTTGGGTCTCAGTCACTTGTATAAGTCCCACGGTGTTTCCAAAACCTCGGCGCGACCGTCGCCCTTTTCAAAATTAACCATTGGGCCTACCCTCGAGTAGTAAGACCCATTTCTTTTCTTAAAACTCTCTTGGGCCTCTTGATAGAGTGTAAGACCCATCCCTTTGTACAGAAAACCTTTCTTGGGCCTCAGTCACTTGTATAAGTCCCTCTGTACAAATTCAACAGTGCGCTCACTGATAAAACCCTGGGCCTCTCCTTGAGCTGTAAGCCCCAAATCTTTCTTTTTCAAAGCACTTTCTCCTTTGATTTTGAATATACTGTTGTTTTCAATCTTTCTTTGTTGAACAACTAACCAAACAGTATGGAAGCTCTACAACCGAGTAAGTGTTTACCCGCTTTCATTTACCGCTTTCATATATATATATATATATATAACTGTATTGTGGGGCTGTTTCACTGTAAGTCTCCTTTCATAAACTCATATATATATAACTGTATTGTGGGGCTGTTTCGCTGTAAGTCTTCTTTCATAAACTCATATCAACTGTGTAATAATAGTATAGATATTTAGAGTTTCCCCGGCAACTACGTCTAGAACTAGGTGACGCCGTTTCGTTTATTCGTAGAAATAGACAACTAGATCCCCAATAGGATCACCAGATACAGTCTTCTCTTCGGCTGTCCTCACTAGGAATTGTCAAGAAACTCTACTCCCCAAGATGAATGTCTTCTCCGTGAATGGCATCTTTGAGTTTCTTCCAAATTCTCAAACTTTCCTGACTTAACCTATTCCTTGTGAATAGCTTGCCTTGAATTTCTCGGGATTTGGGGACCCACGGGCTTCCTAAAAGCATCGGCCTCCTCTTGGGCATCGTACAAGGACCCACAGGCTTCCTAAAAGCAACCCCGCCTCCTCTTGGGCTTCGTACAAGGACCCTACGGCTTCTTAGAAGTATTCACAGCCTCCTCTTAGGCTTCGTATAATGATCTCTTCCTCCGGGAATGATAGCCTCCTCTTGGGCTTAGTACAAGGACCCGTCGGCTTCTTAAAAGTTTCCAGCCTCCTCTTGGGATTCGTACAAAATGTCCCGACGACCTCCTAGAGGTATAGGAACAGAACTTAATCATCTCCATAGAACAGTCCTGTCATAGAGTCTACTACTGTTTCTCAAAGCATAGTACAAAAGACAAAACTTTAGACACGGACAGTCTAACTTCCTTGAATCTCAAAGACATTCTCAAGTGACCTCTTCGTTAAATAGGAAGGAAACCCGCAGACTCGGACAATCTCAATACCCCTTGGATTTCCCGCTTCCTTAAAGAACAGGAATAACCCGGATCCTTGAATCAAATCCCTGAGTACAGTGTTGCTCATATAAGAACTGATTTTCTCTTTAAAATCAGTATACTGGACCTGTCACTTAACTGAAACAGTTATCATAACCTCCTCTTGGGCTTTGTACAATGATTCTTCCCAGCGAAGCAAACATTTAGCCTCCATCCAGGGCTTCGTACGAGATACCAAAATTCTCCCCAGCGGAGTCAAACAACGTTTAGCCTCTCTCTCGGGCTTTGTACGAGACACATAAGAGACTCCCTCGTTGAGTCAATCACCTTTTAGCCTCCATCTCGGGCTTCGTACGAGATACAAAGACTCCCTCGTTGAGTCAATCAAACCTTGTAGCCTCCATCTCGGGCTTCGTAAGAGATACAAAGACTCTCTTGTCGAGTCAAACTTTTAGCCTCCATCTCGGGCTTTGTACGAGATACAAAAACTCTCTTTTTGAGTCAAATAGCCTCCATCTCGGGCTTTATACGAGATACCAAAAGATTCCCTCGTTGAGTCAAAACCTTTTAGCCTCTCTCTCGGGCTTTGTACGAGACACATATTAGCCTCCTCTTAGGCTTTGTATAAGAAAACCACTGGTTGATCCAATCAACCTTTTAGCATCAAAGTTGTGCCTCGTTCACAGTACACAAACATCAACAACTCCTTTCCCTTCTTCTAATCGCTGTAAGCGGCAAGCCTCTGGATCATCTACATCCATGCCACTGTCCCTCTTTTAGCATGAGAAATTCCTAAGGAAAGATAGCATTGCTCTACACTGAGTTAAAGTCTTCTCCTTCAGGTTAAAATCCACTATAAAGGAAATTATGGCATTGCTAGGATCCGCGTATCCCGGTTAAAGTAATTCTCCTTTATAACCAGTCACCCAACAGTTGTGACAGACAAACCCTTCTTTAGAGATGACAAATTCTCTCTAAAGTCGAGGTCCTTCAGCTTCACGTCTTGGGCTTTGAACAAGACACAAATAGACTTTTCAGCTTCACATCTTGGGCTTTGAACAAGATACAAACACCTTTCGCTTCACGTCTTGGGCTTTGAACAAGACACCAAAAACCAATTTCCTCCCATAGAATAGGAGGAACTACGAACGCTCTGATTTCCCTGTTTCGGTAAACGGGAATACGTAGGCATAAGATTGAAACAAAAATCTTAGCGAGCGCAATCAACAAAAAACCCAAATCCCATATCTCCATCAATCAAAAGCAGTAATTCAAAAGCATCAGTCCTAACATCCTAATCCTTGTTCCCCGCCAGAAACCTTCTGCCCAGGTAAAAAGAAAGAAAACAGTATTGGCAAAAATACAAATAACCAGTACAAGGCCCCCCCACATTGATAGCATTCGTAACCTAACAGACCGCTGTTTAAACTCAGTATGCAAAGCAGGGTTAATTGGAGACATCTATTTCCCTTCCTTATTCAGCTCACAATAGGATAAAAAATGAATCGACCTGTAGTCAAAGCTCAAACCGCAGAGAGCGACCAGCGCTTAAGAACCGCGTCCAAAATCGCTCGCTACAGAAGTACTTGATAGATTGATTCTCTTCCACCTTGGAATCTATCATAGAGCTATCTGCGCGCTTTGAAGAGGCAACGAACCTTCTCCGTTAGGTACCACTTGCACACTTGTATGAAGCATGCTTAGGCTTTAGCATTTTTTCTTATAACTTGTTGTTGAGTGAGGAGTTCTCACTCCTAGCTGTATACTTGGCTTGGATGCAAATTCACTTATACTTTGATCTTGTTTGCTCCCCTGTTTGTCTTTATTTTGTGGTGAACGAAGAGTCACTTAACTTCCTTATAGTTGAGATCACGACATTGTTTTCATCTTGTGGTTGACGAAGAGTCACTCAACTGCCTCATAGTTGAGAGCATGACATCATCCTTTTCTGGTTATTTTCTTTCAGTTGTGGACGAGGAGTCACTCAACTTCCTTATAGTTGAGATTACGACATCTTTTTCATCTTGTGGTTGACGAAGATTCACTTAACTTCCTTATAGTTGAGATCATGACATCATTTTCATCTTGTGGTTGACAAAGAGTCACTCAACTGCCACATAGTTGAGATTACGACATCGTCCTTTTCTGGTTATTTTCTTTTAGTTGAGGACGAGGAGTCACTTAGTTTTGTTTCTCAGCTGAGATCATGACATCGTTCATTTTGTGATTGATTAGTATAATGTTTACTTGTGTTTGTTCACATGATCCCTTAAAATTCCTAACTCCACTTAATTTCTGATTAAGTTGGAGGTAGAAGAGACATTAGGCTTTCAATTCAAGCATGATAGCATTAGGTAGACTTCCCTCCTAATCCTGACTTTAGGGCCACAATGCATGGTAACATGTAGGATCGAGTTTCACTTAGACCTTCTGTGAGTCCCGAGTCTTTTCTCTCGTACCCGTGCAATCGAGATCCCGTTTTCCCGTAGTCGTGTAAACTACGGATGCTCTGATTCCTCATTCCTTAATGAGGATACGTAGGCACGAGGATCCCTATCCTTGGTGAGCACGCTAACAACTAACTTCCCTTTTCTCTCGCCCACATGCGATCGAGACCAACCAGTTAATCAAACCTTTTCTCTTGTCCCAGTGCGATCAAGACCCTTTTTGATCCTATAGGTTGAACTACGACGGCTCTGACTTCCTCTCTCTCGTCCTATTGAGGATACGTAGGCACAAGACGACGATGTCTTGGCAAGCAACCTTCCCCACAATCCCATAGTCCTTCGAACTACGTTGACTCTGATTTTCCCATTCCCGAGGGAATACGTAGGTCTAGGACGTCGATGTCCTATCGAGTCACCTTTTCTTTTCTTTCCCCGTTTCCCATCCTATTCATTTCGAATTAGCATTGAAGCTTCAGATACCTACACCGTTTGATCAGAATAACAAGCGTGGATCCCATTGAGTACGATGGACGCGAGGGGGTACTAATACCTTCCTCTTGCATAGCCGACTCCCGAACCCAGACTATGGTTGCGATGACCATGTCTTTCCCTTCTTTAGGTTTTCTTCGATCGTTTCCTTTCCCTGCGTCGGGATAAATAACATTCGGTGGCAACTCTTCTGTCTTTTCCGCCGGCTAATTTTCGCAGTTGCGACAGCTGGCGACTCTGCTAGGGAAATGAAGGTTCCCTATGCAAGTCAATCCTAGCGCTTGTTTATTTGTGTTTCATTGGGTGTTTATTTATGTGCATTATTTGTTGTATATGACTGTATTTTACCGCATTTATTGCATTCGATTATTGTTATCATATTGCTTTGCTGCTGTTGGGTGGGTTGGTTCCATGAGAGAGAAACCCAATACCCAGGCTTGAGTATACACTTAGGATTAGAGTGGAAAGTAGTGTGGCTTGCATGGTGTTTGATCACGTTTAGTTGACACGAAAACTCCATATTCAGATGAGGTTTTGTTTGGAGATGTTCTATCCTGCGCGTTGGGGCAGACGATAGAATGTTGACTTAGAAAGCTTATGACTCTGGAGACCGTTCTGTAGCGAGCGATTTTAGACGTGGTTCTTAAGCACTGTCGCTCTGGGGGACTACAAGTTGATTCATTTTTTATCCTATTGAAGCTGATGAAGGAAGGGAAATAGATGTCTCCAACTAACCCTGCTTGCATACTGAGGTTAAACAGTCAAAACTGTTGGTTTACAGATGCGGTTTTAGTTCGTGGGCCTCTCTTTGCTTATTTTGTTCAGAACGGAATACCGGGACTGTTCATGGGGAATTTGTTGGGATCCTGCGCCAGTTTGGCTGGAGATAGGGGACTTTGGGGTTTTTTGATTAGTGTGCTCGCTAAGATTCTTTTTCAATCTTATACCTACGTATTCTCGGGATAGGGAAATCAGAGCGATCGTAGTTCCTCCTATTCTATGGGAGGAAATGGTGTTTTGGTGTCTTGTTCAAAGCCCAAGACATGAAGCTAAAGGGTCTATTTGTATCTTGTTCGAAGCCCAAGATGTGAAGCTAAAAGGGTGTTGACTTTAGAGAGAATTTGTCATCTCTAAAGGGGTCTGTTTTGTCATAATTGTTGGGTGACTGATTATAAAGGAGAATTACTTTAACTGGGATATGCGAATCCAGCAAGGCCATAATTTCTTTTATAGGGAATTTTCAACCTGAAGGAGAAGACTTTAACTCAGTTTAGAGCAATACCATCTTTCCTTAGGAATTTCTCATGCTAAAAGAGGGACAGTGGCGTGGATGTAAATAATCCAGAGGCTTGCCGCTTATTGCAATTAGACGAGGGAAAAGGAGTTGTTGATGTTTGTATACTGTGAACGAGGCACAACTTTTGATGCTAAAAGGTTGATTGAATCAAACGGGGATTTCTTTATACAAAGCCTAAGAGGAGGCTATTGACCCAACAAGAGGATGCTTTTGTGTCTCGTATGAAGCCCGAGATAGAGGCTAAAAGGGTTGACTTAACAAGAGAGTGTTTTCATATGTGTCTTGTACGAAGCCCAAGACGGAGGCTAAAAGGGTTTGACTCAACAAGAGAGTCTTTTATACTCACCAAGAGAGTGATTTGTATCTCGTACGAAGCCCGAGATGGAGGCTAAAGGTGATCGACTCAACAAGAGAGTCTTTTTATACTTAACAAGAGAGTGATTTTGTATCTCGTACGAAGCCCGAGATAGAGGCTAAATTGTTTGACCCAACAAGAGAGTCTTTTATACTCAACAAGAGAGTGATTTTGTATCTCGTACGAAGCCCGAGATGGAGGCTAAATGGTTTGACCCAACAAGAGAGTCTTTTATACTCAACAAGGGAGTGATTTTGTATCTCGTATGAAGCCCGAGATGGAGGCTAAATGGTTTGACCCAACAAGAAAGTCTTTTTTACTCAACAAAAGAGTGATTTTGTATCTCATACGAAGCCCGAGATGGAGGCTGAAAAGGTTAACTCTGCTGGGGAGAATCATTGTACAAAGCCTAAGAGGAGGCTATGGTTACTGTTTCAGTTGAGTGACAGGTCCAATATGTTGGTTAAAAGAGAAAATTAGTTCTTATATGGGTAATGTTGTACTCATGGATTTGATCTGAGGACCGAGATTATTCCTTGTTCTTTAAGGAAACGGGGAATCCAAAGGGTATTGAGACTGCCCAAGTCTACGGGTGTTTTTTCCTATTTTGGAAAGAAACTTGAGAATGTCTTCGAGACTTAAGGAGATTAGACTGTCCAAGTCTAGAGTTTTATCTTTTGTACTATGCTCAAGAGAGATCAAGAGACAGTATGTTCGCCGTAGAAAGATCTAGACTCTTTGAAAGAATGTTCTATTAAGATGACTAATTTCTGTTCCTATACCTTTAAGAGGTCGTCGGGACAATTTGTACGAAGCCCAAGAGGAGGCAAGAAAAACTTTTAAGAAGCCGACGAGACAATTTGTACGAAGCCCAAGAGGAGGCTATCTTCCCGGAGGAAGAATCATTATACGAAGCCTAAGAGGAGGCTGTGAAAACTTCTAAGAAGCCGACGAGTCCTTGTACAATGCCCAAGAGGAGGCGGGATGATTTTAGGAAGCCTGTGGGTCCTTGCACTAAACCCAAGAGGAGGCTGATGAACAGTTCCAGAAGGGGTTTCACTTGGAACATTGACCTTCTGTATATGAACTGTTCAAGGGGGAGATTTCTTAGATCTAGTTATCTAAAATTGTCGTAAAAGAAAATTCTCGTGGTTTAGGTTATGTTGAAATATCTGGGAGAACGTCGGATGTAAGGGGACGAGGTTTTGTCTAGTTCAAGACGTAATTGCCGGGGAAACTCTAAATATCTATACTAGTATTACACAGTCGATATGAGTTTATGAAAGAAGACTTATAGTGAAACAGCCCCACAATACAGTTATATACATATGAAAGCGGTAAATGAAAGCGGGTAAACACTTACTCGGTTGTAGAGCTTCCATGCTGTTTGGTTAGTTTGTTCAACAAAGAAAGCTTTGATAACAATATTATATTCAAAATCAAATGAGAAAGTGTTTTTGAAAGGAAAATTGGGGCTTACAGCTCAAGGAGAGGCCCAGGGTTTTATCAGTGGTCGCACTGTCGTTTTGTACAGGGACTTATACAAGTGGCTGAGGCCCGAGAAAGGTTTTGTGTACAAGGGGATGGGTCTTACACTCTCTCAAGAGGCCCAAAAATGATTGAAAGTGAACAAAGATGGGTCTTACAGCTCAAGGAGAAGCCCAATGGTTTATTTTGAAAAGGGCGACGATCGCGCCGAGGTTTTGAAAACACCGTGGGTCTTATACAATGACTGAGGCCCAAAATTTTTTGGTTTCAAAAGGGGATTGGGTCTTACACTCTATTAGAGGCCCAAAATGATTTTGAATGGGTCTTATAGCTCGAGGAGAGGTCCAGATGGTTTATTTTAAACAGGCGATGATCGCGTCGAACTTTTGAAATACAACGAGACTTATACAACATTTGAGGCCCAAAAATAGGTTTGTATTTACAAAGGATTGAGTCTTACACTCTATTAGAGGCCCAAAAAGTTTGAAAAAGTTTGATGAGGGTTGAATTAATAAAAAACCCTAATTTGTTTCCAAAATGTATTTTAATTGAATAAAAAATTCAATTAAAATGATCAAAATTGTTTAACATGTGGAAAACAAATTGTGATCTTGGATTAAGGTTTCAAAAATCAAGTTTTGTCCTACAAAATGATAAGAAGTCATTAAAATTTGCAAAATCAAGAAGGAAAAAAATATTTTAAATGTAAAAAACAATTAAAATATTAATTCTTTACAAAAATATCAATTATATGAAATAAATAATATTTTTGGGATTTTTTGGTAAAATAAAATATTTTAACATTTTTGTGAATTATTAAAAAAAGAATCAACTCAAAATCAATAAAACTCAGAGAGAGATTAATTTTTGAATCAATTAAATAAAATCACAAAAATTCAAATATTCAAATATTTGAAAAAGGGCGCCAAGAACATCTTGGCCTTGCCCGCGTGCTCTGTTTTTCCCAGATTTGCATTTTCTATCCAATCTCACTGAATACTTGATTATATCATGCAATCTACATATCAATTTGCTCGTTTTAACCTCACGGTCATGTCTATAGTCTTTAATTTCAATTATTTTAAGCATGGAATAAGAAATCAAAGAGAAACCTCAAGAACCCTAAATTCTGCATGAAGGTTCAGAAATTCCATACATGATTCATACAAAGCAATTGATTGAGGGAAAACACTCCATGCATGATTATGAACATATGGCCAAATTATTGTGCAGCAAAAATTGCATGGATCATAGAGTTAGAAGAGCTCATGCTTACCATTTGCAGCTGGTGATCGTGTTTTGTGTTAGAGGTGTTACAGCTTGGTTCCAAGGTTATGGACAACTTCCCTAGGTGCTATGGAGTGTGTCTGGATGCTTGGAGTGGATTGATTTGAGCTGGAACTTGATTTGGCACCTCAACTGCAAATCTGTCAAAGGCTTGAGCAGTTGGCTGGTGATTTTGTGATTTTGGTGTTCTAGATGTTTTGTGAGTGTTTGGATCACTTCTATATGATGTGTGATTGGTTTGGTTGGAATTGCTCTCAAACTCAAAACCCGATAGTGACTTGCTTTTGAAGGCAAATTTGGAAGTGAGAAGGTGATTTTGAGGAAATCATCTGTTTGATGGCTTTGGTGTACTCAAACTGATAACAAATGAGCTTTATTTATAGTAGAGCAAGTTTGTTTTGGGAGCAATAGTGATTGGCAACTGTTGTAGAGGTTTGGCCAATGTTGATCAATGAGAATCCAAGTCTCCTCTAGCCATTGACTAGAGGTTAGGGCACAGGCTACTAGTTCCCTTGGTCTTGGATAAGTCTTGACTGAATTCAGTTGGCAATGGCTCAGTCCATGCCACCTTGGTGTATGCATTGAATGCTCCAATCCAAAATTAGAGTCTTGTCCCTCTTTTAGGCAATTCTAGGTTTGGCATGCTATTTTTGGTTCCAAAGACTTGGGGAGGTTTGGGATCAGAGTTGGTTCCTCCTTGGTCCCCCTTGAGGTGTTCAGATGGATAGGGTTGCTTGGAATTGCACAAATTTGGCAAATCGAGCAAAACTCCAAAATCTGCCTTGCCATGACAGTTTGCAGCAAGGCATATTGACATGGTCATATCTCATGGCTTAAGTGGAGTTTCATGGAGTTCTTGGCCATTTTGTAAAGCCCTCATATGATACAACATGATCATAGTTGGTCTTGATACTTTTTGGATCCAAGTGAAAAACCCCCTACTTTTGGAAAAAAGTGAAGGCAGATTCTGACTTAGTGAAAATTTCACTAAGTGTTGGAAAAAGTGGCATTTCATGTTTTCAGCCATTTTGATTATTCCATAACTCAAAATCCATGATGAATTGGAATGGGGTGTAGTTGAAGCTTTTGTAGAGGGCCATGAGGGTTACAAATCTAGCTTTGAATGGGGAAAAATGGCCTTGTGGTTTAGGAGTTATGATCCTCCAAAGTTGATACCCTAGCCACTTTGTTCCATAACTTAGAAAATTTCTAAGTTTTTTATGGTTACCCCTTTTACAAGTTATCCCACTTTTCTTGATTTTTCTTGATGAATGATGATTCCAATCACACATTAACATTATTTTAGGGTTAAAGAAACCATAATTGTGAAAAATCTCAAAAAGTCAAAGTTGA
Organism: Lathyrus tuberosus; assembly: GCA_022829125.1. Lineage (NCBI taxonomy): Eukaryota > Viridiplantae > Streptophyta > Magnoliopsida > Fabales > Fabaceae > Lathyrus > Lathyrus tuberosus. Next base: position 938,345 of record JALAZF010000617.1, on the reverse strand, counting down.
CTTTTGTGCACAGTTGACTTTTTGTCAGATGAATTCCAAACGGTGCGATCCTCTATGAAATCAAGTCTTTGACCTAAATCAAACTTGATGGATTGATTTCATAGGTGTTATAGGGTGTATTGAATCATGTCCTAGGGTTTGGGAGCATGTCATGGTCAAAAGTCAAAGGCATAGTTGACTTTTTCCGCGAAACCCTAATTATGGTTCAGATGAAATTGAAACTTGTTTCTCAAGCTTCTTGGCTTAATCCATTGTTACAAATGGACCAATATGGTGTGTTAGAGACCCTCAAATCATGTCTTGAGGTCTTGGCTCATGATTTGTCCCAAAAGTCAACTTAGGGGTGAATTAGGTCAAGAAACCCTAATTCCTGATTTTTTATGAATGCATCCCCTAAAGCCAAATTGACTTGATGACTGGGTTCATGATGTCCCTTGGAGCATCATAGGTTATGCTTTGAAGCATTGGCTCAATCCCAGAGGAAAATCTCCATCTGGATTCCCTGGTCGACCAAAACCCTAATTTGGTGACACTGTCGATCGTGAGGCTTGCTCCACTCAGAATGCTGCAACCTTGTGCTTGATTCTTGAAGTGGGAGTCCTCTTGATCCATTGTGGATGTTTGAGAGGCTAGACATGTTGAAGATCATGTCATTCCTTGATTGATCCTTTGTCTAAGAACTCTGAGAAGGCTTGAAACCCTAATTTTAATAGTAGTGAATGCTCACCCATCTTTGGGGAGACTAATGAGGCATGATGGTTCATCCATATTGTATGATGATTTTAACAATGATGGGAAATCTTAGTGGTCAAAATTTGGGGTATGACAGATGCCACTATTTAATCTTCTTGGACCCGAAGGTGTGAATGGCGAAGGTATTCGAGCATTCGGGGTGCAAGAGGATTAAATGTCAGAATACCCGAAATTTTGATGGTGGTTATGAATGGCAGTTCACGCATCCTTCCTCTTTTGCTAAGCAATTATGCTTAGAAAAGGTAAACTTCCCCTCGATCCTGGTTTCCTACCAAGGAACTGGTCTCAGTTTCTAAAATAAACTTCCCCTCGATCCTGGTTTCCTACCAAGGAACTGGTCTAAGTTTCTGAAATAAACTTCCCCTCGATCCTGGTTTCTTACCAAGGAACTGGTCTAAGTTTATGAAATAAACTTTCCCTCGATCCTGGTTTCCTACCAAGGAACTGGTCTAAGTTTCTTTCGTCAATAAACTTTATTAACGAGGGACGCTATGTGTAGCGGTTTTCCTCAAACTTCTCGCTGAATTTTCCTGGGGAGATGCCATTTGATGGAAATTTTTTTGCTTTAGAGAAGCACAAACTTCTCTGTTTGAGACGCCATTTATCGACTCTACTGGGGAAAACGAGTCTTCTTGAGAGACTGCTTTTGTTTGGAGATATTACATCATACTTTTCTCGAGATTTTCTCAGAGAAATGCCATACGATGTACCTCAATTTTGAGGTGCCGATGACTTTGTTGACATTGACATTCTGGAGAGAAGGACCAATGTGTTGTCGAAAGTCTTTAGTTGAGAGGCTTTCTCTAGGGATTTTCCTTTATCCGGGAAAACGAAGACATCATCTTCAATGGCGAAGAATGATGCTGGCTGAGGGTTCTCTGGTTTTTCAGAGGTTCAAGTTATCAAAGTGGTCAAGGGCCGACTTCATCCCAGAAATAAACTGGAGGAGAGAGGTAGTGCAGACGCAACATTTCCTGATGAGGAAAAAACTGACAACTCGATTGAGAGGACTGTTATCACTAGGGGATAAGACCGGCGAGAGTGATAGTGATGCAATATGATTATGCATGTGAATCAATAATGCATGGTGTATGTATGTATATGCAGACAAAACTGACGCGACATACAGACTAGTAGATGAACACGACTGGATACTCGGCCACAGTGGGGGATGAAAAGTATCACTGGTTCATGATAGTAATTCTGCCTTGCTTAGGAGAAGTAGTCCTCGTGGGGAGCTACGTTGGCCGGGCTTAGGAGATAAGAACTCTGTCTGGGGGGTGTCAGATGAAACACGGTCTCTGACACAGCTGATCCTTCATTCAGGTGCACTGGTTTAGAAGTAGTACTTTGATTTTGCACTTTGAAGCTCGCTTACTTTTGGCGAAGCGATCAATGTTCTTTCAATGTTCAACAGTCAAAAGAAATTTCCATCTTTATTTTAAAAGCATAAAAAGTTTACAAGTAAATTCATTTTTGTTTTATTTCAAGAATCGTTGGTCATGTTAAAATGTCGTTCTGTAAAGCTAAAACAAATAAGAATTGCAAACAAAAGCACAAGGGCTCAAATTTTATTGATAGGATGGAAATCAATCAAACGCGTGATTCCATAGAGTACTTACAAAGTTAGAAAATGGTAATTTAAGGGAAAAGGGCTACATCAAAATATAACGACCAATATCCTTCTACCAAATTTGACTTCGGGGCATCCTGAGCTTCTGTCGAAGATGACCTTGACTGGAGCTTTCCTGACAGATGATGTAACTGCTGCCGAGGGACTTGCCCCTTTGTCGAGCGTAGTTACTTGCCATTATCCCTAATTTTTGCCTGGATTGTACTTTGAGGTTTCCAATCCACCGGGATGATTTTTGATCATGTTTCTAAGTTTTGCCTGGACCGCCCTTTCAGGTTTTCAATCAACTGAGACGTTTTTTTTTAGTTTAGGCGAAGTATTTCTTGACTACATCAACATTTGTGGGGTAGGAAAATTCCTCTCCGTCCATGGTTGCAAGTCTCAGGGCACCGCCTGAGAAAGCTTTCTTGATCATATATGGGCCGTCATAAGTCGGAGTCCACTTGCCCCAAGAATCAGTGAGAAATTATTGTATCTTCTTGAGCACGAGGTATCCTTTCCTGAAGACACGGGGTCGGACCTTTTTGTCGAACACCTTCTTCATCCTTTGCTGATACAACTGACCATGGCATAGTGCCGTGATTCGCTTTTCATCGATCAGATTCAGTTCGTCGTGTCGATTTTGACACCATTCAGCTTCTGTAAGCTTAGCTTCCATCAATACACTGATTGATGGGATCTCTACTTCTATGGGGAGCACTGCTTCCATGCCATACACTAGAGAAAAAGGGGTTGCCCCTGTTGAAGTGCGGACAAATGTGCGATAACCATGAAGAGCAAAGGGCAGCATTTCGTGCCAGCCTTTGTAGGTTACAACCATCTTTTGAACGATCTTCTTGATGTTCTTGTAAGCCGCTTATACCACTCCGTTCATCTTGGGTCGGTAGGGAGATGAGTTATGGTGTTCGATCTTGAACTCTACACACAACTCCTTCATCATCTTGTTGTTTAAGTTAGATCCATTATCAGTAATAATCTGGCTCGGAACACCATAACGGCAAATGATATTTTTTTTGATAAATCGGACTACCACTTGTCGGGTTACATTAGCGTATGACGCTGCTTCGACCCACTTGGTGAAGTAGTCAATGGTGACCAGAATGAACCGATGTCCGTTTGAAGCTTTGGGCTCAATCATGCCGATCATGTCGATTCCCCATATGGAAAAAGGCCATGGAGAAGAAAGAACTTTGAGATGTGTTGGCGGTACATGGATTTTGTCTGAGTATATCTGACACTTGTGACATCTCCTCATGTACTTGTAGCAGTCAGATTCCATTGTCAACCAATAATACCCTGCTTTGAGAATTTTTCTCGCCATTGTATGTCCGTTGGCAGGTCTGTCGACGCATCGGAGCAAGACCATGTTAAAGTTCCTCTTATAGAGTGTATCTACGCTCAGGAAGAAACTTCCAGCCAGTCTTCTGAGGGTTTTTCTGTCTTTCCTTAGTGCCCCAGGTGGGTACTCTTATTTCTGAAGGAAACATTTGATATCGTGATACCAAGGTTTGTCGTCTATGATTGCTTCAATCGTGAAGACGTAAGCGGGCCGTTCAAGGCGCATTATGCCGATCTTAGGTAAGTCATTCCATTGACCTACACTAATCATGGAAGAGAGAGTGGCTAATGCATCAACCATGTGATTCTCCTCACGAGGGATATGATGAAACTCGACTCTGTTGAAGAAGGATAACAACCTTCTTGCGTAATCTTTGTAAGGAATCAGTCCTGATTGGTATGTGTTCCAATCTCCTTTGATCTGATTAATGACCAAAGCTGAGTCGTCATATACATCCAAGTTTTTGATCCTTAAGTCGATCGCTTCTTTAAGACCCATAATACAAGCTTCGTATTCGGCCTCGTTGTTTGTGCACTTGAATGTAAGTCTGGCGGTGAAAGGAATGTGGGTACCCTGAGGTGTTATGATGATTGCCCCAATTCCATTTCCGTAATGATTGACAGCTCCGTAAAAAATAAGTCCCCATTGGGAATCTGGTTCTGGCCCTTCATTGGGTAGCGGTTCATCGCAGTCTTTCATTTTTAGATACATGACATCTTCGTCTGGGAAGTTAAATCCAACTAATTCCTGATCGTCAATCGGTTGATGAACCAAATGATCGGCTAAAACACTTCCTTTAACGGCTTTCTGAGCGTGGTACTCTATGTCATATTCTGATAGCAACATCTGCCAACGGGCAATCCTCCCCGTGAGAGCAGGTTTTTCAAATACACACTTGATTGGATCCATTTCGGAGACCAACCAAGTTGTGTGACGAATCATGTACTGGCGAAGACGTTTGGCTGCCCAAGCCAAAGCGCAACAATTTTTCTCAAGCATAGTGTACCGAGTCTCGCAGTCAGTGAATTTCTTGCTCAAATAGTAGATGGCTGACTCTTTTCTTCTCGTTTTGTCATGTTGGCCAAGTACACAACCCATTGAGTCTTCCAAGACTGTTAAATATATAATTAGTGGTCTTCCTTCCACTGGAGGTGATAGAATCGGTGGGTTCAACAGATATTCCTTAATACTGTCAAAGGCGGTTTGGCAGTCTTTTGTCCAAACGCAGTTCTAATTCTTTTTGAGTAATTTGAAGATCGGCGCACATGTCGCGGTCATGAGGAATATGAATCTGGAAATGTAGTTCAAACGTCCCAGGAATCCTCTGACTTGTTTTTCAGTTTTCGGAGAAGGAATTTCTTGAATGGCCTTGACCTTGTCAGGATCAACCTCAATTCCTTTCTGGCTGACGATGAACCCTAAAAGTTTCCCTGAACGGACACCGAAGGTGCACTTATTGGGATTCAAGCGGAGTTTATACCTTTGTAAATGTTTGAATAGTTTTGACAGGTGCGTCACATGCTCCTCCTCCGTTTTAGATTTTGCAATCATATCATCGACATACACTTCGATTTCTTCATGTATCATGTCATGAAACAGAGTAGTCATGGCCCTCTGATAGGTTGCCCCGGCGTTCTTCAAACCGAACGGCATTACCTTGTAACAGAAGGTACCCCAGGGGGTAATGAACGAAGTTTTCTCCATGTCTTTCGGCACCATTTTGACCTGATTATAGCCCGAGAATCCATCCATGAAGGAGAAAACTTTGAACTTTGTTGTACTGTCTACCAACATGTCAATGTGTGGTAAAGGAAAGTCGTCCTTTGGACTAGCCTTGTTTAGATCACTGTAATTGACACACATTCTGACTTTTCTGTCCTTTTTCGGAACTGGTACGATGTTGGCTAACCATTGAGGATATTCTGACGTAGCGAGGAAACCCGCGTCAACCTGTTTCTGTACCTCCTCTTTGATTTTAATGGCCATGTCCAGGTGAGTTCGTCTCAACCTCTGTTTTACTGACGGACATTCCGATCTTAACGGTAGATGATGTTTCACGATGCTGGTATCCAACCCTGGCATGTCCTGATAGGACCAAGAAAACACATCGGGAAACTCTTTGAGAAGTTTCGTCAAACTTTCTTTGACAGTTGGACTGAGCAGTGCCCCAATCTTGACTTCTTTTCTCTCTTCTTCTGAACCCAAGTTGACCGTTTCCAATGGCTCTTTGTGAGGTTCAATGGACCTTTCCTCCTGTCTGAGTAATCGGGAGATCTCTTCTGGAATTTCGTCGTTAACTTCTTCTTCAGCCCCAAATACCGGGAACTCAAAGTCGGGAGAAGGCATCGGATCGTATGTTTCAACGGGGTTTAAAACAAGCAATCTGCATGACATGATGATTTGTGTTTAGAAGAGATAGAAGGAAAATGCAAAAGTGTGTGCAGTGTATTTCTTTTACTGCTTATTTTTATTATTGAGTTGTTTTTTAGGATTACCATTTTCTGAAAAACGAAAAGAGAAAACAGCAATTAATGCAGAAATTACAGAACGACGTTATTTTATTAATGAACAAGTCGATTCTTGAAACTACAACCCTACAAAAGAAAACTCTGTCACTTTGGGCGAAGCGAAGAGGGAAATTTACAGAAAGTGAGCCCTATCAAAACATCCGTTTCGCCTGGGCAGGGTGAAAGGTTAAAAGACGGCAATTACTTTGACTTATGAACAATCTTTGGAACATCGACAACAACCCATTGGCGGCGAACTCCTCGATGAATCATAAAGTCTGGTACCTTCCTTGATTTGTCTTCAGAAATGATGCTGATTTCTAGTGGAGCAGGATCATTGGAATCTGTCTCCCAGGCAGAGTTGTCGTAGGAGGATTCCTCAGTTGTATTTTGCGTAGTATTTGTACTCTCAGCTGTATCTCCCTATCCAGTTGGCTGGATGTCTTCGAGCCTGATACGAGAGCTTTCAGGAGCGGTGTACTTGACCTTGAAGTCGTATTTTCCACTCGGCTATCCCAGGGTGTCCCACACTTCTTTGGAATTGGAGGAGTCTTCCCCCTCGATGACGTTGACCTCGGGAAAAGCATAGTTGATGAATTCTAGTCCGGCAAGCTTTGCTAATTCATCATCATACTGGATAAGTTCGGAATGACCTGAGTGTTGATCCCATGACATGGCGGTGACACATGTATTCTGTTCAATGATACTCAACTGATTTTCATTGTTCGACTGATTTTCTTGCCCCGAGTTTCCTGGGTACGGTTGCCAGATAGGCAGGCCATCCATCGGGCCATAATAGTCGTGGTCAAAGTTGTCCTTTATCAGAGTGTCTTCCTCTAATAAGTTTGGTGGAGCACGACACCCTTCAGGATCATAATCTCCATGTATCATTTCGACGTCTGACCTTGGTATAAATCTCGGGCTCTGTGCAGGAAAGAAAAAGGGAGTCTGTATTTTGCTCTGAGACGTATAACCGTCCTCATTGAGATATGACTTCCATTCTTCCTCCGTATCGGAGGAATCGTCCTCGTTGATAGTATGCACTTCTTAAGCCACTGGTTGAAGAACGCTTCCACTGTGGAAGAATTTCTGAATGGGATGAAGACTTTCATCGTTAGCAGCTGTCTGGGTGCAGGTTGCAGAAAAACCAAGACCATTCTTTGTTTTGTTATTAGTAGGAATGACAAGCTATCCCCATCCTTTTGCATTGTTATTTTTGATCACTTCGAGAGCATCTCTGTATGAGGAAATTGAGCTTCCTTTCTCTGATTGATTCTCATTGCTCACCAAAAGTGCTTGAAACTGAGTTCCAACAACCTCCTCGGGTTCTACACAAGTAGATAATGACAAGTTGCTTACGAGCAAGGCCTGTTCTCCATAGACTGTGACGAGTTGGCCGTTCTGTGCGAACTTTAGCTTTTGGTGGAGGGTTGAAGTGACTGCCCCAGCCTGATGTATCCAAGGTCTTCCTAATAAACAACTGTATGTTGCCCTGATGTCCATGACTTGGAAAGTGACTTGGAAAGTATGAGGACCAATAGTTATGGGAAGGCCGACTTCGCCGATAACCATTTTTTTGGATCCGTCAAATGCTTTGACGACGACCTTGCTGGTTTTCATCGGAGGTTCTTTGAATGATAATTGCATCAAAGTGGACTTCGGCATAACATTCAGGGTCGACCCTGTGTCTACCAGTACGCTGGCTAAAGCATCGTCCTGGCAGTTGACTGTAATGTTGAGCGCCATGTTATGACGGCGACCTTCTTCAGGTAATTCCTCATCACTAAATCCCAAGTTATTGCAGGAAGTGATGTTAGAGACAATGCTATCAAACTGTCTAATTGTTACATCCTGTTCCACAAAGGCTTGCTCCAAGACTTTCTGCAGAGCCTCCCTGTGGGCTTCGGAACTGAGTAAAAGTGATAATACCGAGATCTTTGAAGGAGTTTATAACAGCTAATCAACAATGTTGTATTCACTCATTTGGATGAGCTTCAGCATCTCATCATTGTTTTTCGAAAGGTCGGGATTACTGGATTGACCGACTGGTGGATTGGGAACTTCTATCTGAGGTTCCTTTTCTTTGTTGGGTTTTCCAACTCCTCTATTGAAGATTCTACACTCCGTGTTACTCGACTGATGTCTGCAATATTCACGAGGGAGGGTAACAGAATTTCCTTTCCATTCTCAATTGTTGTTGTATCGTATTTGTAAGGGATAACCTTAGTTGATTCATACGGTAGCGGTCCCAGTAGATAGATGACTATGGGAGCCTTCTGGTTTTTCTGACCATCGTAAGTAATTTTGATCCGTTCCCAGTTGGGAACTCTCGATTCATCAAGTAGAGGGATAATGGTACAAACATCCCTAGCCCTCTGATGATCAGAGATTACGACAACGTCCTCGATTTGATCAGCGAAGTAGTTGACTGATCTAGAACTTGACCATGGTTGAATCTCTTTGCGGTCCAACTGACTTTGAAGGGCTGCTCGCACGAGGTAACATCCTTGATTATCCACTGAGCAAACTACACACCGCTCATAGTTGTGTAGTGGCACCTGGCCACATCCGCTTTGAATACAGTGTAACCTTACTAGATCTGTTTCCATCGACCAAACATCCTGACTTTGATATCTAGTAGGATTCCCGTTAGTGATACTGATTTGCTGGGTGTCTTCATCCATATAGATTGGAAGCCACCAGTGGTTCAACAAGTGCTGAAGTGTTTCCTGGACAAGGGCACAACCCTGATCGTCTTCGCAACCTGCTTTACAGCCCTGATAATCATGTGATACCAGGAACCCGAGCCATACCTGTTTAGTATGTAACTCCACCAGGCTGGTATTCATCAAGCGAATATCGAAGATTTGAATCATGTTGATTTGATAATGATTCCTATCATGGTAGTCTTGAATCCATCCAAGATCCATCTGACGCTGAAGGGCCTCTTGTACAAAAGAGCATCCCTGTTTGTTTACCGAGCAAGTCAGGCAGGAATTATAATCGTGACGCGGCAGATTATGATACTGGCTTTTCCTTGAGTGCATTGCCACCAAGTTGACATTCATCGTACGGATATCGTGGTTCTGAATGATGTTGGAATTCGTATAAACCATGTTAACTCCACGAACTCGGTGCTCTTGGATCCATCTGAGATCCATCTGTTCCTGTAGAGATGATTGCACCACAAAACATCCTTGATTGCTTTAAGAGCATATATCACACTGGTGATAATTATGAGGTGGCACATGGCCATATCCACTCTGTCTACAATGCATCTTGACCAAGTTGGCCCTCAATAAGAGTACATCACGAATTTGATAGGTGTTGTTAGACTCTCCCTCTATCAAATTGACTGTAGCCTTCTCGTGTTGAGGTTGCGGGTTCGTGAGAACATTCAGATTCGTATCTTTGAAAGATAAGACCCCGCTCCTAACAAGCTTTTGCACATCGGACTTGAAACTGAGACAACTCTCTATGTTATGCCCTGGTCCTCCTTGATGGTAAGGGCAAGCCTAATCCACCTTAAACCAAAAAGGCGGATTTTCCGGTACTGTAAGAGGAGACTTAGTCTGGACATTCCCCTTTGCCAGTAGTAACGGAAATAGTTCTGTGTACGATACGGGTATAGGATCAAATCCTGGTGGCTGCGTTATACGGTTGTTGTTGTATTGAGGACGAGCCTACTGAAGAGGCTGTTGTGTCCTTTGCTGAAATTGCTGCGAATGCGGTTAGCTTTGAGCAACCTGAGGTTGATACGTAGAAACAGGCGCAGGGCTGATAGCAGGAGTCACAGCTGCTACTGGTTGGTACCGTCGCCTTTGCTTTCCAAGAAAGATATTCCCAATATCTTGCTCCTTTTTCTTAGGGAGATTACTGCCGTATTTTTTAGTACCGCTTGTCGACCTAGTGTCTTTGACTAGACGTCCTTCTCGAACGGCTTCCTCGAGACGCACTCCCAAACCGACCATTTCGGTGAAGTCGCTGGGCGCACTGGCAACCATTATGTCGTAGTAAAATGAGCTCAAGGTCTTTAAGAAAATTTTTGTCATCTCTTTTTCCTCAAGAGGTGGACAGATTTGAGCGGCAATTTCACACCATCTCTGAGCGTATTCCTTAAAGGTTTCCTTGTACTTTTGCGACATTGATCTCAGTTGATCTCTGTCTGGCGCCATGTCCAAATTGTATTTATATTGTTGGACGAAGGCAGTGCCAAGATCTCTGAAAGTGCTAATCATATCGCGGTTTAAACCCATGCACCATTTTAATGCGGCACCGGTTAAACTATCCTGAAAGTAGTGAATCAGTAGATCCTAGTTCTCTGTCTAAGCAGACATTCGCCGAGCGTACATCACCAAATGGCTTTGAGGGCAAGAGTTACCCTTGTACTTTTCAAAATCGGGTACTTGGAACTTGTGCGGGACTTTCACATTGGGGACCAAGCAAAGGTCTGCGGCGTCCTTTCCAAATAAATCCTGATCGCGAAGGGCTTGCAGTTCCTTCTGCATCTCCAGGAATTGTCCCTGGAACTCATTCATTCTGTCGAACATACTTTCGTTTCCACCAGACGGTATCTGTGGAATCTGTTCTTCCGGGACTGTGTGTACCACGGGCGGTGGTATAGTCATTATAGCCGAGACTCTCGATGCCTCTCGAAGTTTGTAACCTTTAGGAGTTGCTGTCATGCCCCTGGCATCTTCGCTTTCCCGAAGTTTGTAACCTTCAGGCCCAACGGCTCCTGCTGCGGTTCCTGGATCCTCAGTGATCGGCGGAACATATCCTTCCGGGATATAGTTAACAGACATGTCCCAGGGACGATCTTTCGGCATTTGATACCTAGGATCATACTTCTCCACTATGAGCGTTGAGGTGATCTCTGAGATCACAGTTCTTTGTAGCTGAGCTTCTGCCATGGCTTGCATGTCGTTATGAAGCTTTCTCATATCCTCTCTCAGAGCGTCGATCTCTTCTTTCAACTCTCTATTCTCTTCCTCGAGATCATCCATCTTTTTCTGACGATTGGCCCGAGTATTGTATGAATGAGACAGTTTGACTCTAGAACCGAGACACAAACGTGAGATTCGTAGGTAAGAAGAATACATGACGTGAGAATGATGAATGCAATGATTATATTAATTATTTTTTGGTTTAATCAAAATAAACTTCGACAATTAGATTGCAAATATCAAACAGTGGGGACACCCCCGTTTTATTGAATTCAAAGGATTGCAGAAATGGAAATACAGTAAATTACAAGGTGCAGAAACAGAAACCTAAGCTAATGGGTCCCGAGTCCTCTCTGAGGAGAACTCGGGTGCTGATTCTGGTACTTTCCTTTTCTTGGACCGGGGCTCTTGGGCCGTTGTCGGGTTGTCATTCCTTTGCCAAGTGAAAGGAGCGATCAAATTCCTTTTGTCATCCTGATTTTCTACAGCATGTTGTTCTAAAATCTCAATTAAAGCATCCTTATCTTTCAGCAGTTGTTGTATTTTGGTACACTCCACATTGAGAATGCGGTACTTGTTCTTCCAAGACCTCCTCTCCTGTTGAACTTTGTTGAGAGTAACCTGAAGTTTTTCCGTTTCAGTCATGAAATACATGACAGATTCCCTTGGCGGAAGAACTCTGTGACGAGGATAAGGCATCTTTAGCTTGAGAGCTCTAGTTTGTACCCAGTGGAGATAAGGCTCCACTGAGACACAGTCCGGTTTTCCTAGAGACTCTCGTCCTTTCTTATGAACATGTTTCCAAGCGTGCACTATTTCTATCTTTAGTGCCCTGTCATTTTCTCCTTCCTTAAAGAAAAGACCTTCCAGATGAGCATTACCCGGGACATGTCTCATCGGGTATCCAAATTGACGACGAACTAAAACTGGATGGTAATTGATTCCTCCCTTAGTTCCTATAAGGGGTACGTTGGGGAAATTTCCACAACGGTCAATGATTATGATCCCGTCATAGATTCGATTGTACCAATCAGTGTCAGAGTTGGTAAGATACATGATTTTCTGCGACCAACGTAAGGCACTCTTATGATCCCAAAAAGTGGCAGACTTAGGCAAATGGGAGATAAACCATTTATATAGTAGGGGTACACAGTACATGATCATTCCTCCGCTGTATAAATTCCTTAAGTGTACAGAATGATACGTATCTGCGAGTAAGGTCGGTACAGGGTTTCCAATGAGAAAAACCTTAATGGCGTTGATATCGACGAAGTAATCAATGTTGGAAAACAAAAATAACCCGTAGGTGAGCAAAACAAATATGCTATCGAAAGCAGTCACGTTCCATATACTAGCAAAGTACAGAGCCTTCTTTACCAGAAACTTGGCTGGTAAACCTGGGATTCCTCCCTTGGTGGTCAGGTGAGTCTTGACTTCTGATTCGTCCAAATAAATTGCTTTTGCAATGGTCTGATCCTTTGGAATTTCTTCCAGTCCAGAAAAGGGAGCTTGATTAGTAATGGGTAGATCAATCAGATGAGAATAGTCTTCCAGCGTTGGTGCGAGCTGGTAGTCCGGGAATGTGAAACAGTGATAGACCGGATCGTGAAACTGAACTAGTGCCTCCAGGATTCCTTCAATTACATGGACCTTTAACAGAGGTAGCAGACCTCCGTACTTGGCTCTGAAAGCGTCAGGGTTAGTGATCATCCTTGCTAATCCTCTCAAATCCTCTAGTTTTGGAACCTTGAAGGTATACTTGTGAGTTTTTCGTCTACCGAAATTCATGAGCGCAATCCTTTTCTCTCTGACATTTGCAATCATTGTCTTAGTTTAATTTGAAAAAGAGAGACTAGAAGAGAAAATTTTTCTTTGCTTAATGTTTTTTTAAAATGAATGCATGAATGCAGCACACAAAAACATAGAAAAAACATGGGGTCAAAGGGTCGGTGTCATGAAGTCAAGGCTCTACCCATCCCAAAGGTTTATACTAGTGATTTTTGTACCTGTCTCTCAAAATCATTGATTCTTGTTGAGATAACATCAGCGGGCCGGGAACCGTGCTAGGTGATGTATTTCGAAGAATCTCAGAAGAGGGTAGTATCGCGTGACAACTATTTCCGATAGCTTCCGCACTACTGAAAGAGGTTTTTACTAGGTGTATACTCAATCTTTCCATATGCGGCATCACACGCATTCCCATTAGCAGAAAAATAAACACATATATCAATTAGGAAAAGCAGTATATATATTTGTCCTAATGTCCTAGACTTTTTAAGAGCTATGAATCTAATGATCCTAACAGAAAATGGCTCCCCGGCGGAGGCGCCATTCTGTGGTACCTTCCCAACTTAAAGGTTTTGACCTAAGATCCTAGTGAGGGTCGATCTTAGCAATAATGATATTCCCCGATGGAACCGTCATTCGGTGATACCTTGTTAACCCATGGACTCGTCCTAAAAGAAGGTTTCAACCAGAGAGATAAGAGAGACAAGATTCCTTTGTTTGGCCCCACGGTGGGCGCCATTTTTCTATGGCGGCCATCGACATGAAAATGACTTGTCCAAGGTTTTCACCTTAAATTGTAAGAAAGAAATATGAGAAGGCCCCACGGTGGGAGCCATTTTTCTGTAGCGAGCGATTTTGGACGTGGTTCTTAAGCACTGTCGCTCTGGGGGACTACAGGTCGATTCATTTTTTATCCTATTGAAGCTGATGAAGGAAGGGAAATAGATGTCTCCAACTAACCCTGCTTGCACACTGAGGTTAACCAGTCAAAACTGTTGGTTTACAGATGCAGTTTTAGTTCGTGGGCCTCTCACTGCTTATTTTGTTCAGAACAGAATACCGGGACTGTTCATGGGGAATTTGTTGGGATCCTGCGCCAGATTGGCTGGAGATAGAGGACTTTGGGGTTTTTTTATTAGTGTGCTCGCTAAGATTCTTTTTCAATCTTATGCCTACGTATTCCAGGGATAGGGAAATAAGAGCGATCGTAGTTCCTCCTATTCTATGGGAGGAAATGTTGTTTTGGTGTCTTGTTCAAAGCCCAAGACATGAAGCTAAATGGTCTATTTGTATCTTGTTCGAAGCCCAAGATGTGAAGCTAAAAGGGTGTTGACTTTAGAGAGAATTTGTCATCTCTAAAGGGGTCTGTTTTGTCACAATTGTTGGGTGACTGATTATAAAGGAGAATTACTTTAACTGGGATATGCGAATCCAGCAAGGCCATAATTTCCTTTATAGGGGATTTTCAACCTGGAGGAGAAGACTTTAACTCAGTTTAGAGCAATGCCATCTTTCCTTAGGAATTTATCATGCTAAAAGAGGGACAATGGCGTGGATGTAAATAATCCAGAGGCCTGCTGCTTACAGCAATTAGACGAGGGAAAATGAGTTGTTGATGTTTGTATACTGTGAACGAGGCACAACTTTTGATGCTAAAAGGTTGATTGAATCAAACGGGGATTTCTTTATACAAAGCCTAAGAGGAGGCTATTGACCCAACACGAGGATGCTTTCGTGTCTCGTACGAAGCCCGAGATAGAGGCTAAAAGGGCTGACTCAACAAGAGAGTGTTTTTATATGTGTCTTGTACGAAGCCCAAGACGGAGGCTAAAAGGGTTTGACTCAACAAGAGAGTCTTTTATACTCACCAAGAGAGTGATTTGTATCTCGTACGAAGCCCGAGATGGAGGCTAAAGGTGATCGACTCAACAAGAGAGTCTTTTTATACTCAACAAGAGAGTGATTTTGTATCTCGTACGAAGCCCGAGATGGAGGCTAAATTGTTTGACCCAACAAGAGAGTCTTTTATACTAAACAAGAGAGTGATTTTGTATCTCGTACAAAGCCCGAGATGGAGGCTAAATGGTTTGACCCAACAAGAGAGTCTTTTATACTCAACAAGAGAGTGATTTTGTATCTCGTACGAAGCCCGAGATGAAGGCTAAATGGTTTGACCTAACAAGAGAGTCTTTTATACTCAACAAGAGAGTGATTTTGCATCTCGTACGAAGCCCGAGATGGAGGCTGAAAAGGTTAACTCTATTGGGGAGAATCATTGTACAAAGCCCAAGAGGAGGCTATGGTTACTATTTTAGTTGAGTGACAGGTCCAGTATATTAGTTGAAAGAGAAAATTAGTTCTTATATGGGTAATGTTGTACTCATGGATTTGACCTGAGGACCGGGATTATTCCCTGTTCTTTAAGGAAACGGGGAATCCAAAGGGTATTGAGACTGCCCAAGTCTACGGGTGTTTTTTCCTATTTTGGAAAGGAACTTGAGAATGTCTTCGAGACTTAAGGAGATTAGATTGTCCAAGTCTAGAGTTTTATCTTTTGTACTATGCTCAAGAGAGATCAAGAGACAGTATGTTCACCGTAGAAAGATCTAGACTCTTTGAAAGACTGTTTTATTAAGATGACTAATTTCTGTTCCTATACCTTTAATAGGTCGTCGGGACAATTTGTACGAAGCCCAAGAGGAGGCGAGAAAAACTTTTAAGAAGCTGACGAGACAATTTGTACGAAGCCCAAGAGAAGGCTATCTTCCCGGAGGAAGAATCATTATACGAAGCCTAAGAGGAGGCTGTGAAAACTTCTAAGAAGCCGACGAGTCCTTGCACAACGCCTAAGAGGAGGCGGGGATGCTTTTAGGAAGCCTGTGGGTCCTTGCACTAAACCCAAGAGGAGGCTGATGAATAGTTCCAGAAGGGGTTTCACTTGGAACATTGGCCTTCTGTATATGACCTGTTTAACGGGGAGATTTCTTAGATCTAGTTATCTAAAATTGTCATAAAAGAAAATTCTCATGGTTTAGGTTATGTTGAAATATTCGGAAGAACGTTAGATGTAAGGGGACAAGGTTTTGTCTAGTTCTAGACGTAATTGCCAGGGAAACTATAAATATCTATACTAGTATTACACAGTCGATATGAGTTTATGAAAGAAGACTTACAGTGAAACAGCCCCACAATACAGTTATATACATATGAAAGCGGTAAATGAGAGCGGGTAAACACTTACTCGGTTATAGAGCTTCCATGTTGTTTGGTTAGTTTGTTCAACAAAGAAAGCTTTGATAACAATATTATATTCAAAATCAAAGGAGAAAGTGCTTTTGAAAGGAAAATTGGGGCTTACAGCTCAAGGAGAGGCCCAGGGTTTTATCAGTGATCGCACTGTCGTTTTGTACAGGGACTTATACAAGTGACTGAGGCCCGAGAAAGGTTTTCTGTACAAGGGGATGAGTCTTACACTCTCTCAAGAGGCCAAAAAATGATTGAAAGTGAACATAGATGGGTCTTACAGCTCAAGGAGAAGCCCAATGGTTTATTTTGAAAAGGGCGACGATCGCGCCGAGGTTTTGAAAACACAGTGGGTCTTATACAATGACTGAGTCCCAAAAGTTTTTGGTTTCAAATGGGGATTGGGTCTTACACTCTATTAGAGGCCCAAAATGATTTTGAATGGGTCTTATAGCTCGAGGAGAGGCCCAGATGGTTTGTTTTAAATAGGCGATGATCGCGCCGAACTTTTGAAATACAACGGGACTTATACAACATTTGAGGCCCAAAAATAGGTTTGTATTTACAAAGGATTGAGTCTTACACTCTATTAGAGGCCTAAAAAGTTTGAAAAAGTTTGATGAGGGTTGAATTAATCAAAAACCCTAATTTGTTTCCAAAATGTATTTTAATTGAATAAAAAATTCAATTAAAATGATCAAAATTGTTTAACATGTGGAAAACAAATTGTGATCTTGGATTAAGGTTTCAAAAATCAAGTTTTGTCCTACAAAATGATTATAAGTCATTAAAATTTGCAAAATCAAGAAGGAAAAAAAATATTTTAAATGTAAAAAACAATTAAAATATTAATTCTTTGCAAAAATATCAATTATATGAAATAAATAATATTTTTGGGATTTTTTGGTAAAATAAAATATTTTAACATTTTTGTGAATTATTAAAAAAATAATCAACTCAAAATCAATAAAACTCAGAGAGAAATTAATTTTTGAATCAATTAAATAAAATCACAAAAATTCAAAAATTCAAACATTTGAAAAAGGGCGCCAAGAACATCTTGGCCTTGCCCGCGTGCTCTGTTTTTCCCAGATTTGCGTTTTCTATCCAATCTCACTGAATACTTGATTATATCATGCAATCTACATATCAATTTGCTCGTTTCAACCTCACGATCATGTTCATGGTCTTTAATTTCATTTATTTTAAGCATGGAATAAGAAATCAAAGAGAAACCTCAAGAACACTAAATTCTGCATGAAGGTTCAGAAATTCCATTCACGATTCATACAAAGCAATTGATTGAGGGAAAACACTCCCTGCATGATTATGAACATATGGCCAAATTATTGTGCAACAAAAATTGCATGGATCATGGAGTTAGAAGAGCTTATGCTTACCACTTGCAGCTGGTGATCGTGTTTTGTGTTAGAGGTGTTACAACTTGGTTCCAAGGTTATGGACAGCTTCCCTAGGTGCTATGGAGTGTGTCTGGATGCTTGGAGTGGATTGATTTGAGCTGGAACTTGATTTGGCACCTCAACTGCAAATCTGTCAAAGGCTTGAGCAGTTGGCTGGTGATTTTGTGATTTTGGTGTTCCAGATGTTATGTGAGTGTTTGGATCACTTCTATATGATGTTTATGAGGTGTGTGTGATTGGTTTGGTTGGAATTGCTCTCAAACTCAAAACCCAATAGTGACTTGCTTTGGAAGGCAAATTTGGAAGTGAGAAGGTGATTTTGAGGAAAGCATCTGTTTGATGGCTTTGGTGCACTCAAACTGATCACAAATGACCTCTATTTATAGTAGAGCAAGTTTGTTTTGGGAGCAATAGTGATTGGAAACTGCTGCAGAAGTTTGGCCAATGTTGATCAATGAGAATCAAAGTCTCCTCTAGCCATTGACTAGAGGTTAGGGCACAGGCTGCTGGTTCCCTTGGTCTTGGATAAGTCTTGACTGAATTCAGTTGGCAATGGCTCAGTCCATGCCACCTTGGTGTATGCATTGAATGCTCCGATCTAAAATTGGAGTCTTGTCCCTCTTTTAGGCAATTATAGGTTTGGCATGCTATTTTTGGTTCCAAAGACTTGGGAGGCTTGGGATCAGAGTTGGTTCCTCCTTGGTCCCCCCTTGAGGTGTTCAGATAGATAGGGTTGCTTGGAATTGCACAAATTTGGGAAATCGAGCAAAACTCCAAAATCTGCCTTGCCATGACAGTTTGCAGCAAGGCATATTGGCATGGTCATATCTCATGGCTTAAGTGGAGTTTCATGGAGTTCTTGGTCATTTTGGAAATCCCTCATATGATACAACATGTGTGTGATCATAGTTGGTCTTGATACTTTTTAGATCCAAGTGAAAAATCCCCCTACTTTTGGAAAAAAGTGAAGGCAGATTCTGACTTAGTGAAAATTTCACTAAGTGTTGGAAAAAGTGGTATTTCATGTTTTCAACCATTTTGATCATTCCATAACTCAAAATCCATGATGAATTGGAATGAGGTGTAGTTGAAGCTTTTGTAGAGGGCCATGAGGGCTACAAATCCAACTTTGAATGGAAAAATGGCCTTGTGGTTTAGGAGTTATGATCCTCCAAAGTTGGTACCCTAGCCACTTTGTTCCATAACTTAGAAAATTTCTAAGTTTTTTATGGTTACCCCTTTTACAAGTTATCCCACTTTTCTTGATTTTTCTTGATGAATGATGATTCCAATCACACATTAACGTCATTTTAGGGTTAAAGAAACCATAATTGTGAAAAATCTCAAAAAGTCAAAGTTGACTTTTGTGCACAGTTGACTTTTTTTCAGATGAATTCCAAACTGTGCGATCCTCTATGAAATCAAGTCCTTGACCTAAATCAAACTTGATGGATTGATTTCATAGGTGTTATAGGTGTATTGAATCATGTCCTAGGGTTTGGGAGCATGTCTTGGTCAAAAGTCAAAGACACAGTTGACTTTTTCCGCGAAACCCTAATTATGGTTCAGATGAAATTGAAACTTGTTGCTCAAGCTTCTTGGCTCAATCCATTGTTACAAATGGACCAATGTGGTGTGTTAGAGACCCTCAAATCATGTCTTGAGGTCTTGGCTCATGATTTGTCCCAAAAGTCAACTTAGGGGTGAATTAGGTCAAGAAACCCTAATTCCTGATTTTTTATGAATGCATCCCCTAAAGCCAAATTGACTTGATGACTAGGTTCATGATGTCCCTTGGAGCATCATAGGTTATGCTTTGAAGCATTGGCTCAAGCCCAGAGGAAAATCTCCATCTAGAGGCCCTGGTAGACCAAAACCCTAATTTGGTGACACTGTCGATCGTGAGGCTTGATCCACTCAGAATGATGCAACCTTGTGCTTGATTCTTGAAGTGAGAGTCCTCTTGATCCATTGTGGATGTTTGAGAGGCTAGAAAAGTTGAAGATCATGTCATTCTTGATTGATCATTTGTCTAAGAACTCTGAGAGGGCTTGAAACCCTAATTTTGATAGTAGTGAATGCTCACCCATCTTTGGGGAGACTAATGAGGCATGATGGTTCATCCATATTTTAATGATGATTTGTACAATGATGGGAAATCTTAGTGGTCAAAATTTGGGGTATGACACGTTCATGGGAGGTCTATTGAGACCTCCTCGATTGGTGATGATGCCAAACAAGAAATGGTGAACGTATAATCATTTCTCAACCTGAGTGTCCGTGATACTGACGACCTGGTAGGATGTCGTCCAAGACTAGAACGCACATGTGAGAAGGGATGAGTGTTTACAGGTTTGAAGGAAACCTTGACTTTCAACCTACCCTATTTTCTGGTTTTCTTATTAGTGTGGACTTCTCAGCCTGGTATTCTGGTATTCTGATTATCCGGTATTCTGGTATTCTGGTATTCTCTTCAAAGCAGACTTGTGAACCTATCTAGTTATCAACACATCAGTTATTAAGAATATATGGAAGCTTTGATCCCAAGTCTGTTGCATTCATAACATTGCATTGCATCTTGCATCATTTTACATATCTTTCTCCAAACCAAAATAGCAGAGCTCATCCATCCTTTGTCCATGACCTGTAGTTGATTTCCTGACTTTCGTATTGGACTTGAATCAGTATTTTAGAAGAATCATGAACTCAGGAGAACATAATCAGTTTGTGACTAAGGCCGATGTTGATTTGATGAAAAGTCAGTTGGACCAACTTATGGAAGCTATGACGGCTATGACAAGGGGACAAGCCAATATTCAGAAAACTGGGAATGTTATTCCACCTTCAGTGAACAATGTTGCTCAAGCTCATCCTGTGTGGATCCCTGTTGAGAATCCTGCTATGCAAGAACTTCCCATTGTCTGAGGAGGAGATTCGTCTTCTCTTGATGCTGCAGACTATCCGAGTTTTGCATTCTCTGTGCCAGATTTCCAAGGGGTGGTCCCAAAGATGAAAACTAAGGACTCGTGATCTGTTGAGTTTATGGAAAGATACCGTGTGTTGGACGAGAAGCTTAAAGCACTAGAGGGTCATGATACACTTGATCTGAATGCTTCAAGCATGTGCCTAGTGCTTGTTCTTGTAATGCCTCTAAAGTTTAAGACACCGAATTTTGAGAAGTATAAGGGGGATAGTTATCTAAAGCAACATTTGGTGATATTTTGCAGAAGAATGACCTAATATGTCCACAATGACAAGCTTATGATTCACTGTTTCCAGGACAGTTTGAGTGGGGCAACGCTGAATTGGTATATACAGTTAGAAAGTGGTTGCATCCAATCATGGTCAGACCTAGCTAACGCCTTTGTGAAGCAATACAAATATAATCTTGACATGGCTCCCAGCCGCATGCAGTTGCAAGGTTTATCTCAAGCGGATAATGAATCATTCAAAGGGTATGCCCAGAGATGGAGAGAGTTAGCTGCTCGCATCCAACCACCACTTTTAGATAGAGAATTGATTAACCTATTTATGGATACTTTGCAAGGACCATACTTGGATAAAATGATTGGCAATGGGGCATCAAATTCTCTGACCTGGTAATAATTGGAGAATGCATCGAGAGCGGTATCAAGTGTGGAAAGATCCAAGGCGCCTCGAACATCCCAACTAGTGAAAGTGCATCAGTTGTCAGTTCTCAAGAAGAATGGGAGGAAGAAAATAATTCCATCTAGGAATCTCCGCTACCTCATCCTCAGTGCTCAGGTATTTCGACTGTTCAGAGTCAGCAATCTTTTGGGTCTCTATATCATATGCTATTTTCTCCACAGGGACAATATCTTTCTCCACAGGGACAATATCCTTCTCCAAATCAGGGACCTCCTCAGAATCAACGGTCATACCATTGTTAGCCGCGTAAGCACGCTCGACAGAGGCCAAGGAAGCCAAAGAGGCATTTCACTCAGTTGCTAATGATGTATAGTCAGGTACTGCCAAATTTGATCAAGGGTGGACTTATAGTGCCGAAGGAGATAGATCAAGTGATTCCTCTGTACCCACTAGGTTTTGATGCCAACTCCCGATGTGACTATTATGTTGGGGCACATGGGCATTCAACTGAAGATAGTAAGGTGCTAAAGAGCAAGGTTCAAACTCTTCTTGACTCTAATATGTTCTCATTCACGCCTCAGGGTATTCAGATAAACAATTCTCCTTCATCCAGTCAGGTGGGTTCATCAGTCCATGTTATGGAAGAAGGCACCGAGAGTAGTTGTGCAAATGGTTATCAGACTGACTTCGACGAGCAATTCTGAAGATGGCTAGCTCAGTAACAAATCAAGCTTGGAAAGCCCAGTTCTCCGAAGTTGGCAATCTTTTAGACCATATCATTTCTTTGCATTTGTAGTTTCTTTTCTGTTAAAGGGCAAACTCATTTGTAAAACTTGTTTATTTTTTATTGATAATGATAATGAAATGAATATGAATGTTTTGATTAAATCCATTCGTGTTCACTCATACTTTTTTATAGACATAAACGCTTGTTTAAGCAAAATCCAGGGGAGGATGACGAGACTGAAAGACGTAAAACTTCTGATTGTATGCTTTTGAAATAAAACCCTGCTGATGATATACATGCATTGTTTCAAATCCCTAAACACCGGAGACATAAGAAAGATAATCCTTTGTAAACCCCGTTGAGCCTAGTAGTAGGATTGAAAACGAAAAACCATCAATCTTAACCTGGGGCATGGTAGGTGTCAGCTAATTTGATCGTGCGTTCAAATTTCATAAAAGAAGAGTATTCCCATTTGAGGATCAATCACATTTTACCCCTCACAAGAGGTCGTACCTCGCAAAATCACAATGGTTATCCCTCACCAACCGAAAAGTGAGGCAGTCACAACCCTTTCGGAGAAATCAAGACAAGCCAGTGTCACACGATTTGTTCAAAAAGAAAAAGAATAAAAAAATGGAAAGAAAGCCTGCTAAGTCCAAAACTTGAAAACAAGTGACTTAGGCAAAAGTTAGGGCATCTCGCTGGACGTCAAAATCAAAATATTCAAAAGAATCAGTCCAGGCCAAAATCAGGGAAATCAAACACAAAAAAACGAAAAGCGAAAAGGATTACAAAAAGAAAAACCCTCGAGCAAAGAACAAGTCGTGTGACCACAGACACCAAAGTCAAAAGGGGTGACTGTCACTTCGAAAATCGTGTGGGTTCCTTCTATCCTCCTACCATTCATTAACCTTTTTTAAAGGTGAGCGCCTGTGTCGAATTAGCTTAATGTCGGACTGGAGAATATCAAGGAGAATGGGTGGGTTAAAACAAAACTTTGAGCCTTATATCCTTTCTTTCTCAAACCGTGAACCAGGCCACATTACAACCCTCAAAAGACCTAATTGAAGCAAGGTTGTTTCGAAAGCATACTTCGGTAAAGATCGCATCAAAACTGACTCCCAAAAGGATTTTCTTACCATTTATGTTGGTATCAGTGATAGTATGATTAGTGATTCATTCACTATATGTCGTAACATTTTTCCAGTGAACAAACTTGGATTTCAAAACTATCATATGCATTGCATTAAAATTATCTTTTCAAAACGAATTGTTTTACTTGCGAGTAAGCACTTGACATCAGGAGAGTTTCTACAATGGAAAGATTGACCAAGATAGGATGCAAAGTGCCTGAGTACTCCGTTGAGCAGGGGCAAGTCATATCAAATGGGCAATCCATTCCAAGATTAAGTTAATCAAGGGCAATCAGGCCGAGATTCAACAAATCTCTCGAAGGTCAGTTAGTAAGAGGAACTCCTTCACAGATCAGCCAATCAGGGGCAAAATACTTCAAGGTTGGGGTAGATCATCCCAAGAGCAAGAATTTATCCTCTCCAGAAGGCGATTAATCCGAAGCACCTCTCCGAGGTTCAAAATATTGGGGCAGTCCATTTCAAACCATCAGGGTACAGAGGTCCCAAGTTTCCTTTCGAGGCAGATTCTTGCAGAGATCCCGCAGGCTGGGGCAAGGCAGGTAACAATGGAACATCTCCTGTAACACCCTTTTACCCCACAAGAAATTTTAGAAAAGATAATTCATATTATAAGAGTAACATCAATGAGAAAGGTGCCACATATATTCAAAAACATCATTTAGTAATCATTATCCTGTCCCGTAACACGGGTTACACATTCTTAATAATAAAATCCACAACTACGCAGCGTAAATCAACTTTTTATGTCAATTCAATAAAACACTTCATACTAAATGTATCCAAATCAAATCATCACCAACAATGTAAAAATTCAACCTATAACAAAAGAATGCGAGGTTCACAACAAATCCCAACCCGATGTTACATGACACAAAGCAGGACACCTCTAAACTAAACAACGATAACGACACACTTCAAGGCTACATCCTCCATCGTCGCGAATCTACTCTTGGTTATCTGCAAGTTACCCACATAAGAGGCAACATTTCCAAGCAGGCAGGGTGAGAGATCACAATTCATTATAGTAATATAAGTACATGGAAAATGAATAGAAAGGCAACAACAACATCATAGCATAGCCAACAACAGCATCATGATATAATCAACAACAACATCATGATACAATCAACATCAACACCATGGTACAATCAACAACAACATCATGATACAATCAACAACAACATCATGATACAATCAACATCAACATCATGGTACAATCAACAACAACATCATGATACAATCAACATCAACATCATGGTACAATCAACAACAACATCATGATACACTCAACATCAACATCATGGTACAATCAACAACAACATCATGATGCACTCAACATCAACATCATAGTTTAATCAACAACAACACCATCATATCCACAATAAAACATACATATTATTCGAAAATCAACTCATACACATGCAATGCCACTTAGAATGAAATGTAACTTCATCGGAAACATGCATGTGGTACCAATTCAACGTGTGATGGACACTGGCCATCAACCCTCCAAAAGGAGCACAACGTAATCAACGTATCACTCCAATCCGCACAATGGGATTGAAGCTACCAATGGACCGAAGCCCCAACATATAAATGCTATGAAATGCAATGATGCTAATTCTCCTCAATTCATCAAATATCAACGTGTGCATCATTCATTTCATATTCAACAGTTAATCACCATCCATCATGTTTTATCATCCATACAGCAGTAAAACAACAAGACAACAACAATTAGCAAGAGAAAACATTAAAACAGCAAAAACGGCTAAAACAGTCGTCTGACACGGCCGCCCGTGTCCTGTGACACGGCCCGTGTTAGAAGGCCTACACGAACAATCCAAACCAGAAAAATTATAGCAGAAGCAGAGGCCTGACACGGCCGCCGGTGTCCTGTGACACGGCCCGTGTCAGAAGCTCTGTAACAAAAGTTTTCATTTTCCTCCAACCAGTAAGCTGACACGGGTGCCCGTGTTGTGTGACACGGCCCGTGTCAGGGTGCGACAAAACCCCATTTTCCAAAAAGTGATTTTTCTGCTGCGTTTTCGACTCAGAATACCCCAAAATTCAGTTTTGTCCAAAACGGGATTTGATCAAAAGACTCACACAGTGCACATACATCAAATACATCAATTTGTTTCACTCATTCTCATCACAACACTCACTCCTAACACAATCTATATCATCAAACACCACCATTATTCAAGAATCTACAAAACCTAATCTATTCATAAAACAATTCTTATAAAATTATAATAAACCGTGAAAAATCCCCATACCTTAGAGTAATATGAAGCTTTATCGTTCTTTCTCCAAGATTCTCCTAGCAATCCTTCAAAATCCTTGGTTTCCTACTCCTATTCTCTTCTTCAGCGTTCTTCACAAAAATACGATCAGTTAGAAAATTGATCGATCTTTCTTCTTTAGTTACATTATCCCAGTTTATGAACTTCCAACTCTACCTTTACTCCTTTTCCTTTATGACCATCTTGCCCTTTTCTTAATATTTTTAAATAATAAATAATAATCTAAATAATACATGATTATTCACTCTATTAAAATTATTTAAAAATACTCTTTTAATCCATAATTCTCCAAATTACCAAAAACCTCTTAATTCCTTCTAAATTAAATAAATAAATAAATAAATGATTAATTTAGATTTTCGAGGTGTTACAAGTCTCCCATACTTTAAGAATTTTCGTCCTAAAAAATTTACTTGATGCAGACCACTCCAGATACGTTATCACCTCCGACTAATCAACTCTCATGCCGCGTGTGGCAACACCACGAATAACGCAATACAACAATACACCTTATCAATGCCAACGATAACAAGATGAAATACTTACGCGATGTACTCGACGACCAACTCAAAACACCGAGAATAATCAGGTTAGGAACATACAGGCTCACTATGAACCAGAATACAACACGATTGTCACCATCACCATAGGAAACCCTCCCATAACTCCCCATCATAGGAATTAGCTACTCGCACTCGAACCATCACCATAGGTAATGAGGCAACAACAAAGGTAAGAACACAAGGCCCAAAGTACAATTTCAACGTAACCAACTACCGACATCGTTGTTACCCACCTAAGAACCAACTGCGCTACCCACGCTTTCACTGCGCACTCTGAGTACTCGCAACTATCTAATCTACTAAGTTTACATCAACTTTCGACCATCAAAGCAGACATAAGAAAAGACCTTTCAACTTAACTCATCGGAAATTCCATCCAAACAGGCATTCTATACTCTTGTGATTACTGAATATTTCGAACTTAGATCCGTAAACAATACCTCCGAATATCCAACACAACTACAACTGCAGCCAATTCCAAATCTTGAATAGGATAGATACTTTCAAGAATTCCTAATTATCGTCAACATAAGCTACAACTTCACCACCTTGTATTAACACATCATCAAAATTCATCTCAACGCATAACAACCTCACCACAGCATAAGGATACATGTGTCCAATTAATCTCAACAAGAAAAAAAATCATCTTCCAAACAGAGCTTAACATCCAATAACCATAGATTTAGCCTCAATAACCTACACTTAACATGGCACATTAACCAAACCAATCAAACAAACTAATTCCTCAAGTCCTACTCATACTAGCACAACTCTCCAAAATCCCTCATCCGAATTAACACAACCACTCAACTTCATCTTTACAAATCATAATTCACACCTTGCTAACTCAGCATATAGCTTCACTTCTTTCAATACTTGCAACTCAACTCTCAAATACTCTACGCGCTCTTCTTCTGATTTTATAAAACATCAGAATATTCACAACGAACACCAGTTATAACTTATCCAAACAAGTACGGAAAATACCTTTCATATTACCATATATACACTTTAAGGCATACCAGCCACTACCCTTCTCGATCCGACATCCTTGGTCAAATCATAGTCTTACATTACCATTTACTTCCTACTTGGTTTATCTCTACAGTTCTTCAAGTCTCATGTCAGTCGAATTCTCGATCCACCACAAACCAAAACCCAAGTTATCCAGAACACAACTGTGAGTTTCCAAACTACTCATTGATTAACTCGAAACCTCATACTAACATCCTCAAGTCCGCCTCATTTCCCTATATAGGAATCTGCATCGACAACTCAAACAATTCATAAGCACTTGGCTCAACCCCAAACAATTCACTGCGCATACTATTCTAGTTGGCAAGACACGTCTACCCCATCCAACATGATTTCGTCTACTATCAACAAGAGATTAAGGGTGATCAGTTCCTCAATTTGTCAATAGACAGCCGGCAACCATAATGGTGGTATAAATCATCATTACCCAACTACAATAGCGTCCTTTACCTTTTTCTTAAAGTTATCTAAGCATACTGCTCCACCATCTCTCTAAGGCTTACAAATGTTTTCTTAATTTTCTTATTTTCCATCTCGTCAATGATACGAAAGGTCCAAAATCCAGTACATATTCTCCTATACAAGTTAGTTGCACAAAACAATCATTAAATATCCTTCTAATACCAGAAACATTACCACATCACGTACAATCCAAATTGACCCACTTCAGTCGAAACATTTATCTAAGTTCAAACTTTTGACGACCCTAACCAATCCTTCATCTTCCTTTTTAATCTCACAACTTCGATGATCCGTATAATTTCACACTTGATCATCATTCCACTCACAATCTCAACAATACCATCTCATCATCTGGTTGGTGATATAGCCTCCAAAAATTTCCGACTCATGTCGACACATCTCGCCAACAACACCCAATCCACTTTACTATTTAACATCCCTCAATGATTTCTACACTTTAATCATTCTCAACTATCATGCGCCGCACTTCCATGTGCTTCTCCGATGCTCTTCTTCTTATTACCAAACATTTTATACTTGACTTCATCTTACTATTTCCAGCAAGAATTATCCAACTTCAAACACGATTATCTTCTTCAATACAGACCTCCCAGACACAAAATCATATTCCAAAATGAAGGGAAATTCATGTAGATTCCAGAACTTCAAGAATCGCTCAAATCTGAATTACGAGTAAAAAGTTATCGTCCTTGCAATGGGACTGGTCAAGAAATCTCGTATACAAACTTCCACAAAACAAAATCAGCATCAGACCCAACTATTCAAACGCGTCCTTCTCTCTCCTCAAAAACATGCCAAAGACAAAATTTATATGCAAACTGTAGGGAAGTTCGTAAAATTTCCTAAAAGTCCAGAATCGCTTTCATCGGAGTTAAGAGTAGAAAGTTATGCCTCTTTTACTGAAGGCTGTTCCATAAATGTGAAAATAAAAACCGAAATTGGTGAACATGAGTTCTACCTCTTTCTCTTGCTTCCAAACTCTTCCAACTATCCTTGCTCTTCACCCAACTCTGAAAATCATCTGACTTCACTCCAAATATACTCCACTTGCATATCACTATTCGTCACATTGCCCTATCTTCTCCGAGAAGCAAACATCAATCATACTGACTCGTCCTCCTTCAAATGTCTCAACTAGACCGAAAGATAAAATCATGAGTCCATACTCTCGTCGATTCGCAACAACACAGTTCTGACAACACTTGCACAAAATCAAATCAACTCCAACAACACTTGTACTCTTACCCTTAATATCACCTTGAGTTAACTCCTCACACCAGAAACATCTCCGGGAAGCAAACTTCTCCCCACTTGTTTCAAACCAACACCGGAAGCCAACGGTTAGAAAACAAACAAGTACCGACAGTGTTCCACACACTTGTCGTGTACCAAGGAATAAACGACATTAGACAACTTGGTCGGACAGACCGACCTGCTCTGATACCACTAATGTAACACCCTTCTACCCCTCAAGAAATTTTAGAAAAGATAATTCATATTATCAGAGTAACATCAATGAGAAAGGTGCCACATATATTCAAAAACATCATTATCCTATCCCGTAACACGAGTTACACATTCTTAATAATAAAATCCACAACTACGCAGCGGAAATCAACTTTTTATGTCAATTCAATAAAACACTTCATACTAAATGTAGTTGGAAATCAACTGTAAAAATTCAACCTAGAACAAAAGAACGCGAGGTTCACAACAAATCCCAACCCGATGTTACATGACACAGAGCAGGACACCTCTAAACTAAACAACGATAACGACACACTTCAAGGCTACATCCTCCATCGTCGCGAATCTACTCTTGGTTATCTGCAAGTTACCCACATAAGAGGCAACATTTCCAAGCAGGCAGGGTGAGAAATCACAATTCATTATAGTAATATAATTAAGTACATGGAAAATGAATAGGAAGGCAACAACAACATCATAGCATAGCCAACAACAACATCATGATATAATCAACAATAACATCATGATACAATCAACATCAACGTCATGGTACAATCAACAACAACATCATGATACAATCAACAACAACATCATGATACAATCAACATCAACATCATGGTACAATCAACAACAGCATCATGATACAATCAACATCAACATCATGGTACAATCAACAACAACATCATGATACACTCAACATCAACATCATGGTACAATCAACAACAACATCATGATGCACTCAACATCAACATCATAGTTTAATCAACAACAACACCATGATATCCACAATAAAACATACATATTATTCAAAAATAAACTCATACACATGCAATGCCACTTAGAATAAAATGCAACTTCATCGGAAACATGCATGTGGTACCAATTCAACGTGTGATGGACACTGGCCATCAACCCTCCAAAAGGAGCACAACGTAATCAACGTATCACTCCAATCCGCACAATGGGATTGAAGCTACCAATGGACCGAAGCCCCAACATAAAAATGCTATGAAATGCAATGATGCTAATTCTCCTCAATTCATCAAATATCAACGTGTGCATCATTCATTTCATATTCAATAGTTAATCACCATCCATCATGTTTTATCATCCATACAGCAGCAAAACAACAAGACAACAACAATCAGCAAGAGAAAACATTAAAACAGCAAAAACGGCTAAAACAGTCGTCTGACACGGCCGCCCGTGTCCTGTGACACGGCCCGTGTCAGAAGGCCTGCACGAACAATCCAAACCAGAAAAATTATAGCAGAAGCAGAGGCCTGACACGGCCGCCCGTGTCCTGTGACACGGCCCGTGTCAGAAGCTCTGTAACAAAAGTTTTCATTTTCCTCAAACCAGTAAGCTAACACGGGTGCCCGTGTTGTGTGACACGGCCCGTGTCAGGGTGCGACAAAACCCCATTTTCCAAAAAGTGAATTTTCTGCTGCATTTTTTACTCAGAATACCCCAAAATTCAGTTTTGTCCAAAACGGAATTTGATCAAAAGACTCACACAATGCACATACATCAAATACACCAATTTGTTTCACTCATTCTCATCACAACACTCACTCCTAACACAATCTATATCATCAAACACCACCATTATTCAAGAGTCTACAAAACCTAATCTATTCATAAACCAATTCTTATAAAATTATAATAAACCGTGAAAGCTCCCCATACCTTAGAGTAATCCGAAGCTTTATTGTTCTTTCTCCAAGATTCTCCTAGCAATCCTTCAAAACCCTTGGTTTCCTACTCTTCTTCTCTTCTTCAGCGTTCTTCACAAAAATACGATCAGTTAGAAAATTGATCGATCTTTCTTCTTTAGTTACATTATCCCAGTTTATGAACTTCTAACTCTACCCTTACTCCTTTTCCTTTATGACCATATTGCCGTTTTCTTAATATTTTTAAATAATAAATAATAATCTAAATAATACATGATTATTCACTCTATTAAAATTATTTAAAAATACTCTTTTAATCCATAATTCTCCAAATTACCAAAAACCTCTTAATTCCTTCTAAATTAATTAAATAAATAAATAAATGAATAATTTAGATTTTCGGGGTGTTACATCTCCTTTCTTTTAGAGTTATTTAGGCGAGTTCTGTCAATCTTTAAGTTCAAGACGAATATCGGGAAGTCATACTAACCATTCTCTAACCTTTTAACCAGAAATCTTGTAGCCAGACAAGACATTTTCCAACGTCAGTCATACCTGACCTACCTCGAAATCACCAGTTGAGCCATCATATCATTGCATATTCATTATCATGCATATCATTCGCATAGCATAGCATGAAGCCTTGTAAAACCGAACAAAAAATCCAAAGCCCAACCTTTCTTGGCATATCCATCCAAAGCCCACTTTGCTGGTATCTTGCTAAATTCAAAGCCCAACCTTGCTTGGCACCTCATCCTAAAGCCCAATCCTTATTGGCCACCATCAAAAGTTAAATCCCTATTGGCAATCACTAAAAGTCCAATCCCTATAGGCACCTCACTCAAATCTAATCCACATTGATACACAGAAAAATCTCACCTTAGGAAAATCAATCACCGTCAGGTTCCACCTATCTTTCCCAGCAAAGTCCAATCGTACTTGGTACATCCTTCTTTTCCCAGCAGCCCGAGCATACGTCAGCATTTCTGCATATAGTAATCATCACTACATTGCATCCTCAAACGCGTAGCATTTCCATTTCGCATGGAGCATTACGCCATAGAAAGAAAATTCAAACATATGCATGCGAAGCATAAGCCAGTTTTGGTACCTCGCGTAGAAACCCGAATCAACTTTCAGTCAAGACAGTGACATATCCCTAGAGGGAATGTCGAGCCGTTCCCCAGCAGACATTTCAATTAACACCTCTATTTACTTTTCTTCAGGGTCGTTGATCATACGCCGATCTTACCCTCGATCAGTCCTCATCGATCAACCCTTTGATGACAACTTTCCAAAAGCAGTTTTTCTTTCTGTCAACTTTTTGACGACGTGTTCCCTCGGTCAGGCTT
Organism: Lathyrus tuberosus; assembly: GCA_022829125.1. NCBI lineage: Eukaryota > Viridiplantae > Streptophyta > Magnoliopsida > Fabales > Fabaceae > Lathyrus > Lathyrus tuberosus. Next base: position 906,337 of record JALAZF010000617.1, on the reverse strand, counting down.
TTCTTTCCGTCAACTCTTTGACGATGTGTTTCTTCGGTCAGGTTTTCTTTCCGTCAACTCTTTGACAATGTGTTTCTTCGGTTAGGTTTCCTTTCCGTCAACTCTTTGACAATGGGTTTCTTCGGCCAGGCTTTTCTTTCCGTCAACTCTTTGACGACGTGTTTCTTTCAGACAAGTTTTCCTTCCGTCAACTCTTCGACGAGATGTGTCTCTTCGATGAAGTTTTTCTATTTCGTCAAAGGGTTGACGATGTCAGTTTCCTTTCCTTCAATCCCTTGGTGATGTCCGATTCTTTTCTGTCAACCCTTTGACGAAGTGAGGTTTCCTTGCCATTAACCCTTTGATGACGACATTCCAGATGTTATCCTCTCGTCAACCCTTTGACGATGTGTCGTTATAGTGAAGTTTCCTTCCATCAATTCTTTGATGAGTTGAACTGGTGTTTTTCATAATCCCCAGCTTCGGGTAATATCCCTCGGTCTTTGCTCACCTTTTATTCCCCATTGAAGTTGTCGATGAATTCGTTCATCTTTCTTGTAATCCCCTGCATAGTCGTCTGTTTAGGCTTCTCTTATCCCCAACGGAGTCATCTTTGTAGATCTGTTGATTTTACTACCTCCGGATGTGAGTCCCCTGCATGTCGGCCTTCCTTTAGAAATCCATCTTGTGATGGTAACCTCTGGTTGTAAGTCCGCCAGCGTGTCAGCCTAACTTTGTGTTTGGATGTGAGTTTGCCTGCGTGCCGGCTTTCCTTTTGAAAATCCATCTTGTGATGGTAACCTCTGGTTGTGAGTCCTCCTGCGTGTCGGCCTTCCTTTTGAAAATCCATCTTGTGATGGTAACCTCTGGTTGTGAGTCCGCCTGCGTGTCGGCCTACCTTTGTGTTTGGATGTAAGTTCGCCTGCGTGCCGGCTTTCCTTTTGAAAATCCATCTTGTGATGGTAACTTCCAGTTGTGAGTCCGCCTTCGGTCGACTTTCCTTTTGTTATCCTTTGGTTGTGAACCTGCCTTCGGCCGGTAAACCTTTGTCAGGTTATGAGTCTGCCTTCGTTCGACTTTCCTTTTGTTATCCTTTGGTTGTGAACCTATCTTCAGCCGATAAACCTTTGTCAGGTTATGAGTCCGTCTTCGGTCGGCTTTCCATTTTTTATCCATTGGTGGTGAACCCGCCTTCATCCGGTAAACCTTTGTCAGGTTATGAATCCGTCTTCAGTCGGCTTTCCTTTTGTTATCCTTTGGTTGTGAACCCGCCTTCGGCCGATAAACCTTTGTCAGGTCGTGAGTCCTCTTTCGGTCAGCTTTCCTTTCGTTATCCTTTAGTTATGAACCTGTCTTCGGCCGGTAAACCTTTGTCAGGTTGTGAGTCCACCTTCAATTGGCTTTCCTATTATCATCATTCGTTGTGAGCCCGCCTTCAGCCTGCATTCTTTCCTCTTAAATCATTCGTTGCTAGTCCGCCTTAGGCCGACAACCCTTTCTTGTTAGATGTGAGACCGCCTTCGGCCGGCATTCTTCTTACAATTTATTTTCTCTTGATGTGAGTTCGCCTCCGGCCGAAAATTCATCTTAAAGTTCACCCTCATTGCGATATGAGTCTGCCTCCGCCTGACATTCCTTATTTTACTCTCCTTCGTTATAATTCGAGTCCGCCTTCGGCCGATATTCCTTCGTTTACTCTTCGATTATGAGTCCACCTTCGGCCGACATCCCTTTCGAATCCATTTTCGAGTGGCATCTTTACTTTGAGTCCACCTTTAGTTGGCAAACACTTTATTGTATATTTCCCCACAGTGTGTAAATTTCGTGGTTCTTTTTGTATTCAATCATCTTCTACCTTAAAAGTCTGAAAGTCGCTGCTATCATCCTTTCAGGGCCAAGTCGATTGAATTGGGGCAGCTGTAGCACCCCAAAATTTTCCTCCTCTTTTTCTGACCTTAATTGGCTTTTGTTTTGCACTCATTTGCATCTTCCTTAGGTCATAATTGCATCAATCATACATTTACATGAGCTCCTAAGACGTGGGATCAAAGGAATTTTCTTGTTATTAGTGATTTGCCCTAGGCAGTGGTGATTTAGTCGGTTCCTATTTCAGGTCAAGTTGAAGCAAAGTTTGAATTCACATTATCATGAAGGTCTTCTTATTCAGAGGTTCATCAAGCTCCAGCGTTTTTGTATTCAGAGGATTCATCAAAAGCATTGGGTCAAGGTTTTTTGGGTGTGAATCAGGGTTTGACTCTTTCTCAGTTCAAGTCATCTTCTTCAAGATTTATCAGTGTATCTCAAGGAGGATTAGGGTTTTATTCATGGTTGAGCTTGTGGACTGTTATCAGTTGAAGATCATGAGATTATAGGTTTTTATGGCTGATCATGTTTCTTTTTACCTCATGCCTTATCTTCATCCTCAAGGTTTCTTCAAGGGGTTGTTCTTGTGTTGAGATCAGTGATCATAAAGGCATCTCGGTGTTCATGGAAGAGATCCAGTTGTGAACTCATATTGTGGTTAAAGATCCTCTCATTTGCTTATTGCTTGCCACTTTTAATGCAAGATGATATGAACTTGAGATTGAAGTGGGGGATTCATTAAGATAGCAAGTTTGATTTGGGAATCAAAGGTGTTCAATTGGTCAAAAGCTTTAAGCATGCAGAGTATGAAAAGGACGCGTGTGGATTACGTGGAATTCAAGATACAAAAGTCCTATCTCTACCCATATTCAATTCATCTCATATCCATTTCAACCTTAAATCATTATCCAATTCCTAATATCCATTTTCAAATCTAATTTTATCAACAACCAAATGTCCATATCCATTTCAATTTCATCTCATTATCCAATCCCAAATAACCATTTCTCCAAATTCAATACCCATTTTCAATCCAAAACCAAGTATCCATTTTAAAATCAAAATTACATTACCAATATCCAAATTCTAATACCCACTTTTTTCAAGCTAGATTGTCCAAAAACCATATTCGAGTTCAAGTTCAATATCCATTCCAATTCAAAAATCCATTTTTATAACCATTTTTTTTATTCCACATTTTAAACCATTTTTAAACCCATATGTTAGAACAAGTTGAAAATATCCGTTCTAATTCCATTTTAATTAAAAATCCTCTTTTGTTTTTTACTCAAATCTTAAACCACCTTTGTCCAAGTTTCATTTTCACTTATTAACCATAAGTCCAAAATCCATATTTTTCTTTCATAATTAACACCAATTGCCTTCAAGTTCATGGATGTCCAAGGGAGGATTACCATTTGGTAAAGCTGTGATAATTGGGTCCCGCGAGGCATTTTGTGTGTCGCAACATGTGGCAAAGCCGCACACACCAATATCATGATCTTGTTGTGAGCAAAATTGAGTGCATAGCAAACCAAAAACACATGTCACGTTGCAGCACAAAAGGAGATGTTAAGTACCAAATTTGAAATAAAATACAGTAGCTAAAAAAGGCTTCATGATCAGCAGTACAACCATGAAAAATGTGTGGTTGTCAATGGAACATCAGGCTATAAACGTGTGGTTGTAAAGGTACTCAAATTGTGGCGGTTATAACCGTCATAACCTTCCAAAATGAACCATCATAATTTGCCAATTTTCTTGTGGTATATATGATGCAAGGACCAACTACCAAAAGTAACAGCTTTTTTAACCTTAGAAAAACCAGAAAAACCAGAAAAATGACTCTCATTTAGCGAAGAGTCGACCAAACTTCTATGAGGGTCAGCCTGCGCTGACCCGTGGGCTAGACTCTGCAAGTTTGAGTACCTTGCATCGACCGCCACAGAGTCATGCGTCGACGCAAGGCTGATGAAAAAACACAGTGAAGAAATAGCTCCAGTAAGCATTGACCGGTGGGTCAGCGTGAGCTAACCCGTGGGAAAAGTGACAAAATGCACATTTTATGAGTCGACCAAAGCATGGTTTGGGTCGACTCAAACTACGAAAACTCCCAAAAATTAGTTTTTTTGCACATGTTTTCATCTACCTAGGCCATGTTAATGCATACCTATGACACATAGCATGATCACACACATATAATAGATGTATAAGACTTTTCCTATATGTTTGGACACATGATTATTGATTGTTTATGCATTGTAAGATACGGATGCCGACTATGATGAGATGATACCGTCCAAATTACATACTACAAGCTAGTACATGTTTTGACATCATTAAAATAAAGATTGAGTGTAAGACACCTTGCCCTCACATCTTCCCCAACAGAGTCGTCGCTATATGTGGGTTTCTTTCCCCAGCTGAGGATGTCGAGTTCGTTTTGCTACAATCTCTACCTAACCACCACGTATTACCTTAACCTTTTCCGTTGCATAACATGATATCAAGCATCATGTAGAATAACACATACATAGCATATGCATCAAGCATGCTCACCTTTTTCCTGATTCATCTCCCAGCAGATATTCAGCCAAACTTTTCACATAATCACCTTTTACTTGTCGTCGTCGGCCAAATTTTCGAGCTACTCTTTTATTTAATCCCCTTCTACCTCGAATCATCAAAAAATCTGGCGTAATTCGAACATTCAGGTCCAAGAGGATTAAATAGGGGCAATTGTCGTAACCCAAAATTTGACCTCCCTTTTTGCCTTTTGCATAAGCATATGCATTCGCATCGCTGGCATACGCATTCGCACTTTTTCTCTGTGTTTTTTGTTGCAGAAATATTTAGGTTTTCTAAGCCCGATTAATCATATCCTCACAAAGTCATCACATCATCAATACCAATACAAAACAAGGGTTTCTATGCCTATTCATTAATGTAAAAGGTCGAAAATCGGAACCATGGCCACAATACCTTTTTTTAGGCAATCTGGGCAAATTTTGGTCTGGTTAATCGATTAACCATTTGCTGTTGCAAATGGGTTAATCGATTAACCCATGTAAAATGGCAGAATATATTGCATTTTCATGGCAGTAGTTTTGCACTCTCTTTTCTCTTGGAATCTACTTGGTTCTAGCATTGTGTGGAACATTCTATTCTAGACAGTTCAAGACCATTCAAGACACTCCACTTACATTTATTCCAATACATCACTTTGAATTAAGTCCACCATGTTACTTAATTTCCAAGCATGAGAGCCATTGATTTAGATTTGCATTGGGATTGCTCCACCGAGTTAACTAACTAACTAACCGAGTCAACTTCCAACTCGGTGAGTTGAGTGTAACTAACTCCAAAGCAAGCTCCAAAGCTCACTCCAAAGCACATTCCATACCTAGCCTTCTCCAAAGCTAGTCTCTATATAAACAAAGCTCCACCATTTCACAAAGGACCTTACACACCTTCAACCATTTCAATCATTTCTCACTCTTTTCACTCTAAATTCTCTCATTTCTCTCTGCATTTTCTGCAAGTTCTACACATTCATCTTTATCTTCTTCCCTAAACCACACCAGAGCTCAACTCCACCATTGAAGAGTAGTAAATTTCACATTGAAATTGCTTTCTCTTGAGCTTAAGCCTTTATTCATCTTCAATTTTGCTTGTATTTCTGGAATTACAGCAAGTTCTACTTCAATTCAAGTGATTACTCCAATCGCTTTGGTGCAAATTTGATTTTGGAGCTTTAATCACATTTTGCTCGGTTTCGCTACGGTTCGAAGTGCAAGTGCAGAATTCTCTGGTTTTCTTGGCTTCTTCTCTCTATATTTCACTCACAACAATCACCAAGCTAATTCTTCGGCTTGTAGGTTGGTAAATCCTGCTTAATTTACTGTTTTGATCACTTCCCCGCGTTTACGATGTAGTTTTGATAGTTTTTCGGTTTGTTGAATCATGCGATTGTTTGATCTTTGGTCTTCATGCTTATTGCTTTCAATTGATGTTTAATTGCTCATAATTGATGTAATTTTCGTGCACTAATGCAAACCATAACATGTGGATGATCAAATAAGTGATTAACTGCTGGAAGCATTTTTGGAAAACTGATTTTTAGCCACTGCTTCAGTGTTAATCGATTAGCACTTTGCAGTGCAAAAGTGTTAATCGATTAACACTGTCTTTTTCAGTTTTTCTGTTGTTTTTGAAGTGTTAATCGATTAACACTTTGTAGTGCAAAAAGTGTTAATCGATTAACACTGTACCAGAATGCCATATTTGCCTATTTTTTAAGCTTGTTTGATCTCCTTTCCTCATTTAACTTCCATGGCTTGATATGCTTGATATTTGTGGATGTTTTATGAGTTGTTTAACCTCTGTTCGAAGTATGCTTGTGAACTTTCGATGCACGATTTATCGATTACGTAATTATTTGCATTTTTGGCATTACATTGGTCATGATCATTCTTGCACATCTTTTGCTTACTTGATTACATGATTTGTGTTGATGTTTGGTACTGCTTGCCATGCAATTTGCATTGAGTTTGTTCCTTCTTGAGCAAATTCAATCTTGTGCAATCATTAATTTGCACGTTGCTTTGACGATCTTTCGACTCGTGAAAGATTGTTGGCTTGCTCATTCCCTTTGATCGATTGACCAAAACCATGTTTTGATTAGTTGATTATCCCTTTCTCATCTCTTTAGGATCCTTTAGAGTCTTATTCTCTTAATCCCCTGCCGAGTCGGAGATTCGCGCGACGCACGGGAGCACTGTACAAATTGGCGTTGTTATGTTGTCCGTTTCAATTTCTGCACTATACTTTGGTGCTAGAGAAGGGATGAAAGTGGAGAATTCCTACACTCATCTTGATTATTTTGGGTAGGGGACGAATGGCCCTGTGCCTGGAATAATCGTCTCTATCTCCAAGCTATAATGTCTCTCAATCCTTAGTCGAGTCGATCCTTGATCACCACTACCCCTTTCAATCTCTCTTGTGATCAATCACCATTGTCTTGGTTAAAGATCCTTGTCACTTTGGGTAAGCAAACACTCTTTGTTTCAATACCTTCTCTTTTGGTCAATCATTGTTCTTTGATTCCCCAAAAGATTCTTGATCATTCTTCCTTTGATTAATCACGGTCATTCTGTTAAGATCAAACACTCGTCTTTCCCAGAAAAGTATTGCCCTGTTTTCTTTGGTTAAACATAGACTTCCTATTAACCCTAGCGGAGTTCGCAACCTTCTCTTAGTTCCTCTCCCTTTGATTGGTTAACCATTTCCTGTTAGTTAAAACACTAATTTGCATTTTTTCTCAGATAACCACAGCACGTCTGTTAACATACTGAGCACTTTTTGAGTTAATCACCTTCTCTTGTTTAATTACTCATTCTTCTTGGTTAATCACACTCCGTCTGTTAAAACCAATACCCTGTGAGTTAGTAACATTCTTTTGGTTCGAATACTCGCGCCTTTGGGTCACAACCTTCGCTTGGTTCAACACCCGTCCTTTGGGTCACTACCTTCGCTTAGTTCTACACCCGTTCTTTTGGTTGATCATAGTCTATCTGTTAAAACCTTTCTCCCTGCAGAGTTACTCTCTTTCCCTTCGATTAACCACTGTTTATCAGTTAGTATACTGAAATCCCTCAGAGTCAGACACCTTCTCTTGGTTCAGTACTTTCTCTTTTGGTTCATCACAACCTGTCTGTTGGCACCAGCCCCCTTTTCCCCACAGAGCCTTTATCTCTCTTTCTTCGGTTAACCACTACCAGTCAGTTAATATACCGAATCCTCATCAAATCTTACTTTGTCTTGATTCAATATCCTTTTCATTTATCCTCTTGGTTTCGACACCATTCCTTTACTTTATCCTCATTAGAGTTGTTTTTACTCCCGTGTCCTTTTTTCTTGGTTTTGACACCAATTCTTTTGCTTTCTCAGTGGAGTCTTTCTACCTCTTTTGCTCTTGGTTTTGACACCATTTCCTTTCCATTTTTGTCTTTGTTCCCCGAACTACGTAGGCTCTGAATTCCTCATTGCACTATGAGGATACGTAGGCACGAGATTGCGAAATCTTGGCGGGCGACCTTCTTCCATTCTTCTTTATTCCCTGGTTCCATGAACTACGACGCTCTAATTTTCTCATTGCACTATGAGGGTACGTAGGCACGAGGTCCCTAATCCTTCGCGAGCACTTTCTTTCTTTATCTTTCTTTTCTCTTCTCTCTCCTTCTTTTAGCTAGAAGCCTTTAGATAGGTAACCCATCCAAGCCTAGAAGAAAACGAAATGGTTCCCGTCGAGTACGACGGATGCGTAAGGTGCTAGTACCTTCTTTTCGTATAACCGACCCTCTTACCCGTTTCTCTTCCCTTTGGGTTTTATTGATATTTTTCCTGTCCTTTGGGACTAAATAAAATTCGGTGGCGACTCTGTTGTATCTTTGAGTGTGTGATTCACTTAGGTATAATCCGGCTTAGCTTCAACATCGACCTAAGCAGGGTATAGGTCGACTCATGCCCTTCCCATTTTAACAATATTTGATTCGGCCTTGTATGCGTCAACCCCATGTGTCGACTCATACTGTACGCTTCTGAGTTATAAAATTTTCAACTGCATGCGTCGACACATCCCAGGCTATAGGTCGACGCATCACTTCGTGACCCAGAATTTTTCCTTGAAAATTGAAGCGTAACTGATTTTCTTGGGAACTAAATGTCATTCATTGTGTCTCTTATTTTCATATTCACATTCTCATTATCATTTTCATGTTTTCATCTCATTTCTCTTCACCAATATCTCTCTCTATTTCTCTACAAACCCTAAAACCCATTTCCAAAACTCTCTAAAATCAGAAACTTCAAGTTCAAATAAGTGAACAATTTTGTCTCTCATCACCAATCTCCACTCGGGTACTGTTCATTACTCTTAAAATCAAGAGTTTCCATGGCTTCTTCAAAAGTAACAAGAAAGAGGTTCACTCGAGCTTCTACCTCTAGAGCAGCAACTTCACAATCTCCACTGCAACCTCCGTCAAATATTCCGGTAAACGCTATGTCCTTACTTTCTGATGAACTTGCTGAAACTTATGAAAAGAACTTTAAGAAAAAAGGTCAGTTATCAAGCAATTTGTTCACTATTCGAAAGTGGCTGAACGTATGCAAATCCCAGAAATTATTGATATGCTCAGTCATCAAAAGTTTGATAATTTTCTAGAGTGTGGTACAAATTATAATAAAGACATGGTTAGGTTATTTTACACTGGTATACACGTTAAGTTTCATGATTATGACTTTGGCTACAAGATAGGTGGTAAGAGTCTACAGGTTGATGCTGCTGTCTGGAGAGACCTATTTGGTATTTGTCCACTTTTGAGTCTTAATCTTAAAATATCTGATACCGAATTGGCTCCGGATTATGAATTCAAATCTGCTCTGAATTCAATGTTGAAGGATCCCTATCTTGAAGATATTGTTACTAGTGATTTGTTTCCTAAATCTGTTACTACTGGTCGGTTGAAGCCGGTTGACAGGATTCTACAGGGGATTGTGGCTCATATTCTCCGTCCTAAGAAGGGAGGTTATTCAAGAGTTAACCAAGCTGAGGTGCATTTGGTCTATTTGCTGAAGAATAAGAAAAGAGTTCACTAGCCATACTACATTGCTAGCAGAATTTTTTCTCTAAAGGAATTAGGTAGAAGGACAGCTTTATGCTATGGTTCATTCATTCAAAGTGTTCTTGATAGGGCAGAGATTATTGTTCAAGATATTCCATACATCTCCATTATGAGTGATCAAGAATTTATCCAAAAGACTATGACTTTGATGGGTTACCTATGGGATCGTCAAGGGCAAAGATATGTGGTCAAGACAAAAGCCTCGGGTGCAAGGGTTCAGAATCTAGATGAGGATGAAGAGGAAGACGAAAAGGAGGATGAGGAAGCTCATCAGATGGAGACTGACAATCCTGTTGATGATCATGATGATGGTGATTGGTTGGGTAATTCACCTGTGCAGGATCCCTATGCCAATCAAGGATGGGGAGAATGGCAACACACAGGCTAGACTAACCAAGGCTCATCCTACATGCCTTCGCCCACTGGCTGGACTAACCAAGGGCCATCCTACATGCCTTCATCTCTGCCTCAATATCAACCAGATAATTCTGAAGTCCAGGAAATGTTGCGGAATATGCAGATCCAACAACATAATTTTGCAACTCTTCAAGAAGAGAGGTTCACAACTATGCAGGGTCAGATCCAAGCCCAAAGTGATAATTTTGATTTGTTTGCTTCCACAGTTTTACAAAGTTTTAATGCTATGGCTGAGACTGCTACAAATCAGCATTAATAATTTTCTGTTTGCTTCAATATGCTAAACAGGACTGTTCTTGACTTCACTGAATGACAAGAGGAGCAAAGAGCACCACATTCGGATTACTCTTTCAGAGGGAGGGGTCACCCACATAGGGGGAGGAGACCATAGATTGTTGAGCTATGTTGGTGCTGTGCATTTCATTTAGCATGTTATTGTGTGTTTTGTTTTGTTATTTGTTTTGCATGCTTATTGACTTGAAACTTGTATTGAACTACTTCTGTTGTGTAATGTACTAAGTTTTTCTTCTCTATGTTTCATGTCTTATTTATGTTTATATCTCTTGCATTAACAACATTTTATGTGAATGATTGTTAATGTTTTATCCGTTGCAAAGAGTATGATTGTGTACATATGAATATGTTTTGATTAAGAATGACCTCTTGCTTCACTCTTTTTGATGTTGTCAAAGGGGGAGAATACAAAAACAATTGCTTCACAAAGATATATCAGAATTTTTTGTCACAGAGAAATACATAAAATCAGGGGGAGGATGCTTCACAAAGTACTCGATATGTCGAAGATTTTGCAAAGGTTTTTCCATCATAAAAAAGGGGGAGTATGCGAGGGCAAGGTTCCTTAGTCCTAGTTTTAATGATGTTAAAACTAGTATTATCTCGTACTTGTACTTTGGATGGTATCATCACATCTTAGATTGCATTCATCCTTCAATATGCATATAATAATCCACATAAGTGTGTCTATGCATATAGGATCATCCTATATATATGAAATTTGTGCACTTGATCATGTTGGATACCTTAGGTCAACTCATAAAGGGCTTTAGGTTGTCTCAAATACTCACAAAAATGTGTTTTTAGCATTCTGGAGACTTTGCGTTGACTCACAAACATGTGGAGGTCGACACATGCTGTTGATTAAACAAAATGTTGCTCTCAGGTATCCATGCGTCGACCCATAGCAGTGTGGCGATCGGCGCATACTGTAAGAAAAATAATCTTTTGTTCTGAGGTGCCCTTGTGTAGACGCATGGTCTGGTTCAGGTCAACACATCGCTTGATGTTTTGTGCAGATTTGCATTCGGGTGTGCTCAGGTCGACCCACAAAGAGCTTTGGTCGACCTCTCGCTCACTTAAAATCATTTTTCTGATTCTTTGTGTTTCAAAAAGCTCTTATTTCAGTTATTTGGTCTTAGTGTCATATATATTCATATGCTTCATCATTGTACATGAATGAAACAAGAAAAGTGAAAATATACAGTGATTTTGCTCATCATCTTCATCCTCACACTTGCATTCTTCAACAATTACACATAATTATTTTTGTTGATCTTTTGCATTGTCGAGGTGATAACGTCCAAACGTAGGATTTGTGTATCTAGTTTGGGTTGAGAATTTAGCGGAGTTTTCTTGAATAAAACCATTGGGGTTTTGTCCTCCAAGATCTTGAGGATTTTGGGGTTTTTGCACAAATCTTTGCTTCACAGATTCAGCCGAGTGAAAGGTTTGAAGAACAGTGGGTTCATTCAAACAAGTAGCGATAACCAGATGGTGTCGAAAGATTTGGGGTCGAACGTCTTGCGATCGAAATTGGCCGAGTGAAAGGTTTGAAGAACAGTGAGTTCGTTCAAACAAGTAGCGGTAACCGGAGGTTTGTTCGAAGAGTTTGATGCACTTTGAAATTCTGGCATTGCAGACAGCAGATGTCCTAACACATGTCAAGGCATTGTTCTGCATAAACATTTAAACAAGAAGAACAGCTGACTGATACCTTGAATATCAGAACTGCAGCAACATAGATGTTACGACATCTGATCCAACATGTTAATCAAGATTGAACTGTAGATTGCAGAATGATAAACAACACAGAATATGATGATCCAGTTCGGTGCAACTCACCTACATCTGGGGGATACCAATCCAGGAAGAAGAATTCACTATCAGTAGTATAGTTTTATGTAAACAACCTTAGGTTTACAGAAAGCACCCACGCTAACCTATCACTACCCAATGAAGACTTTATCATTAGAAGTCACATCTAATTGATAAGAGAAACCCATCTCACTCCCTAAATCACAACATGTGATTATCTAATAGTTAATACCTCATAACTGTATCATCCCTATTGAAAGACACCCCTTCGAATACAAAGTTCAGTCAAGCATCCTTGACTAACAAGTTAACTTGGATTTGCTTCAAAGCTTCATCCAAGAACAATATCAGATTCATTACCTACGGGTTTTTGAATCTATACAAGTACATATGTCTACCACACTACATCAAATCGATAAAGAGGGAGACTTACAAGAAAGCCTATGACTCTCAAAACCCTAAACCCTATTTTATACTTTACAAAAGTGTTACATTAGGTTCAGTTATTCAGTCCTAAGTCTTGATCTCCTTTTATAAGCTTCTGCTGCCTTGGGCTTCAATCATCTGTTTGCTGATTCCTTGATCCAAGTTCTGATTGTTTCCTCAATTCTTGGACCAGACTTAGAAACAACCTGCTATATCAGTTTAAGATGTCAGGAAATTCGTTAGGACATCATGTTTTCTTTATGTTGGAACACTTCAATCAACGCCTTGTTTTACCAAAAATTTGCTCAAATATGCAGAGCCTTCAATCTCCCCCTTTTGACTAATTTTTGGTTAAAACTCCTTTGGTAGAAGAAGAAAGGCTGGCATTTGGCGGATATGATTGGAACACCTCTGAGACTCTTTCTTACCCCTGAAATTCCTAGTTGTATGTTGGTGTACGCGAGGAAGAGTATATAACTCTCTCCCCCTCAAACCAGTACTTTCCACTGAGGGATAAATCTTCATCTTGAGGAGCATAAGAGAACCCACAAGAAGGTCCAGAAAGAGCTTAAGAAGAAACGGTTGTATCATATGTAACACAGAGTCCATAGAGTATGTAACTCAGGTCACAAGGCACAACCTGCTTCATAACTCAAATCACAAGGCACAAGGGAAGGACTCAAAGATGTCAGAACATCTTATCCAACACAACCTGCTTGCACAAATGAGTATGTGTTGTAGAAACCAACACTAACTGAGATGAATCCATACCTCTTATCTCCCCCTTTTTAGCCAAAAATTGGCAAAAGTAGTAAGCGCAATTCCATGCCCACATGATACTAATCCAAACCTTAACAAAAATCATGACGAGTTTTCCCAGAATACTAACTTTGAAAACCAGAAGCAAATTCCACCTTTAACTACTCAGACATATTTATCTTGCAAATTATGGTCTATAGAAGTTCCCATAGAGCAATCCATAAATTAGGGTAGGTAAACATAAACGACTGTGCTACGTCCAACTAAAGTTTGACTGATTGAAATTTATGAGAGACCTTCCAAAGGATGCACTAGCATCAAGACACGTGCTTAACACGTCTTCACTCTCTATCATCTAAAATAGCCAATCATGTCCTACCCATACTGTTCTGACCCTTTGTCAGGCTTTGTATAGCAGAGTTATAGTTCCTGTGTTTTGACTACAGGATAATCCTTTTAAACAGAAGACCAAGAATAACTTACCAAGATGTTAAGACATTTCTTCAAACATCATTCAGCTATCATCAACAACTCTCAAGATACTTGTACTACTTATAATTCAATCCATTGACACCCAATGACAGAATTATAACAACCTGATAAGTTCACCCAGAACTCATACCAGTAGAGTAATGTCACGAAATCTCGTCTGACATATCAACCTCACCTGAGGCAATCTATCATAAACTGCTTGAAACCACAAACAATCTTGATAACCAATCTGCACCACTGCAGTAATACATCTTAGATCAAGGAGCAATTCCCCCTATCTAAGATAACCAGTGCTCTTCCAATGAACACTTATGATGATGAATGGAAAACATAAGACGTATCTTCATGTCTTCAAGAGCGCACCCTCTGTCCAACCTACCTACTGAACACAATCATCAACTGCACTTATTGCTTCTTCTGACAAGAACAAATAATCACTCACACATGAACACCATCATGCTTCCCGTGAGATCACATTAGGATCAACATCCTAAATTAACAAACTCTTGGATTAAGATCAAAGCTCCATTGATCCCTCTCTTCTTGAACTCTTATGTATAGACCTCCATGTTCCTTGAGATAAAACCCAATTGATCTGGAATGCTCCACATTCCCCAAAGGGATACCTTACCTCTTAGTTTGTTATCTTCTTAACGATGTCAGATATCGTATACATGCTCCAAAACTTCTCAGTCTATTTCCTCCACAAGCACCAAACTGATCCACTTCTAGCATGTCCCATTCACATCAGACTTCCAAGACAATCCTTTACCCATCATTATCCCGTATGATAAGATAAATACCTCTTAAACAAGATGTGAGTGTCAAGTTCTACACTCAGAACTTAGCATCCTACTACAAGGATAACCAACCAGAAAATGTTCTAACATCAGTTAGGACATCCTTCACATATCGTAGACACCAATCAACATAGTTCTAGATATGCTCCACCACTGGACTTACTATCTTCATAGTAATCCAACTGAAGATCTTCACACAACACTGCACCACCAGCTTGATCAATAAGAACTCCAAAAAACCCAAAGAGAGAAATAAACTCTCATCCACCAAAAGAAGGTAATCTTCCAAACTCAACTTAGAACTTCTACCACAAGCTCCAAGATAGACCAGAGCCTCCTTACGTTTGTCACACCCTCATTTTCACCCTAACCCTAGCCTTGTTATCATAGCATTTCCATCGTCTATGCATTCCATTAGGTCATAACTTTGCATTCAATTATGTGTTTTATTAAGCTCCTAAGACATGGGATCAAATGGTTCTATAAATTAGGGTTTCCTATTTGCTTTGAAGTACCTTCATTCAAGTCTGAAGCAAGGGTTTGATCTCACAACATTGCGAGTATCTTTGTATCAAAGTTCATCTAGCTACAAGGCTTTCCTCTACCAAGATTCATTGAGTATCAAGTTTATCTGCTTCGAGATCTCTCAAGAGGCATCAAGCGGTTAAGGTTTCATCATGGTTCTAGTAAAGACTGAAGAACTAGGGTTTTGTTGGCTGTCAACATCTCAGGTTGTTTTCTTCATCAGTATGCACCCAAAGCTTGGAGATTAGGGTTTCTCACCCTTTGTGTTTAAGACGGGCAAGTGTCATTCAGTTGAGTTTCACTTGAAGTTAGCAAGTTCAACATGTGTGCAGTACTGCTTCAGTTTCAATGGGATTTGACCTAATTTTGGTCAGGCAAGTTGTGTTTCATGATCAAGGTCAGGATATGCATAATTTGGGGTGGTGTATGTCAGGAATCCCAATTAGAGTTTCCGAGAGCTCAGGGTGTCTATGGATCTGTTTATCAGGCTGTGATAGGTCAGACGGTTCATAGATGGATTTATTGGGTTATATTCAAGTGGCTAGGTGCAAATGGATTCACTGATTCAAGGTCTTAGTTTATTCAAAGTTCAAAGTTAATTTAAGATTCATTCTGATGCAGTGGTCTAAACCATTCAAGATTTAAAGATAGGGTTTATGGCTTCTCGAGGGCTAGTCCATCTTCGCTAATACAAATCATATTCATTTCCACTTAAAGTCAATAACCATTTCTTAATTTTTATCTATTCTCTAAATCCATTTTTCCACACATTTTAAACCATATTATAAACCCTTTCATATCCACCAACCATTTTAATTAATTTTCAACTCCAATTCAAATTCAATTCATATCCAATCATCAATTTTTTATTTTTTGCTATCCATTCATCTTTTACATGTTAATTCATTTTCCATTTTTATTTCACTATCTATATTCCAAATTCCATTATTTTTCATACAAGTCCAAGTACAAAAAAAAAACCATTACTTCTTTTTTTGGGCCCATTACTATCACCAAAAATTACAAAAATGGAAAACTAATAATTGACAAAGCCAAGAGAGACTTTTCTAAACTCAGCCCGTTACAATACGCCATCCCAAAGGCCTTTGCCACTTGATTTTTGAGCATGCATTAAACCACATAACCTGCAGCATCATACAAACACGTTACAACCTGCGACCTCCCAGAAACTGTACCACTGCAGCAAACCCGTCACTCCTACACTCCACAATGCCAAAAACAACCATACACTAGCCATGCGTAGCTCCTCCAAATTTTTGTATCTTGCCAAAACCGTATCTTCTGCTAAGCATGCTACACGACACTTGCTCCAAGCCAAAATTTGTGCAACATCAACCAACAACAAGGACCTGCAGTGAGAAGGACATGACATTTCAACAAGACAAAACCAATATAAAGAATCAATTTCTGAATGGTTTTTAAAAGGGGAAGAGGAGGCAATCAAATGAAAAAGAAAGCAACAATAACATCAATAAAGAAAACTCAGACCTACAACAAAAATCAATACCACTGTTCTCTCTTGATTGGGATTCAAAGACCTGCAAATTCACTAAATCTATCCTCCAATTTATCTCTTCTAAACAAACCCAAATCTATTTTCTTCCTCTTCATATTTAGACCAGCTAGCCCCTCACCACGATGCTCTACATCACAACCATAAATTCAACTGTTGTAACCACCTCCTTATACTCCCTCCATTTTGAGCTTCGTAACCGCTGCATCATCAATTTCCATCACCCTCTTCATTCTCCACAAGCCCACAGAAAACCGCACACACGAGCTTCTCCATCCACCGAACCACCCTTTATTTCATAATCTTGGATCCGCCATTAACAATCGTGTTCCATCTTCTCATAATAACCACCTCCATTAAACAACACCACCGCAACACCTCGCTTCAGCACTTCATAAACCGCAACACGCCATCGACCCACCATCTTCAAATCAAACCCAAAATCACAATCAGAGAGAGAATGAGATGAAAGAGAAAGCTTGAGAGAGTGAAATCAAAACTCAAAACGAACCTGAGACGGAGACGGAAGCGGAAAAGACTATAGAGGAGGGGGAGATCTCGCGAAGAAGGTTGGAAGCTATTCCGATTTGCCTTTCCTTCTGCTATTGATCGGTGTTAACATGTCCATCCTTCATTTTAATTCTTGTTTTGATTTGTTAAGAGATATAAGAATCTGAAGTTATTGCTTTTGCTGTGACTTTGGATTTTTCTTAAAAGGAATTCAACATGGCTTTTGATAAGCTCATCGTTGCTTTTGAGAGAGTGTAGGATGTTGCTTTTGTTTTTTTTTAAATAAGGCAACATGTTTCATTCTGGTGGCGTGTAGACCTTGACTTGTTCCTCAAACTTTTTTTATTTTATTTTTTTGTTATTTTTTTTTGTTATTTTTTTTCTGATTTTGGATTTGTTTTAAAACATTGCCTTGCAGCATGCTGTTGTGGTTGGATTTGAATGGGCTATGAAGCCCGTTTATTTTTTAACACTAAATTCATTTATGATAGAACTGTGCTTGGAAGGGTGATGGGCCATCAGCCCATATGATCCCATAACACCCCTTATCTTCTTCCTTTCTTTTGAACTTTATAATTTATTTAGGATAATTAACTGTTTTTTTGTTTAGATTATACAACTAATGTTTTTTTTTAATTCTTGTTAATTATTAGTTAACATTTTTATTAATAATCAATATTTTTGTTAATGATTTTTTAGATATTTTATTAGATATTTTGTTAAATATTTTATTGAATATCTTGTTAATTATTTGTTAATAATTTTCAGTGGTTTTTGTAATCAGTTTTGGTTTTCACTTTTCATTTTTACCTTTTCATTTTCATCTTCGATTTTCTTTTCGATTTTATTTTTGGTCGATGATATAACAAAAGATTATAGATTGCAAAATCTTGATCAATATGAGACCACTTTCTTTCTTGCTATTCGATTTTTTTTATAGGTCAATGAAGTCTAAAATCAAAGATTATCGATTTACCGATTCAAAATCTTGTTTAAGACAAGACCATTTCGATTTCATTTCAATTTCTATTTCATTTCTCATTTTCATTCTCTTCAAAAACCTTGGTCTTGTACCAAGTGCTCATTTTCAAAACTTCATTTTCTTAATAAATTTAGATGGTCGTGGAGTGGTTAGGCGAAGGCCTTCTCCTATTCCGAGTGCTTGACATTACCTTTAGGGTTCACTGTCGCAAAGCACTTACCATCTAAAACCAAAACACCTTTAATAAGAGAATAAGGTTCTTTTTGTATTGAACTAAAGAGAGAGGATTGGGTGAAGACTTCTTCCTCTTTGAGTATTAGGATGCTCACTTTAGAGTGTGTGGTCTCGATACTCGTCTTTCAATACGAAGACGTGACTATATTCACCACACAATTTTCATAACAAACCTTTTGAGATAAAGAATTGGGTACTACTCGCAGGGGTTACTATCCGAGGACTTATTTCACCCCTGAAAATAATCTTAACAAATCAAATGTGACATCTTGCCTTGATGGCGAAACTCATCCTTTTCAAAAAGGGCATGCTACGTTTGTTCTACTGCAACAGGTAACGCCTAAGACTCCACGAGTGAGCTACAAAACACCTAACTGCTAGAACCCGCACGTTAGCATCGTCCATAAAAAACACCAACAAACTGTAGGCTGAACTACGATTGCTCTGATTCTTCATTCTCATCCGAATGTAAGATACGTAGGCACAAGATTGCGATGATCTTGGCGAGCCACTTTCTATCCATCTTCCGTTCACACTTCCATATCATCCTTCCCAAAGAGGGCATGTTACGTCCGTTCTACCGTAAAGAGGTAACGCATAAGACTCCACGAGCGACCCGTAATACACCTAACTGCTAGAATGCGCACGTTAGCATCATCCACACAAACTTCCCATTTTTCATCCGTAGTTGAACTACGATTGCTCTGATTCTTCATTCTCGTCCGAATGTAAGATACGTAGGCACACGATTGCGATGATCTTGGCGAGCCACCTTCTATCTATCTTCCATTCACACTTCCATTTTTCTTCCCCTTAAGAGCATGTTACGTCCTTCTACCGCAAACAGGTAACGCATAAGACTCCACGAGCAAGTCGCAATACACCTAACTGCTAGAACCCGCACGTTAGCATCGTCCAACCACCCTTCCATTTTCTTCACCCGTAGTCCTCTGAACTACGTTGACTCTGACTTTTCCATTGCACGAGGGAATACGTAGGCATAGGACCGTGAAGTCCTATCGAGTCACCTTTTGTTTCCCCCATTTTATTTTCCTTTTCCTTTGTCATATTCTTTTCTTCAATCTTTGTTTCTTACCCATCTCTCTCCCTCTTGGAACACTCTTAGCAAGCAATACCTTTAGCAAACATCCTTACACATAGACAAGCGAATGATTCTCATCGAGTACGAAGGATGTGAGGGGTGCTAATACCTTCCCCTCGCATAACCGACTTCCGAACCCATAATTTGGTTGCGAGACCATCTTATCCTTCTTTCTTGGGGTTTTCTCGATGTTTTCCCTTCCCCTTTTGGGATAAATAAAGTTCGATGGCGTCTCTTCTGTTTTTTTCTTTTTCGCCTCCGGTCGACACTTTTTCGAGTAGCGACAACGTTTTCAACCAACTACCCTTCTGCCCAAGAGTAATTAGTTCCAAGCACCCTACTTGATTGCACACTAAAGATTAACCAAATGCCACTTTTTGACTGATCTCATTCTTCTTCAAAACTCCCACAAGATACACTGATCCACCAATGAAATTTGATCTTCAAGTTACATGAACTACTTGCTCCATATCAAGACATCTTGGATCCACCAAGCCTTTAGACATGTAACATCTTCTCAATCCACAGCTCCTGCAAACTGCATGAGACAGTTCTTTTTGAAGCATCCATAACTTCCATTCTCATGTAGATCACCTTATCTTAAGCTGATGTACCACATCACCAGCTGAGATCCCGATGTTAAGCTTACTGTCAGAACATTCTGATACGACATCCAGCTGCTAAATTCAGCTCCTCCTTCTGCCACTTAGAAGAACCTCCTCCCATTAACAGAACAAGAGTTCCATGCTCCCATAGACTTGATTCAACAACCAAGTTTGAGTAGACAACCTCCATCCTGCTTAAAATTATAATAAATATTCCATACAAGCTCACACCTTGATGAATAACTACTTTGAGGCTCCAAAGACTTCACACCTGCCACGTCTGAATCTTTAGAAGAGAAAGTAGTCCTAGACTACACCATAGCCATACTAAAGAATGCCACCTTCCTTAGTAAAGCAGTCTGTAGAAAGTCAGAGATAACTGCCACTTAACCTTGACTTCCAAGATGAGCAAGATCACATGCTCCAAAGTACCTAGATCAGAAATAAATTGATCCAAGCTGTGCCATCACCAGCACTCCAATCTGGACAAGTCTCTTGCCAGGACACTTTCCAGATAAACACCAGATACTTCTAGTAACAACTTGACCACACCTGCTGCACTCCAATACTCCTAGATCAGAAATAAACTGATCCAAGAACTATCCATCAAGATTATGATGTCTTCTTCTTCATCTTCCACATCACCATTGTCTAGACCAGTTTCTTGCCAGGAAACTCTCCAGAGATCAGATGCTTTTGCCACACCATATTGAAGTAGATTCTTAGGTCAACACCTAAGAGAAATAGATCCAAAAGCTTATGCAGTACCTCTCCCATGATTCTGCACAAACCAGATGAAGAGATGTTCCAACATCACGTTGAACATCAGCAATCTTGAACTCCACCTTCAAGGATAATCAATTAACTACTTGTGAGTAACACATATAGCAATTGATCTTAAATCCTTATTCAATAATCATGTTTCACTGTTGAAGCCATACTCCACCAGATCACTTCATGAACACTTATCAAGTATTCAATCTTTTGCAAGTATCTTCTCTGACAAGGTTAAGTGGCAGTTATCTCTGACTTTCTAGGTACTTAGAAACAACCCGTTATATCAGTTTAAGATGTCAGAACATTCGTTAGGACATCATGTATTCTTTATGTTGGAACACTACAATCAACGCCTTGTTTTACAAAAAATTTGCTCAAATCTGCAGAGCCTTCACACTTGATTCGACTTGAATCAAGGGTAGAGAAGTGAATAATATCATCTTTAACAATTAGGCTTGAGTGTATGGTGACTATAACTTCTCTCGTACAAACTTTGCAACTTGATAATACATATCTCAATTCTAGTTTTAGAATTGGGGGCAGACGTACCCGAAGCGAGGACGAAAGTGGAACTGCCTAAATAAATCTAGTGTTGTTCTCTCTTTCTCTATCTCTTTAATTTTTGTTGTTAACGTTTGTGTGATATCAACTGTTCGATAAACTTCCACTATTGTGTAGTGCTGAAATTCTATTTTGAAAACTCATTACAATCACTTGGATTGTAATTGTGAAAATTTCTTCACTATCATTTCATAGGACATTCAACTTGGAGTGTTGTGCACACTAAGTGTTCAACATATTGATCGTACACAATTTTTTTTGTGAAATTTCCAATTTAATTTTACATCTTATAATTCATTGGAAACTGGTTAAGAAAAAGTGAACATTATTTGTATTGATTAATTGACAACGTATCGATTCGTTTTCTCGTTGAGTTTATTCCATTCGGTTTCGCATATTCGATCTTACCAATAACGATTCGTCTAGACGATTTAAATACACGACCTCATCCGCGCATTTTTGAAAACATTTTTAAGCGCCGAACTCTTGTTTAAAATTAGTGATCTATTCAACCCCTCTTCTAGATCATTGCCATCATCTAACACAACTGATACTCAATTGAGCATTTAAGGAAATATGGGGTATTACACCATGTTTGTGTATAAAATTGCAACCTACATCGATGTGGTATACCTTAACTACTTTATCGACTTAATGACTATTCACGAATACAATTGGGGATTCGCCTGTTTAGTCTACCTGTACTCGAAGTTGGACGAGGTTTGTCGTTGGAAGACAAAGCAGTTGATAGGAAGCTGCACACTGCTGATATTTTCATAACTCTATTGTTACACTTGTTACTAATATTTTATCTGAACCATTTTCAGGGATTGATCATCTCTTATTTTCCTTGCATTTCTGGCTGGCAACTTGAGAAGGACTACAATGAGGATTGAACACATGCTTATGGATTTTCCCTGTACAGAGGGAATCAGCCGATCAAGCCCTTATGGGTGTATCTCTATCGCACTGTAGCAGATGAGATTGCTTTTTTTGCCATACAACGGTCACCGCCAAACGCGTCAGTTAGACGTTATTTTGTTATTCTTGGAATTGTTGGCTTGTGGGTCAAGTCTTATCTATGTGTATCTTCCCGAGCGAGTGATGCATCATTTTAGGTATTTGCAGGTTATTCTGAGACACCCCTCAGAGTCTGCTCTTCCCACCGTCCGCCGCAAAGATCTTGATGCCGGACTTGAGGATCTCGATAGTCATCTGATACTAGAGAATTATTGTTGAGTGCCAACTCCTGTACGATTAGTTTATGCAGACGACTATATCACATGATTCTATAGTCTGTCACATCCTATCATGCACCCGATACTCTTGGAAGACCACTTAGACCATCTAATCAGGAGTTACTGTTGGCTAGGGATGACCACACCCAGAACGTGCTACCAATCTGTCAGCGTATTATGAATATGGCGAGATCGGGCATAGAGGCATGACTATTTCAAGAAGGCAATCCCCAGTTAGCCTTCGTAGAAGATATTATTGTCGATGAACAAAATGTCTTGCAGTACAAAAGGAGGAGAAACTAAAGGGTTAGACATACCTATGTGTTTATGTTTATTTGTATTATTTTTTGTATTTTCGAAGCAAATTATTATGTATGGTTGGTACATTTTGAATTTAATTTAATTAATGTATGAATTTTTTTTAATGTATGTATAATATGTTTGAATGAATTTATAACACTTTTAAATGGTCTTATGATAAAAATTGACTTAAAATGACCTAAAATATAAGTTGACCTAAAATATAAGTTAAGACAATGTTACTGTCTATAATGCATTTAAGAAATTTTCAGAAATGTATCTTTGAAATATTCCTTGTCATGTACAATATACACATTTTCAATAATTTAAAGTAAATTGGTAGGATTTATGAAGACGCATCTCTGAATTTACCAAATAAAATTTAGGGATATACATCTCTTGAATTTGATGTTTGACAAAAAAATCAGATGTGTGGTTAAATTCATGAATTTATTAATATACATCCCCTTTCATTCCAACTAGCGGGATACCCGTGCCTTCGCACGGGTACCCGTCGGTGAGTTTCATTTGTTTTAAAGTTAATCATAAATAAAAGATCATAAAATAGTATAAGAGCTTAAATGTGATAAAATGAAAAAATAATATGAGGAATTGGTTGTTATTTATTACAGATAAAATAAATAGAATAATTGGTTTTGATTAATTGATATATTAGATAACCGATTGAATGAATTTATGAATGCAAAGACTTTAGTATAGTAAAAAAATATTAAAAGGAAAACAAATATTATGATTTATATTTGAAAGAATTGTATATTTAAAAAAAAAAGTTGTTAGAAACATTAAATGAAATGATAGTGTGATATATTTGTTAAAACATAAAATAAAAAAAGAAATACTAATAGGCAATGAATGGGCTTTATGGCTTATGGGTTTTAATGGGCCAAGGACAAGGTTATAACGTTTCCCCAAAATCCAATTGAAAGAAGTTATAAGGTCTCCACAAAAACCATTTAAATCAAACCCTTAGTGTAGTGAATATTTTGAAACTAAAACGTTAGCCAGCTGAACAACCCAGAAACACAACACAAAACTATGCAGACCAACCAGCCGAAAGATATGTAGACAGCTTCAACGACGAAGGCCGACAACGCGAAACAGAGTACTCGGTAAGCTTTAATATATCGACATGCATGTTGTAGTTTGTTATTGTTGTTATTGCGATGATAGACTGATATTTTTCTTGACATTGATCCTGCAGATCTTTCAAAATCCACGTCGGGAAAACTTGAACTGATGAAGGAAAGCGGATCGCAAGTTTGGAGAGGATGGGTCGACCAATGCAATTGTATGGGTAAATCGTTTTTTTTCATACAATACAAGTAAAACTTTATTGTATTCTAATATTCACGAAATCGTTTGAATAATGTTTGCGTTCCTTTGATTATTTTATGAAACCTAACGACAACATGCATGTGTTCGTCCAGGAATACTAGCAGCACAAGATCGTCCACGGTGTGTGTAAGGCAATCTTTGTCCTCAGCATCAACGCAACATTTTTTATTTCGTACCAGTCATGGTTGTTTTAGTCCAGTAATATGTTAAAATATTTTATGAGTAGTGTTTATTTTAAAAAACTTGTTTGGTGCATAGTCTCGGAAGTCATTAATCAGTGTAAGTAATATGTAGATATATAAAAACTAAGAATATTTTATAGTATGTCTTCTATATGGATAATTATTTGTTCTGAATACTGTGTAGCCCCATAGAATAAATGTTAAATAGATGAATAATCATATATTTTGTATGCTGTGTAAATGTGAAATAAATGTTGGTTGTTTCAGAGCTGATGAGGAAGTTGTGCATAATGTAGAATGCACTTGTTCAAAGGAAATCAATTTTGGCTTTGTAAGCAAGAAAAATGTATTGGTAAGCTTTGTAATAGATTAACTTTATTGCAATTAGGTTATTGTTCGTGGCCATGTATTTGAATACATCTATGTATTTTTGCAGAACATCCTTTGGGAGGTTACTATTAATTACTTGAAGCGGACTCAAAAAGCAATTGTGTTGGTTGACGAAGAGACTGATGAGACTTATGATGGAAAGGTCCATACTGAAACACGAAAGGACAAGTTATGTTGTAAGGAGAAA
Source organism: Lathyrus tuberosus (assembly GCA_022829125.1). Taxonomy (NCBI): domain Eukaryota; kingdom Viridiplantae; phylum Streptophyta; class Magnoliopsida; order Fabales; family Fabaceae; genus Lathyrus; species Lathyrus tuberosus. The sequence continues at coordinate 881,324 of JALAZF010000617.1, read as the reverse complement.
TCGATTGGCCATGGGTGGTACGAGTATGAACGGGATAAGAAGATCCGCCATCATGATGTCATTGGTTTCAAAGTTTCCTATCCGGGTGATAAGTTGTACATCAAAGTGGTGAAGCGTGGCAGTGATAGACCAATTGCTTGAGTATGGGGTGATTAAGAATGGGCCACTATCATCCAATATTAGTTCACCGTCAACTCGGATACCCGATGAAGAATATCCCGCATAATATTCATCTGGAAGGTCTTTTCTTCAAGGAAGGGGAAAATGACAGGGCACTAAAGAAGGAAATAGTGCATGCCTGGCAACATATTCACAGGAAAGGAAGAGAGTCTCTAGGAAGACCAAACTGTATCTCCATAGAACCTTATCTCCACTGGTGCGAACTAGAGCCCTCAAGCTGAGGATGCCTTACCCTCGCCAAGAAGTTTTTCCGTTGAAGGAGTTTATCCTTTATTTCAAGTCTGATGTGGAAAAACTTCAGGTAGCTCTCAACAAAGTTCAACGTGAAAAGAGCTCTTGGAAAAACAAGTACCAAATCCTCAATGTGGAGTGTACCAAGATTCAGGAACTGTTAAAGGAAAATGGTGCTCTGATTAAAATATTATAACAGCATTCTATAGAGAGTCAGGAAGACCGAAGAAATTTGCTCGCTCCTTTCACTTGGCAAAGGACTGACAACCCGGCAACGGCTGAAGAGCCCCGGTCAAAGAAAAGGAAAATACCAGAACCAGTATCTGAGCTCTCTTCAGAGAGGACTCAGGATCCATAAGCTTAGCCATTTTCCTTACAGCATTTTGTAAAATACTGTACTTTTCCTTGTAACATACTGCAATCTTTCGAATTCAATAAACAGGGTCTCCACCCTTCACTGTATGATATTTGCAATCTATTTGTTGAAGTTTCTTTTTGATTAAAACTAAAAATATGTCTTTGCATATCATTCATCATGCTCACATAACGCGTTCTTCTTATCTTCAAGTCTCACATATGTGTCACGATTCTAGAATCAAACTGTCTCACTCATACAATACTCGGGCCAATCGACAAAAGAAAATGGACGATCTCGAGGAAGACAACGGAGAGCTGAGAGAAGAAGTCGACGCTCTAAAGGAAAGTTTGGAAAACTTCACAATGACATGCAATCCCTGGAAGCAACTGAGAAGCAACAACAAAGGACTGTGATCTCAGAGATTACATCTACGCCCATTATGGAAACACATGAGAATCATCCTCGGTACAACATGCCTAAAGGTCACCCCTGGGGCATGCCTCTCAACTTTATCCCTGAAGGATATATCCCGCCGGTCACTAAAGACCAAGAAACTACAACAGGAACCACTGGACCTGAAGGTTACAAACTTCAGGAAAGTGAAGACGCATGGTTTACAACAGCAACTCCTGAAGGTTACAAACTTCAGGACACTGAAGCGCCAAGAATCACTGTTGTAATGTCTATACCACAACCAGTGGTACACACTGTCCCAGAAGGACAGATTCCACAAGTAATTTCTGGTGGAAACGAAGACATGTACAAAAGAATGAATGAGTTCTAGGAATAATTCTTGGAGATGCAGAAGGAACTACATGCCATTCGCGGTCAAGAATTATTTGGAAAAGACGCCGCAGACCTCTGTCTGGTCCCTAATGTAAAGATCCCGCACAAATTCAAGGTGCCTGACTTTGAAAAATATAAAGGCAACACTTGCCCTCAAAGTCATTTAGTGATGTACGCTCGAAAAATGTCAACTCAGATAGAAAATAAACAGCTACTGATCCATTATTTCCAAGACAGATTAACTGGTGCCGCACTCAAATGGTACATGGGTTTAAATCGCACCAAGATCAATACTTTCAGAGATCTTGGGGCAACCTTTGTTCATCAGTATAAATACAATCTGGACATGGCACCAGATAGAGATCAACTCAGAGCAATGTCGCAAAAGGACAAAGTAATGTTCAAAGAATATGCTAGGAGATGGCGAGAAATTGCTGCTCAGATCTGTCCCCTTCTTGAGGAAAAGGAAATGACCAAGATTTTCCTGAAAACATTAAGCTCGTTCTATTACGACTGGATGGTCGCCAGTGCGCCCAGTGACTTCACTGAAATGGTGAACATGGGAGTACGCCTTGAAGAAGCAGTTTGAGAAGGACGATTGGTCAAAAATACAAAGCCATCCAGCAGTACCAAAGGATACGGTAGTGCTTTCCAAAAGAAAAAAGAGTAAGACATTAGTAATATCTCTCTGGGAAACCAAAGGCAAAGATATCAACCTATAGAGGCGATAACTCCCGCTATCAACCCTGCGCCGACTCCGACTTATCAACCTCAGGTTGCTTAGAGCCAACCAAGTCAACAACAGTATTGGCAAAGGACACAACGGCCTCTTCAGCAGACTCATTCACAGTACAACAATAACAATCGTATGACACAACCATCAGGGTTGGACCCTATACTGATGTTGTACGTAGAACTATTTCCACTCTTACTGGCCAAGGGGCACGTCCAGACCAGGTCTCCTCTCATAATACCAGAAAATCCTCCTTTTTGGTTCAAAGCGGATCAAATTTGCCCTTACCATCAAGGAGGATCGGGGGACAACATTGAGAACTGTCTCAGCTTCAAGTCTGATGTACAGAAGCTTGTTAGGAACAGGATCCTATCTTTAAAAGGTACCAATCCAAATGTTCAGACAAACTCGTTTCCGCAACATGAAAAGACTGCGGTAAACTTAATAGAGGAAGAATTTAGCCACAGTTATCAAATTCACGATGTACTCCTATTAGGAACCAATCTGGTCAGGATGCATTACAGACAGAGCAGGTACAGTCATGTACCGCCTCACAATTATCACCAGTGTGATATCTGCTCAAAGGATAACCAGGGGTGTTCCGTAGTGCAATCAGCTCTACAAGAACAAATGAATCTAGGCTGGATTCAGGGTCACCGAATCCCTGAAGTCAACATGGCCCATGCGCATCCCAACATTGTTCAAAACTGCAAAATTCTTGCGATGAACGTCAATTTGGTGGCGATGCATTCTAGGCAAAGTCAATACCATAATCTGCCATGGCACGATTACAATACCTGTCAAATCTGCTCAACAAGAAATCAGGGATGCTCTTTTGTACAAGAGGCCCTCCAACGTCAGATGGATCTCGGATGGATCTAAGACTACCGTGAGAGAAATAACCATCAAGTCAATATGGTTCAGATATTTGACATACGCTTGATGAATAACAGTTTGGTAGAATTACACACTAAGCAAGTCAGGCTCGGCTTTCTGGCTTCACACGATTATCAAGACTGTGAACAATGTCGTGAAGATAACCAAGGGTGTGCACTTGTCCAAAGAACGCTTCAACACTTATTGGACCACTGGTGGCTTCCAATCTACTTGGATGAAGCCACACAACAGATTAGTATGACTGACGGGGATCCTGGTAGGCATCAAAGTCAGGATGTCCGCTTGATGGAAACAAATCTAGTAAAGATGCACTGCATACAAAATGGGTGTGGTCGGGTGCCACCCTACAACTACGAGCGATATAGAGTTTGTTCAGAGAATAACCAAGGATGCTACCTCGTACGAGCGGCTCTTCAAAATCAGTTGGACCAGAAAGAGATTCGACCATGTTCAAGTTCTGGGTTGATCAATGTGATACAAGACTATCTCCCTAATCAAAGCGAAGACGTAGTCATAATCTCCGATCATGGGAGGATCAAAGACGTTTGCACCATAATCCCTTTACTCGATGAATCAAGAATTCCTCTTGATAGTAGAAAAGTTCCCAACCAGGAATTGATTGAGGTTTCCTATAACGGTCAGAGAAATCAAAAAGCTCCTGTGGTTATCTACTTGCCAGGTCCGATGTCGTACAAATCAGAAAAGGTTGTCCCTTACAAGTACGGTGCAACAACCATCGAAAATGGAAAGGAAACTCCATTACCCTCCGTCGTAAACATCGCCGAAATCAGTCGAGTAACACGGAGCGGCCGGATCTTCAACAGAGGAATTGGAGAACCCGCCAAAGAAAAGGAACCTCAAACAGAAGTTCCTAATCAACCAGTCAGTCAATCTAGTAATCCAGAACTGGTAAAAAATAGCGATGAGATGCTGAAGCTCATCCAGAAAAGCGAGTACAACATTGTAGACCAACTGTTGCAAACTCCATCTAGAATCTCTGTGCTATCTCTCCTGCTCAGTTTTGAAGCTCACAGGGAAGCTCTGCAGAAATTCTTGGAGAAAGCTTTCATAGAAAAATATGTGACGATAAGACAGTTTGACAACATCACTTCCTGTAACAATTTAGGATTCAGTGATGAAGAATTGTCGGAAGAAGGAAAAAATCATAACATGGCGCTTGACATTACAGTCAACTGCCAGGACGATGCTCTAGCCAGCGTACTGGTAGACACAGGATCAGCTCTGAATGTTATGCCAAAGTCAACTTTGGTACGACTATCATTTCAAGGAGCTCTGATGAGAGGCTGTGAGATCATGGTCAAAGCCTTTAACGGATCTATAAAAACAGTTATCGGCGAAGTTGATCTTCCCATAATAATCGGTCCTCACACTTTCCAAGTCATTTTCCAGGTCATGGATATCCGGGCAGCATACAGCTGTTTATTAGGAAGACCTTGGATACACGAAGCTGGGGCAGTCACTTCGACACTTCACCAGAAGCTGAAGTTCGTCAAGAATGAAAAATTAGTCACAGTATGTGGAGAGCAGGCCTTAATCGTGAGCAACTTATCATCATTCTCCTGTGTAAAACCTGAGGAGGTTGTTGGAACTCAGTTTCAAGCACTCTCGGTGAGCAATGGGAATCGATCAGAAAGAGGGGCGTCGATTTCCTCATACAAAGATGCTCTCGAAGTGATCAAGAGTAACTACATAAAAGGATGGGGACAACTCGTAATTCCTACTGATAACAAGACAAAGAAAGGTCTTGGTTTCTCTTCAGCCTGTACCCAGACTACTAAAGACGAAAGTTTTCGTCCCATTCAGGACTTCTTCCACAGTGGAGGCTTCCTCCACCTAGTGTCTCAAGAAGTACACACCATCAACAAGAGTGACTCCTCCGATAAGGACGAGGAATAGAAATCTTATCTCAACGACAACGGTTATATGTCTCAAGAAGAAATGCACATGCCATTCTGTTCTCCCAAGCAAGGCTCGAGATATATACCAAGATCAGACGTTCGAATGATCTATGGAGATTGAGATCCTGAGGGATGTCGTGCTCCACCTAACTCATTCGAAGATGATCTAATGAAGAACAACTTCGATCAAGATTATTATGATCCCGTGGATGACTTTCCTATCTGGAGGTCGTACACAGAAAACTTGGGGCAAAAGGGTCCGCCCAACGACGCTTATCAGCTGAGTAATATTGAAAGGAATACCCACGTCCCCACCGAGTCATGGGATCATTACTCAGGACATTTCAAAGATATCCAACACAATGATGAATCTGCAAAGATTGCGGGACAAGAGTTCATCAACTATGCTTTTCCTGAGGTCAACGTCATTGAGAAGGATGACTCCTCGATCCCTACAGAAGTATGGGACACCTTAGGACAGTCGAGTGGCAAGTACGACTTCTTGGTCAAGTACACCGCTCCTGAAAGCTCTCGCATCAGATACGAGGACATCCAGCCAAATAGATGGGGATATCCTCTTGAGAGTGAAAACATTAGGGAAGATACAATAGAAGAGTTCGTTTACGACGACTCTGCTTGGGAGGAAGGCTCCAATGATCCGGCTCCGCCAGAAATCAGTGTCATTTCTGAGGACAAACCAAGAAAGAAGGTACCATATTTTGTGATTCACCGAGGAGTTCGTCGCCAATGGGTTGATGTCGATGTCCCAAAATCCCACCATAAGTCTAAGTAATTGCCATCTTTGTTTTAAACCTTTCACCCTGCCCAGGTGAAACGGATGTTTTTATAGGGCTCACCTTTCTGTAAATGTTCCTCTTCGCTTCACCTAAAGCGACAGAGTTTTGTTTTATAGGGCTATATTTCAAGAATTGACAAAATCATAAATAAATAACGTTGTTCTATCATTCCCGCATTTATTGCTGTTTTCACTTTTCGCTTTTCAGAAAATGGTAATCCCTAAAAACAACCTAAAATAAAAACAAGCATTTATCAAGAAAATACACTGCACACACTCTTGCATTCTCTCTATCTCTTCTAAAAAATAAATCATCATGTCATGCATATTGCTTATTTTAAACCCCAATGAAACATACGATCCAATGCCTTCTCCCAACTTTGAATTCCCGGTATATGAAGCTGAAGAAGAAGAGGACGCAAAAATTCCATAAGAGATCTCCCGACTTCTCAGACAAGAGGAAAGGTCTATTAAGCCTCACAAAGAGCCGTTGGAAATGGTCAATTTGGGATCAGAAGAAGAAAAGAAAGAAGTTAAGATTGGGGCACTGCTCAGTCCAACTGTCAAAGAAGGCTTAATAAAACTTCTCAAAGAGTTCCCAGATGTATTTGCATGGTCCTATCAGGACATGCCAGGGTTGGATACCAGCATCGTGGAACATCACTTGCCACTGAAAACCGAATGTCTGCCAGTAAAACAAAGACTGAGACGGACTCATCCTGATATGGCTATTAAAATCAAGGAGGAAGTGCAAAAAAAAATCGACGCAGGTTTCCTTGCCACCTCATAATATCCTCAATGGCTAGCTAACATAGTGCCAGTTCTGAAAAAGGACGGAAAAGTCAGAATATGTGTAGACTACAGGGATCTGAACAAAGCAAGTCCAAAGGATGACTTCCCCTTACCGCACATAGACATGTTGGTAGACAGTACAGGAAAGTTCAAAGTTTTCTCCTTCATGGATGGATTCTCGAGCTATAATCAAATCAAAATGGCGCCGGAAGACATGGAGAAAACTTCATTCATCACCCCCTGGGGCACCTTTTGTAACAAGGTAATGTCATTCGGTTTAAAGAACACCGGGGCAACCTATCAAAGGGCTATGACTACTCTGTTTCATGACATGATGCACAAAGAAATTGAGGTGTATGTCGATGATATGATTTCCAAATTTAAAATAGAAGAGGAGCATGTGACCCGCTTGTCAAAGTTATTCGAGCGTCTGAGGAAGTACAAACTCCGCTTGAATCCCAACAAATGCATATTCGGCGTCCGCTCAGGAAAACTTGTAAGGTTCATTGTCAGCCAAAAAGGAATTGAGGTTGATCCTGACAAGGTCAAGGCCATTCATGAAATGCCTTCACCAACGACTGAGAAACAAGTCAGAGGATTTTTGGGGCGTCTGAATTATATCTCCAGGTTCATATCCCTCATGACCGCGACGTGTGCGAATCTTCAAACTACTCAAAAAGAATCAAAACTGTGTATGGACAGAAGATTGTCAAAAAGCTTTCGACGGTATCAAAGAGTATCTGTTGAATCCACTGATTCTGTCTTCTTCAAAAGAGGAAAGACCACTGATCATCTACCTAACAGTCTTGGAAGACTCCACGGGTTGTGTACTCGGCGAACAAGACGAAACGAAAAGAAAGGAGTCTGCCATTTACTGCTTAAGCAAGAAATTCACAAATTATGAAACTCGGTACACTATGCTTGAGAAAACTTGCTGCGCTCTGGCTTGGGCAGCCAAACGTTTACGCCAGTACATTATTTGTTACACTACTTGGTTAATCTCCGAAATGGATCCGATCAAGTACGTCTTTGAAAAGCCCGCTCTCATAGGAAGGATTGCCCGTTGGCAGATGTTGTTATCATAATACGCCATTGAGTACCATGCTCAGAAAGCCGTCAAAGGAAGTATTTTAGCCAATCATTTGGCTCATCAGCCGATTGACGATCAGGAATTAGTCGGATTTGACTTCACAGATAAAGATGTCATGTACTTGAAAATGAAAGATTGCGATGAACCGCTACCCAGTGAAGGGCCAGAACCAGGTTCCTAATGGGGACTAATCTTTGACGGAGCTGTCAACAATTATGGAAACAAAATTGGGACAATCATCGTAACACCTCAGGGTACCCACATTCCTTTCACTGCCAGAATGACATTCAAGTGCACAAACAACGAGGCCGAATACGAAGCTTGTATCATGGGTCTCAAAGAAGCGATTGACTTGAGGATTAAGAGCTTGGATGTGTATAGAGACTCAACCCTAGTTATCAATCAGATCAAAGGAGATTGGAACACATGTCAATCTGGACTGATTCCTTACAAAGATTACACGAGAAGGCCGTTACCATTCTTCAACAGAATCGACTTTCATCATATCCCTCGTGAAGAGAATCACATGGTTGATGCACTAGCCAATCTCTCTTCCATGATTAGTGTAGGTCAATGGAACGATTTACCTAAGATTGACATGATGCGCCTAGAACGACCCGCTTACATCTTTGCAATCGAAGCAGTCATAGACGATCAACCTTGGTATCACGATATCAAATGCTTCCTTTAAAAACAAGAGTACCCACCTGGGGCTTCAAGAAAAGACAGGAAAACCATCAGGAGACTGGTAGGCAACTTCTTCCTGAGCGGTGATACACTCTATAAGAGAAACTTTGACATGGTCTTGCTCCGATGCATAGACAGACAAGAAGCAAACATGTTGATGAAAGAGATTCACGAAGGATCCTTTGGCACTCATGCCAACGGACACACAATGTCCAGAAAAATTCTGAGAGCAGGGTACTATTGGTAGACCATGGAATCCAATTGCTACCAGTACATGAGGAAATGTCACAAGTGTTAGATATACATAGAGAAGATCCATGTACATCCAACACATCTCAAAGTTCTTTCTTCTCCATGGCCATTTTCTATATGGGGAATCGACATGATTGGCATGATCGAACCCAAGGCTTTAAACGGACATCGGTTCATCCTGGTAGCCATTGACTATTTCACCAAGTGGGTCGAAGCAGCATCATACACCAATGTAACCCGACAAGTCATGGTCCGATTTATCAAAAACAATCTCATATGCCGTTATGGTGTTCCGAGCCAGGTCATTACGGACAATGGATCCACCTTGAACAACAAGATGATGAAAGAGTGGTGCGATGAGTTCAAGATCGAACACCATAACTCTTCTCCCTACCGGCCTAAGATGAATGGAGCGGTAGAAGCGGCTAACAAGAATATCAAGAAGATCATTCAAAAGATGATTGTAACCTACAAAGACTGGCACGAGATGCTACCCTTTACTCTTCACGGTTATCGCACATCTGTCCGCACTTCAACAGGGGCAACCCCTTTCTCTCTAGTAAATGGCATGGAAGCAGTGCTTCCCATAGAAGTAGAAATCCCATCAATCCAGGTATTGATGGAAGCTAAGTAACAGAAGTTGAATGGTGTCAAAGCAGGCATGATGAACTGAACCTAATTGAAGAAAAGAGAATGAGGGCTTTGTGCCATGGTCAGTTGTATCAGCAAAGAATAAAGAAGGCGTTCGACAAAAAGGTTCGACCTCGTGTCTTCAGGAAAGGAGACCTGGTGCTCAAAAAGATACAATCATTCCTCAATGATTCCTGGGGCAAGTGGACTCCGAATTATGACGGCCCCTATGTGGTCAAGAAAGCCTTCTCAGGCAGTGCCTTAAGACTCGCAACCATGGATGGAGAGGAATTTTCCTACCCCACGAATGTTGATGTAGTCAAGAAATACTTCGCCTAAATAAAAAAAAAAAAGAAATGTCTCAGTGGATTGAAAACCCGAAAGGGAAGTCCAGGAAAAAATTAGAGACACAAGCAAAAATCATCCCGATGGATTGGAAACCTCAAAAGATAATCCAGGCAAAAGTTAGGGATTCATGGCAAGTAACTACGTCCGACAAAGTGAAATCCCCCAGCGGTAAAACTATTCGTCCAAAAACTTCCAGTCAAGGTCATCTTCGACAGAAGCTCAGGATGTCCAGAATTCAAAGTTGGTAAAAGGATAACGATTGTTATGTTTCAATGTAGCCCTTTTCCCTTAAATTACCATTTTCTAAACTTTGTAAATACTCTATGGGATCACGCGCTTGGCTGATTTCCATCCTATCAATAAAATTTGAGCCCTAGTGCTTTTGTTTGCAATTCTCATTTGTTTAGCTTTTCAGAATGACATTTTTCAATATGATTAACAATTCTTGAAATAAAACAAAAATGAATTTACTTGTCAAAAATTTTCTGCTTTTTAAATAAAGATGGCAATTCCTTTTGACTGATGAACATAAAAAAGAACATCGATAGTTTCTCCGAAGGTGATTGAACCTCAGAGTGCAGAATCAAAGTACTCCTTCTAAACCAGTACGCCTGAATGAAGGATCAACTGTGCCAGGTGTAATGTCCCATACGATATCCCCGACAGAGTTTGTATCTCTTAAGATCGATTGAACGATTCTTTCTCCCCCTATAGGGTCTACCTCTCCTAAGCAAGGCAGGATTGCTATCTTAGACCAATGATACTTTTCATCCCCCACAGTGGCCGAGTATCCAGTCGTGTTCATCCACTAGTCTGTATGTCGCGTCAGTTTTGTCAGCATAAACATACATACATCATGCATTATTGATTCATATACATATTCACATTGCATTACTATCACTTTGGTCGGTCTCATCCCCAAGTGATAAAGTCCTCTTGTCAATCAAGTTGTCAATTCATTCCTCGTCAGGAAATGTATTGTCTGAGCAATCTCTCCCCTAGTTTATTTCTGGATTTGGGACCGACCCTCGCCCACTTTGATAATTTGAACCTATGAAAGGCAAGAAGGCATTTGACCGACACCTTCGTCACTCTTCACCATTGAAGATGATATCTTTTCTTTCCCGGATTAAGGAAAATCCCTAGAGAAAGCTTCTCAACCAAAGACTCTTGGCAATACATCGGTTTTTCTCCTAAGAAAGTCGATGTTAACGAAGTCATCAGCACCTCAAAATTGGATTACATCACATTGCATTTCTCCGAAAAGATCTCAAAGAAAAGTATGATGTAATGTCCCCAAGGAGAAAGCAGTCTCTCAAGAGACTCGTTTTCCCCAGTAGAGTCAACAAATGGCATCTTCGACAGAGAAGTTTGCACACCTCTACAGCTCAGACGAATGGGTATCCCCAGCAAGTCTGACCTCAAACTTTTTCCATCAGATGGCATCTCCCCAGTAAAACTCGATGAGAAGTTTGATGAAGATCGCTGCCAATAGCGTCCCTTGTCAAGGAAGAAACTCGACAAGAAGAAACTGAGACTAGTTCCGTGGCTAAAGACCAGGTTCGAGGGGAAGTTTATTTCAGAAACTGAGACCAGTTTCGTGGCTAAAGACCAGGATCGAGGGGAAGTTTATTTCAAAAACTGAGACCAGTTCCGTGGCTAAAGACCAGGATCGACGGGAAGTTTATTTTATAAACTGAGACCAGTTCCGTGGCTAAAGAACAAGATCGAGGGGAAGTTTATTTCAGAAACTGAGACCAGTTCCGTGGCTGAAGACCAGGACCGAGGGGAAGTTTTACCCTTTTCTAAGTATCATTTCTTAGTGAAGGAAGATGGATGAGCGAACTGCCATTCATAACCGTAGTCAAAATTTCAAGTATTCCGATATTTAATCCTCTTGCACCCTAAATGTTCGAATATCTTCGTCATTCACACCTTCAGGTCAAAGAAAATTAAATAGGGGCATCTGTCATACCCCAAATTTTGACCACCAAGATTTCCCATCATTGTGAGAATAATCACCACAATATGGATGTACCATCATACCTCATCAATCTCCTCAAGGATTGTTGAGCCTTCACTACAATCAAGAATTAGGGTTTCAAGCCCTCTCAGAGCATTTAGACAAAAGATCAATCAAGAAATGACATGATCTTCAACTGTTCTAACCTCTCAAACATCCATGAAGGATCAAGGGGTCTCCCACATCAAGAACCAAGCACAAAGTTGCCACATTTCAAGTGGTTCTAGCCTCTAAACACCTGATGTCACCAAATTAGGGTTTTGGACGACTGAGACCGCCAGAGTCAAATTTTCATAGGGGATTGAGCCAAGGCTTCAAAATATGACTCAATATGCTCAAGATAACCCTAGGAGTCCCTTTACAAAGTTAAAACACCCTCAGAGAATGCATTTCTCAAAAGTCGGGAATTAGGGTTTCTCCGCACCGATCCGCTCCGGAGCCAAAAGTCAAAACATGGCTTTTTTGGCAAAAATGATCCTTATGACTCATATTTTCATAAAATATGATTTATAATGTCATTTGAATAAGAATTGATCAAGAAATCATGATAACTTGTAAAAGGGGTAATCTTGAAAAATTGAAAATTTTTCTAAGTTACTAAATTTGAATGATTTTGGTGCCAACTTCCAAGGACCATAACTTTTGATCCAAGCAGCCATTTTGAGTGATCCAAATCCTGATTTGTAGGTCTTCCTACATTATACAAAAGCTTCAACTACCTCAAACTCCAATTCTTCATAGATTTTTAGTTATGGATGGGTCAAAGTGGTAAAAAATCAAAGATTAAACACTTAGTGAAAACTACCTGAGTTTTCAGCCTTGAACATCAATGTTTATAAGGATTTTACAGTTGGATTCAAATAGTTTCAAGAAAAACTATGATCACATATGGATTGTATCATGTTAGGGCTTTCTTAAAAGCACAAGAGCTTTCCATAACTCCATTTGAGCAAGGAGATATGATCCTCCCAAAATGGCATTTTCTAACTGTCACGTACAAGGCAGTTTTGTGCACTTTTGCTCGAGCTGGCCAAATTATGCAACCTTAAGCCTTGTCACACTTCTGAAAACATGTAAGGATCTTATCTAAGCAAGTACCTCTGATCCACAAGCCTTGCAAGTCAAGACACCACCCCTTTTGGCATGTGGAATTCAATGTTCCAAATCCAAAAACTCCAATTTTGTTTCAAGGCATTCAAGAGGTGTATTGAGGTGGCATGGACTGAGTCTTTAATCACTGAATGAGTCAAGCCTTATCCCTGCAACAGAAGACCATAGGCTTGTGCTCTAATCTCAAGTCAATGATCATGGAAGACTAGAATTCCTTTATGCAACCATTGGCCACAGACCTGTACCAGTTGCCATTCACTATTGCTTGCAAAACAAACTTGCTCTACTATAAATAGAGCTCATTTATGATCAGTTTGAGTACAGCAAAGCACCCAAACTGATGCTTTATTCAAAATCTCTCTTTCACTCCAAAAAAAACCTTCTCTTGCAAGTCACTATCGGGTTTTGCATTTGAGAACAATTTTGTCCAAACCAATGATGCAAACACCTCACATACATCATATGTAAGTGATTCAAACACATAAACAACATCTGGAACATCAGAATCACAAAGTGGTATCCCATTTGCTCAAGTTCAAGAACCCTCTGCAGAAGGATTCGAGCTGGTCAGACCAAGAAGTTTCCAACCACTCCCAGCATTCAAACACATTCCTTGACACCTAAGGAAGTTGTCTAGATCATTGGAACACATCTGTAACACCTCCATCATCAAGTTCGATCACCAACTGCAAGAGGTAAGCCTGAAGCCTCCAAACTCCATATTGCATGCATCATAAATGAATTTTTGAATTACCATCTTGTTCCTGCATGTATATAGAGTGATAACCCTCAATCAATTGCCATGAATCAATAGTGTATGGAATTTCATTGTGTTCATGCTGAAATTAGGGTTCTCAAGGTTATCCTTTGATTTCTCACTCCATACTTAATATAAATGCAATTAATTTATATGGTTGTGATCCTTGTTCAAAAACGAACAAGATTGGTGTTTGAATCGTGCAAAACCATTGAGTAATCAGAGAGAAAAGTGAGAAAACGTAAATCTGGGGAAAACAGGGCACGCGGGCAAGAACTCTTGTTCTTGGCGCCCTTTTTTAAATTTTCAAATATTTGAATTTTTGATATTTTATTTAATTGATTTCAAAACTTAATTTCTCTCTCATTTTTTATCATTTTTTATTGGTTTTTTTTTTAAAAGTCACAAAAATGTTAAATTATTTTATTTTACAAAAAAAATTCAACTTATATTATTTATTTAATATAGTTAGAATTTTTGTAATTTATTTCATTTTTATTTGTTTTTAAACATTTTAAAATGAAATTCTCACTTTAATCTTTTCATTCTAAATGAATTTCAAGCTTTCATGTGATTAAACATGATTTTTCAAAATATTTTTCAAAGTATACAACTTGTTTTTTAATATATTTGGTATTTTATATCATTTTTATTTAATTTCCTTTGAAAATTATATCTTTTAAATTCAAAATTAGGGTTTTCTCTAATTTTTGATTTTTTCAAACTTCACAAAAAAACACTTTGGGCCTCTAATAGAGTGTAAGACCCATCCCTTGTCACAAACAAACTTTTTTGGGCCTCAGTCATGGTATAAGTCTCGATACGATTCCGAAAAAGACGTGATCACTGTTATTCAACTGGACCTCTCCTTGAGCTATAAGCCCCGTCCATTTTTCTTTCAAATAAATACTTTGGGCCTCTAATAGAGTGTAAGACCCAACCCTCTTTGTACATAAATGAATTTGGGCCTCAGTCATTGTATAAGTCCCGATACGATTTCGAAAACAACGGTGCGATCACTGTTATTGCTGGGCCTCTCCTTGAGTTGTAAGCCCCGTCTCTTGTACAAAAATAAACTTTGGGCCTTTAATAGACTGTAAGACCCATATCTTGTAAATAAAAAACCATTTTTGGGCCTCAGTCATTGTATAAGTCCCACTGTGTTTTCTAAAACTGCGGCGCGATCGTTGCCTTTTAAACAAAATCATCTGGGCCTCTCCTTGAGTATAAGCCCTAATCTTCTTTTCAAACAACCTCCCTTTTTTATTTAGATTCAAATTCATAGTTGTTATCAAAACTTTCTTTAATTTCTTGAATAACTAACCATACAACTGTAGTATTGGAAGCTTTCCCACCTGTAAGTTCTATCAGCTTTCTTTTACATACTTGTATATATTTCATTTGTATATATATATGCCTGTATATTACTTGCTTAGAGTTTTCCCCAGCAACTAGGTCTAGGATTAGATCATACCAGTGGTCACTCTTTCAACACAGTCAAAACTAGTTCCCCATAGGAAATTCCAGATACAGTCTTGCCTCCTCTTGGGCTTATACAATATGGAACAGAGAAAGACATTATTCCCGGTGAAACTTTTCTCAAGACTGTCACTACTAGAAATTTGTCCAAGAAAAATCATTTCCCCAGAGAGGATTAATTCCCGGTGAAATCTCTCTTGAATTTCTTCAAACCCTAGAACTGTTCACTAAAGAAAGGATTATTTCTGGTGAAACCTTTCTTGAACTTTTCTTAGGTTTGGACCCACAGGCTTCCTAAAAGCATCCCCAACCTCCTCTTGGGCTTTGTACAAGGACCCACAGGCTTTATAGAAGTTCTCATTCCTCCTCTTGGGCTTGGTACAAGGACCCAAATACCTCCTACAGGTATAGGACAAAACTTAGTCATCCTTTGTAAAAGCAGTCTTCCAAAGAGTCAAAACAATCAGACCAGTTTAGGGTTGATTCTCATCCCTTAAAATACCAGCCTCCTCTTGGGTTTCATACAAGCAGACTTGGACAGTCTCAGCCTCCTTTTGGGCATCATACAAAGATCATCCTCCAGTTAAGAGTTAACCTCTTCATACCAGTAGGCTTGGACAGTCTCACCTCCTTTTGGATCTCCATAAACCCTCGAGTTTCCTAAAAACACAGGAAAAAACCCTGATCATTTCATCAATCACTAGCAGAGTTAATAACTCCATAGGTTTCAAGACTCAATCCTTGAACTCTCACTTTAATTTTCCCCCAGATAGGGTCAAAATGCTATCAATAAACCCTTTATTAGAACCTCAAGGCATCTGATATTTCAACTCTTCTTCATTCCCCAACAAGAGTTGATTCCTCAATTTGGGCATGTCTCTGGATCTCAGTAATCCTCAGCAGAAGCTAGCCTCCTCTTAGGCTTTATATAAGAAATTCCCCAACCAGCCTCCTCTTAGGCTTTGTATAATGATTTTCCCTCAGCCTTTTTTTTTCAGCCTCAATCTTGGGCTTTGTACAAGACACCTATAAATATCCTCAGTTGAGTCAATTAAATCCTTTTTAGCCTCAATCTTAGGCTTTGTACAAGACACATATAAACTTCCCCCAAAGGAGTCAAATCCTTCTAGCCTCCTCTTAGGCTTTGTATAATGATCTCCCTGAGCAGAGTCAATATCCCACCAATAAAACTTCCCCAGTGTAGTTAATCCTCTGTTAGCCTCAATCTTGGACTTTGTACAAGACAGATAAAACCTCTCCACAGTAGAGTCAAAACCTTTAGCCTCAATTTTGGGCTTTGTACAAGACAGACAAAATATTCCCGGAAAAGTCAATTCCTTCTAGCCTCCTCTTAGGCTTTGTATAATGATATCCCCAAAAGAGTCAGTCTCTTTTCAGCCTCAATCTTGGGCTTTGTACAAGACATAAATAAAACTCCCTATTAGAGTTAACCTTTTTAGCTTCAACCTTGGGCTTTGATCAAGGCACACATAAAACCAAAATCCCCTCAGAGGAAATCAAAACCTCTCTGTAGGAAGACATTTCTCTGTACAATCACACATCAAAACAGACAATCAAACAAACCTTAATTTCAGATAACTGCTGTAAGTGGCACACTTGTTGATTCAAATATCCAAGCTATATTCCATCTCTTATCATGGTAAATCCCCTTCTTTCATCTAATTGTTGTAAGTGGCAAGCCTCTGGAATATTTACATCCAAGCCAATGTCCCTCTCTTAGCATGAAAGACTTCTCAGGAAAAATGGCATTGCTCTACACTGAGTTAAAGTTTTCTCCTTCAGGACAAATCCGCTATAAAGGAAATTATGGCATTGTTGGATTCTTATATCCCAGTTAAAGTATTTTCCTTTATAAACAGTTACCCAACAACCGTGATAAACAGATGAGATATCTCCCTTAGAGATGACAATTCTCTCTCAGTCAAATACTCCTTTTAGCTTCAATCTTGGGCTTTGAACAAGACACAAATACTCATCTAGCTTCAATCTTGGGCTTTGAACAAGACACCAAACATCTCTTTCCTCCCATAGAATAGGAGAAACTACGATTGCTCTGATTTCCCTGTTTTCTTTAACGGGAATACGTAGGCATAAGATTGTAAAATCTTAGCGAGCACACATAACAAAACCCTTAGGTCCAGTACCTTACCAAAAACATCGGAAAAAAAAAATGATATCAACAAAAACTCTCTCTCAAGAATTCCCAAAGGAGAAACTTTCCCATTTACGACAGATAAACACCAGTAAGTAGAAAATAGTAGAAATTGCTAACGATCTATGGATAACCATATATAGGATGGGTAATTGACAACTCCCCATTGTATAACCTGACCTCGGACTCCCTAATCTCTTAAGCATTTGTTAAAGAAAACATCTGCAAGGTTAGTTTTAGATAGCTTCCCTTTCCTTTCCAGCTTCATAGGATAAATAAGAAATAAAAAAGTAGCACCCAATTCCAACCAATGGCGATAAGTTGGTCGCGTCACCGACAAAAATCGTACGCTACAGCCTCAATCTTGGGCTTTGTACAAGACAGATATAACACTCCCCAATGGAGTCATTTTTTTTCAGCCTTAATCTTGGGCTTTGTACAAGACAGATAAAACCCTCCTCAGTGGAGTCATTTTCTTTTAGCTTCCACCTTGGGCTTTGATCTAGGCACACAAAAATCAACATCCCCTCAGATGAGACCATGAGTCCTCTCTACAGGAGGACATTTCCTCTATACATCACATATCAAAACAAATTATCAAAACCTTTTTCCATATAATTGTTGTAAGTGGCACACTTGTTAATTCAAAATCCAAGCTAGAGTCCTTTTCTTATCCTGGCCAAAACTCCTCTTTCATCTAACAGCAATAAGTGGCAAGCCTTTAGATTCTATACATCCAAGCCAATGTCCTTCTTTTAGCATGAAAGACTCAAAAAAAAGTGGCATTGCTCTACACTGAGTAAAAGCTTCTTCCTTCACGACATCTCCCCTTATAAAGGAAATTATGGCATTGTTGGATTCCATGTATCCCAGTTAAAGTAATTTCCCTTATAACTAATTTCTCAACATTTGTGATGAATAGGTGAAATATCTCCCTTTAGAGATGACAAATTCTCTCTCTCAGTCACCCTTTAGCTTCAATCTTGGGCTTTGAACAAGACACAAATACTCAGATAACTTCAATCTTGGGCTTTGAACAAGACATCAAAAATTATTTCCTCCCATAGAATAGGAGGACCTATGATTGCTCTGATTTCTCAAATCTCTTTACGGGAATACGTAGGCATAGGATTGTGAAATCTTAGCGAGGACACAAATCAAAATCTAAGGTCCAGTACCTTCCCAAAAACAACAAAAAAACCCAAAAACAACAAAAATAGTCTCTCAATCCTCCCAAAGGAGAAACATTCCCAATCCACAGCAGATAAACATAAGAAAGCATTTCAAAATAGAAGAAATACATGTAAAAGAAGGTTCCTATAGATTACTATAGATACACTGGGTGTTAACAGCTTCTCTTTGTATAACCAGACCCCGATCCCCGATCTCTTAGCATTTGTTGAAGAAAACATTTGCGTGCAAGGTTAGTTTAAAATATCTCCCCCTTCCTTTCTAGCTTCATAGGATAAATACAGAAATCAGAAAGTAGCACCAATTATGCGGTAAGGTGTTCGCGTCACCAGGAAAAAACCGACGGCTACAACGGCTGCTCAGAGTCAGCCGTCAACTCCAATTCAAAGGACTGTCATCTCGAAAATTATCTCCGCACCCTTAACTGTCACACCTGTTGCCATTCTGCAATATGCCATGCCTCTCATCTATCCTTGTGGCATTCCTCTCAACTTTATACTGAAGGGTTACAAACCTCTGGCTCCTGAAGCTTCAAAAGTCACAGCAATCATGTTAGTACCACCTCCCGTAATGCATACTACTCCATACATTGAAGAATAAATCTTCCATGCTCCTCCAAGTGATACTATGGGAGTGGACGAAAGATGGGATGAATTCCAAGACTGGTTCTTAAATATGCAGAAAGAGATTAAAGCTCTCCAAGGACAAGACTTGTTTGGAAAGAACGCAATTGATCTATGTTTGGTTCCAAATGTCAAAATACCGCTCATATTCAAAGTTCCTGACTTTGAAAAATACAAGGGAAATTATTGCCTTCGAAGTCACTTGGTTATGTATGCACGAAAGATGTCCAGGCAGACGGACAATCAGCAACTGTTGATTCACTACTTTCAGGATAGTCTGACTGGAGCCGCACTTAAATGGTACATGGGATTAGACAGTGCGAAGATTCATACTTTTGGTGATATTGGAAAAGCCTTCGTAAAATAATACAAATACAATCTAGATATGGCTACTGACAGAGATTAACTCAGGGCTATGTCTCAGAGGGAAAAAAGAAAATTTCAAAGAGTATGCTCAGAGATGGTGTGAAGTCGCCGTCCAAATTTGTCCTCCCATCGTAGAAAAGGAAATGATAAAGATTTATTTGAAAACTCTGAGTCCCTTCTACTATGATCGTATGATTGCCAGTGCACCTAATGACATTACTAAAATGGTAAACATGGGATTACGACTGGAGGAAGCAGTCCGAGAGGGACGGTTGACAAAAGAGGCAGAATCGTCTAAGAAACCTGGAAGTGAGTTCCAAAAGAAAAAGGAACAAGACGTCAGCACTGTGAGGAGCCTGTTAGTATGACGTGGAATGAGAAAGTTACCCTTTGGTACTTAGAACAAACGTAGTCGTAGCACCGTAGTCACAATGTACGTGTTGGATTCTTATTCTTGAGACAAGTGTGAAGGGACGTACCTTGTGGAACAGTGAATATTGTATTTTAAGAAGTAAGCTTATGGTAAAATAACGAGAAGTGAATTAAGGCTTATTACAGACTAAGTGTAAATTATGGAATGATTTATACCGGAAGGGTTTGGTAAATAGTTGATGAAAATTGTCGGTTGCGAGTCTTCCATTAAGTAACTTGGTGTAAGTGGGATGTTCAATGGATAGTGAAGGGTAAGAAATCTCGGTTAATGAGTACGAAGTGATGGAAAGGTTCTCCAAGAGGATGCATTACCCCGATCTATTTTCAAGTATAGAGAATTCCTATAATTGTGAATAATCGGACCATTCGAAATCTACCTTTTGTTGGACTAAGAACGTTGTAGTATTATTTCTCACCAAGGAATTCAAGTGAGAGAACAAGGTTGTATGCTTGACATGAGATGTCCATCATTTCGTAGTACCGCGTGATGGTTGTGTGTTGGATGTTGCTTATGGACAAATCAAGTATGAATTGTGGCTAAAACCCTAGAATGTCGTCATGATTGACTTTTCGCTGGTGTAGTTGTTTGAGTAGGAAAATGGACTACCCCAGTGGAGATTTATAGGGTGGCCGCGTCAGAATTTTGAATTTTGCCTTGTTACTATGTTGGAATGTGTCATCTGCATGTTTTGATTTTGTCGGTTTTAACTTGGGTGGATCATGGTTAGTGAATGTAACACCAGTTAAGGAGCCACCAGTTGATAATGATACTCTAAGATAAGAACAAATCGGATTGATGGTTCGGGAAGGGGTGGATTTGAATTATGAGTAACTGGTTTTGTTTCTACAGCAGTGTTAACCGATTAACCCGTGCATGAAAGGTGTCTTACGTGGAATTTTGAGAAGTTAATCCGATTAGCTTGGATGGTTAATCGATTAACGGGTGTGTAAATTGTGAAATTCCTTGGGAACCATCATCTGTGTTTTGTTAACTTACGTTGCTCCGATTGGAGAGTATGATGTGAATGTGGAATGGAATTGCAAGTGAATGAAAGATGAATTGGTATTTTGAAACCGGAACTTCAGGAAGGGTGTTACTTGGTTGATCATTTGTTTAGATGACAAAGGAATTTGACTTTGAAGAAGTAATCTTATGAACTGAGTGAGTATGAGAAAGTCTTAGGTGCATTGTTATTATTACTGTTGAGAACCTTAAGAACGAAGATAGAAATGCTCACAAAGTCTTTATCTCACAAGGAATGTTTTGGTGTTAGTAAAGTATGAGCGGTTGGTCAGAGTTAGTATTTGTTATCTTCCGCGAATGCATGGTATTGGATTTAGACTCTGCGAGAGTGGTACCAGTTGTATGCAGTTGTGTTTTACCTAGAGAAGATAATTTGAAGGTTATCTTTCCAAGTACGAGTAAGATTTGGACGTTCCGAAGTTAAGCATGTAACTTGGAATCATTTATGAAATGAAACGAATGAGAGAAGTTGATTCAATTGAAAAGCGTGGCATATCCGTTGAGGGTGGGCGTACGTGTGGAGTGTTGTAGGTGAATTGGTGAGTGGTATGGAAACTCACAATTGTGCCTCGGGAGGGTTTAAGTCTTGATAAGTGGTGACTCGTTTATGATTGTAGTTCTATGTTGGTATTTGGTTGAGATCTAGAATCAGCAAGAAATCTTGAGTAAGTCGGAAAACCGTAAGGATAATCAATTTGGAATGTGGTAACCAGAACCGAAGGTTGTTAAACTACTTTTGGTTGAATTATTCAAATTTTGAATGATTTTGGAATTGTTTATGTTATGATTGCGACAGTGTAACTCCGGTACTTTATCGTCTGGAAAGTTTTGGACCGATGTTAAGATATTGTGTGTTGGCGAGGAAATTGTTATACCATAGGACGTCAGTAAGTTTCTTGTATCTTTGGTTAGTAAGGACCCCAGTGGATAAGTGTGTTCTCCGTGGATTGTTAGCTACTTGGTAATGCTTAAGGATTGGTGGTATCCCATTGTTAGAATTGGAGTTGCGCAGTGGAAGGTGACAAATGAAAGAGCTCAGTCGGATTTATAAGAATCAGAAGAGAAATTGATTGTAAGATTGGAAATAAGAGGATTTTGTTCTAAGTGTGTTACCTTTTGGTGTGATACGAAAGAGATGAAATATCGGATTGAATGAGTGCAGTGTATAGCATCAGACTAGATGGAATTGGTAAAGAAGTCGGTTGACGAATTTCGAAGTGGTTTTGAACATTAAAGGATTTATGGAAGATTAGTTGTCAGTAATGGTATGAGGTTAAGGAATCGCTGAATTACGTCGTGAAGATTTGTTGGGTGTTTGTTATCCTGAATCAGGATAAGATATTACGGTTTGGTTTGTGACTCAGGGAAAGAATGCAGAATGGTACCTTATTTCCAAGGTAGGATGCGACGAAGTGTTTTGTATGGGCAACGGATGAGTGATAGAAAAAGCAAGGTTAGAAATTAACCCAATATTGAAATAAGAGTATGACTAAGGAGATGAAGTTTGATAACTTGTGGAATTAAGGATTTTGGTCTGTGAAATTAAGTGTGGAATCTAAGACCAGGATACAAGTTGGGTTATTGTCGAATAGAGGAAATTCGGGGGCGAATTTCAATTTAAGGGGGGGGGGAGTGTAATACCCCGTATTATCTAAATGCTCAATTGGATATCAGATGAGATCAGAGGAGCATCTATGTGCTTTATCATTGGTAAATTGGATTAATGGAATCCTCTAAGTACTTTAAGTATTGACATTTGGGATCAATAGAGCAACTAATGAACTCTGAAGAGATCAATTATTTTATTAATTCAAGAAAGTAATTTTGGTAACCCTAATAATTGATCATTTGGTGTAAGACGATAAAATATCAATTGGAGATATTTTACCCTATTGGATTTATAGTATATAATAATAGTATTATATATATATATGTTATAAGAAAGAGAAAGGAAAAAGTTGGTAAGAGAAGAGAAGTGGGAGAAAGAAGAAAAAGGAAAAAACGTGAAGAAGAGAGAAAGAGGAAAAGAGAGAAAGAAGAGGAACTTGGGAAGAAGAAGCTCATGGATCATCATCACTATTCATCATCTTCTTCAAACTCCTCTTCAATCTCTAAGGTGGGTTCTAGTTAGAAACCTCTTTTTAGAGTTTTTGGATAATATGAGTTTTAGGTTAGAAATGGGAATCGATGTTCTAACGGTTGGATTTCGATATAAATTGAAAGAAATGATCCATATGCTTATAGAAACATGTATTGATGTTTGTTTATAGGTTTGGATTAACTTTGGGTTGATGTAAAATGTTAGGTTTTGAAGAACAATTGTGTTCTTGAGAAAATGTGTATTTTGATAATGATAATGATCAAACCATGCTAACTATGCTATTGTACCTCAATTGATACTTGTTGTATGTTTGATTGATATAGTATGGATTGGGTATGTTGGATTGAGTTGAATTGAATGGGTTTAGTTGAAAAAACCAAACTTTTCATATTTGAGAAAATTTGGTAGTAATTTTGTAATTGTGTTGGATGGCCTTGTTATGGAGAAAATATCATAGTATGTTAAATTCTGAGATCGCAGCTTTTTACGGAATCGAAAACGGATGTCCGGAAGTCAAAAAAATGGTGTTTTTAAGGCTGAGGTTCAGCAGGTATCGCACTCAGCGCGCATGTCTGGGCAAAAATGAAAATTCCGAAACTTCAAAAATTCATAACTTTTGAACTGTAAGTCCGTTTCGGTCCCCGTTCGAAGCGTCGGGAAGCTAATTTTATTCTCTATATGATAATGGATTAGAAAGATGGTTATATGCCATGGATTGATAAGAAAAATATAGAAATGTAATGTTTACAAAAATGCACATATGTTTAAAAGTGAAATTTGTGAGAAATGTTTAAAGATCCATATCTTTTGGATCGTAACTCCGATCGAAGCATGGTAATAGTCGTTGTAAAGCTATGGAAATATCCTACGCTATGAAAGTGAAAATAATGGCTTTGATACCCGATTGAAAGAATCGGAGGGAACCCGAAAGTGATGTTTTATGTGATTCTATTATGCAATTGTTTTATGCTATGTGTAATTAATGGTTGTAAAACATGTTTGAATATGTATGCATGTTAAAATACGGAATAGGTAGAGTGAGGAACATTACCACCAAATGTGTCGGAAGTGTGAACTATCATATGTGGCAACGCTCGTGCATGAAAGGCCGAGGCGTGTGCATTTTGTTTATCATAACCACTGTTCCTTGCGGTGTAGTTTCATGAGACTCGAGCACCTCCTCTGAAACGTTATGCACAACTACTTGGCAGGTTTGATTCCCGTAGTGAGTACGATTGGAGCCTACGGGTAAAGAGACTTGTGACGGTGTACGGGCCGTGAGAAGTGACAGATCACGGTGTACGGACCGATGATCCCGAATCCAATTCGTATGCCAAGTAGCTACAAGGATCCATGAATCGGATCGTCTTCTAGACGTAGAAGCGGACGGGAAAAGGGGATACCTTGGTATGGTTATTGATTTGTGAATCCTTGAGTTTACAGGCTCAGGAGGTACTTCGGTACTAGTGTGAGTTTACAGGCTCACCGTGGTGGTTACTTGTGTGTGTGTACTCATGGTCACTCCCCTTTCCCTTTGACATGAGTTAGGTTTATTTAGAACCTTGTAAAGCCGAGAGGACTATAGGATAGGGAACTCACTGAGATTTGATGTATCTCACCCCACTATAGTTGCTATATTCCAGGTTCGGATTGGAGGTTGATTTACAAATGGAGCTATGCTTGGATGTTTCAAGAGAAGCTCAGTTTTAGTTTTTCCGCTGTGTATTTTATTGTTCTTGTACAATGAGGAATATTGTACATTCTTAGATTTTATTTTCTTTGGCTAGTTTCCATAACTTGTGCCATAGATTGTATTTGTGTTTTTAGAATGGACAAGTATGTGAACTATGCCATTAGGCACTTTTGATGCGTCAGTACCAAATAAAATGAGTGTATTGTATTATTCTAGATATATATTATACAGGGCATTACATATATATATATATATATATATATATATATATAATAAGAAGAAGAAAGAAAAGAAGTAGTAAGAAGAAGAAAAAGAAGAAAAGAGAAAGAAGGGAAGGAAGAGAGAAAGAAGAAGAGAAAGAGGGAAAAGCTTGAGGAGAAGCTCGTGGATCATCATCATCTTCTTCAAACTCCTCTTCGACTATCAGGTGGGTTCTAGTTAGAAACTCTAAGTTCTAGAATTAAGGATTTAGAACTTAGGTTAGTTTTGAGAGAAAATGATTAAATGGAGAAATCAATGAAATCTAACGGATGATTTGGTGAAATGCATGTCTAAATGTGTTATAACATGTTTTTTGGGTCATGGGGTGCAATAATATCATATGGGTTGAAGGTTTTGGACATTTTTAGGTCCCAAACCCGTTTTGGGAGAATTCTGGTTTGTCCAGATTCTCCAGGCGTGTAGGTGGCGAGTCTGCTTCGCCAGGCGAAATTGTCTGGGACAGCAAAAATATTGTTTTCGTATTTTCATCATAACTTTTGATCCGTAATTCGGATTGACGCACGGTCGGATGCGTTGGAAAGCTATTTCAATGCTCTTTATGATAGTGGAATGGAAACATATGTTTATGCCATGGATTGCTAAGATAAATATGGAAAAGTGATGTATGTGTGAAAATATTAGTCCCCGTTTCCACAAAAATTCATGAATCGGGAATCCGATTGATATGGGACTTGAAGCCTTGGAAAGAGAATCCAATGTGAAATTAAATGGCGATGTTAGACCATGTTTAACCAAGGATGCTTGGTAGGGGATAGTAGTAACTTGTTATACTTTTATGTGTTGTTTTATGTTTGATATTGTTACATGCCAATTATGTTATACCATGTCTATCTAATTGTTGTGAAACATGATTAAGGGAATATGCATGCTAAAATATGAACTAGGAAGAGTGAGTAAACTTCATCCCAAAACAAATGGCATAGTTAAGATTGTTATAATTCTAGGTTGTGAATAGATTTGTGATAGAAACTCTGGATGGCGACGCTCGTGCATTCACTGACGAGTTCTGGCCTGGAGTAGATAACCTAGATGGTGATGCTCGGGCACTTGATGTATAACGGTGCATCCGTGACGAGTATTTGGCCTAGGAGAGAGTAAACACTAGTATGGAACATGTGTGAACCATTGTGATTTATGAGAAAAGGCAAGAGAGGCCTTAAGGCTAATATGGCCTTGTGATTGTCGAATACAATCACGTTTGTGTATATGATCACGTAATCGTAACCGTTTATTTGAGTTGCAGTTTCATGAGTCTCGAGCTCCTATGAAACAAGGCATGGTACTTGGCAAGTTTGATTCCCGTGTGTAGTACGAATGGAGCCTATATAAAAAGGTAAAGAGACTTGTGACGGTGTACGAGCTGTGTGAACTGACGAATTAAGGCGATAATGTGTCCCTTAATTCCGAATCCATTTCGTATGCCAAGTAAATTACAAGGATCCATACTCGGGTCAACTTCTTGACGTAGAAGAGGACGGGAAAAAGGGATGCCTTGGTCCAGGTTATCGATGAGTGATATTTTGAGTTGATGAACTCATGACATGTTTCCATATAGTGTGAGATTGTGAGATTGTGAGATTGTGAACTCAAAGTCATTTCCCTTCCCCTTGACTTGAGTTAGGATTGATAGAACCTTGTACAACCGAGAGGATCTATAGGATAGGGAACTCACTGAGATTTGATGTATCTCACCCCACTATAGTTGCTATATTTCAGGTGTGGTCTGCAGGTTTAATTTACAAGTGGAGCGATGCTGGGATGTTTCAAGAGAAGCTTAGTTGAGCTTATTTTCCGTTGTGTATTGGTAGTATACAATTGAGGATATTGTATATTGCTTTTAGATTGTATATTTTTGGCTAATTTCCATATCTTGTACCATAGATTGTATTTATGTTTTAGAAATGGTCAAGTATGTGAATTATGCCATTAGGCACTTATGATGGTGTCAGTACCAAATAAAATGCTTGTATTGTGTTATTCTAGATAAATATTATACAGGGCATTACAGTTGCTATCAGAGCAGGTCGTATTCTCGACCTAGCCTTGAAACATCATAAGTAAATCTATTCCTGCCTCTTAAGTGTGTCTGGCCATCATGAAACTTAATATCATACTATATAGTGTTGGGCCTGATCAACTTAATACTATATATGTGATAGGTAGAATCATGGTTGAGCGACCACGAGGACTCCGAAGTGTTGTTGTGACTTGTGCCGTGAGGGTAGGCTCAAGCCAAGAGTTAGTAGTGAAGAGTTTTGGGTCAGCTCAGTGAGGTTTTAATAGAAGTTGTGCTTGGGTAGCATGGAAATTAAAGAGTAGTGTGTTGTTCAAGTAATCCTTAGGAACGGATGGAGTCCGAGAGTTAAGGATCTCTATTGGAAGTTTTGATAAGGTATTAAGGAATATGTAAAGTTGCTAGTAGAGCTGGATTGGCCACTGATATGGATAAGGATTTCAAGTAATCTCATTCCGTGAAAAAGAAAGGTTGTTTTGTGGAACGTGTGGCGTATGGTCCGGAGGTGAGATAACTTTTGGTGCTTTAGTTTCTAAGGTTTTATGGTATCTTAAATGGACGAGAGTACTTTAAGGAGGGTGTTCGGAACAATATCTTCCGACTGGTTAGAAAGTTGAGAGTTAAAGAAGTTCAGCTTTTATGGGAACCTAAAGTAGCAGGGAAGTGTGAGAAGGAACACAAAAATGTGTTTACGTGCTCCAAGTGAAACAAGTATGTGTCGGACGAAGAGTGGGTGATGAATTGAGTATATTCAGTTATGTAGAGAGATTTAAGTTTGAGATATTACATAGGGATTTTCGGTATTCGATGAGAAACCAAGTTGGAATTTGAAAATGTTTTGGTTTGGAAAAGTTGGATTTTGAGGTGTGGAAACCATGAAAAACGTAGCAGAAAATTCTACTTCTGGTGTGATTCGCCAGGCGAATGGGGTCTCGCCGCGGGTTCGCCAAGCGAAGTGCTGGCGAAGAGGAATTCGCTAGGCAAATTACTTAGTCGCCAGGCGAAAATGAAGAAACAGAACATGTGTAGCTACTGGAACTTTTAGGTTTTTATGAAATGAGGATTAGCCTCAGGTTCGCCGGGTGAAGTACTGGCGAAGTGGGATTCTCCAGGCGAAATCCTTACTCGCCAGGCGAATCTGGCTGTTTCCAATAATTTTTCTTTCTTCAGAAATTCATATCTTTTGACTCGGGTGTCCGATTTAAGCGTTCTTTATATCGATATGAAGCTATGAAAGTGTTCTATGTTGTGGAAAGTGAAAATACTGTTTATGAGTTGGATTTTATTTGATTATGTGGAATAAACGGTATTAACAATATTTTATGAGAGAGTCACACCTTGGTATTAAGAACGAGCGTAGTGGTAGCACCTTGGTCACAAGAGTACGTGATGGATTCTTACCCTTGAAACATACCTGGTGGAACACTGAGTATTGTATCCTAAGAAGTAGGATTACGGTAAAATAACAAGAAGCGAATTAGGGTTTATTATGGACTAAGTGTAAATCATGGAACGGTTTACACCAGAGAAGTTTTGTAAATAGTTGATGAGAGGGGACGGTTGCGAATATTTCATTGATTAATTTGGTGTAAGTGTAACATGTAATGGATAGTGAAGGGCAAGGAATCCTGATTAGTGTGTGCGAAGTGATGGAAAGGTTCTTAAAGAGGATGCATTGCCCTGATTTATTTTCGAGTATAGAGAAACTTCTGTATTTGTGAATAATCGGAGTATTCGGAATCTACCTTTTTGTTGAACTAAGAACGTTGTTGTGTTAATTCACCAAGGAATTCAAGTGAGAAAACAAGGTTGTATGCTTGATATGAGATGTTCATCGCTTTTGTGGTATCGTACAATGGTTGTGTGTTGGGTTTTGCTTATGGACGAATCGAATAAGAGTTGTGGCTAAAACCTTAGAATGTCGTCAATATTTTGGCTTTCCGCTAATGTAGTTATTGAATAGAGAATGAACTACCCAGCCGAAGATTTGTCGTATGACCGCGACATATATTGGAATTTTGCCTTGTCACTTGGTTGGAGTGTGTCGTCGACTTTGTCGGTTTTATCTCGAGTAGATCATGGTTAGTGAATGTTGCACAAGTTAGGGAGCCACAAGTTGAGAATGATATTTCAAGTTAGGACAAACCGGATTGATGGTTTTGAGTAGAGAGGGCCTTTGAATGAAAAAGAATTGGATTTCAGTTTCTGCAGTAGTGTTAACCTATTAATACAGTATGGTTAACCGATTAACACATGCAAGGATAGTGTTTTGTACTGAATTTTGAGGAGTTAACCGATTAGCTTTAATGGGTAATCAATTAATGTGGGTGTAAATTGTAAAATCCCTTAGGAACCATCATCTGCGTTTTGTTACCTTATGTTGCTCCGAGTGGAGAGTATTGCGTAAATGGAAAATGGGATTGCAAGTAAATGAAAGACGGATTTGGGTTTTGAAATCGGAACTTCTGAAGAGGGGTTACGTAATTGACCATTTGTTTAGACGACGAGGGAGTTTAACTTTGGGGAAGTAATCTTGTGAACTGTGTTGAGTGTGAGAAAGTCTTAGGTGTATTGTTATTATTGCTGTTGCGAGTCTTAAGGACGAAGTTGGAAAATATTCTCGAAGTGTTGATCTTGTAAAGATCGTATCGGTAATTTAATTTATGGTTTTATTAAGGAACAAATGGTTGGTCGGAGTTAGTAATTGTTATCTTCCGTGAGTTCTTGGTATTGGATTTAGACTGTGAGAGTGGTACCGATTATGTGCAGTTGTGTTTTATAAAGAGAATGAAATTTGAAAGTTAGCTTTCCAAGTACGAGTAAGAATTGGACGTTCCGAAGTTAAGTATGTAACTTGGAATCGTTTATGAAATGGAACGAATGAGAAGAGTTGATTCAACTGAGAAGTGTAGTATGGACTTTGAAAGTGTGTGTGTGTGTGTGTATGTGGAGTGTTGTACGTGAATTGGTGAGTAATATGGAAACTCACAATTGTGCTTTGGACAGTTTAAGTTTCCGATAAGTGGTGACTTGCGTATGGTTGTAGTTCTATGTTGGTTTTACGTTGGTATTTGGTTGAGATCTCGAATCAGCAAAGAATCTTGAGTAAGTCGGAAAAACCGTAAGGATAATCGATTGGGAATGTGGTAACTAGAACCGAAGGTTGTTAAACTACTTTTGAATGAATTTGGAGTTGTGTACGTTATACTTGTAGCAGTGTAACTTCTGTGCCTTTATCATTTGGAGAGTGTTGGACGAATGTTATAATATTGTGTGTTGGCAAAGAAATTGTTCTACCTTAAGACGTCAGTAAGTTTTGTACCATTGGTTAGTAGGGATCCAAGGGGATAAATGTGTTTCTCCGCAGACTATTAGCTATTAGTAGTGTTTACAAATTTGTGGTGTTCCACTGTTTGGTTTTGGATTACGCAGTGGAAGGTGACCGACGAAAAGGTTAAACCAGAATGATAAGGATTAGAAGGATTGTTACTTGTAAGTATGGAATAAAGAGATTTTGTGTTAAGTGTGTTACCTTTGGCGTGGCACGAAAGAAAGGAAATATCGGATTGAATGAGTATAGGGTACAACATCAGGCTAGATGGAATTGGTAATTGAGTCGTTTGACAATTTATGAAGTGGGTTTGAACGTTAAAGGAATTATGGTTTTGTGTTGTGACCCAGTAGAGGAATATAGAATGGTACATTTTTCCCGAAGGTAGAATGCGACTAAGTGGTTTAGTATAAAATAACAGATGATTTTGAGGAGAAACAAAGTTGGAAGTTAAACCAATATTGGAACAAGAGTATAACTAAGGACACGAAGTTTGATAAATTGTGGAAAAAAAATAAGGATTTTGAACTATGAAGTCAAGTTGGAATTGGTTACGTCAGAAGATCTAACGGAAGTAGAGATTAAGAGTGGATCTAGGACAGTGATACCAGTCGCGATTATTGTGAGTGGAGGAAATTCGGGGGCGAATTTCAATTTAAGGGGGGAGAGTGTAATACTCCATATTATTCAAATGCTCAATTGGAGATACGATGAGATCAGATGAGTACCTATGTTCTCTATCTTTGGTAAATTGGATTAATGGAATCCTCTAAGTACTTTAAGTGTTGACATTTGGGATCAATAGAGCAACTAATGAACTCTGAAGAGATTAATTATTTTATTAACGAGACGGATTAATAATTGATAGTTCAAGAAAGGATTTTAAGGTAACTTTAATAACTGATCAATTGGTTGAGACGACAAAATATCAATTGGAGATATTTTACTCTATGGATTTATAATATATATATATATATATATATATATATATATATATATATATATATATATATATATAAGAAGAAAGAAAAGAAGTAGTAAGAAGAAGAAAAGGAAGAAAAGAGAAAGAAGAGAAGGAAGAGAGAAAGAAGAAGAGAAAGAGGGAAAAGCTTGAGGAGAAGCTCATGGATCATCATCATCTTCTTCAAACTCCTCTTCGACTATCAGGTGGGTTCTAGTTAGAAACTCTAAGTTCTAGAATTAAGGAATTAGAACTTAGGTTAGTTTTGAGAGAAAATGATTAAATGGGGAAATCAATGAAATCTAACAGATGATTTGGTGAAATGCATGTCTAAATGTGTTATAACATGTTTTTTGGGTCATGGGGTGCAATAATATCATATGGGTTGAAGGTTTTGGACATTTTTAAGTCCCAACCCCGTTTTGGGAGAATTCTGGTTCTTCCAAATTCGTCAGGCGAGTAGGTGGCGAGTCTGCTTCGCCAGGGATTCGCCATGCAAAATTGTCTGGGACAGCAAAAATATTGTTTTCGTATTTTCATCATAACTTTTGATCCGTAATTCGGATTGACGCACGGTCGGATGCGTTGGAAATCTATTTCAATGCTCTTTATGATAGTGGAATAGAAACATATGTTTAATCCATGGATTGATAAGATAAATATGGAAAAGTGATGTATGTGTGAATATTGTAGTCCCCGTTTCCACAAAAATTCATGCATCGGGAATCCGATTGATATGGGACTTGAAGCCTTGGAAAGAGAATCCAATGTGCTATTAAATGGCGATGTTAGACCATGTTTAACCAAGGATGCTTGGTAGGGGATAGTAGTAACTTGTTATACTTTTATGTGTTATTTTATGTTTGATATTGTTACATGCCAATTATGTTATACCATGTCTATCTAATTGTGTGAAACATGATTAAGGGAATATGCATGCTACAATATGAACTAGGAAGAGTGAGTAAACTTCACCCCAAAATAAATGGCATAGTTAAGATTATTATAATTCTAGGTTGTGAATAGATTTGTGATAGAAACTCTGGATGACGACGCTCTAGCATTCACTGACGAGTTCTGGCCTGGAGTAGATAACCTAGATGGCGATGCTCGGGCACTTGATGTATAACGGTGCATCCGTGACGAGTATTTAGCCTAGGAGAGAGTAAACACTAGTATGGAACATGTGTGAACCATTGTGATTTATGAGAAAAGGCAAGAGAGGCCTTAAGGCTAATATGGCCTTGTGATTGTCGAATACAATCACGTTTGTGTATATGATCACGTAATCGTAACTGTTTATTTGAGTTGCAGTTTCATGAGTCTCGAGCTCCTTTGAAACAAGGCATGGTACTTGGCAGGTTTGATTCCCGTGTGTAGTACGAATGAAGCCTATATATAAAGGTAAAGAGACTTGTGACGGTGTACGGGCCGTGTGAAGTGACGAATTAAGGCGATAATATGTCCCTTAATTCCGAATCCATTTCGTATACCAAGTAAATTACAAGGATCCATGACTCGGGTCGACTTCTAAAGATAGAAGTGGACGGGAAAAGGGGATTCCTTGGTACAGGTTATCGATTAGTGATATTTTGAGTTGATGAACTCATGACATGTTTCCATATAGTGTGAGATTGTGAGATTGTGAGATTGTGAGATTGTGAACTCAAAGTCATTTCCCTTCCCCTTGACTTGAGTTAGGATTGATAGAACCTTGTACAACCGAGAGGATCTATAGGATAGGGAACTCACTGAGATTTGATGTATCTCACCCCACTATAGTTGCTATATTTCAGATGTGGTCTGCAGGTTTGATTTACAAGTGGAGCGATGCTGGGATGTTTCAAGAGAAGCTTAGTTGAGCTTATTTTCCGCTGTGTATTGGTAGTATACAATTGAGGATATTGTATATTGCTCTTAGATTTTATATTTTTGGCTAATTTCCATATCTTGTACCATAGATTGTATTTATGTTTTAGAAATGGTCAAGTATGTGAATTACGCCATTAGGCACTTATGATGGTGTCAGTACCAAATAAAATGCTTGTATTGTGTTATTCTAGATAAATATTATACAGGGCATTGCATTTGGTATCAGAGCAGGTCGTATTCTCGACCTAGCCTTGAAACATCATAAGTAAATCTATTCCTGCCTCTTAAGTGTGTCTAGCCATCATGAAACTTAATATCATACTATGTAGTGTTGGGCCTGATAAACTTAATACTATATATGTGATAGGTAGAATCATGGTTGAGCGACCACGAGGACTCTGAAGTGTTGTCGTGACTTGTGCTGTGAGGGTAGGCTCAAACCAAGAGTTAGTAGTGAAGAGTTTTGGGTCAGCTCAGTGAGGTTTTAATAGAAGTTGTGCTTGGGTAGCATGGAAATTAAAGAGTAGTGTGTTGTTCAAGTAATCCTTAGGAACGGATGGAGTCTGAGAGTTAAGGATCTCTATTGGACGTTTTGATAAGGTATTAAGGAATATGTAAAGTCACTAGTAGAGCTGGATTGGCCACTGATATGGATAAGGATTTCAAGTAATCTCATTCCGTGAAAAAGAATGGTTGTTTTGTGGAACGCGTGGCGTATGGTCCGGAGGTGAGATAAGTTTTGGTGCTTTAGTTTCTAAGGTTGTTATGGTATCTTAAATGGACGAGAGTACTTTAAGGAGGGTGTTCGGAACAATATCTTCTGACTGGTTAAAAAGTTGAGAGTTAAAGAAGTTCGGCTTTTATGGGAACCTAAAGTAGCAGGGAATTGTGAGAAGGAACACAAGAATGTGTTTACGTGCTCCAAGTGAAACAAGTATGTGTCGGACGAAGTGTGGGTGATGAATTGAGTATATTCAGTTATGTAGAGAGATTTAAGTTTGAGATATTACATCTGGATTTTTGGTATTCGAAGAGAAACCAAGTTGGAATTTGAAAATGTTTTGGTTTGGAAAAGTTGGATTTTGAGGTGTGGAAACCATGAAAAATGCAGCAGAAAATTCTGCTTCTGGTGTGATTCGCCACGCAAATCAGGAAATCGCCAGGCGAATGGGGTCTCACCGCGGGTTCGCCAAGCGAAGTGCTGGCGAAGAGGAATTTGCTAGGCGAATTACTTAGTCGCCAGGCGAAAATGAAGAAACAGAACATGTGTAGCTACTGGAACTTTTGGGTTTTTATGAAATGAGGATTCGCCTCAGGTTCGCCGGGTGAAGTACTGGCGAAGTGGGATTCGCCAGGCGAAATCTTTACTCGCCAGGCGAATCTGGCTGTTTCCAATAATTTTCCTTTCTTCAGAAATTCATATCTTTTGACTCGGGTGTCCGATTTAAGCGTTCTTTATATCGATATGAAGCTATGAAAGTGTTCTATGTGTGGAAAGTGAAAATACTATTTATGAGTTGGATTTTATTCGATTATATGGAATAAACGGTATTAACAATATTTTATGAGAGAGTCACACCTTGGTATTAAGAACGAGCGTAGTGGTAGCACCTTGGTCACAAGAGTACGTGATGGATTCTTACCCTTGAAACATACCTGGTGGAACACCGAGTATTGTATCCTAAGAAGTAGGATTACGATAAAATAACGAGAAGAGAATTAGGGTTTATTATGGACTAAGTGTAAATCATGGAACGATTTACACCAGAGAAGTTTTGTAAATAGTTGATGAGAGGGGACGGTTGCGAATCTTTCATTGATTAATTTGGTGTAAGTGTAATGTGTAATGGATAGTGAAGGGCAAGGAATCCTGATTAGTGTGTGCGAAGTGATGGAAAGGTTATTCAAGAGGATGCATTGCCATGATTTATTTTCGAGTATAGAGAAACTTCTGTATTTGTGAATAATCGGAGTATTTAGAATCTACCTTTTTGTTGAACTAAAAATGTTGTTGTGTTAATTCTCACCAAGGAATTCAAGTGAGAGAACAAGGTTGTATGCTTGATATGAGATGTCCATCGCTTTTGTGGTATCGTACAATGGTTGTGTGTTGGGTTTTTCTTATGGACGAATCGAATAAGAGTTGTGGCTAAAACCTTAGAATGTCGTCAATATTTTGGCTTTCCGCTAATGTAGTTGTTGAATAGAGAATGAACTACCCAGCCGAAGATTTGTCGTATGACCGCGACATATATTGGAATTTTGCCTTGTCACTTGGTTGGAGTGTGTCGTCGACTTTGTCGGTTTTATCTCGAGTAGATCATGGTTAGTGAATGTTGCACAAGTTAGGGAGCCACAAGTTGAGAATGATATTTCAAGTTAGGACAAACCGGATTGATGGTTTTGAGTAGAGAGGGCCTTTGAATGAAAAAGAATTGGATTTCAGTTTCTGCAGTAGTGTTAACCTATTAATACAGTATGGTTAACCGATTAACACATGCAAGGATAGTGTTTTGTACTGAATTTTGAGGAGTTAACCGATTAGCTTTAATGGGTAATCAATTAACGTGGGTGTAATTGTGAAATCCCTTAGGAACCATCATCTGCGTTTTGTTACCTTATGTTGCTCTGAGTGGAGAGTATTGCGTAAATGGAAAATGGGATTGCAAGTAAATGAAAGACGGATTTGGGTTTTGAAATCGGAACTTCTGAAGGGGGGTTACGTAATTGACCACTTGTTTAGACGACGAGGGAGTTTAACTTTGGGGAAGTAATCTTGTGAACTGTGTTGAGTGTGAGAAAGTCTTAGGTGTATTGTTATTATTGCTGTTGCGAGTCTTAAGGACGAAGTTGGAAAATATTCTCGAAGTGTTGATCTTGTAAAGATCGTATCGGTAATTTAATTTATGGTTTTATTAAGGAACGAACGGTTGGTCAGAGTTAGTAATTGTTATCTTCCGTGAGTTCTTGGTATTGGATTTAGACTGTGAGAGTGGTACCGATTATGTGCAGTTGTGTTTTATAAAGAGAATGAAATTTGAAAGTTAGCTTTCCAAGTACGAGTAAGAATTGGACGTTCCGAAGTTAAGTATGTAACTTGGAATCGTTTATGAAATGGAACGAATGAGAAGAGTTGATTCAACTGAGAAGTGTAGTATGGACTTTGAAAGTGTGTGTGTATGTGGAGTGTTGTACGTGAATTGGTGAGTAATATGAAAACTCACAATTGTGCTTTGGACAGTTTAAGTTTCCGATAAGTGGTGACTTGCGTATGGTTGTAGTTCTATGTTGGTTTTACGTTGGTACAAGCAGCTCTACAAGAACAAATGAACCAAGGTTGGATTTAGGAATATAGAATGAGGGATTACCAACCAATCAATATAGTACAAGGTTATCCAGGAGAGTACACAGTTTATGACATCAAACATATCCGGGAGTCACTAGTCAAATTTCACAAATGTTTGTGTGAACTTGATTATTTTGGTCCTAATCACCATGATCATGCAGCTTGCAGAAAATTTTGTAGAAGCCGAAGTTCTTGTGTTCTTATCCAAAATGAGATTCAAGGGTTGTTAGACAGAAGAATCTTCACAATCCTCCATGAAAAAGAACCCATTGATGATGAAGCTGATGAGGATGTTTATACCATAACTCCTCAGTTTAATGAACCTGGACGAGTGGAAATTCCTTTTGGCAGTAGAAGGATTCCTAATGTTCCCAAGCTTGAACCAATAGAGATCACCTATGGTAATCGGAAGACCGTCATGACTCCTTTGGTCATTTATTTACCAGGTCCAGTCCCATACAAATATGAGAAAGTCATACCTTACAAGTACGGTGCCACCATGGTTGAAAATGGGAAGGAAGTGCCCTTACCATCAATTGTCAACATCGATGATGTAAGCCAAGTCACCAGAAGTGGTCGTGTGTTCAACAAAGAAGCTGAGGATGTGGCTATAAGAAAGGAGAAATAAGTTTAGAATCCTTTTGAATAAATAGGTCAGTCAAGTGACACCAATCAGATGAATGATAATGATGAGGTTTTAAAATTGATCAGAAAAAGAGAGTACAACATTGTGGATCAGCTGTTAAACACACCTTTTAAAATATTCATACTATCCCTTTTAATGAGTTCTAAGGCTCACATGGAAGCTCTACAGAAGGTCTTGGAGCAAGCTTTTGTAAACCATGATGTAACAGTGGGTCAATTTGGCAATATTGTTGCTAACGTTACCATTTGTAATAACTTGAGATTCTGCGATGAAGATCTCCCAGAAGAGGGGAGAAATCATAATGTGGCACTAAACATCCCAATCAATTTGTGGACATTGGTTCGTCACTGAATGTCATGCCAAAATTAACTCTTACAAGGTTATCCTTTCAAGGCGCTCCTATGAGGGGCATTGAAATTTTTGTCAAAGCCTTTGATGGATCCAAGAAGACAGTTATTGGTGAAGTTGATCTCCCCATAACTATTGGCCCCCATACATATCAAATTATCTTCCAAGTGATGGATATCTAAGCGGCGTATAGTTGTTTGTTGGATCGTCCTTGGATTCATGAAGCAAGAGCAGTCACTTCAACGCTACATCAAAAACTGATGTTTGTGAAAAATGACAAGTTGGTTACCATATGTGGTGAACGGGCTTTGATTGTAAGAAATATATCATCATTTTCTTTCTTGGAACCCGGAGAGGTTATTGGAACGCTGTTCCAGGCACTTTCTGTAAGTAACAAAGATAGTAAAGGGGCATCCATTTCCTCTTACAAAGACGCAGTTTGAGTAGTGGAAAGTGGTACCACTAAAGGGTGGGGACAGGTTGTGATTCCTACCAATAACCAGACCAGAGGAGGCCTCGGTTTTTCTCCAGTATTCACAAAAACTTTAAGAAAGAATGAAAGCATCTCTCCCATTCAAAATATTTTCCGCGACGGAGGTTTTTCCATCTGTCATACCCCAAATTTTGACCACTAAGATTTCCCATCATTGTGCAAATCATCATCACAATATGGATGAACCATCATGCCTCATTAGTCTCCCACAAGATGAGTGAGCATTCACTGCTAGCAAAATTAGGATTTCAAGCCCTCTCAGAGTTCTTAGACAAAGGATCAATCAAGGAATGACATGATCTTCAACTTGTCTAAACCTCTCAAACATCCACAAAGGATCAAGAGGACTCCCACTTCAAGGATTAAGCACAAGGCTGCTCCCTTCTAGGTGGATTAAGCCTCGAGATCACCAGTGTCACCAAATTAAGGTTTTGGTCGACCAGGGCCTCCAGATGGAATTTTTCCTCTGGGCATGAGCCAATGCTTCAAAGCATAACCTAGGATGCTCCAAGGGACATCATAAACCCAATAATCAAGTCAACTTAACCTCAGGGGATGCATTCATCAAAAATCAGGAATTAGGGTTTCTTGACCTAATTCACCCCTAAGTTGACTTTTGGGACAAATCATGAGCCAAGACCTCAAGACATGGTTTGAGGGTCTCTAGCACACTACATTGATCCATTTGCAATAATGGATTGATCCAAGAAGCTTGAGCAACAAGTTTCAATTTCACATGAACCACAGTTAGGGTTTCGAGAGAAAAGTCAACTGTAGCTTTGACTTTTGACCAGGACATGCTCCCTAACCCTAGGACATGATTCAATATACCCTATAATACCTATGAAATCAATACGTCAAGTTTGATTTAGGTCCAGGACTTGATTTCATAGAGGATCGCACAGTTTGGAATTCATCTGACAAAAAGTCAATTGTGCACAAAAGTTAAACTTTGACTTTTTGAGATTTTTCATAATTATGGTTCCTTAACCCTAAAATGATGTTAATGTGTGGTTGGAATCATCATTCATCAAGAAAAATCAAGAAAAGTGGGATAACTTGTAAAAGGGGTAACCATAAAAACTTAGAAATTTTTCTAAGTTATGGAATAAAGTGGCTAGGGTACCAACTTTAGAGGATCATAACTCCTAAACCACAAGGCCATTTTTCCCCATCCAAAGCTGGATTTGTAGCTCTCATTACCCTCTACAAAAGATTCAACTACACCTCACTCCAATTCATTATGGATTCTGAGTTATGATTGGGCCAAAATGACTAAAATATGAAACTACATCATTTTCCAACACTTAGAAAAATTCTGACCAAGGCAGATTTTGTTGAAAATACCAAAACTTATGAGATATTTTCACATAGTTGCAAGCTGAATCAAGTCCAAAGGTAAACATCAATGTTGTTGCATATGTTTCTAAGAATCCAAAGAGCCTCTCAGCATGAATTAATTCAACTTGAGCCAAGAGAAATCCATGCCCAAATTCATGCTGCTGCAAGCTTTTTTGGAAAAATCAGTTTGCATGTTTGCTTGCCACACACGATTTCTAAATCAAAACCAAGGATCAGTATGCCACATGTACTCAAACCAATCACAATACATCTGATCCAACCTACAAAGCTGAGTCACAAAGCCAAGGAATCTTCCAACTTGAAGTTCATGCATTTTGTCACATTTTACATTGAATTCAAAGGGAATTAATGTGGAATAGTGCATTGTCAAGATTTTCACTCTCCTCAGTCAAGTTCTCTGATTAAACAACAATTAAAATGACTGAGGAATGTGATTTCAGTCAAGGCATAGCTGATCTATTTGGAGCAGTTGTTACACCTAATGCAAGAGGCATTTATGCCCAACCAATCCCTTTGAAGGTGATCTGATCCAGCAGCCATTTACTATTCCTCCAAGACAATAGTTAATCATCTATAAATAGAGGTTCCAATAGATCATTCAAGGCACACCAAAGCAAGTTATAGTACTGCTTTCTCTCAATCTCTCTTAAGTGCCAAGTTTCTTTGTTTTTAAGCAACCACCATCGGGTTTTGAGTTGCAGCCCTAAGCAATCCATTCCAATTGTTCAAACACGTCACATATGATGTATTTGAGGTGTCCAAACACTTAAACACCAACTGTAACACCCCTAGCTCAAAATTACCCTTCAACCAAGCCATTATGCCTCAATTATGCAGTTGGAATTCTCCAGCTTGATCCAGAAGTTTTCAGAGTGTTCCAAAGCTTGTAACACACTCCACAACATCCATTAAAGCTGTAGGGATCATCAAATCGCATGTGGAACACCATCTGTGTAGAGTTCCATTTCAGCTTGCATCAAGGTAAGCCTCAAAACTCCATCTTCATGATCCATGCATATTTCCTCGCATGATATTTTTGCCAATTGATTCCCATCATGTGTTGAGTGTTTCCCCTCAAGAAATTTGATCATAGCCCTCATAACCATGTCTGCACGACTGCTTTTGCAAAATTAGGGTTCATATGGTCATGATGATATAACTTGCTATACACTGAAAATAAATAAAATCAAGTATTGCCATCTTGTTCCTTGTTAAAAAACACACGAGTTTGGTGTTTGAATCATGTCAAATGGTTGAGAGATGAGTGAGATAGGGGGCTTCATGCACGAGCTCGGGGAAGAAGATGGCCATGGCGCCATTCTTCAGGTTTTCCAACCAAGTTCTCAATATATTTTTCACTTGCCATATGTCTAATGAATTGGCATTGCGCCCTAGTGGTTGATCAGCTGGTTTGTGAGTATTAGCAAGCGAGAGGTCTGGGGTTCGAATCTCCCTCACCCCAGA
Organism: Lathyrus tuberosus; assembly: GCA_022829125.1. Taxonomy (NCBI): domain Eukaryota; kingdom Viridiplantae; phylum Streptophyta; class Magnoliopsida; order Fabales; family Fabaceae; genus Lathyrus; species Lathyrus tuberosus. The sequence continues at coordinate 840,534 of JALAZF010000617.1, read as the reverse complement.
TCTCTTTTTTACCACTTTTTCCTATTTTTTGTTATTTTTCATATTTATTTTAAATGATTTGAAAAATTAATAACTCACTCAATTTTAATTATTTTTTATTGGTTCTTTTTGCAAAAAAATCACAAAAATGTTGAAATATTTTATTCCCCAAAAAAATTAGATTTATATTATTTATTTAATATAATTAGTATTTTTGTGAATAAATGTCTTTTATTTGTTTTTAAACCTCTTTTAAAAATAAATATTCATCTTGAAAAATCAAAACCAAATGAGCTTTAATTCATCTTGTGATTAAAATATCATTTTTCAAACCTTAACCAAAGATCATAAGTTGTTTATTAAAACTTATTTGGTATTTGTATCATTTTAATTAATTTTCTTTGAATAATTACTTTAAAAATGATGAAATTAGGGTTTTGTTGATTTTCACCCTACAAATCTTTTTCAAACACTCATGGGCCTCTAATAGAGTGTAAGACCCAACCATTTTTAAACCAAAATAATTTTTGGGCCTCTGTCATCGTATAAAACCCACTGTGCTTTCAAAAACCTCGACACGATCGCCGTTTTGAAAAAACCTTGTGGGCCTCTCCTTGAGCTGTAAGCCCCATCACTGGTACAAAAACAATTTTTGGGCCTCTAGTAGAGTGTAAGACCCAACCCTTTTTGAAAAACAAAACATTTTGGGCCTCAAATGTTGTATAAGTCCCGTTGTATTTCAAAAGTTCGGCGCGATCCTCACCCGTTTAAAACAAACCATCTGGGCCTCTCCTCGAGCTATAAGACCCATTGAAAATCATTTTAGGCCTCTAATAGAGTGTAAGACCCAATCCCCCTTTAACCAAAATAATTTTTGGGCCTCAGATATTGTTTAAGTCCCTCTGGGTTAAAAGAAGATCTCGGCGCGATCGCCAGTTCAAAAATCAAACCCTTGGGCCTACCCTCATGTTATAAGCCCCATTATTTTTCTTTCAATCACTTTGGGCCTCTTGAGAGAGTGTAAGACCCATCCCCTTGTACAGAAAAACTTTCTTGGGCCTCAGTCACTTGTATAAGTCCCTGTACAAACGACAGTGCAATCACTGATAAAACCTTGGGCCTCTCCTTGAGCTGTAAGCCCCAATTTTCCTTTCAAAAGCACTTTCTCCTTTGATTTTGTAACATACTGTTATTTTCAATTTCTTTGTTGAACAACTAACCAAATAGCATGGAAGCTCTACAACCGAGTAAGTGTTTACCCGCTTTCATTTACCGCTTTCATATGTATATAACTGTATTGTGGGGCTGTTTCACTGTAAGTCTTCTTTCATAAACTCATATCGACTGTGTAATACTAGTATAGATATTTAGAGTTTCCCCGACAACTACGTCTAAAACTAGACCAAACCTTGTCTCCTTACATCCGACGTTCTCCCGGATATTTCAACATAACCTAAACCATGAGAATTTTATTTTATAACAATTCTACATAACTAGATCTAAGAAATCTCCGCCTTGAACAGTTCATATACAGAAGGCCAATGTTCCAAGTGAAACCCCTTCTGGAACTGTTCATCAGCCTCCTCTTGGGCTTAGTGCAAGGACCCACAGGCTTCCTAAAAGCATCCCCACCTCCTCTTGGGCGTTGTACAAGGACCTGTCGGCTTCTTAAAAGTTTTCACAACCTTCTCTTAGGCTTCGTATAATGATTCTTCCTCCGGGAAGATAGCCTTCTCTTGGGCTTCGTACAAATTGTCCCGACGACTTCTTAAAAGTTACTCTCGCCACCTCTTGGGCTTCGTACAAATTGTCCCGACGACCTCTTAAAGGTATAGGAACAGAAATTAGTCATCTTAATAGAACAGTCTTTTAAGGAGTCTAGATCTTTCTACCGCAAATGTGCTGTCTCTTAACTTCTCTTAAGCATAGTACAAAAGATAAAACTCTAGACTTGGACAGTCTAATTTCCTTGAGTCTCAAAGACATTCTCAAGCTCCTTTCAAAAATGGGAAGATAAAACCTGTAAGACTCGGACAGTCTAAAGCTCCTTTGGATTCCCCGTTTCCTTAGAGAACAGGAAATAATCCTGATCCTCAGATCAAATCCATGAGTACGGCGTTACCCATATAAGAACTGATTTTCTCTTTTAGCCAACATACTGGACCTGTCACTCAACTGAAACAGTAACCATAGCCTCCTCTTAGGCTTTGTATAATGATCCTTTCCTCAGGAAAGATAGCCTCTTCTTAGGCTTTGTATAATGATCCTTCTTCAGTGAAGTTAGCCTCCTCTTGGGTCGTGTACAATGATTCTCCCCAGCGGAGCTAACCTTTTCAGACTCTCTTGATGAGTCAGACCTTTTAGCCTCTATCTCGGGCTTTGTACGAGATACAAAAACACTCTCTTGTTGAGTATAAAAGACTCTCTTGTTGAGTCAAACCCCTTTTAGCCTCCATCTCGAGCCTCGTACGAGATACAAAACACTCTCTTGTTGAGTATAAAAAGACTCTCTTGTTGAGTCAATCTTCCAATAGCCTCCATCTCGAGCTTTGTACGAGATACAAAAACACTCTCTTGTTGAGTATAAAAGATTCTCTTGTTGAGTCAAACCCTTTTAGCCTCTATCTCGGGCTTCGTACGTGACACATAAAAACACCCTCTTGTTGGGCCAGTCTCCTCTTAGGCTTTGTATAAGGAAACCCCGTTTGATTCAATCAACCTTTTAGCATCAAATCATGCTTTGGTCATAGCATACAAACATCAACAACTCCTTTTCCCTCATCTAATTGTTGTAAGCGGCAAGCCTCTGGATTATTTACATCCATGCCACTGTCCTTCTTTTAGCATGAGAAATTCCTAAGGAAAGATGGCCTTGCTCTACACTGAGTTAAAGTCTTCTCCTTCAGGTTGAAAATCCCCTATAAAGGAAATTATGGTATTGCTGGATTCACAGATCCCAATTAAAGTAATTCTCCTTTATAATCAGTCACCCAACAGTTGTGGCAGACAGACCCTTATTTATAGATGACAAATTCTCTCTGAATTCAAAACCCTTTAGCTTCACGTCTTGGGCTTTGAACAAGACACCAAAACAACCTTTTTCCTCCCATAGAATAGGAGGAACTACGATCGCTCTGATTTCCCTATCCCGGGAATACGTAGGCATAAGATTGAAAAATCTTAGCGAGCACACTAATCAAAAACCCAAAATCCCATATATCAACCAAATAGTATCGGTCCCCAACACCCTACCCCGACACTGTTTTCAACAAAATAACCCCAAAGGGCGAACCCCCCATTTTGATAGCATCTGTAAATCAACAGTTTTGACTGTTTAACCTCAGTTTACAAGTAGGGTTAATTGGAGACATCTATTTCCCTTCCTTCATCAGCTTCAATAGGATAAAAAATGAATCGAACTGTAGTACCAAAGCGATAGTGATTCGAAACCACAAAAATCGCGCTACAAAAAAATGGCGACCACAGTGGGAGATTCTTCTTTCTTGTTTTCCCAAGGGATGGAAAATCTTGAATTCAAGGTGTCACAGGCATAGTGATGTCATGGGGAACCAATATTATTGCTGGGATCGGCCCTCACTAGGATCTTAGGTCAAAAACCTTTAAATTGGGAAGGTACCATAGAATGACGACTCCGCCGGGGAGCCATTTTCTGTCAGAAACATAGGATTCATAGCTCTTAAAAGTCTAGGACATTAGGGCAAATATATATATACTGCTTTTCCTAATTGATATCTGTGTTTATTTTTCTGCTAATGGGAATGCGTGTGATGCCGCATGTGGAAAGATTGAGTATACACCTAGGAAAAACCTCTTTCAGTAGTGCGGAAGCTATCGGAAATAGTTGTCACGCGATACTACCCTCTTCTGAGGTTCTTCGAAATAACATCACCTAGCACGGTTCCCGGCCCGCTGATGTTATCTCGACAAGAATCAATGATTTTGAGAGACATGTACAAAAATCACTAGTATAAACCTTTGGGATGGGTTGAGCCTTGACTTCATGACACCGACCCTTTGACCCCATGTTTTTCCTATGTTTTTGTGTGTTGCATTCATGCATTCATTTAAAAAAACATTAAAACAAAGAAAATTTTCTCTTATACTCTCTCTTTTTCAAAATTAAACTAAGACAATGATTGCAAATGTCAGAGAAAGGAGATTGTGCTAATGGATTTCGGTAGAAGGAAAACTCATAAGTATACCTTCAAAGTTCCAAAGTTAGAGGATTTGAGAGGTTTGGCGAGAATGATCACAAACCATGAGGCTTTCAGAGCCAAGTACGGAGGTCTACTACCTCTGTTAAGGGTCCAGGTAATTGAAAGAATCATGGAGGCACTCGTTCAGTTTTATGATCCGGTCTATCACTGTTTCACATTCCCGGATTACCAGCTCGCACCAACACTGGAGGAATATTCTCACTTGACTGATTTACACATTACTGATCAAGCTCCCTTTTCTAGACTGGAAGAAATTCCAAAGGATCAAATCATTGCAAGAGCAATCTATTTGGATGAGTCAGAAGTCAAGACTCACATGACCACCAAAGGAGGAATCCCAGGTTTACCAGCCAAGTTTCTGGTAAAGAAGGCTCTGTACTTTGCTAGTATAGGGAACGTGACTGCTTTTGAAAGCATCTTTGTTTTACTCACCTACGGGTTATTTCTGTTTCCCAACATTGATAACTTCGTCGATATCAACGCCATTAAGGTTTTTCTCATTGGAAACCCTGTACCGACTTTGCTCGCAGATGCGTATCATTCTGTACACTTAGGGAATTTGTACAGCGGAGGGATGATCACATGCTGTGTACCCCTGCTATATAAGTGGTTTATTTCCCATTTGCCTAAGGCTGCTACTTTTTGGGATCATAAGAGTGTCTTACGTTGGTCGCAGAAAATCATGTCTCTTACCAACTCTGACATAGATTGGTACAATAGGATTTATGACGGGATTAGGATCATTGGCCGTTGTGGAAACTTCCCCAACATACCCCTTATAGGAACTAAGGGAGGAATCAATTATCATCCAGTTTTAGTTCGTCGTCAATTTGGATACCCGATGAGGCATGTCCCGCATAATGCTCATCTGGAAGGTCTTTTCTTCAAGGAAGGAGAAAATGACAGGGCACGAAAGATGGAAATAGTGCACGCTTAGAAACATGTTCATAAGAAAGGACGAGAGTCTCTAGGAAAATCGGACTGTGTCTCGGTGGAGCCTTATCTCCACTGGGTACAAACTAGAGCTCTCAAGCTAAAGATGTCTTATCCTCGTCACGGAGTTCTTCCGCCAAGGGAATCTGTCATGTACTTCATGACTGAAACGGAAATACTTCAGGTTACTCTCAACAAAGTTCAACAGGAGAGGAGGTCTTGGAAGAACAAGTACCGCATTCTCAATGTGGAGTGTACCAAAATACAACAACTGTTAAAAGATAAGGATGCTCTAATTGAGATTTTGGAGCAACATGCTGTAGAAAATCAGGATGACCAAAGAAATTTGCTCGCTCCTTTCACTTGGCAAAGGAACGACAACCCGACAACGGCCCAAGAGCCCCGGTCCAAGAAAAGGAAAGTACCAGAATCAGCACCCGAGTTCTCCTCAAAGAGGACTCGGGACCCATTAGCTTAGGTTTCTGTTTTCGCACCTTGTAATTTACTGTATTTCCATTTTCGCAATCCTTTGAATTCAATAAAATGGGGGGTTTCCCCACTGTTTGATATTTGCAATCTAATTGTCAAAGTTTATTTTGATTAAACCAAAAAACAATTAATATAATCATTGCATTCATCATTCTCACGTCACGTATTCTTCTTACCTACGAATCTCACATTTGTGTCTCGGTTCTAGAGTCAAACTATCTCATTCGTACAATACTCGGGCCAATCGTCAGAAAAAGATGGATGATCTCGAGGAAGAGAACAGAGAGTTGAAAGAAGAGATCGACGATCTGAGAGAGGATATAAGGAAGCTTCGTAACGACATGCAAGCCATGGCAGAAGCTCAGCTACAAAGAACTGTGATCTCAGAGATCACCTCAATGCCCATAGTAGAGAAGTATGATCCTAGGTATCAAATGCCGAAAGATCGTCCCTGGGGCATGCCTGTTAACTATATCCCGGAAGGATATGTTCCGCCGATCACTGAAGATCAGGGAATCATAGCAGAAGCCGCTGGGCCTGAAGGTTACAAACTTCGGGAAAGCGAGGATGCCAGAGGCATAATGAGGACTCCTGAAGGTTGCAAACTTCAAGAAGCGCCAAGATTCACTGCCGTAGTAACGGTACCACCCCCTATGGTGCACACTATCTCGGAAGGACAGATTCCATAGATACCTTCTGGTAGAAAGGAAAGTATGTTCGGTAGAATGGATGAATTCCAGGAGCAGTTCCTGGAAATGAAGAAAGAACTGCAAGCTATTCGCGGTCAGGATTTATTTGGAAAGGACGCCGCAAACCTTTGTTTGGTCCCCAATGTGAAAGTTCCGCACAAGTTCCAAGTACCCGATTTTGAAAAGTACAAGGGTAACTCTTGCCCTCAAAGCCATTTGGTGATGTACGCTCGGCGAATGTCAGCTCAGACAGAGAACCAGGATCTACTAATTCACTACTTTCAGGATAGTTTAACCGGCATCGTATTAAAATGGTACATGGGTTTAAATCGCACTACGATCAGCACGTTCAGAGATCTTAGCACTGCCTTCATCCAACAATATAAATACAATTTGGACATGGCACCAGATAGAGATCAACTTAGATCAATGTCGCAAAAGGACAAGGAAACCTTTAAGGAGTACGCTCAGAGATGGCGTGAAATTGCCGCTCAAATTTGTCTGCCTCTTGAGGAAAAAGAGATGACAAAGATTTTCTTAAAGACCTTGAGCTCATTTTACTACGACAGAATGGTTGCCAGTGCGCCCAGCGACTTCACCGAAATGGTCGGTATAGGAGTACGTCTCGAGGAAGCCGTTCGAGAAGGACGTCTAGTCAAAGACACTGGGTCGACAAGCGGTACTAAGAAATACTATAGTGCTCTCCCTAAGAAAAAAGAGCAAGATATTGGGAATATCTCTCTCAGAAAGCAAAGGCGACAATACCAACTAGTAGCAGCTGTAACTCCTGCTATCAACCATGCGCCTACGTATCAACCTCAGGTTGCGCAGAGCCAACCTAATCAACAGCAATTTCAGCAAAGGACACAACAGCCTCTTCAGCAGGCTCGTCCTCAATACAACAACAACCGTACAACGCGACCACCAGGATTTGATCCTATACCCGTATCGTACGCAGAACTATTTCTGTTACTACTGGCCAAGGGGCATGTCCAGACCAAGGCTCCTCTTACGGTATCAGAAAATCCGCCTTTTTGGTTTAAGGTGGATCAGACTTGCCCTTACCATCAAGGAGGACCAGGGCATAACATAGAAAACTGTCTCAGTTTCAAATCCGATGTGTAAAAGCTTGTTAGGAGCGGGGTCTTATCTTTCAAGGATACGAATCCAAATGTTCTCACGAACCCGCTGCCTCAACACGAGAAAGCTGCAGTCAATCTGATAGAAGAAGAGTCTAACAACGTCTATCAAATTCAAGATGTACTCTTGTTGAGGGCCAACTTGGTTAAGATGCATTGTAGACAAAGCGGATATGGCCATGTGCCACCTCACAATTATCACCAGTGTGATGTCTGCTCTAAAAGTAATCAAGGATGTTCTGTGGTGCAATAAGCTCTACAGGAACAGATGGATCTCAAATGGATCCAAGAGCACCGAGTTCGTGGAGTTAACATGGTTTATACGAATTCCAACATCATTCAAAACCACGACATCCGTGCGATGAATGTCAACTTGGTGGCAATGCACTCAAGGCAAGGCCAGTATCATAATCTGCCACGACACAATTACAATTCCTGTCTGACTTGCTCAGTAAACAAACAAGGATGCTCTTTCATACAAGAGGCCCTCTAGCGTCAGATGGATTTTGGATGGATTCAAGACTACCATGATAGGAATCATTATCAAATTAACATGATCCAGATCTTCGATATTCGCTTGATGAATACCAGCCTGGTGAAGTTACATGCTAAACAGGTCCGGCTTGGGTTCCTGGTATCACATGATTATCAGAGCTGTGAGGTGGGTTGCGAAAACGATCAAGGTTGTGCCCTTGTCCAGGAAACACTTCAGCACTTGTTGAACCACTGGTGGCTTCCAATCTATATGGATGAAGACACCCAGCAAATTAGTATCACTAACGAGAATCCTACTAGATATCAAAGTCAGGATGTTCGGTCGATGGAAACAGATCTAGTAAGGTTACACTGTATTCAAAGAGGACGTGGCTAGGTGCCACTACACAACTATGAGCAGTGTGGAGTTTTCTCAGTGGATAATCAAGGATGCTACCTCATGCGAGCAACCCTTCAAAGTCAGTTGGACCGCAAAGAGATTCAACCATGCTCAAGTTCTGGATCAGTCAACTACCTCGCTGATCAAATCAAGGACGTTGTCATAATCTCTGATCATCAGAGGGCTAGGGATGTTTGTGCCATCATCCCTCCACTTGACGAATCAAGGGTTCCCAATCGGGAACGGATCGAAATTACGTACGGTGGTCAGAAAAATCAGAAGGCCCCCATAGTCATCTATCTACCAGGACCACTACCGTATGAATCAACTAAGATTATCCCTTACAAGTACGGTGTAACCACAGTCGAGAATGGAAAGGAAATTCCGTTACCCTCTGTCGTGAACATTGCAGACATCAGTCAAGTAACACGGAGTGGTAGAATCTTCAACAGAGGAGTTGGAGAACCCGACAGAGAAAAGGAACCTCAGACAGAAGTTCCCGATCCACCAGTCGGTTAATCCAGTAATCCCGACCTTTCAAAAAACAATTATGAGATGCTGAAGCTCATCCAAGGGTGTGAATATAACATTGTTGATCAGCTGTTACAAACTCCTTCAAAGATCTCGGTATTATCACTGCTACTTAGTTCAGAAGCGCCCAGGGAGGCTCTACAGAAAGTCTTGGAGCAAGCCTTTGTGGAACAGGATGTGTCAATACGACAGTTCGATAGCATTGTCTCTAACATCACTTCCTGCAATAACTTGGGATTTAGTGATGAGGAATTACCTGAAGAAGGTCGCCATCATAACATGGCGTTCAATATTACAGTCAACTGCCAGGACGATGCTTTAGCCAGCATACTGGTAGACACAGGGTCAGCCCTGAATGTTAAGCCGAAGTCCACTTTGATGCAGTTATCATTCCAAGGCCCTCCGATGAGAACCAGCGAGGTCGTCGTCAAAGCATTTGACGGATCCAGAAAAATGGTTATCGGCGAAATCGACCTTCCCATAACTATCGGTCCTCACACTTTCCAAGTCACTTTCCAGGTCATGGACATCTGGGAAACATACAGTTATTTATTAGAAAGACCTTGGATACATCAGGCTGGGGCGGTCACCTCGACCCTCCACCAAAAGCTAAAGTTCGTCCTGAACGACCAACTCGTCACGGTTTGTGGGGAGCAGGCCTTGCTCGTAAGCAATTTGTCGTCATCCACTTATGTAGAACCGGAAGGGATAATCGAAACCCATTTCCAAACGCTTTTGCTACACAAAGACAATCAATCTGAAGGGGGGACTTCGATTTCCTCGTACAAAGATGCTATCAAAGCGGTCGAGAGTACCAATACAACAGGATGGGGGCAGCTTGTCATTCCTACTGACAATAAAATAAAGAAGGGTCTTGGTTTTTCTGCAACCTGTACCCAGATAGTTGCTAACGGTGAAAGTCTTCATCCCATTCAGAATTTCTTCCACAGTGGAGGTTTCCTTCACCCAGTGACTCAAGAAGTGCATACCATCAATAAAGATGATTCATCAGATACGGAAGAAGAATGGAAGTCTTATCTCAACAAGGACGGTTATACGTCTCAGGATGAAACGCATACTCCCTTTTGCTTTCCTACACAGAGTCCGAGATTTATACCCAGGTCAGATGTCAAAATGATATACGGAGATTGTGATCCTGAAGGATGTCGGGCTCTGCCAAACTTATTAGAGGAGGACACTCTGATGAAAGACAACTTTAAACACGACTACTATGGCCCGATGGATGGCCTGCCAATGTGGCAGCCGTACCCAGGAGACTTGGGGTAAGAAAGTCAGCCGACCAATGAAAATCAGCTGAGCATCATTGAAAAGAATACCTGCGTCCCCATCATGTCATGGGATTAACACACAGGTTACCCTGAAAATACCCAGCACGACGATGAATTCGCAACGTTTGCCGGACTAGAATTCATCAACTATGATTTCCCTGAGGTCAACGTCATCGAGAGAGATGACCCCTCCAGTTCCAAAGAAGTGTGGGACACCTTGGGATAACCAAGTGGAAAATACGACTATATGGTCAAGTACACTGCTCCTGAAAGCTCTCGTATCAGGCTCGAAGACATCCAGCCAACTAGATGGGGAGATACAGCGGAGAGTACAAATACTACGCAAAATACAACTGAGGAATCCTCCTACGACAACTCTGCCTGGGAGACAGATTCCAATGATCCAGCTCCACCAGAAATCAGCGTTATTTCTGAAGACAAAAGAAGGAAGGTGCCAGACTTTGTGATTCACCGAGGAGTTCACCGCCAATGGGTTGCTGTCGATGTTCCTAAGATTGTTCATAAGTCTAAGTAATTGCCATCTTTACTTTAACCTTTCACCTTGCCCAGGTGAAACAGATGTTTTGATAGGGCTCACTTTCTGTAAATATCCCTCTTCGCTTCGCCCAAAGCGACAAAGTTTTGTTTTATAGGGCTGTAGTTTCAAGAATCGACTTGTTCATTAATAAAATAACGTCGTTCTGTAATTTCCGCATTAATTGTTGTTTTCTCTTTTTGTTTTTTTCAAAAAATGGTAATCCTAAAAAACGACTCAATAATAAAAACAAGCAGTAAAAAAAAAATACACTGCACACACTCTTGCATTTTCTCTATCTCTTCTAAAAACAATCATCACGTCATGCAGATTGCTTGCTTTAAACCCCATTGAAACATGTGATCCAATGCCTTCTCCCAACTTTGAGTTCCCGGTATTTGGGGCTGAAGAAGAAAATAACGACGAAATTTCAGAGGAGATCTTCCGATTACTCTGACAGGAGGAAAGGTCCATTGAACCTCACAAAGAGCCATTGGAAACGATCAACGTGGGTTCAAAAAAAGAGAGAAAAGAAATCAGGATTGGGGAACTACTCAGTCCAACTACCAAAGAGAGTTTAACCAAGCTTCTCAAAGAGTTTCCTGATGTATTCGCTTGGTCCTATCAGGACATGCCAGGGATGGATACAAGCATCGTGGAACATCATTTACCGTTGAGATCGGAATATCCGCCGGTAAAACAGAGGTTGAGACGGACTCACCCGGACATGGCCATCAAAATCAAAGAGGAGGTACAAAAGCAGATCGACACAGGTTTCCTCGCCACATCAGAATATCCTCAATGGTTAGCCAACATCGTACCCGTTCCCAAAAAGGACGGAAAAGTCAGAATGTGTGTCGATTACAGAGATCTGAACAAGGCAAGTCCAAAGGACGACTTTCCCTTGCCACACATTGACATGCTGGTAGACAGTACAGCAAAGTTCAAAGTCTTCTCCTTCATGGATGGATTCTCGGGCTATAATCAAATTAAAATGGCGCCGAAAGACATGGAGAAAACTTCGTTCATTACCCCATGGGGTACCTTTTGTTACAAGGTAATGTCGTTCGGTTTGAAGAACGCCGGGGCAACCTATCAAAGGGCCATAACTACTCTGTTTCATGACATGATACACAAAGAGATAGAGGTATATGTCGATGATATAATTGTAAAATCTAAGACAGAGGAGGAGCATGTGACCCACCTGTCAAAACTATTAGAGCGGTTGAGAAAGTACAAGCTTCGCTTGAATCCCAATAAATGCACCTTCGGTGTCCGTTCAGGGAAACTCTTGGGGTTCATCGTCAGCCAGAAAGGAATTGAGGTTGATCCTGACAAGGTCAAGGCTATTCAAGAAATGCCTTCTCCGAAAACTGAAAAACAAGTCAGAGGATTCCTGGGACGTTTGAACTACATTTCCAGATTTATATTCCTTATGACCGCGACATGTGCGCCAATTTTCAAATTACTCAAAAAGAATCAGGATTGTGTTTGGATAGAAGACTGCCAAACTGCCTTCGACAGTATCAAGGAATACCTGTCGAACCCGCCGATTCTATCACCTTCAGTGGAAGGAAGACCACTGATCATCTAACTAACAGTCTTGGAAGACTCAATGGGTTGTGTACTTGGCCAACAAGACGAAACGAAAAGGAAAGAGTCTGCCATCTACTATTTGAATAAGAAATCCACCGACTGCGAGACTCGGTACACTATGCTTGAGAAAACTTGCTGCGATTTGGCTTGGGCAGCCAAACGTCTTCGCCAGTACAGGATTCGTCACACTACTTGGTTAATCTCAGAAATGGATCCAATCAAGTACGTCTTTGAAAAGCCTACTCTCACGGGAAGGATTGCCCGTTGGCAGATGTTGTTATCAGAATATGACATTGAATACCACACTCAAAAAGCTGTTAAAGGGAGTATTTTAGCCGATCATTTGGCTCATCAACCGATTGACGATCAAGAATCAGTCGGGTTTGACTTCCCAGGCGAAGATGTCATGTATCTAAAAATGAAAGATTGCGATGAACCGCTACCCAGTGAAGGGTCAGAACCAAGTTCCCAATGGGGACTTATCTTTGACGGAGTTGTCAATCATTACGGAAACGGAATTGGGGCAATTATCATAACACATCAGGGTACCCACATTCCTTTCACCACCAGACTTACGTTCAAGTGCACAAACAACGAGGCCGAATACGAAGCTTGTATTAAATATGGGTCTCAAAGAAGCGATCAACTTAAGGATTAAGAACTTGGATGTATATGGCGACTCAGCCCTGGTTATCAATCAGATCAAAGGAGATTGGAACACATACCATTCAGGATTGATTCCTTACAAAGATTATGCAAGAAGGTTGTTGCCTTTCTTCAACAAAATCGAGTTTCATCACATCCCTCGTGATGAGAATCACATGGCTGATGCATTAGCCACTCTCTCTTCCATGATTAGTGTGGGTCAATGGAACGACCTACCTAAGATCGACATAATGCGCCTTGAACGACCCGCTTACATCTTCGAGATCGAAGCAGTCATAGACGATAAACCTTGGTATCACGATATCAAATGCTTCCTTCAGAAACAGGAATACCCATTCGGGGCATCCAGAAAAGACAGAAAGACCCTCAGAAGACTGTCTGGCAACTTCTTCCTAAGCGGTGATACACTCTATAAGCGGAACTTCGACATGGTCTTGCTCCGATGCGTAGACAAACCAGAATCAGACATGCTGATAAGGGTAATTCACGAAGGATCCTTTGGTACTCATGTCAACGGACACACGATGGCGAGAAAAATTCTAAGAGCAGGGTACTACTGGTTGACCATGGAATCCGACTGCTATAAGTACATGAGGAAGTGTCACAAGTGTCAAATATACTCCGACAAAATCCATGTACCGCCTACACATCTCAAAGTTCTCTCCTCCCCGTGGCCTTTTTCCATATGGGGAATCGACATGATCAGCATGATTGAGCCCAAGGCTTCGAACGGACATCGGTTCATTCTGGTCGCCATTGACTACTTCACCAAGTGGGTCGGAGCAGCGTCATACGTCAATGTAACCCGACAAGTGGTGGTCCGATTTATTAAAAACAATATCATTTTCCGTTATGGTGTTCTGAGCCAGATCATTACAGATAATGGATCTAACTTGAACAATAAGATGATGAAAGGGTAGTGCGCAGAGTTCAAAATCGAACACCATAACTCATCTCCCTACCGACCCAAGATGAATGGAGCGGTAGAAGCGGCTAACAAGAACATCAAGAGGATTGTTCGAAAAATGGTTGTAACCTACAAAGATTGGCACGAGATGCTCCCCTTTGCTCTTCACGGTTATCACACTTCTGTTCGCACTTCAACAGGGGCAACCCCTTTCTCTCTAGTTTATGGCATGGAGGCAGTTCTCCCCATAGAAGTAGAGATCCCATCATTCCGGGTATTGATGGAAGCTAAGCTTACAGAAGCTGAGTGGTGTCAAAATCGACACGACGAACTAAATCTGATTGAGGAAAAGCGAATCACGGCACTATGCCACGGTCAGTTGTATCAACAGAGAATGAAGAAGGCCTTCGATAAAAAGGTCTGACCTCGCGTCTTCAGGAAAGGAGACCTTGTGCTCAAAAAGATACAATCATTTCTCACTAATTCTCGGGGTAAATGGACTCCGAATTATGACGGCCCCTATGTGGTCAAGAAAGCTTTCTCAGGCGGCGCCTTGAGACTTGCAACCATGGACGAAGAGGAATTTGCCTACCCCACAAATGTTGACGTAGTCAAGAAATACTTCGCCTAAATAAAAAATAATAATAAAAAAAAACGTCTTGGTGGATTGAAAACCCGAAAGGGCAGTCCAGGCAAAAATTAGAGACATGATCAAAAATCATCCCGGTGGATTGAAAATCTCAAAGTACAATCCAGGCAAAAATTAGGGATAAGAGCAAGTAACTATGTTCAACAGGGGCAAATCCCTCAGCAGCAGTTACGTCATCCGTCGGGAAAACTCCAGTCAGGGTCATCTTCGACAGAAACTCAGGATGTCCAGAATTTCAAGTTGGTAGAAGGATAACGGTCGTTATGTTTCGATGTAGCCCTTTTCCCCTAAATTACCATTTTCTGACTTTGTATATACTCTATGGAATCACGCGATTGGCTGACTTCCATCCTATCAATAAAATTTGAGCCCTTGTGCTTTTGTTTGCAATTCCTATTTGTTTTAGCTTTACAGAACGACATTTTAACGTGATTAACGACTCTTGAAATAAAACAAAAATGAATTTACTTGTTAAACTTTTTCTACTTTTAATATAAAGGTGGCAATTTCTTTTGACTGTTAAACATCAGAAGAACACCGATCGCTTCTCCAGAAGTAAGCGAACCTCAAAGTGCAGAATCAAATTATTTCTTCTAAACCAGTACGCCTGAACGAAGGATCAACTGTGTCGGAGACCTGGTTTCGTCTGACACACCTCGGCCGAGTTCTTACCTCCTAAGCCCGACCAACATAGCCCCCCGCGGGGACTATCCCACCTAAGCAAGGCAGAATTGCTATCTTGAACCAGCGATACTTTTTATCTCCCAATGTGGCCGAGTATCCAGTCGTGTTCATCTACTAGTTTGTATGTCGTGTCAGTTTTGTCATCATATACATACATACATCATGCATTATTGATTTACATTCATATTCATATTGCATCACTATCACTCTAGCCGGTCTTGTCCCCTAGTGATAAAAGTCTTCACGATCGAGTCGTCGGTTCTTTCCTCGTCAGGAAATGTTGCGTCTGAACAATCTCTCTCCTCCAGCTTATCTCTGGATTAAAGTTGGTCTCTTGACCACTTTGATAACTTGAACCTCTGAGACCAAAGAAGACCGTCGACGAACATCACTCTTCGCCATTGAAGATGATATTTTCGCTTTCCCGGATTAAGGAAAATCCCCAGAGAAAGCCTCTAGATCAAAGATTCAGCAATACAGCAGTCTTTCTCCGAAAAGTCCGCTGACGGAAAGGTCATCAGCACCTCAAAATTAGATCACATCATATGGTATTTTTCCGAGAAGATCCCGAGAAAAGTATGATGTAATACCCCAAGAGGAAATAGTCTCTCAAGAGACTCGTTTTCCCCGGTAGAGTCGACAAATGGCATCTCCAACAGAGAAGTTTGTACACCTCTACAACTCAAACGACTGGGTTCCCCAGCAACTCTGACACTAAAATTTTTCTATCAAATGGCATCTCCCCAGGAAAATTCGGCGAAAAGTTTGAGGAAAGCGTCCCTTGTTAAGAAAGTTTATTGACAAAAGAAACTAAGACCAGTTCCTTGGTAGGAAACCAGAATCGAGGGGAAGTTTATATCAGAAACTAAGACCAGTTCCTTGGTAGAAAACCAGGATCAAGGGGAAGTTTATATCAGAAACTAAGACCAGTTCATTGGTAGGAAACCAGGATCAATGGGAAGTTTATTTAAGAAACTGAGACCAGTTCCTTGGTAGGAAACCAGGATCGAGGGGAAGTTTATTTCAGAAACTAAGACCGGTTCCTTGGTAGGAAACCAGGATCGAGGGAAAGTTTATTTTAGAAACTAAGACCAGTTCCTTGGCTGGAAACCAGGATCGAGGGGAAGTTTTTACCTTTTCCGAGCGTCATTGCTTAGCAAAAGAAGAAGGATGCGTGAACTACCATTCTTAATCACCATCAAAATTTTGGGTATTCCCATATTTAATCCTCTTGCACCCCGAATGCCCGAATACCTTCATCATTCACACCTTCGGGTCCAAGAAGATTAAATAGGGGCATCTGTCATACCCCAAATTTGACCACTAAGATTTCTCATCATTGTACAAATCATCATCATAATATGGATGAACCATCATGCCTCATTAGTCTCCCAAAAGATGGGTGAGCATTCACTACTAGCAAAATTAGGATTTCAAGCCCTCTCAGAGTTCTTAGACAAAGGATCAATCAAGGAATGACATGATCTTTAACTTGTCTAAACCTCTCAAACATCCATAAAGGATCAAGAGGACTCCCACTTCAAGGATTAAGCACAAGGCTGCTCCCTTCTAGGTGGATTAAGCCTCGAGATCGCCAGTGTCACCAAATTAGGGTTTTGGTCGACCAGGGCCTCCAGATGGAATTTTTCCTCTGGGCATGAGCCAATGCTTCAAAGCATAACCTAGGATGCTCCAAGGGACATCATAAACCCAATCATCAAGTCAATTTAACCTCAGGGGATGCATTCATCAAAAATCAGGAATTAGGGTTTCTTGACCTAATTCACCCCTAAGTTGACTTTTGGGACAAATCATGAGCCAAGACCTCAAGACATGGTTTGAGGGTCTCTAGCACACTAAATTGATCCATTTTCAATAATAGATTGATCCAAGAAGCTTGAGCAACAAGTTTCAATTTCACATGAACCACAGTTAGGGTTTCGCGAGAAAAGTCAACTGTAGCTTTGACTTTTGACCAGGACATGCCCCCTAACCCTAGGACATGATTCAATATACCCTATAATACCTATGAAATCAATCCATCAAGTTTGATTTAGGTCAAGGACTTGATTTCATAGAGGATCGTACAGTTTGGAATTCATCTGACAAAAAGTCAACTGTGCACAAAAGTCAAACTTTGACTTTTTGAGATTTTTCATAATTATGGTTCCTTAACCCTAAAATGATGTTAATGTGTGGTTGGAATCATCATTCATCAAGAAAAATCAAGAAAAGTGGGATAACTTGTAAAAGGGGTAACCATAAAAACTTATAAATTTTTCTAAGTTATGGAATAAAGTGGCTAGGGTACCAACTTTAGAGGATCATAACTCCTAAACCACAAGGTCATTTTTCCCCATCCAAAGCTGGATTTGTAGCTCTCATTACCCTCTACAAAAGATTCAACTAAAACTCACTCCAATTCATTATGGATTCTGAGTTATGATTGGGCCAAAATGACTAAAATATGAAACTACATCATTTTCCAACACTTAGAAAAATTTTGACCAAGGCAGATTTTGTTGAAAACACCAAAACTTGTGAGATCTTTTCACATAGTGGCAAGCTGAATCAAGTCCAAAGGTAAACATCAATGTTGTTGCATATGTTTCTAAGAATCCAAAGAGCCTCTCAGCATGAATTAACTCAACTTGAGCCAAGAGAAATCCATGCCCAAAGTCATGTTGCTGCAAGCTGTTTTGGAAAAATCAATTTGCATGTTTGCTTGCCACACACGATTTCTAAATCAAAACCAAGGATCATTATGCCATATGTACTCAAACCAATCACAATACATCTTATCCAACCTACAAAGCTGAGTCACAAAGCCAAGGAATCTTCCAACTTGAAGTTCATGCATTTTGTCACATTTTACCTTGAATTCAAAGGGAATTAATGTGGAATAGTGCATTGTCAAGATTCTCACTCTCCTCAGTCAAGTTCTCTGATTAAACAACAATTAAAATGACTGAGGAATGTGATTTCAGTCAAGGCATAGCTGATCTATTTGGAGCAGTTGTTACACCTAATGCAAGAGGCATTTATGCCCAACCAATCCCTTTGAAGGTGATCTGATCCAGCAGCCATTCACTATTCCTCCAAGACAAGAGTTGATCATCTATAAATAGAGGTTCCAATAGATCATTCAAGGCACACCAAAGCAAGTTATAGCACTGCTTTCTCTCAATCTCTCTTAAGTGCCAAGTTTCTTTGTTTTTGAGCAACCACCATCGGGTTTTGAGTTACAGCCCTAAGCAATCCATTCCAATTGTTCAAACATATCACATATGATGCATTTGAGGTGTCCAAACACTTAAACACCAACAGTAACACCCCTAGCTCAAAATCACCCTTCAACCAAGCCATTATGCCACAATTATGCAGTTAGAGTTCTTCAGCTTGATCCAGAAGTTTTCAGAGTGTTCCAAAGCTTGCAACACACTCCAGAACATCCATTAAAGCTGTAGGGATCATCAAATCGCATCTGGAACACCATCTGTGCAGAGTTCCATTTCAGCTTGCATCAAGGTAAGCCTCAAAACTCCATCTTCATAATCCATGCATATTTCCTCGCATGATATTTTTGCCAATTGATTGCCATCATGCGTTGAGTGTTTCCCCTCAATAAATTTGATCATAGCCCTCATAACCTTGTATGCACGACTGCTTTTGCAAAATTAGGGTTCATATGGTCGTGATGATATAACTTGCTATATACTGAAAATAAATAAAATCAAGTATTGCCATCTTGTTCCTTGCTAAAAAACACACGAGTTTGGTGTTTGAATCATGTCAAATGGTTGAGAGATGAGTGAGATAGGGGGCTTCATGCACGAGCTCAGGGAAGAAGATGGCCATGGCGCCATTCTTCAGGTTTTCCAACCAAGTTCTCTATATATTTTTCACTTGCCATATGTTTAATGAATTGGCATTGCGCCCCAGTGGTTGACCAGCTGGTTTGTGAGTATTGGCAAGCGAGAGGTCTGGGGTTCGAATCCCCCTCGCCCCAGTTCTCTTTATTACCACTTTTTCCTATTTTTTGTTATTTTTCATATTTATTTTAAATGATTTGAAAAATTAATAACTCACTCAATTTTAATTATTTTTTATTGGTTCTTTTTGCAAAAAAATCACAAAAATGTTGAAATATTGTATTCCCCAAAAAAATTAGATTTATATTATTTATTTAATATAATTAGTATTTTTGTGAATAAATGTCTTTTATTTGTTTTCAAACCTTTTAAAAATAAATATTCATCTTGAAAAATCAAAACCAAATGAGCTTTAATTCATCTTGTGATTAAAATATCATTTTTCAAACCTTAACCAAAGATCATAAGTTGTTTATTAAAACTTATTTGGTATTTGTATCATTTTAATTAATTTTCTTTGAATAATTACTTTAAAAATGATGAAATTAGGGTTTTGTTGATTTTCACCATAACAAATCTTTTTCAAACACTCATGGGCCTCTAATAGAGTGTAAGACCCAACCCTTTTTAAACCAAAATAATTTTTGGGCCTCGGTCATCGTATAAGACCCACTGTGCTTTCAAAAATCTCGGCACGATCGCCGTTTTGAAAAAACCTTGTGGGCCTCTCCTTGAGCTGTAAGCCTCATCACTAGTACAAAAACAATCTTTGGGCCTCTAGTAGAGTGTAAGACCCAACCCTTTTTGAAAAACAAAACATTTTGGGCCTCAAATGTTGTATAAGTCCCGTTGTATTTCAAAAGTTCGGCGCGATCCTCGCCCGTTAAAAACAAACCATCTGGGCCTCTCCTCGAGCTATAAGACTCATTCAAAATCATTTTGGGCCTCTAATAGAGTGTAAGACTCAATCCCCTTTTAACCAAAACAATTTTTGGGCCTCAGATATTGTATAAGTCCCTCTGCGCTAAAAGAAGATCTCGGCGTGATCGCCAGTTCAAAAATCAAACCCTTGGGCCTACCCTCATGTTATAAGCCCCATTCTTTTTCTTTCAATCACTTTGGGCCTCTTGAGAGAGTGTAAGACCCATCCCCTTGTACAGAAAACCTTTCTTGGGCCTCAGTCACTTGTATAAGTCCCTGTACAAACGACAGTGCAATCACTGATAAAACCTTGGGCCTCTCCTTGAGCTGTAAGCCCCAATTTTCCTTTCAAAAGCACTTTCTCCTTTGATTTTGTAACATACTGTTATTTTCAATTTCTTTGTTGAACAACTAACCAAATAGCATGGAAGCTCTACAACCGAGTAAGTGTTTACCCGCTTTCATTTACCGCTTTCATATGTATATAACTGTATTGTGGGGCTGTTTCACTGTAAGTCTTCTTTCATATACAATCATATCGACTGTGTAATACTAGTATAGATATTTAGAGTTTCCCCGACAACTACGTCTAGAACTAGACCAAACCTTGTCTCCTTACATCCGACGTTCTCCCAGATATTTCAACATAACCTAAACCATGAGAATTTTCTTTTATAACAATTCTAGATAACTAGATCTAAGAAATCTCCCCCTTGAACAGTTCATATACAGAAGGCCAATGTTCCAAGTGAAACCCCTTCTGGAACTGTTCATCAGCCTCCTCTTGGGCTTAGTGCAAGGACCCACAGGCTTCCTAAAAGCATCCCCACCTCCTCTTGGGCGTTGTACAAGGACCTGTCGGCTTCTTAAAAGTTTTCACAACCTTCTCTTAGGCTTCGTATAATGATTCTTCCTCCAGGAAGATAGCCTCCTCTTGGGCTTCGTACAAATTGTCCCTCGGCTTCTTAAAAGTTACTCTCGCCTCCTCTTGGGCTTCGTACAAATTGTCCCGACGACCTCTTAAAGGTATAGGAACAGAAATTAGTCATCTTAATAGAACAGTCTTTCAAGGAGTCTAGATCTTTCTACCGCAAATGTGCTGTCTCTTAACTTCTCTTAAGCATAGTACAAAAGATAAAACTCTAGACTTGGACAGTCTAATTTCCTTGAGTCTCAAAGACATTCTCAAGCTCCTTTCAAAAATGGGAAGATAAAACCTGTAAGACTCGAACAGTCTAAAGCTCCTTTGGATTCCCCGTTTCCTTAGAGAACAGGAAATAATCCTGATCCTCAGATCAAATCCATGAGTACGGTGTTACCCATATAAGAACTAATTTTCTCTTTTAGCCAACATACTGGACCTGTCACTCAACTGAAACAGTAACCATAGCCTCCTCTTAGGCTTTGTATAATGATCCTTTCCTCAGGAAAGATAGCCTCTTCTTAGGCTTTGTATAATGATCCTTCTTCAGTGAAGTTAGCCTCCTCGTGGGTCGTGTACAATGATTCTCCCCAGCGGAGCTAACCTTTTCAGACTCTCTTGATGAGTCAGACCTTTTAGCCTCCATCTCGGGCTTTGTACGAGATACAAAAACACTCTCTTGTTGAGTATAAAAGACTCTCTTGTTGAGTCAAACCCCTTTTAGCCTCCATCCCGGGCCTCGTACGAGATACAAAACACTTTCTTATTGAGTATAAAAAGACTCTCTTGTTGAGTCAATCTTCCAATAGCCTCCATCTCGGGCTTTGTACGAGATACAAAAACACTCTCTTGTTGAGTATAAAAGATTCTCTTGTTGAGTCAAACCCTTTTAGCCTCTATCTCGGGCTTCGTACGAGACACATAAAAACACCCTCTTGTTGGGCCAATCTCCTCTTAGGCTTTGTATAAGGAAACCTCGTTTGATTCAATCAACCTTTTAGCATCAAATCATGCTTTGGTCACAGCATACAAACATCAACAACTCCTTTTCCCTCATCTAATTGTTGTAAGCGACAAGCCTCTGGATTATTTACATCCACGCCACTGTCCTTCTTTTAGCATGAGAAATTCCTAAGGAAAGATGGCATTGCTCTACACTGAGTTAAAGTCTTCTCCTTCAAGTTGAAAATCCCCTATAAAGGAAATTATGGCATTGCTGGATTCACATATCCCAGTTAAAGTAATTCTCCTTTATAATCAGTCACCCAACAGTTGTGGCAGACAGACCCTTCTTTAGAGATGACAAATTCTCTCTGAAGTCAAAACCCTTTAGCTTCACGTCTTGGGCTTTGAACAAGACACCAAAACAACCTTTTTCCTCCCATAGAATAGGAGGAACTATGATCGCTCTGATTTCCCTATCCCGGGAATACGTAGGCATAAGATTGAAAAATCTTAGCGAGCACACTAATCAAAAACCCAAAATCCCATATATCAACCGAATAACATCGGTCCCCAACACCCTACCCCGACACTGTTTTCAACAAAATAACCCCAAAGGGCGAACCCCCCATTTTGATAGCATCTGTAAATCAACAGTTTTGACTGTTTAACCTCAGTTTGCAAGGAGGGTTAATTGGAGACATCTATTTCCCTTCCTTTATCAGCTTCAATAGGATAAAAAATGAATCAAACTGTAGTACCAAAGCGATAGTGATTCGAAACCACAAAAATCGCGCTACACCATCCTATTCATCAAGAGGTCAATGCCTTTAATGGATACGACTCTAAAGACGGTCCCTTAGATCCTGAAGAAGAATGGAAGTCTTACCTTAACGATTCTGGGTACATATCGCAAGAGGAGGCACATACTCCATTGTCCTCTCCTCAAGAGAAATTCGAGGATGTACTTGAGTCAGATGAAGATATGGATGTTGAAAATTACAACACTGAGAACTGTCTTACTTCCCTTATTTCATCAGAAGATGATACGGTTATGGAAGATAATTTTTGTTACCCTGAAGGGGATTCATATGTTCCTCTAGAAGTCTGGGATCCTTACTTAGAAACTCTTGAGTATGATATTCAGCCAGAAGATGCCTACATACCATTATATACTTCTCAACCCATCGAAAAGGCAGTTGAAGATCACCTTTTTTATAGATCTTCAAAGATTCCTGAATGAGATTTTATTCATTATACTATGCCAGAAGTGAATGTCATAAGTGAAGATGATTCCAAAAAAAGATTTATCCACATACATGGCACCTTCTAGAGTTCTAAAAAAACTGTCCAATTATCCTTGGGGCATACCTCACAAGTTTATGAGAACTGCTATAGTTCCTACTGATCTACCTGCCGAAGAAAGACCTAAGAAGGTGAAGAAATTTTTTGAGTACAAAACAACATTCTGGATCCCAAAGTATGTGAGTGGGAACCTTACTTAAAAGACCCCAGATACATGTCACCGGAGGACACACATGTACCATTCCATATCCCGCGATCTATTGAAAAGGCAGCTGAAGATCTCCTTTTTTATGTATCCGCAAAGATTAAAAATTCTACTAACCCAACTCCGCCAGAGGTTAGTGCCATTGTTGAAGATAGTCCTGAGAGGGACTTACAAGGCTTTGTGACGCATAGAAGGGTTTCTCAAAATTAGACAGTTGTTGATGTTCCAACAGTTGTCCACATCTCTAAGTAATGTTTTGTCTTTGTTTTGTCCTCTCGCTCTACCCAAAGCGAGATGATAAACATTTTCAATGTCTGCACGCACTCTGTATTTATCTATTTTTTTCTATAATCCAGCAATCAATCATATGTGCAGATTAAGCATCAAAAACCCCATTGAAAAACATGACCATATACCCTCTCCCAAATTTGAGTTCCCAGTATTTGAAGCAGAAGATGAAGAAGAGGAAGAAATTCTGGATGAAATTTCCCGACTGCTTAAGTAAGAAGAAGCCTTCATTCAGTAGTACAAAGAGCCGATAGAGGTGATCAACCTCGGTTCTGATGTAGAGAGAAAAGAGGTCAAGATTGGGGCACTGCTTAGTCTAGCTGTTAAAATAAAAAATGGTAGAACTTCTCAAAGAATTCCCAGATGTGTTTGCTTGGTCCTGCCAAGATATTCCAGGGTTGGACACCGATATTGTGGAACACCACTTACCGTTGAAGCCAGAATGTCCACCAATCAAACAGAAGTTAAGAAGAACTCGCCCATATATGGCCATCAAAATTAAAGAAGAAGTGTAAAAGCAGATTGACGCAGGGTTCCTTGCCACGTCAGAATACCCTCAGTGGTTGGCCAACATAGTGCCTATTCCGAAAAAGGATGGAAAAGTCAGAATGTGTGTGGACTACCGAGACTTAAACAAACCTAGTCCGAAAGCTGACTTTCCATTACCACATATTGACATGTTGGTCGACAGCACCGCAAAATTCAAAGTATTCTCTTTCATGGACGTATTCTTTTTCATGGACAGATTCTCCAGATATAATCAAATCAGAATGGCACCTGAAGACATGGAAAAAACCTCATTCATTACACCATGGGGAACATTTTGCTACAAAGTGATGCCTTTTGGTCTGAAGAATGCAGGTGCAACCTACCAAAGGGTCATGACAACTCTTTTCCACGACATGATGCACAAAGAAATTGAAGTATATGTCGATGACATGATTTCTAAGTCCAGAACTGAAGAAGAACATGTGGAGTATTTGTTGAAGTTATTCCAGCGTTTGAGTAAATATAAACTCCACTTGAATCCTAACAAGTGTACCTTTGGTGTTCGTTCAGGGAAGCTCTTGGGTTTCATTGTCATCCAAAAGGGAATTGAAGTTGATCCTGATAAAGTCAAAGCCATTTAGGAAATGCCAGTACCCAAAACTGAGAAGCAAGTAAGAGGATTTCTGGGTCGTTTAAACTACATCTCCAGATTTATCTCTCATACGACTGCTACTTGTGGGCCAATATTCAAACTTCTTCGAAAAGATCAGATCTATACATGGACAGAAGATTTCCAGAAGGTCTTTGACAGCATCAAAGAATGTTTACTTGAGCCTCATATCCTGATCTCTCTAGTGGAAGGAAGGCCTTTGATCATATACTTAACAGTATTATACTTGGCCAGCAATATGAGACTAAGAAAAAAGAGCACAGACTGTGAATCTTGTTACACTGTGCTTGAAAAAACCTGTTGTGCCTTGGCTTGGGCTGCTAAGTGTCTCCGTCAATACATAATTTGTCATACTACTTGGTTGATCTCCAAAATGGACCCGATCAAGTATATCTTTGAAAAAATCGCTTTAACCGGAAGGATTGCTCGCTGGCAGATGCTGTTGTCAGAGTATGATATTGAATATCGTGCTCAAAAAGTCGTCAAGGGGAGCATTTTAGCTGATTATTTGGCTTACCAACTAATTGATGACTATGAATCTATCAAAATTGACTTCCCATATGAAGATGTAATGTATCTGAGGATGAAAGACTTTGATGAACCATTTCCAAATGAAGGGCCAGAGCCAGGATCCTGATGGGGATTAATATTCGATGGAGCTGTCAACACTTATGGAAACGGAATTGGGGAAATCATTGTTACACCTTAAGGTACCCATACTCCTTTCACCGCAAGGTTGACATTCAAATGCACAAGTAATGAAGCTGAATATGAAGCTTGTATCATGGGACTTGAAGAATCCATTTGATTTAAGGATCAAAATTCTGGATGTCTATGGAGACTCAGCTTTGGTCATAAATCAAATCAAAGGTGAATGAGAAACACGTCAACCCGGATTGGTTCCTTACAAAGACTATGCAAGAAGGTTGCTACCTTTCTTCAACAAAGTTGAGTTTCATCATATTCCTCGTGAAGAAAATAATATGGATGATGCACTTGCTACATTATACTCCATGATTATTGTAAATCGATGGAATAATGTACCTAAAATTGATGTTATGTGCCTTGATAGGCCCGCTCACGTGTTTACAGTGGAAGAGATTGTCGATGATAAACCCTGGTATCATGATATCAAATGTTTCCTTTAAAAACAAGAATACATGCTTGGGACGTCAAAGAAAGATAAGAAGACCCTCAGAAGACTAGTTGTCAACTTCTTTCTGAATGATGATGTGCTATACAAAAGAAACTTCGACATGTTTTTGCTCAGATGCGTGGATAGACACGAAGGAGACATGTGATGGAAGAAATTCATGAATGCTTTTTTGGTACTCATGCCAATGGACAAGCAATGGCAAAGAAAATATTAAGAGCAGGATACTATTGGTTGTCAATGGAATCTGATTGCTGCAAATACATGAAGAAGTGTCACAACTGTTAGATTTATGCCGACAAAATTCATGTACCGCCGACTCTTCTCAATATTCTTTCCTCTCCATGACCCTTCTCTATGTGGGGAATTAACATGATTGGCATAATTGAACCCAAAGCTTCCAAAGGATAACATTTCATCCTAGTGGCCATTGATTACTTCACCAAATAGGTTGAAGTAACATCTTATGCCACTATAACCAGGAAAGTTGTGGTCTGTTTTATCAAGAACAATCTAATATGTCGTTATGGTGTTCCAAGTAAGATCATTACTGATAATGGATCGAACTTGAACAACAAAATGATGAAGGAATTATGTTCTGAATTCAAGATTGAACACCATAACTCTGCTCCCTACTGGCCTAAGATGAATGGAGTTGTTGAAGAAGCTAACAAAAATATCAAAAAGATCGTCTAGAAGATGGTAGTAACCTACAAAGATTGGCATGAAATGCTACCGTTTGCTCTTCATGGATATCGTACATCTGTTCGTACTTCAAAAGGGGCAACCCCTTTCTCTTTGGTATACAGCATAGAAGCAGTACTCCCCATACAGGTTGAAATCCCATCAATGAGAGTCTTAATGGAAGCTAAATTGACAGAGGCTAAATGGTGTCAAAGCAGATACGATGAGATGAACTTGATCGAAGAAAAAAGAATGATGACTTTATGTCATGGTCAGCTATATCAGCGAATAATGAAGAAGGCTTTCGACAAGAAGGTTCGACCTCGTGCATTCAGAGAGGGCGAACTTGTGCTTAAGAAAATTCAATCATTTCTTACTGATTCTAGGGGCAAGTGGACTCCTAATTATGATGGCCCATATGTTGTCTAGAAAGCCTTCTCAAGAGGTGCCTTAATGCTTACAACTATGGATGGTGAAGAGTTCACTCATCCTACAAACGTCGATGCAGTCAAGAAATACTTCGCCTAACAAAAAGCAAAAAGAGCGTCCTAATGGACTGAAATCCCGAAAGGGCGGTCCAGGAAAAAATTAGGGACATAAAAAAATATCATCCCGGTAGATTGAAAACCCGAAAGGGCAATCTAGGCAAAATTTAGGGATATATGGCAAGTAACTGCATCAAACCAGATTGGATCATCTGAAGCAACAACGTGTATCAAAGAGCCCTCAAATTAAATCAGGTCGCCAGAGCTAAAGAATATTGGAAATTCAAATTTGTTAGGGAGAATTCAGTCATTATATTTTAATGTAACCCTTTCCCTATAATTATCATTTTTCAAACTTTTGTAATAATCCATGGAATCACGCGATTTTGCGGGTTACCATTCTATCAATAAAATTTGAGCTTTTTCCCATCTGTTTGCAACTTTTGTTTTATTTATATCTTGTAAAATGAAATTTTTAATTTGATAAAAAAATTCTTGAAACAAAAAGTTAAAATTTTTCTTTTTTGCTTTTGAAATGCTTGTGTTTACTTTCCTTTGATTTGTGAACATAAGAAAGAATATCAACAGTTGCTCCAAGAACGATTAAATCTCGAAATACATGATCAAATATTCTTGTGATTTTCCTTGAAAGGTATCTCCAAAATAATGGATCTTTAACTCCATCCACATCTTGATATGTTGGATATACGATCCTATTTCTCCAGTAAAAATTTGGACCCGATGCTCTCCAATAAAGGACTAAACTTGGTCTCCCTAATCAAGATTTGAATCGAGTTTCTCCAAACTGGATGAGATTCTCATCTCCAGTAGAACGTAGAGTTACTTTATCCCCAGTTGAACAAGATAATGAGTTTAGAAAATTGTTTGGGTTCTTTCCCCAAGAAAAGTATCTTTCTCTCCCCAGAGATACTTAAGCCTCACAGCAAGACTTTGTACCATTGAGGGCTTTTTGTTTTATATCCAGTGATATTTTCAGGAGATTAGCTGAGTACCCGGTCACATTTTGATGTTTATTTCATTGCCGGTATATCTCTTTCGCCTGTGTTGTCAGCATAAAAACATAACATGCATTCATATCATACATATATCATGCATAGTTGAATTCATATCCATGTTCATAGTGCATTTGTCGATAATGTTTACTTCATTCACCTTGGTCGTGTTTATCCCCCGAGTGATATGTTTCCTCTCTCCAATAGAGTGGTCAACCGTAGGCAGAAAGTGTATATCCTTTCTAACCCCCCAGTGAGTTTAATCCTCATGGAATTTTGATTTAGTTCTCATTTCCACACTTGGATAGGATAAATCCCCAGTTCGAGTTCATTCCTCACTGGTTAGCATCTTGTTTGGAGGTATCTCTCCAGCTTATTCCTGGATTAAGTTGGTCTTTTGACCATTTTGATAACTTGAACCTCTGAATTAAAAGAGAATTTATTTTGCGCCTTTTAAGTGGTTTACATCCCCAAAAAGAATCTATTGAAGGTTCCCCAGCAAGATAAATTTATCCCGCTTTGGAATCTACACCTGACAGCAAGCGGCAATCTCTTTATTTGAGAAGCTTGTTTTTATCCCTGAATTTCCCAGTAAATTAGCAAATGGCAGTCTCTTTCCAAGCTGTTTGTCTATCCTCGTTGAAGCTATCAACATATCAATTTTTCTTTCATCTTATGGCATCTCTCCGAAGAAGTCTCGAAGGTAATTATGATGAATATATTTTTCCAGCGAATGACATCTCTTCGAACAAGTCCTGCAGAGAAGTTTGATTGTTGAATCCTCGTTTTTACATCATATGACATCTCTCCGAAGGAGTCTCAAAGAGAAGTATGATGAAGAAATGGTTATCTCTCTAGAAGATTCCATCAGAGAAACTTATTGAAGATTATCACAAGTGTTTATTTGAGATAAATTGCTACAAGTGGTTTTATTTGCTCGATACAGAGCAAAATTGCAGCCAATGGCAATTCCCACAGTAAGTCTGCTACCAATTTTCTCTTATCCTACGACATCTCTCCGAAGAAGTCTCGAAGGGAAGTATGGTGAAGATAGTTTTCCGTCAAATGGCATCTCCCCAGTGAATCCTTGTGGGAAGTTTGATGAAGACTCTTACAGATTGTTGCCTCTTGATTTGAGAAATCTGTTTAGCAAATTAACCGGCCCGCATTTCTTTGAAGATCCCCGGTGAAGTTATTATTTCAGCAAGTAATTACCCTTTTAGGAACTTGTCTATTTTACCCATTTTCAAGTGAAAGACTTGATAAAGAAGAAACTGAGACTAACTTCATGGCTTATGTCCCGAAACGAGGGGAAGTTTATTTCAGAAACCAAGACCAGTTTCGTGGCTTACAACCCGAAGCGTGGGGAAGTTTATATTTTACCTTATCTAAGTAATGCTACTTAGTTAAAGAAGATGCTGAATCATTTTCCAACATTTGAAGTTCAATTGTCTAAATTTATAACACCATCCCCAGTGGAGTTGTATTCTTTTTCCCTAGTGGAGTTTCTATCTCTCTCCCAATATAGTTACAACATTTTCCCCAATTTTTATCTCCCCAGTGGATAATTCTGTTGTTATACCTCTGTGGTCTAGTGTATCATCAGTCTCTTGTGGCATCATTTCTCACGGGTCTCATATTTTCCATTCATAAGTGCATTTTGTTGTACCCTAAAATTTGCCCTCACTTTACCTAACCATATTTGGCTTTTGTTTCACATACATATGCATTATCCACTAGGTCATACACTCACAATCATTCATTTGTATAAGATTTTAAGGCATGGGATCTGGGCCCTCTGAAGAATCAGGGTTTTCTATTGGGCTGAGGTTTCTACTTCACTGAAGAGTAATTCAACTAGTTCTTTTATTATGAAGTCAGGGTTTGAATTATCATCATCATAAGCATCTTCTTATCAAGGTTCATCAAGTATCAAGGTTATTTCCTTCAATATTTCTCAGAAGACTCGGGTCATCCACTCATATAGTATACATCTCAAGGAGAATTAGGGTTTTCTTACCCATGGTTAAACTTGTTAAACATGCACCAATTGAAGATCATGAGGCTAAGGGTTCATGTCGAGGACATCGTGGTGGTCATACTTTTTCTTATACTTCAAGTATCATCTTAATCTTCGGGACATTATTTTTTTTGTGTGCTAAGGCAAACATATCTCAAAGCACCGGAACATGGAGTAAAAGTTCAAGTTATATTGTGGCGAGGACATCATTGCTCTCTCAGTTGTTCATTTATTTATTGCTCATGATGCAAGTTGTTTATGGAATATGGATGATCACATTTAAGCTCAATTTAATCAAGGTTGTCAAAGTCTGGTTGAAAGTTGCATCTGAATGGATTACTTAAAGTCCAAGGCATGATTCATTAACTTTAAGTCATGACTCAAATGGTTCTATGTCATACTTTAAGTAGGTCTTGAATCTACATGCCAAATCAAAGGCTATCTGTGCAGTTCTTATTACTGGGTATGTCTCTCAAGGTTATGTGGATGATGGTAGAAGACTTTTTGATGAAACCAAAGAGGTGGTGTCTTGGGGTGCTATTTGATCCGGAGTATTCGAACAGGTCCACGTAGGCTGGTCGTCAGATGGCAAGGTGCTCAGATGGATGCTGGTCGTCAGGCGTGCAAAGTGTTCGGCTTGTGAATGAGGAGTGGAGGGGGTGTACCTGCAAGGCACTCCGACGCTCAAGTAAGAAAGGGTCAGAGAAAATGGGCAAGTACAAAGTGTATTCTTAGGGTAAAAAATGTGATACCTGGCCCTCTCAAGCGAGAGGGTTTATATAGAGCCCCCAGCGCGTGGCCAACGGTCCTATTTTCGGGGCGAAATAATCGTTTTCCCCAAAGAATAGGTAACTGCCCAAACTAGCTGTTATGTCGGGCAGGGTGCCAGAACTAACCGTTATGTCGGACATAGACGCAGTTCCGGGCACCTGGTCATTGCTGTTCGGGCAGCGGGGAAGCCGTGTGTAACGGGCATTAAAGCCGGGGAAGGGCGTTGCGTTCCTTGCCCGGTTGGAGGGGCAGACATGTCAATTTTGCCCCTCTGTGGGCTGGGTCTAGGCAGTTTGGGCCGCTCTGGAGCAGAGGCGGATTGGGGCAATTCTAGCCATTGGTCCAGTCCAGAACACTATTATTGTTGGATATGTTCAAAGTGATCGATTTGAAGAAGTTATTGCATGCTTTCATGAGATGCAGGAGACAAATATCCCACTCAATACACTGCCCGTGATTTGTTTGAGGGTGGTTATTCTTATTTGTTTGCATTATTGATGGCATGCTTGGATCCAATGTAAAGCCCGACGAGGAAACCTTTTGGGGCATTTTTCATGCTTGTGTTCACCTTGATAAATGGGTTCAGAACTTAAAAAGCAGTAGCAATGTTTCTCTTTGGACAAGTCTCATTAACATACAAAATATGGTTGCATTGAGGCGGTGGAACGTTTTTTTTAATAAGTCATTGTAGAGATTTGGCTTCTTGGAATGCCATGTCTTTAGTATCGTGAAGAATCTCCGCTACCAAGATACTAAGATTTTCAATGGGAATAATATCAAGAGATGGAAATTGTTTCCATCATTTTAAAGATGGGTTTTGTTTATGCAATGATTGTTGGTGAAACTTAATGGAATATATCATTCGCAGAAAGAGATGTCATTGATTAACTATGATTGGTTGTTTGTACATAAGAACACTCTCACTATTGAAATACAAATCATTATGTATGATTTCAAATCTGTAATTAGCTTAATGTTGCTTAAGAATTTAAGATTTGCCGGATGCAAAATGCACCCAATCCAGGATCCAAGTTACGCATTGGAAGGCCGGTTGAAGGAATTCTTTCTTGCCATTGCCAAGACGGTCTCGTCAGCTACGACGAAATGCTACTCCTGCTAACATTGAAGCTGATGGTAAACCTCCTGGGGTGAAGGAAAATTGTCAATCAAAAGATCAAAAGTTTAGAAAAATAATGACCACTTGCAAAATAATCAGGGTATTATTTCTGTTAAAAATTTGAATACTGACGTAAAACCGAGTCAATTCCTGGATCAAAGACATAGAGTAAATATCATGACAACCTCGAGCAATGCCTTGATGTCAGAAACAAGCATGTTGGATTCCCCGAATGCTCCTCGTCAAGACAACCTCGAGCAAATATCATGACATGAGTTTTGGTACACCATTCAACATCATCAATTGTTTGTGTTGAAGGAGAGGCCATGAAGGTTGATATTGAATTCTTAAACTTGCTGCAAATCGCAATTCAATAATCATTAAAAGCCAGAACACAATCATACACAATGAAATGAACAAGGAAGAGTGATTCAAGAATATAACCTCATCGAAGGTGGCGTTTGTGCTAATGATCCGACTATGCTTGCAACAAGAAGGGATAAAAGATATGATGAGGCAACCACAAGGGAGGTCAAATAGGAATACTGTTGATACCGAAACTTTTGACGGCATTGCAGAGGTCATGCTTATCGTGTAGGTCTCTACTGCAAGTTCTAATAATGTACAAGTAGCTGCTGAATTTAAAAGGCTTGCTCAGGCATTTTTTGCAGGAGCTACCTCTCATTGTCCAACTTTTCCCCTTACAGCTCTAATTGTTCAGGATCACCAATGTAGAACCATTTGATACACCGCTGCATTCACTTCCCATAGCAGCCATCTAAAAATGGAAATTAGCAATACGGTTATGGCATATTTTGAAAACGGAAACGAAATCACGCAAGAAATCGTCATTTTCATCAAGAAGATGCCAACACAATCAAATGTGATCAACTAAAAATGGCAAGTTTCGATCACGAAATCATCTTCATTAATCACCCGGAATCACAATTAACAGCAGAAATATTTTCTTTCCCAAGCAAGAATCAACAACATTATTTCACATTCAATTCGAAACCACGGTATTTACTCACTCAAGCCTATAAAAGACGGACACGATATTCACAACAGAAAAAATAATCACAAGACATACGCATCGAAGCAGATCACAATATCACAGTATCACCAAGAGAGTTCACATACAGAGTATCACCAAGAGAGTTCACATACAGAGTATCACCAAACAATCATAAAAATTCACACAGAATACACAACAACACACAAGAGGACAAGACGGTTTTGGTTAGAAGAGCAACAGGGCAATAGCAGTAGCGGAACACAACATCAACTCAGCGGTATCAGTACACGAATACAATACAAAACACTAAAAAATCACAACAAGGTTCGAATCATACCTTTAATCGTTTCTCTTCAGGTATTCCTTTATCTTTTCCACTCACGTGTTCGAATTACTGTGATTGCGAGTTCCATTGCGAAACCGAGTCGAAGTCGCTTGAGGGAGACGAACGAAGGGGGGTAGCGTTATCTCCGCCGTCACCGGCCCATAGGCCATGGCGCGGCGGATTTTGTATGTTCCTGGCGATGCTTTTGTAGCGAGACGATAGGGCTTCGAGCGAAAGAAAAGGGTGAAATCGCGGTCGAGAGGGAGAAGAAGAGAGAAGCTCGCGGCGGACCTAATGCTTTTTTCCGGCGAGTGAAGATGATAATGAAGCATGACGCGGAGAGTTGCGGCGGAGTGTTGTCGTCGTTCCGTCATTTTGAGAGGAAGAAGGAGATGTCATGATTGAAGCTTTTGTTTCATGAGATCCAAGGAAATTTTATCTCATACCCCCTACATTTATTTCATCATCAATTTTTTGAACGAAAATACCTCTATATAAATAGTCTTTATTTTTAAAAAAAATAAATAAATCTCATTTTGTCTTTTTATAAACGGTAAAAATCGCATAAAATTTCACTTTCAGAGAACACACTAAAAGCACTTCTGGATCACAAAAATTTACACTTCTGGAGAACACACTGAGTCTACTTCCGGAGTACAAAAATTTACCAACCGGAGAACTCTAGTAAGTAAGTTCCGGTTCATTATTTTTTGTTGGCACACACCGGATAACTTGGCATCGTGTTATCCGATTTGTGTATTTCCTTCACCGGATAACTTGATTCCCGGTTATCCGGTTTGTTAAGTTTCTTCACCGGAAAACTAGATGATGGATTTTCCGGTTTTGTTTCGATTTTTTTTTATAGTGGCTCGTTTTAGAGGACGTGACAGATTTATCTATCGACGATACGCTGATGGATCGGTAGTTCGAGCACAGTATATTCGAGATGAAGATCGGATAGCTGATCCTCCACCTGTACCAGCAGCGGCTCACATTCCACCGCATCCACCATTTCCTGGAGGACCGATTGATACATCACTTTTGGTGAGGTATCAGAACCATGTGGCTCGTTATTTGTGGGATGGCCAAGTAAGTAAATCTATGACCTTTCTATGGTGAATAAAATGTAATTTTAATTATTTATGTATTATGACATATTCTACGATTTATTTTTCAGGAGAGAGTTCCGAAGAAGGAGCTGAAGGTTGCTGCACATGGCAACAAACTGATTGGATCATAGTCTCACACGTGCGATTGAGCGATGGGTATCTGGTTCTGGTTTATCCTCTCTGCAGAATACCAGTTTATCGAGGATAGATCAGAACATGTTATCTGCATTTGTGGAGAGGTGGCTTCCCGAGACATCGTCATTCCATATGCCGTTTGGCGAGATGACAATTACACTGGACGATGTTTCTTGCCTCCTTCATATACCAATTAGAGGGGAGTTATGTAACCCTGCACAAGGGTTTACTGACTCAGATGTTATTACCCAGGCTATTAGTCTAATGGGTGCTACACTGGAGGAAGCAGTTGAGGAGATTCGTGTAAACAGAGGTTCTTACTATAGGCTTGATTGGTTGAAGAAGTTATTTTTCCGTCTGTGAGCTGATAGCAGATTTAATTGTGCGGCTAGGGCGTATATGTTGTTGCTACTAGGCTGCATTATTTGTACAGATAAGACCTTTACTCTTGTAGAGGCAAAGTATTTACGACTCTTTGAGGACTTGGAAAGATGTGGTAGATACTCTTGGGGGGTTGCTGCTCTTGTCACACACTGTATAGATATCTCAGAGATGCTTCATTCTATAGTTGCAGACAGCTTGGTGGATATGCCTCTCTACTACAAGTACAACTGCTTAATTTTAATTTCATTTAGATTTGTATTATATTATTTATAATGCCTTTAATTGATGATATTCATGATGTGTCACAGTGTTGGATTCACGAGTATTTCCCAACTGTTGGAAAGAGAGGATTTTCGAAGATGGCTGGTGTTGGTAGTCCACTTCCCAGAGCGATGAAGTGGCAATACAAGCAAGGGACGCAGAAGGTTGATGAGATTAGGGCAGTGATGGATGGATTGACACCTACTGATGTCATTTGGCACCCGTTTGAGGATCACAGACAGACCATACCATTTACTGATATTTGGTTGTACAAGGGTGGCCTGAAGTGGTATGGTACATCTGTTCTTTATTTACCTGACAGATGTTTACGCCAGTTTGGATACAGGCAGTTCATCCCATCTCATCCACCTGATATTGACACACTTGATATAGATTTTGAGTGGGTTTCTTACCATGCGAGTGTCTCGCAAGTGTTACATCATGTCGAGTTTGCAGATACTCCGTATGATACGGTGGCTGAATACATGGCTTGGTACTACACAATTTCCCATCCTCTTTTGATAGCACCTCAGGGGGAGGCCAGTGAGGTTCCAGTTCCAGAGTTTGATGATGGACCGGCAGATCCGAGGTTACGACATATTTCACATGAGCTGCGTCGCTATCTCGCTCGTCACAAGGCCGAGGAGGATGATGATGATTATGTTTAGATCTTTCGAGCACTACGTCTAGCTCAGGGTGGACCGTTACCTCAGGGTAGATCGGTTACTTATGGTAGTGAGGACGATGCTTGATGTATTATTCAGACTTATGTATTATTATTTAGACTTATGTATTATTCAGACTTATGATTTATATTTATGTGATAATATTCAGAATTATATTATGATTGATGATGTATAAAAAATATAAAAAATAATATGAAGTTAAACGTCACTCATAAAAATGTAAAAAATAATATGAAGTTAAACGTCAATCATAAAAATGTAAAAAATAATATGAAGTTAAACGTCACTCATAATAATGGAAAAAATAATATGAAGTTAAACGTCAATCATAAATTAACATGTCTTGGGAGCACAGGCGTAAGTTGCTGCCAGTGTTGTAAACGTCCAGCAAATCCAATTATCCATGATGTT
This sequence comes from Lathyrus tuberosus, assembly GCA_022829125.1. Classification (NCBI taxonomy): domain Eukaryota; kingdom Viridiplantae; phylum Streptophyta; class Magnoliopsida; order Fabales; family Fabaceae; genus Lathyrus; species Lathyrus tuberosus. Next base: position 804,153 of record JALAZF010000617.1, on the reverse strand, counting down.
GCATCTGATGTCCGATGTGTTCTCCAATCTGTTGTGACTGGTGGCAAGGGAAATCCCTCATTCATATTTACCTGTTAAGAAAGTTAATAAGTAAGACGTAAATCGTATAGAATTAAGTAATATAAAAAACTATAATATTTACCTGAACCCAATGATTTGAGTTTACAAAACCAATGCAGTAAATCGACACATTAGGATTATGTGCAGTTATCATAGGGAAGAAACTTAAACTAAGAGCACTTAGTGAGACAAGAATGATGTTATACCGATTTGCTATCACATAACCCATTTTTGATAGTGTCAACCATTTATCAAATGGCTCGGAACCTAAAGATGATATCAAGAAGGATTCTCTCACTTTTGAATAATTAGTTTCAAATAACTTCTCATATAGACTCTTTCTGGGACCTCTCATTTCATTATCCAAATCACGACGAACCATTGACCACCCTTCCTCACCATATCCATGCAAAGATACAATAGCTCTAAACCCACAATTTCCATCATCCTTTACATTAACAATTTCATCAATAAATGGTCTTATATATTCTGGAAATTGTACAATGTACCTATGAGATGGTTTTTTCTTTGAGGTCTGGGATAACTGCGAACAAGGCTTCTTTGAAGATTTTTAGGAATTGTTGTGTTCTTGATCAACATACTCATGATACGAAGGATCACGATAAACATCATACCCAACAGGTTTCTTCCCTTTTCTCTTCACTCCTCCTTTGGTCTTTATTTTTTTAGGTGATGGTACCATCTTTGTTGTAGTGGGGTAAGCAATTTCGCACACCCTGCTTTTTAGTGCTCTCTTTCCTGCAAGATCTAATGAATGAAATCTCTTCCACAGTGCTTCAATCGCATTTGTCATATCCACCTCTGCTCCATCCTCTGTATCTACCTCTTGTTCACCTTCCACACTCAGTTTCCTCCAATGGATATGAATAGCATCAATTGGTATTGGTTCACCACTCAATGTGTATCTCCCTAAATCACAGACACAAGGTAACCCGTATATTGTTCTACGAAAACACCTGCACATCTGGGTGTTTGTACCCACCATGTCAACCCTATGCCACTCTTCAGCAATGTGCGGCAAAGCAGCTCTAGATACTGATCCACGCAAATTTGAATAATATGGACTAGTGAGTGTATGCTCAACCTCATAAAAACTCTTCTGAAATGAAGCTCTAATATTTCCCACTTGAACCTTGATGTTGCCATTCATAGCCTCCCAGCACTTGCACATATCACCTAAACTGTTCTCCAACATTTGCTTCAGCTTCCAATGCGCAAATTCGACTCTAACAAAAATAAAAGAAGTTCAGTATAAGTATCAGCAATATTACCATAAACAAACTATGGCTATAAAACAAACACATTACCTGTTAGTAGTGTTGTTGCCTAAATGCAACACTTTATTGATCCAAGCTTCAACAAATCTATGCCTATGAGGTATCAACCATGTGTCTTTCACATAATCCAGAAAAGGTCCATATTCCAAACAGGCATGCTCAAGCAATTTCAACTTTTGATGGTATTCCACCTCATCACTAGCTTTTACAAGTTCGTACCAAAGCTCCTCTATCGATTTTCGCATGTCATTCACAACATACTCCTTGCACTTTGCTTTCACATTCTTGTTTATGTGAAATCGGCAAAGCAAATTAATTGTCGTAGGAAATACTGTTTCAATTGCTTTCATTAAAGCAATATCTCTACCAGTTAAAATTACTTGTGGCCATAATCCTTGTTTAGTAAATAACTGTTTCAATTTATCTAGTACCCAGCACAAAGTCTTTGTTTGCTCAGATTCCATATAGGCAAATGCAACAGCAAATGTTAACTCAGTTGATGTCACACCAACTATTTCAAACAAAGGTTGCTTATACTTATTGGTTTTGTAAGTAATATCCGTAATCAACACAATAGGAAACATATTCAATAACTTCACAGAGTCTGGATGGGCCCAAAAGATATCTCTCACAACTTCTGACTCATCTTTTTTCCTACTCCAATAAACATAATCAGATTCCTCTATCAATTTAAACAACTGTTGCATTTCCGTTCTAGGGCCCTTGATGTTTTTTTGAATCTTACTCTTATGTTTATATATTTGGGTGATTCGAGTCACATTCTCCGGATCTTGTTCTTTCAATGACAACAATATGTGTCTTGGAGGAACATGACGTTTTGACAAATCAGCTATATGTTGTTGGTCATCATCATTGAGTCGACTTACAAACGCATGACCTTCAAATCTATCAGGTAAACCATGGTTGTGAACTCCACATTTTACATCAATTTTCCAACCAGAACCATCTTTTGAAGGTGTTGATCTTACTTTGAAAGGAAAATTACATTTTTTGGTAGCACTTTGTGTTTCGCTATCCCCTTCTTTGTATTTTCCACCTCTATCACAGCCAAATATAACCTTGTCACTTCTTCCTCTCTTACCAGTATTGGTGTCTGAACGGGTTATTATAACAGTGACTATATTCCTCAGTCCAACCTCCTTAATCCACCTAGTCGCCTCTTCTCTTGTAGGAAAATTTTCTGTGGTCGAGAATATTTATGTTGTATCTACCCATGTCTGGTCTTTGTCACATATCATCAAAGGAATGTCCATGTCTCCTAAACAAACTTAAATAAATAAAAAATAAATAAAATAAAAATAAATAAATAAATAAATAAAACGAACCGGATAACTATGGACCAAGTTATTCAATTGACAAATAACACAAACCGGATAACTTGACAACAAGAAATCCGGTGTTGAAAAGTATATCAACCGGATATCTTGGAGACAAGTTATCCGGTTAACATCATGGCCTCCAAAAAGAAAAATCGGATAACTTGACAACAAGAAATCCGGTGTTGAAAAGTATATCAACCGGATATCTTGGAGACAAGTTATCCGGTTAACATCATGGCCTCCAAAAAGCAAACCGGATAACTTAATGTTGTGTTATCCGGTTCATGAAAAAATGGTAACCGGATTTCTATATTTCATGTTTTCCGGTTTGAAAAAAAGTCATTCCGAAAATCCTTACCCTGGGTTCTCCGGTTCTTGTCGAATACTGACAAAAATTACTTTTGGACTCGTCTGACTGCACGGTAAAAAGTAAAAAAATAATAAATAAAAAATAAAAGGATAAAATTGGAATTTTTGAACATTTGTAGGGGTATGGGATAAATGTAGGGGTATGGGGTAAAATTTTCAACTCCTTATGTTACATCTCTCCATGTGTGTTTCGTTTGGGCCAATATCATTAAGCCCATGAAGATTGTTTCCTCCTAGCACCAATAATACATATCATCACCCCCAATTTGACTTTTTTTAAGTTGATTTGAATTTTGTTTTTTTAGTTTCTTTATTCTTTTTAACAAATAATTGGTAATTTGTTTTGATAAAAAAAGAAAAATGTGTGATTAAGTTTTTAATTAATTTGTGATTATTTTTTTAAATCTAAATTTATGGTTAATTTGTGATTAAATTCACATTTCAGAATTACAAAGAAGTAATCGGTTTCTTATAAGTTTGTGCTTAGTGGGTGAGGCATCATTGTTGATGAACTTTTTCTATAATCTCGATACTTCGCCTGGTGATTGCTTATGATACCTATTAGATTAGGATTGATTGTGTTGACTACATGATTTCCATATTTCCTTAGGCCTTTGATTCAATTTTAGCTTCGTTAATCTGAATCGAATCTGATCTTAGATTTTTATCTTTCGCATGATAACTTCTAGAATATGAATTCCCCTTCAACCCAACTTTAGGTTAACTTTCGCGTGATAACATTAGGATAGAATTCCTTTTCTCACCCTCAACTATAGGACCATTTAGCATGACAACGTCTATGTGTGAGATCCCTTAGATTTTTTGTTTGCCCTTTGAGTCTTTCTCTTCTCTCTCAAATAAAATCAAAATACGTAATAAATACGATGAGTATTGTACGAAACGAGCCTTAAGTACATGGGAAATGATGAGTAGGAATCTCTCCTCACTTCTTCTAGAGTGTTTTACATACGTCCCGTCTGGGGGCGATCTTGCAAAGTATTCGCTCCTATGTCACAGACTTTATTGCGATTCACATCTCAAACAGAGTCAATTCACTTCTTTAAAACACTTGAACAAACTTAAATCATTTTTGTCCTTCGGGATTTCCTTTCAAACCTTTTCAGAAAGGGCATGCTACTTCCGTTCTACCGCAATCAAGACTCGTTCCTAACTGCTAAAATGCGAACTTAGCATCGCTCATAAAAGACACTAAGCAACATGTAGTCCCACGAACTACCAATGCTCTGACTTCTTCATTCTCGCCTGAATGAGGATACGTAGGCACAAGACGGCGAAGTCTTGGCGAGCAACCACCCTCCCCCTTTCACCCATAGTCCTCTGAACTACGTTTACTCTGACTTTCCCATTGCACGAGGGAATATGTAGGCATAGGATTGCGAGATCCCATCGAGTCTCCTTGTGTTTTTCTCCCTTTTAGTTTTCGCATTCCCTTAGAAAGTAATCTTTAGACATACACACCCTTTGAATAGAACAACAAGAGTGGATCCCTTTGAGTACAATGGACGCGAGGGGTGCTAACACCTTCCTCTCGCGTAATCGACTCTCGAACCCAGGATTTGGTTGCTATACCATGTCCTTTCCCTTTTTGAGGTTTCTACGGTTGTTCCCTTTTCCCTGTTGAGATAAATAACGTTCGGTGGCGACTCTGTTTTCCGTCGGTTGTTTTTCACGTTGTGATAGCTGGCGACTCTGGTGGGGAATCTGATTCCTTATGTGAGTCAATCCTAGCGTTTGTCTGTTTCTTGTCATTGGGTATTTATCTTTATGTTTTTATTTGCTTTATTTGTTGTACATTATTGCATTTTTCTTGCATTGTTTGCATTTGATTATTGCTGCCATACTATTCTATTGTTGTTGTGCTGTTGGGTGGGATGGTTTCATGAGAGATAAGCCCACTACCCAGGCTTGAGTACATACATAGGATTAGAGTAGATAGTCGTGTGGCATGCGTAGCGTCTGGTTATGTTTGGTTGACACAATACCTATATTCAGACGAGGTTTTCTTTGGAGATACTTTATCCTGCAAGTCTGATGCAGATGATAGGGTATTAATCCCATAGAGAGCGTATGACTCTGGAGACCGTTCATGGGAAGTCAGTGGAGGCCTCCTTGAGAGGTGATAATGCCAAACCCTAAATGGTAAATGTATTATCATTTCTAGACCTGAGAGTCCGTGAGACTGGAGACCTGCTAGGATGTCTTGTCCAAGACTAGAACCCACATGTGAGAGGGGATGGGTTTTTGCAGGAAACCTTAACCTTCATCCTACCTGGTTTTCTGGTTTTCTTATCAATGTGTACTTTTGAACCTGGTATTCTGGTATGCTGGTATTCTCGTCAGAGCAGAGTTTTGAACCTATTCCGTCAGCAGCACAACAATTATTCAGAATATGTGGCAACCTTGATCTCGTGTCTTTGCATTTGCATCACATCATATCTGCATCCTAACATTCATGTTTGTTTATTTCCAGGGTTTGTATCTTATGTTGATTCTAGTTGTTGAAGATCTGCAGATATGGACACTAGTCGGAAGAAGATTATTGTCTACAAGTTTCCAGCTCCTGTCTTGAGTTTAGTTAATGGTTTGGTTGCTCTAGCAAATCCTGGTGTTTTGGAAGATTTCAGAAAAGACTATGGGAGGATCTTGAGTGTTCTGTATACCATTAGTGAATATGAGTATAATCCCATCCATACCCTTCTGCATTTCTATGACCCTCTGTTGTAGTGCTTCACTTTTCCAAATTATCAGTTGGTCCCGACGTTGAAGGAGTATGCATTTATTTTGGGAGTTCCTATCAAGGATAGAGCACATTTCTACTGTTCCAAGGAGACTCCTGAGCTTGGTGATGTTGCTACTGCTCTTTATTTGAGCAAGTCAGTATTCGAAGATAATGTGGCTAGCAAGGGAGGATTTCCAGGATTTCATCTATGTTTCTTGGTGAGTGAAGCTCAAAGGTTTGCTGAAGCTGGCAGTTGGACCATTTTCAATGTTATTCTGGCTTTATGTGTCTATGGGATCGACTTATTCCCTAATGTGGCAGACTTTATTGATATGAACGTTGTTCGTATCTTTATCATGAAGAACCTTGTGCCTACCCTCTTGGGTGATCTGTACCATTCAGTGCATTACAAGAATGAAAAGAGGAGAAGGGGACTTATTTCTTGTTGTACACCACTCATTCACAAGTGGTTCATAGATCACCTCCCTCGCTCTGGAGCTTTTGTGGATACCCGAAAATCATCATAATGGTCCAAGAGATTGATGGGTCTTACTGCAAAGGATGTTGTCTAATTTAATCAAAGTTTGCTTGGTAAGAAGATTATCTACAGTTGCAGAGATTTTCAGAATGTACCTCTGGTAGGGAGGAAATGGGGTATCAATCATAACCCTTCCCTTGCTATTAGACAGTTTGGGTATGCTTTGAGAGAGCCACCGAAAGACAAAGACATTTAGGCTTCTTTGTTCTTCCATTGGGTAGGTGATCCTGAGCTACTTAAGAGAGTTGTGGGTGCTTGGGGGAAGATCCATAAAAGGGAAAAGACTTCCTTAGGAAATGGCGACTGCAGAGCTTATCCTCCTTACCTGGAGTGGATCCAGAAGAGAGTTAAAGAGGTGTTTTTTCCTTCTCTGTGGAGGCTCCTTTATATCCATTGGTTATTGAACAGTCTACTTCTGTGAGTGTATAGAGGTACAATAAGTTGTGGGCTGAGAAGGAGGAGCTTCGCAAAGAAAACAAAGAACTTAAAAGGGAAGTCTACCGGATGAGTCAAGCTAAGGATGAATCAGCACATATAGACAAAGTGAAGACGAAACTACTTGCCAAGCGAAAGTAGATGCTAGAGGAAGAGACTAAAAGTAGAGAGAGAATTGGTAAAGATCTAAAGAGTGATAGCAGCCTACTCTAACAGAAGAAGAAGGAGCTAGACAGAGCCCATCTTGAGATCTCCAAGTTCAACAGCCAATTGAATACCACTGTGACTTCTCATAAAAAGAGGGAAGAGGAGCTCAAAGTCCAAGTTGAAGAGTTGAAGCAGCAGCTTGGAGACAAGGAAATGAAGATCAAAGAAGAACTTTTCCATAGACTCATAAGTGATCAGCAACTCAGGGAAAAGAAACTGGGATTAGAGGAAGCCTTATCAGCCATGGAGGGGCTCAAAGTTCAGGCAGAGGTGAAGAAACCCAAAGTTTAAGATGTTTTTGGAGAGGATTTTTGGGAATTATGTTGTCGTTACTTAGAGAGGATCATGCACAGGCGAGATGTTCTGATTCAAGAGCTGCTCCAGAGGCCAAGACATCCCAACACCAAGAAGCTCTTCAAAGAGGTCCAAGACTGGAGCAAAGAGCATAGTGCCTGAGGAGGATTGGCTTTGGTGGAGATGGAGGATATATCTTAGTTGTTTGTCCTTTTGATCACCATCAAACCTGTTGATCGGGATCAGTGGCTTTGTATTTGATTTTTCCCTTCTGTATGAGCTTATTGTATTGACTCTTTATTAACCCTTCTTCAGCTAATGTATGAGTGGTTTGTTAGTGTTCTATCCATCTGTCGTGTTTATTGCTTTTAATACTTAAATCAAGGTGTAGATCGCACTGGGAATAATCAAAATGGCATTTGCATTGTATATTCATAATCATGTGCAAACAGGTGTTCTTGGCCGGTCTTCTATCTTCATCTGGTTTTCAAAGCAGGATTGCGGAATTAGTTATTCACCGTTATTCAAATAGAAGAAATCAAAAAAGAATCATGGACTAGATACAGGCTGAGTTACTGGAAGTCCAAAATTGTATGGCACAATTTATGGAGTTAATGCAAAACATGGCGCAAGGCCAGGAACAACTGAGGGCATTGGTTCAACCCATTATTGATCCTCCTGGCGGAGGTGGTGCTGGCAGTGTTGATCCTCCTGGCGGAGGTGGTGTTGGCGGTGCTAATCCTCCTGGAGGAGGTGGTGTTGGCGGTGCTAATCCTCCTGGAGGAGGTGGTGTTGGTGGTGCAGTGCACTTGGAAGTCGACCACCAAGAGGATGCATTCTCTATGCATGATATGGAGGCTAATCTCCCTTCTAAAGCTGAAAAGAAGTTCAAGATGATAGAAGAGAGGTTGAGGGCCTATGAGAATCAGAACACTTTAGGGATGGACATGGCTGATCTAGGCTTGGTGCCTGGTGTAAAGATCCCACTGAAGTTTAAAGTCCCTGATTTTGATAAGTACATGGGGACAACCTGTCTGAAGACCCATATCAGATCCTACTACATAAAAATGTTTGCTTATTCTGAAGACGAGAAGCTACTTATGCATTTTTTCCAGGACAGCCTAGCTGGGGCATCCCTGGAGTGGTATATGGAGCTAGAGAAAACTTATATCAGGAGTTGGAAAGACTTGGCTGAGGCCTTTGTTAAGCACTATCAGTATAAACCGGACCCAATTGCAATGACTCACTCAAAAACCCAATGAAAGCTTTAAAGAATACGCCCAGAGGTGGCGTCAACTTGCTGCTAGGGTTCAACCTCCAATGATGGAAAGGAAACTCATAGACATGTTCATGGGTACGCTCCAAGGGTCGTACTTTGAGAGATTGGTGGGGTGTACGTCGGCAGGATTTTCAGATCTAGTGATGGCCGGTGAAAGAGTGGAGAGCGGGATTTAGGCTGGTAAAATTCAGACTAGTGCTAGCTCCTTATCTGGAGGAGGGAAGAAGCCTTTTAGTGGAGCCCCGAAGAAGAGAGAAGGGAAGACTAATGTTGTTTCGTCATACAGAGGCGGTGGAAGAATGAATCAGAATCCTCCTCAACAAGTTTCTATTGTAGCTATTCTTACTGTTGTACAACCAACTCCTCAGTACCGTCAACCGTATGCACCTCAACAGGTGAATCAACAGAGACAAATGAGAGCTGAAAGGCATTTTGATCCTCCCCCAATGCCTTATGTACAATTGTTACAACATCTACTCCAGTTATGTCTAGTTGAACTTCGAACTATATCTCCCCCTACTAGTAAGCTAACACCAGGCTATGATGTTAACGCTCACTGTTATGCATTGAAAGATGCAGGGCTTTCTAAGCATAAAGTTCAAGACTTAGTTGATTCTAAGGCAATTGAATTCACTTCCACCCTTGGTCCTAACGTGATTTAAAATCCTATGCCACAACATGGTGGTGCATGTGTGTATGCTATTGAAGAGGTCAATGGGTTGAATTTAGTTATTGATGTTAATATATTGAAAACTCTGTTGCTATTTGTGAAAGAACGTCTTATTAAAGGGGGTGTGTTTCCAGGTTGTTCTGAGGATTGTCAAAGATGCATAGCTCAACCCGAGGGCTGTGTTTTGTTGAAAGAGGGTATTCAAAGGTTGACAGATGAAGGTCAACTTCCATTTGATAGAACTTCTGTTATTGATGTTGATGATAATGAAGATGTCGCAAAAATTTCCATTCCCTATACTATTGTTCGCATTTCAGCACCAGCAAGGCCGGCTCTGATTGTAATCACAAGACCTGGACCAGTGCCTTATGAAAGTACCAAAGTCGTTCCATGGAATGATGGGGCAGAGGTGTTTTATAATGGCCAAAAACAAGAAATTGAGACTCCGTCTACTGTTGAAACTGATATTGATAATGTCGTTGGTAGTGGAAGAATCACCCGCAGTGGTTAGGTTTTCTCTCCACATACCCATTCTGATGTTAATAATGATGTCGCTAAGAATAAAGGTAAGCAGGTGAGTGTTGATGATTCCGAGCAGAATCAGACGCCCAAGGATGCTTTTTCTAAAGATGTGGAGGAATTTATGAGAATAATTATGAAGTGTGATTATAAAGTGGTAGATCAGTTAAACCAGACTCCGTCGAAGATTTCTATTCTGTCTTTATTGCTCTATTCTGAGGCGCATCATAATGCTTTGTTGAGAATATTAAATGCAGCTTATGTACCTCACAAAATTTCTGTCAATCAACTGGAAGGTGTCGTAGCAAATGTTAATGCCAGCAATGGGTTAGGGTTCATGGATTTTGATCTGACTCCTGACGGAATGAACCACAACAAAGCCTTACATATTTCTATGGAATGTAAAGGCGTTGTGATATCTCATGTTTTAGTGGAAATCGGGTCTTCGCTGAACGTATTTCCTAAGAAGGCATTGATGAAACTGGATATATAGGGAGTGATCCTTCAGCCTAGTGATTTGGTTGTCAGAGCTTTCGACGGTTCGAAGCGGTCTGTCTTTGGAGAAATAGTGTTGTCTATCAAGGTGGGACCTAAGATCTTTGAGACTACATTCTTTGTATGGATATCCAACCTGCCTGCAGCTGTTTACTGGGACGTCCATAGATACACGCGGTTGGAGATGTGTCATCCACCTTACATCAAAAGATTAAATTTGTGGTCTATGGGAAGGTCGTCACTGTCTGTGGTAAAGAGGAAATCTTTGTGAGCAACTTATCTTCTTTCAAATATGTTGAGGTGGAGGGAGAAATCCATGAAACCTTATGTCAGGCATTTGAAGCGGTGAATATTCAGAATGAGCCTCCTGTGGGAGATAAGAAGCCTGAATCTTCTATGGCGTCACTAAAAGAAGCTTGTGCAATGGTGAAAGCTGGTAGATCCAAGGGATGGGGTCAGGTCCTAGATGTGTCGGTGAAGATGGACAAGGTTGATTTGGGATACAAGCCCTCGGAAGCACCACCAAGGGTTCAGAGTCGTCAAGGTCCTATCAGATTCTCAAGTGCTGGAATTATTTTCGATCATGTCAACGTTGTGGATGGAGATGATGCTGATAGTGATTGTGATTTTGATAGCTGGATTCACCCTTGTGTTCCAGGAAAAGCACTCAACAATTGGTCTTCTGAGGATATTGTCCAAGTCACTCTCCTTGAAGAGTAATTTTCTGTGTTTTTACATATGCCAAGTCCTATGTTCTGCCCAAGACGTAGTGACTCATTTGTAGGGCCTCATGTTTTCATTTACAATTATTATCATAAATAAAGGACGTTTTTGCATTCAAATATTTTGCTCTCTGTCTTTCTTTTTTACCTTTTACATTTTAAGATGGCAATGTGTTTTTGTTTGCTTGTTTTCCTCATTCTAAGATAAAGCATAAAATATCAATCATGCAGATCAATCACACCAGATTCAATCAATAATGATTCTGCTATAGCACAATATGACTTTGACAATCCGATCTACCAAGCCGAAGAAGAGGTTGAAGACGACTGTGAACTTCCAGAGGAGTTGGCCAGACTATTAAAACGGGAGGAAAGGGTCATTCAGCCACATCAGAAGGCTATTGAGGTTGTTAATTTAGGTACCGATGATGCAAGAAAAGAGGTCAGAATTGGGGCTGCCTTGGAAGACAATGTTAAGAGAAGGTTGATTGAGATGCTGCAAGAGTATGTCGACATCTTTGCTTGGTCTTACTAGGATATTCCTGGGCTTGATACATATATTGTTGTGCATCGTTTGCCTATCAAGGAGGATTGTCCTCCGGTCAAGCAGAAGCTTAGAAGAACTCTGCCAGATATGGCAGTCAAGAACAAGGAAGAGGTTCAGAAACAGTTGGACGTCGATTTTCTTGCTGTTACCAGTTATCCTCCATGGGTTGCTAACATTGTGCCTGTACCTAAGAAGGATGGTAAGGCCAGGATGTGTGTTGATTACAGAGATCTAAATAGAGCAAGCCCAAAAGACGACTTCCCGCTTCCCCACATTGATGTGTTAGTAGATAATACTGCCCAATTTTCAGTGTTTTCCTTTATGGATGGCTTCTCTAGGTATAACCAAATCAAGATGACCCCAGAAGACATGGAGAAAACAAATTTCATAACACCGTGGGGAACTTTCTATTACAAGGTGATGCCCTTTGGATTGAAGAATTCTGGGGAAACCTATCAGCGGGCTATGGTGACTCTCTTTCATGATATGATTCACAAAGAGATCGAGGTCTATGTTGATGACATGATTGCAAAGCCCCAAACTGAGGAGGAACATCTGGTTAATTTACAAATGTTGTTTGAAAGGTTGAGAAATTTCAAGCTGAGGTTGAATCCGAACAAGTGCACTTTCGGGGTGAGGTCTGGTAAATTGCTAGGTTTTATCGTATTCACTGAGGTATCGAGGTTGATCCTACTAAGATAAAAGCGATACAAGAAATTTCTGAGCCGAGAACAGAAAAAGAGGTTCATGGTTTCTTAGGGAGGTTGAACTACATAGCTAGATTCATCTCTCATCTTACTTCCACGTGTGAAGCAATATTCAAGTTGTTAAGAAAAGATCAAGCGGTCAGGTGGAATGAAAACTGTCAAAGAGCTTTTGAGAGAATAAAAGAATACTTGCAGGAACCTCCGACCCTCATACCTCCAGTAGTAGGAAGACCATTGATAATGTATCTGACGGTTCTTGAGAATTCAATGGGGTGTGTTCTCGGTCAACACGATGAGACAGGTAGAAAAGAACATGTTATCTACTACCTGAGCAAGAAATTTACTGATTGTGAGTCGAGGTACTCAATGTTGGAAAAAATATGTTGTTCACTTGCATGGTCAGCCAAGCATTTGAGGCAATATATGTTAACTCACACAATACTGTTAATATCGAATATGGATCCAATTAAGTATGTGTTCGAGAAGCAAACTCTCACTGGAATAATTTCCCGTTGGCAAATGGTTTTGACAGAGTATGATATTCAGTATGTTTCCCAGAAAGCCATCAAGGGTAGTGAAATGTCAGACTATTTTGCCCAACAACCAATTGATGATTATCGGCCGATGAAGTTTGAATTTCCCGATGAGGACATCATGTATTTGAAAGCCAAAGATTGGGATGAACCGTTTCCGGATGAAGGACTTGAAATTGGATCCCAATGGGGGTTGATTTTCGATGAAGTTGTTAATGCCTGTGGCAATGGAATTAGATCAATTATCGTCACTCCGAAGGGTTCTCATATCCCCTTTACTACAAGATTGACATTTGATTATACCAACAACGAAGCAAAATATGAAGCGTGTATTATGGGGTTGGAAGAGGCTATTGATCTGAGAATCAAGAATCTTGATGTGTACGATGATTCAGCTTTGGTAATCATCCAGATTAAAGGGGAATGTAGACTCGTCAGGCCAACTTGGTACTTTACAAAGATTATGCCAGAAGGTTGTTACCATTCTTTGATATGGTCGAATTTCATCATGTACCCCAGGCTGAAAATCAGATGGCAGATGCATTAGCAACGTTGGCGTCCATGTATAAAGTGAATCGGTGGAATGCGGTACCGACGATCCGAATCATGCACCTCGAAATACCTGCTCATGTCTTTGCAATAGAAGAGGTGACAGATGGTAAACCCTGGTTTCACGATATCAAGTGCTTTCTTAAAAGTCAAGAGTACCCATCTGGGACATCCATCAAAGATAGAAAGACTCTGAGGAGATTGGCTGATAATTTCTTTTTGAATGAAGATGATGTGTTGTATAAGATGAACTTCAACATGGTTTTTCTCAGATGTATTGATAAACCTGAAGCAGATATGTTGATGGAAGAAGTTCATGAGGGTTCTTTTGGTACCCAAGCCAATGGGCATGCCATGGCCATGTTGAAATCAGGTTATTACTAAATGACCATAGAATCGGACTGTTTCAAGTATTAGAGATGCCACGCCCTCATGTTTAGTTTTGCAACACTTATCAATCCAAACATCTTCAAGCGTCTAAACTATAATTGATTGTTTAGTTAATGGTGGAAACCCCATGCCTAATGGGGGTGTTGTTTCTTTCAAGTATGCCAATACACTCAACAGTACGATTACAAAGGGTTTCAAGAAAAAGTATCTTTGTCACAAGGATGAATACACACTTGAATCTTTTTTATTTTAAGTTCCTACCATTTGATTCAAGGTGACATTAGGTCCTAGGTTACAAATTCCAAATATTACAAATAAGTTACATTCAATTTCTAACAGCATCTTGGAAGCTTCTGTCGGAAACAGCGGTGCGACCAAGTTAGTGAGAAATCTCGTTGATTCTAACAATAATGTCTTAAGTGATTGCACTAGCCAAGTTCAACCAAGCATCATCCTGTAATCTGAAGGAATTGGTGAAGATCTATAAAAGCTCCTAAGTTTGATTGCCTGAAGAAAAAAAAAGGAAAAGTATGAGAAGCAGCAACAATAATTCAGTAGCATGAATGAGGACAAGATAAGCCGTTTCGTGAACCAAAACAAGGTACGCAGGAGCTGGAGCAGGTGCTTAGTGAGAAGATGCAAGCTACAATATCCAAAGCCAAATCAAGTCCCCGTGGTCTGCGACAATATACGATCTGACTAAGGATGAATCTGATTAAACTTAACGTTCTACCTGGCATCGAAACTAACTGTTGAATCTTCACATGATGAAGAGGCTGGCTCGTAATTTTTTTTTAAGATTCTTCATTGCACCATCGTGATATAATATGCTTGCTGCTTCAGTATTTGTTAATTCCACTGTAACTTCTGCATTAGGAAAATTTAATCAAAACTTGGTTTTGTGAACATCTCAATAACGTAAAAAGCATCGGAAAATGTTTGCAAATTCAAAGTTATGGACATGAAGATCCGCGGTATCCACACAACATTTTTCTTTCCATATTCTTGCACAAAACAAAATCAGATAGGTTCTTAAACTACCATTAGTATTCAACCAGCGAATGAATAACAGGATCGTTTCAGTAGATATTTTAAAAATGGCTAAACATAATTTCCAAATAAGCAATTTTTGTCTACAGTTTCCAAAACAGTTTCATACATGGCAAATTATTACACGAAATCAGAGTTCCTGTACACAATCAGACAAGATAGCAAACGTCTTCAAGACAAATCAAGACACAATCAAAATCACAAGCATATCAAGACGAAAACGGAAAGGTGTTTATCAGATTTTCGAGACAGGTTTCAAACATGTTTTAGACAACTTCAATTTCTTTCCAAATTAGTATTTCACTGTGAGGATTCAAAGCATATATAAAAAAGGGCAGTATCACAACATTAGGGGGGAAAAAAATATCACAGTAAGTCACAAAAGATCACAAAACCTATTCAGAAGAATACACACACGGTTTGGGAAAGACAGAGATTCACACAAACCATACACAGAAACACACAAAGTTATCAAAAAAACCTGATACAACCATACATATCCACATCAGTATCACACGCATAATATTCAGGGAAGAATTGAAGAACCAGAAACATCAACAATAAGACAATACATTCACGAAAAAGGCAAAAAAAATCATCAGTATCACAAAAACTCACACAAATACAATCACACAAGTCACGAGACACACATATCATAATATCGCAGTTTTCACATACAAATTCACCAACAAACACGATTTGAAGAGATCAGTACAGCTTCGCAGCATACCATATTACACCAGAATTCACAACAAACTCAAAACCATAATCACATGCAAGACACGCACAAAGAATAAAAGCGAGGAATTCAGAACCTTACGTGGATCGTTGTCTCTGAGAGTTCCGAAAAATTTGATTCATCACCAGTGCAACACATAGCGAGACACATCTCAGTCTCGTAGGTTAGTTAACTTCTTATCCTTGCTTGTATCTTCTTGTTGGGGTGTAATTTGAGTCGTGGGGAGCCAAACCCATAACGTATGGTCTCCAACGCGACCACGATTGCGTTGTAATGGTAGATTTAGATTTTAGGGTTCATCGATTTGCGGCTCGGTTTGGACTTTGGAGAGAGAGCTAGAAGGATGGGGATTTGGTCGGTTGTGAGAGAAAGATTTGAGAGGAAAGAATAAGAGCCAGCGACGCAAACACAGGGAGATAGGGAAGGGCGTGCTTCGCGAGAGAAAGTTGAACGAGGGAGTGAGGATTTCGTTCCTGTTAGTGTTCCTTTCCTTTTACATTGTTGTTGATGTTAGTTTTAGGTTCAAGAGCAA
This sequence comes from Lathyrus tuberosus, assembly GCA_022829125.1. NCBI lineage: Eukaryota > Viridiplantae > Streptophyta > Magnoliopsida > Fabales > Fabaceae > Lathyrus > Lathyrus tuberosus. Next base: position 788,140 of record JALAZF010000617.1, on the reverse strand, counting down.
ATAACCCGGCCCTTTGTTTAAAGTCTGGTTCTTCTTTTTTTTTGTTTTTTTTTTGGTACTCTTGGGCTCATTGGATAGCTCGGTTGTTTTAGTCTTTTCTACTATTACCCTTTTTTTATATATTTTTTAGAAGTAAGGTTTTTTTTTTTTTTTTGGCTTTTTTTTGTTTAATATAGAAATTGCTAATTAAGATGTTAATTTTAACTTAAAGTATATGTAATCTTGGTTCATTATGCTTAGGTGATTAATCCTATTTTGATCTTTATGGAAGTGGACATCGTTTTCGACATTAATCTTGATCTACTTTCGATTAGATATTAATTTTAATTTTGATCTTGATTTTGATTAGGGCTTTAAATTTAACTTTCCTTAAACTTTAATATTAGTTTTAATATGCATTTTGATTAAATTTTGATTTTAATTTTAATTTCATTTTGTAATTAGAGTTTTTTTTTCTGATAAACTTTAGTTAATTTTTTATGTTAACTTTAATATTGATTTTTGATTAATTCTAATATTAATTTTGATGTTATTTTTAATAATGATCTTGGTTAAACCTTGATATAATTTTGACGGTGATGTTGACTAATCTTATTGAAAATTATGGTTAAATCTTGATGCATTCTTGTTAGTGACTTTTGCCATGACCTTGGCGTGTCGATTACTTGTTGCTTGTTTGTGTCCAAAGGAAGGACTTGTGATTGACTATTATGTCATATGCATTGCATTTCATTTGCATTTTTCCTCTTCCTCTTTGTGACTCCTATGCCTTTTTTAAGTTGAATACCTCGAATAGCTTCTTTTAGGATAATTTTCATTAGGATAGTTTCCCTTAAGATGATTAGATAACTTACGATTAAGGTCCCTTTTTCTCCCATGAGAGAATTAAACATAAGTCATCCCTAATTGAGATATGATTCTCCTACCCCATGACATAGCTGTAGGTTGCTAATTTCGACGCCAGGAAAACTGTTCAAAAGCAGAATGGAAAATTCGACAGGTCAGCCTTATTAGAAGGTTTTTGATGAGAAAGGCAAGTCGAAGGAAAATGGTACTTAGGGGAAGCATTGGCAGATTTTTCTAAGTAAGAAGGATAATTTCGACACAAGAGAAATAGGTCATTCGACGGGTGTTTGAAATTCAAATTTCAGGAGGGAGTTTCACTTTTGAAATTGGACGCATGGAACGCATCTAGGAGGCGAAGTCGCCATTAGGAGAAATAGCTGTTATTGGTAGTTATTTCGTTTGTATATAAATGGGGGGTCTTAGCGTTGGATTGAGGGGTGTTCCAAACTTTGTACAAATTACCACAAATACTCAAAGTAACCGTGTGAGAGAAACGAGTGTTCTGGAAAATGTATGTATGGAAAACACCAGTTTACATTTATGCACTTTAATAAAATTCCAAGTTTTTCTTCATTTCTTTACATTCAAGTCATTTCCTTTACTTCAGCAATTTATTTTGTTTCTCGTTTAAATTTATCTTCAATTACTTTTTCGCCATTATCGTGTCTTTGTTCTATCAGTCGGAGAAACTATTAGAAAAAACCTTAGAAAACACAAAATGAATATATTCTTTTTCAAATCAAAGACATTTTCAAAAGCACTTTGTCCTAGGATTTGTTTGGTTGGTCCTGTTAGTAAACTAATTTTCATAAATTAGGAAACCAGAGGTTGTTCGCCAAATTCACCAGCGAACAAATTGGCACGCCCAGTGGGACCCACTGCATTTGTTTAGTTTGTCCTTTTGTTCTTATAGCAAATTCTTAGAAAAAAAGTTTTTTATTTCGATGTATGATTCTAAGGAGTGGCAAGTTAGCCGTGAACAACGAAGAAAGACCAAAAAGAACAAGAACAAGAAGAATGGCGAATCAAAGCGCGCCTAATAATCAAAATGTTAACAACCCAACGTCTATTCCTTCGACAGGAGACAATACGGCGTCAGTTTCTGTATCAGAGGCGATACCATCATCAACGGGGTCAATCCCAGCGTTTTCGGCATCCCAAAACGCGCCCAGTGTCTCTACAGTGGGACCCCAAATGCCTCAGATGACCCCTCCTCCTTTAGGGGGTGTTCCAAACTTTGTACAAATTACCGCAAATACTCAAAGTAACCGTGTGAGAGAAACGAGTGTTCTGGAAAATGTATGTATGGAAAACACCAGTTTACATTTATGCACTTTAATAAAATTCCAAGCTTTTCTTCATTTCTTTACATTCAAGTCATTTCCTTTACTTCAGCAATTTACTTTGTTTCCCGTTTAAATTTATCTTCAATTACTTTTTCGCCATTATCGTGTCTTTGTTCTATCAGTCGGAGAAACTATTAGAAAAAACCTTAGAAAACACAAAACGAATATATTCTTTTTCAAATCAAAGACATTTTCAAAAGAACTTTGTCCTAGGATTTGTTTGGTTGGTCCTGTTAGTAAACTAATTTTCATAAATTAGGAAACCAGAGGTTGTTCGCCAAATTCACCAGCGAACATAATCGAGAGCAACCTTATGGAATGCCAACAACTGTGATGGCAAGTTTGCACAATGCGTCATCATTATACTCTGATCCTTTGGTTAATGTTACTTCGCCTCTATAAGGGTCAGGGTCTGGTGCGAACCACATAGGCAGAATGGGCCAACCTGTGTCAACGGGATACCAAACTTATATGCCTGCAATCACTAACAATTCTGCACAAATAATTAGGCAACAAATGGACGAAAGTAACCATGATATGGTGCAGATGCTAACGCAATAAATGGGGGTTGTGTTTAATCCTTTAACCCAAAATACCACCCAAATGAACCAGTTATTAGCAGCGCAAATGACGCGCATTGCTGACTTCTTTGGTGTTCCTCAAACCCAACCAAGGGAACAAATAGTTCAGAATCCCAGAGTAGTTGTCGAAGAGGAAACCACAATAAACCAGAGGCCAGCGAATGTTCCGCAAGTAAACCCTAGAAACCAAGAGGGAGTGGTCGAACAGCCTCATGTCGAAATTCCCGTCCAACAAGAGCCTAGAAGGGTGTTAGTCCATAGAGACCAAGATACTGATGATGTTGTGCAACAATTGCGTCATAACAACATGCCAGCAGAAAACAATTTAGCAGCCATAGTCGAAAGGATTATGGCCAGAAATGGTGTGAATGTGGGGCTGCAAAGGCCCAGTTATACATCCCCATTGTCTGAGTATATTTTGCAACAAGAATTGCCCCCAAGATGGAAAGTCTCCAAGTTTACCAAATTCTCAGGGGATACTAGCGAATCCACTGTCGAACATGTGGCCCATTACTTGATCGAAGCAGGAGAAATTGCACGCAATGAAAATTTAAAAATGAAATATTTTCCAAGTTCTTTAACAAAAAATGCTTTTACTTGGTTCACGTCTTTGCCTGCCAATTCGATCCATACGTGGGTTCAGTTAGAAAGGCTGTTCCATGAACAATTTTACATGGGACAAACAAAAATAAGTTTGAAGGAGTTGGCTAGTGTTAAAAGAAAATTCTCTGAGCCAATTGATGATTATTTAAATAGGTTTAGATTACTTAAGGCGAGATGTTTCACGTAAGTTCCTGAGCACGAATTAGTTGAAATGGCAGCAGGTGGCCTTGACTATTCAATTAGAAAGAAATTAGACACTCAATATCTGAGGGATATGGCATAATTGGCGGATAGGGTGAGAGAGGTCGAACGTTTAAAAGTCGAAAAAGCTAGAGTAACTAAAAACAAGAAAGAAAGAGTGGCTTATGTGGGGGTATGTCATGAAGATGATGATGACGAGAGCGAATCATTTAGTTTCGACGAACAAGAAGTTGACTTAGCAGAATTGAAACAGGGTCCGCCATACTCCTGTAAAGTATTGGCTCCGTCGAATGGAAAAAACCCAGTCGAACCTGAGAAGAGTGATAAGTTTCCTAAAAGGACTTATACATTCGACGTCACTAAGTGTGACGAAATATTTGACTTGTTGGTCAAATATGGCCAAATGATAGTGTCACCTGGCACTAAAGTGCCTCCTATAGAACAACAGAAAAAGAGGGGTTTTTGTAAGTACCATAATTTTTTAGGTCATAAAACATCTCAATGTTTCCTTTTCAGGGATCTGGTGCAAAATGCCTTTCGTGACGGAAGATTGAAGTTCAGCGACAAGTCGAAGCCACCAATGAAGGCTGACTCAAATCCGATGCAGATGGTCAAAGCCCACTATGCTGAACCGTCCACAGTGAACATGGTGGAGGTCAAAGAGGGTTCTGACTGCAGCTTTGAGATGATAGAAGCCACTGACGGTTTCGACACAAATGTGAACATGGTAGAGATCGCTGAGATCCCTACGGACGAAAGTGATGTGGAGGAAATATCTGAAGACTTTGTCAATAAACCAGTGATGATCAAGGTTACTGAATACCTTGGCGAAGGAAGCTTGAAGAATTGCATCAACAAAGAGGCCACTGAAGGCCTCAATAATGTGAACAAGGATGAAACCACTGAGGGTCTCAACGTTATGAAGAATGACGAAACTACTGAAAGTTCCGTCAAGAAAGAGAAAGAGGCCATTGAGGGTCTCAACTTTATGAAGAATGACGAAGCTACTGAAGGCTTTGTCGAAGACAAGAATAAGGCTACTGAGGGCCTTAATGGAGACAACATGGAGTTTGGTGTTACTGTCGACCAAGCCAACCAAGCCAATACTGAGATTGGCGAAGGTATCCCTAAGACAAACGCAAAGACTACTGAGGGTCCTGTGAAGCCAACTGTTTATGGGATTCTACGAAGAACAATAGAGGATCCCAAAGAGAAGTATGTTGGTTTTTGTTGCCAACATGACATTAAGAAGCCATCGCCAGAAGGGGATTTCGACCTGGCAAAGAAGAAGCATGAGATTGAGGAGGGACTCACTCTAAAAATGAACAAGTTAAGTATTGGAGATGGGCAAACAACCAATGTTAATATGGTGGAGGTATCCCAGAAAGCTCCAATGCAGACTGAAGAAGAGCGTCGTAGAGAGGAATATCAAAAAGTGGCGTATCCTAAAGAGGAAGAGAATCTGATTGAGTTCCTTCAACGATGTCAGAAGAAAAAATCTGAGGTTATGTTGTGCCTCCGCTGTAGCGCTGTGTTCGACAAGAAGGCAGCAGACAACTTGGAGGGAATGGAAAAGGAAAAAAGGAAAGAAAACTGGGGGCAGTTCCACCTGTGAGAACGGAGAGGTTCGACCCAAGGCGAAATGATCAAAACCAGCAAAGGTTTGGAGGAAGGTACCCCAAATACCTTCAAACCCACCAACAAAGCTTCTAGTGACAAATGGGTTCAACCAATAAGGGAGGCCCAGGGACAGAGAAAATGGAAAAAAAATTGAAGTTCAGAGGGGTTCTTCTATGGCTGGCAACAAGGAAGGCGAAAGGCCAAAACCAAGGCCTTATCCCTCAGAGAATTATAAAGGCAAGAATCCCATGTCGAGATCCCAATGGAGGCGATTCCAAAGACAAAAAAGGGCGGAAAAGGAAGCTGCTGAAAAAGGGGTTGCTGAGGAGGTGTCTGTCGAAAGAAGCAAACCAGAGTCAAGTAGCAATGCCGAAGTAGTGAATCGAAATGAGGCATCTTACAGCAATAATCCCTGCAATGCAACTGAACCAATAACATTTAAAGAAAAAGTAGGAGAGGATGATGAAATGACTGACGATTTCAGATCTGAGTCAGACGCGTCTCTCGACATTGTATGCAACGTGGTCTCTGTCCTTCCAAAAGAATACGACCAAATCATGGAGGTCGAAGAAGAGGAGGATGTTATGGAGAGTGAAGTTATAGGGCACATGCCAGTATGTTACTATATCATGAATAACGGTTGTGTCGAGGAACAAAATGCCTTTTTCGAAAGGCCAGATGACTCCATGCGTGGCCACCTCAAGCCTCTATTCATAAAGGGGAAAGTGGAGAACGTGGGAGTGAACAAAATCCTGGTCGATGGAGGGGCTGCAGTTAACTTAATGCGCCATTATATGTTGAAGAGAATTGGGAAAGATGAGTCTGATGCAAAATCCCGCAACATGGTATTATCAAACTATGAAGGCAAAGTGGGAACCACTTTGGGTGTTATCCAAGTGGATTTAACTGTTGGGACTATAACTAGACCAACAATGTTCATGGTCATAGCCTCAAAGGCTAATTATAACTTACTTCTGGGTAGAGAATGGATCCATGGCGTGGGTGTTGTGCCCTCGTCGATGCATCAGCGGATAGCTATTTGGCGATCTGATGGAATTGTCGAAAACATAGAGGCGGATCAAAGTTATTTCATGGCTGAGGTAAACCATGTGGATCGATGCAGCTTCGACAAACACTTGGCCCATATAGCTCCATGTAGTCCAGCAACTTTCGACCTGAAGGCAACTGATAATGCTTTCTGTTCGTTGTATCTCCACCCCACATATGGTTTCCAGTGGGATATGGAAGTGGTCGATGAGGCAAACTATGTCTTTGGGACCACACATATAGAGCCAACGGGCTGGGGAAGTGAATTTGGTGACGATGAGTGAGTCATCAGCGCTCGAAAGGATTGCGGCTTATATAGCCGAAAATAAGCTCAAGGCGGCTCTTGAAGCCGAAGTAAAATACATGGCTGCCAAAGCCAATGGAAATGATTTCAACAAACAATGTCCTCAAAGGGACGTTGAAGAGGATCTGTTCAACGCAGAAGTTGGCGAATGGCAACATCAAAAGTTGGACGCCATTTATGATGACGAACCCTTGGGGTTCGAAAAGGATCCAGCTTCGACAGATATGAAGATGGTGGTGCAGGATCCATTGGAAGAAGTCGATTTAGGACTGGGGGCAGAAAAAAGGCCAACCTACATAAGTGTCAAGTTGGACCCTCAGTTAAAAGTCGAAATAGTCCAACTGCTGAAAGAATTTAAAGACTGTTTCGCGTGGGACTACGAAGAAATGCCTGGGCTCGACAGGAGTTTGGTCGAATTGAAGTTGCCCATAATAGCAGGAAAGAAGCCTGTAAAGCAAACTCCCAGACGCTTCGCACCAGAGATTTTGTCGAAGATTAAAGAGGAGGTTGAAAGACTTCTGAAATGTAAGTTCATCCGCACAATGAGGTATGTCGAATGGATTGCAAATATTGTTCCTGTAATAAAGAAAAATGGCAAATTAAGGGTATGCATTGACTTTTGAGATTTGAATTCAGCTACCCCTAAGGACGAATATCCTATGCCAGTAGCAGAAATGCTTATAGATTCTGCTGCAGGCCATGAGTATCTGAGTATGTTAGATGGATACTCTGGCTATAATCAAATTTTTATTGCTGAAGAAGATGTCCCTAAGACAGCATTTCGTTGTCCCGGAGCCATAGGCACCTACGAATGGGTGGTAATGCCTTTTGGTTTAAAGAATGCTGGGGCAACTTATCAGCGAGCCATGAATTCAATTTTTCATGATTTTATTGAAACTTTCATGCAAATCTATATAGACGACATTATAATTAAGTCTGTTTCAGGCAAAAATCATGTTGACCATCTTCGACAGTCCTTTGAAAGGATGAGGAAGTTTGGTTTAAAAATGAACCCCCTCAAATGTGTTTTTGGTGTGCAGGCGGGAGATTTCCTTGGCTTTATGGTCCACAAGAAGGGGATCGAAATCAATGAAAACAAAGCCAAAGCAATAATGGAGGCGAAAGCGCCATCGACAAAGAAGGAGTTGCAGTCTCTGCTTGGGAAGATCAACTTTCTCATAAGGTTCATCTCCAACCTTAGTGGAAAAATGCAAGCCTTCTCTCCTCTACTTCGACTGAAGAAGGAAGATTTTGCATGGGGGCAGGATCAACAAGCTGCGTTCGACAAAATCAAGGAATACTTGACCCATCCCCCAATCTTGATGTCTCCTTGTAGAAGTAAAAGTATGAGGTTGTATATAGCGGCATCAGATAGGACATTAGGAAGTATGTTATGTCAAGAGAATGAGAATGGCGTCGAAAGAGCCATCTACTACCTCAGTAGAGTCTTAAATGATGCCGAAACTAGATATAGTATAATAGAAAAGCTATGTCTGTGTGTTTACTTTTCGTGTATGAAGTTAAAACACTACATAAAGCCAGTCGATGTATATATTTTCTCTCATTTTGACGTAATAAAGCATATGTTATCAAAATCAATTTTACATAGTCGAATTGGGAAATGGGCTTTGGCATTGACTGAATATTCCTTAATGTATTTGCCTTTGAAGGCTGTTAAGGGACAAGTGGTGGCTGACTTTATAGCTGACCACGCCATAAATGAAGATTATATTGAATATGTCGAAATAGAGCCTTGGAAACTGTATTTCAACGGTTCCAGTCATAAGAACGGAACTGGTATTGGGATATTGATTATTTCTCCTAATAGAATTCCAACAAAATTTAAGTACAAAGTCGAAGGATTATGTTCGAACAATGAAGCAGAATATGAAGCTTTGATAACTGGACTTGAAATTTTATTGGAATTGGGGGCAACTAGAGTCGAAATAATGGGAGACTCTGAGTTGGTAATAAAGTAAGTGACCAAGGAATACAAGTGTGTTAAAGAAAATTTAATTATGTACTTCGTAATAGCTAACAGGCTCTTGAAGAAATTCGACAATGTAACTATAAGACATATTCCTCGAATGGAAAATCAAGTGGCGAATGATTTGGCACAACTCGCATCTGGTTATAAAGTGTCGAAAGAAAAGTTGGAAAAGGCCATTGAAGTAAGAGGAAGAGTTGTATCAACTAAGTTGTCCCCATCAGATTTGGAGACAATAAAGTTAGGGTATGGTGACGAAGAGAGTTTTGAGATATTTAATATAGACGATTCAAGGGTCAAAGATTGGAGAAAGCCCATTAAGGATTATTTACAAGACCCAAATCAGAAAGTCGAAAAGAAGGTTAAGTACAGAGTGTTAAGTTATGTGCTTTTTGGAAATGAGTTGTTTAAAAAGACTTCAGAGGGAGTTTTGTTAAAATGTTTGGGCGAAGATGAAGCTTTTATAGCTTTGTCGAATGTGCACAGTGGAGCATGTGGTGCGCATCAAGCAGGCCATAAAATGAAATGGTTGTTATTTCGACAAGGAATGTATTGGCCAACGATGTTGAAGGACTGTGTCAAATTTGCAAAGGGTTGCCAGGAATGTCAAGTACATGCAGGAATACCACACGTTCCTGCAAGTGAGTTACATTCTATTGTGAAGCCTTGGCCATTTAGGGGTTGGGCTTTAGATTAAATTGGAGAAATTCGACCAGCATCTTCGAAAGGCCAAAGATACATCTTGGTTGGAATAGATTATTTCACAAAATGGATAGAAGCCATACCTTTGGTAAATGTTGACCAAGAAGCAGTCATAGAATTCATTCGAAAACATATCATCTATAGATATGGGATACTTGAGACAATAACAACAGATCAAGGATCTGTGTTTACTGGGAAGAATATGCAAATATTTGCAAAGGAAACAGGATTCAAGCTTCTCACTTCGACACCTTATTACGCTCAAGCAAATGGACAAGTCGAAGCAGCAAATAAGGTTGTGATAAGTTTGATTAAAAAGCACGTGGGGACAAAGCCTAAGAATTGGCATAAGACTTTGGATCAAATCTTGTGGGCTTGTCGAACGTCCCCTAAAGAAGCAACAAATACTACTCCATTTAGATTGACATATGGACATGATGCAGTTTTGCCAGTTGAGGTTTATTTACAATCGATTCGAATTCAGAGGCATCATGAAATTCCATCAGACACATATTGGAGTATGATGATGGACGAGTTAGTTGATTTGGACGAAGAAAGATTAAATGCGTTGGATTTATTGAAAAGACAAAAAGAAAGAGTCGAAAAGTTTTACAATAAGAAAGTGAAATGTAAGACTTTCCTAATTGGTGAGTTAGTTTGGAAAGTAATTCTCCCCATGGATCGAAAAGACATACTTATGGGAAAATGGTCCCCTAAGTGGGAAGGACCTTTTCAAATCATACGAGTATTTTCCAATGGCATATATGAAGTCGAAGAATTGGATAAAGATAAGCGTATATTAAAAATAAACGGGAAATAATTGAAAAAATATAAGCCCACATTACAAGAAGTTAAAATAACAGTCGAATAATTATGCAGAGAAAAAGCAATATGGCGGATTGAAAATATTTTCGCCAAATAATATAGATCCAATGTCATTACAAAAAAGGCCTTAAAAAGCCAAACAAAAAATATTACAATTATTCAAACAGGGAAAGATTCTTTCAGCTTTTCAAACTTCGACCTCTGAATTTGGAGACGACACTCACAAAGTGCCTTGCCTTTCGAAAGCTCCTCAATTTCCTCACCAAGTTTCCGAGCCCTATCAACATGATGCACACCAACTTTAAGTTCTTTACGGATTTCCTCTTGGTTGATCTGTTCCAATTCTGCTTGACACTTTTCCACCTGGGAAATTTTGCTTTGGAGAGCAGCAATTTGCTTCTTCCACTTGAGGATGTTCTCACCACACAAAGTTGCTTCTTTCTTATTTTGTTCAGACACTTCTTCTAGTTCAGTTACTTTGTTGGACGAATTGGAAGCAGCATCCCACTCAGCAAGTTGGGTTTCTGTCTTATTTTCGAGCTTCTTGGAGTAATCTCGAAGCCGATTAAAGTCAGTCACCACAAGATCTATCAGGGTAGTGAGGTCTAACACCACATCAGTAACTTCAGGGGGAGCCTCCAGGACTTTGATTTGCTTCAGGATTTTCTTTAGGTCAAATTGAGCAGATGAGTCATTCTCCAGAAGTTGAAATAGGTCAATGTCGAGAACTTTCTGTCGAATATTTGCCAGCGATTCGTCCACTGATTTGGCATCAGAAGTAGTCCCTGAAGTGGTCGAACTACTAATGGTAGTATCAGCAAAATTGTAGCGGGAACTAAGCATGGTCTTTAGGTACTCAAAAGGTCTTTGCACCTTCAGATTTTCAAGCTCCTCGTGAGAAAGTTGGGTCGAAGTTGTCGCGGTTGAAGCAGTTTTATTTGTTTTACCAAGGTCTTCTTTGTCGCTTTCTTTCTCTTTGTCCGTAGCAGTTGTGGGAGTTGGCGGCTTTTCGCTTTCTTTTTCTTCTTCCTCTTCGGCATCAGTTGCAACCTCCTCATCCTTTTCTTCGTCAGCAACTGGTGTGTTGAGGGGAGATTGGTCTTCAGGTTCATTACCTGTGATAACCACTGCAGTAGGCATCACAGTATCCCCACCAGTGTCGACTAAGTCGTCAGTCTCAGGACCAGTTTCTTCTTCCACTACGTCTGGAATTCGTGTGGAAATAGTAGTGGGTTGATTTACTTCAGTAGCTGATTCCTTTGCCGAATTCTTAGGAGAAGATTTGGAGGCGCTGGTTGGTTTGTAGGTAGGATCACTGCTGGTCTTTGGGAGAACTTGGACCATGGGATGCCCATGAGTATCGACAGGTACCTGAAAGATAAATAGATCAAGAAAGGTAACACAGGGTAAACAGCCTTTTCAGCGTCGAAAGAAAAAAAAAATACCATACCTTTGGAGTGTTAGTCTTCAGGCTAGAGCTTTCGCTTTCTGCTGGAGCAGGGGTAGTTTCCTCGCCTGGATTTTTGGGTAGAGTTTTTTCTAAAATTCTGGGAGTATGAGGTTTCTGTGGTGGAGGTTTGGTTGTTTTCTTTTTCTTCTTGGTAGGCTTTACTTGGTCTGGTGACTCATCACCATCATCAGTGTCGGCAGCTTTGACTTCATGTTCTTTCGCTTTTCTTTTCTTAGGCGTCGATGGCGGTCTTCGACTGCCCTATGGAACAAGAGAAATTTTATTAGTATGTCAGAAAATAAAACACTTGGTGACCTAAAAGAAAAGTAAAATAATACCTTCGCCAAAGGTGTCTTGGAAGTGTCTTTTTGGGGCTCTGCATCTCCAGCAGTTGTTGCTTCGCCTGTGGCGGGTTTTTTGGTCGAAATCTTGATAGCTAGAAAAGAAAAGAAGAAAAGAGTCAAGCGTAAAATAACGTATATATGTTAGAGTAAATGAAAAGTGAGATTGAACTTCTTCTCATGTTTCACACCTTCATATATAGGAGTTTCCACGCGAACGTGTTCTATGCCAATATGAAGGTGGCCTTTGAAATTGTCCAGGGTGTACTTAGTCGGAACCACTCGCTTGGCACGTTTCTGGTTTTCTTGGCGAAGAATTTTCAGAGAATCCCCACAAATGAACCAATCTGGAAATGGAGGGCTAAGAGCCACGCCAAATTCAGCAGATGGTAGAGGGGGAAATTTTGGGCGATAAAGTTTAAAAGCTACCTTATAACGTTGTTCTGGTCGAACATACGAAGGTAGTTTTAACTCATCAAGTTTTTCTGTAAATTTTTGTTTCAAAGTAACTGCTGCTTCGCTTATGGTTCGACTAAGTTCATTAGGCCTATAGGCAGTTTCAAAGTATTTCTGGAAAGCTTGGATTTATTTGACGTGTCGAGAAGTACCTTTCTTTGTCTTGTCCTGCACAAGGGCAAAGGCTCTGGTCAGTTGAATGGTGAAAGAATCCATATTAAAAATTTGAGAGTCATAATAGGCCCTCCATCATTCGTCAAACTCTTGAGTGCAAAAGAAGCTGGGTCGAAAGACCACTGGTTGGATTTCGACCAGATTCGAATACTTCGCCAACAACTCAGAGCATTCATCTTCAGTGTGAGTCATATTATAGTGGATCAAAGAGCCTTTTCTGGAGAAGAGAGGTTTTGGTATTATTTGTATCAACCCAAACTATCGAGAAACCAGATTGGGCTGATAATTGACAAGGGAAAACTTTAGTTTCGAAGGACCAAGTTTGGAAACTAAAAGTCTAGGAGTAAGAAAAGATTCCCAGACATTAAGGAATTCGTCTTCCAGAGATTTCGTCTCAAGGGGAAGTTTTCTGGTAAACCATGTAGGTCCAACCTTCCTATCAGCAAAAGGAGCCATGTTGGGCGTAAAATTGTAACGTTTAGCAAACATCATGACGTAGCTGGTAAAGGTTTGTTGGAGGGTCAGACCTTCGTCATGGGGTATTAGTTGCGCCAAGCGAAGACCTTTGACTCTTCTGTCCCCTAGAGCAGCTGTGTCCACAGGTGGCTTGTTGGGAAGGGAGGCTTCGAAAGTGGCATTGAGCCACAATTGCAAGAGCCAGAAGGGTCCTGATAACAGCAAAGTTTTCTTCTCCTTAATATTCTTCAGGATGGTAACCCCTTCGCCAAGGGATTCGTAGAGATTCGCCAAAATCATCTCGCTAAGACACAGCCGGTGTCCAGCGTGAAGCTGATTTGCTATGGTGATGTAGCGCTTCGCCACTTGGAGAGATCTGGAGCAAAAGACGCATCTCGACAGCCAAAGGGCCAGGAAGGCTACGTGCTCTTGATCAGATACTTCTTTAGTCTCCTTATCATGATAGTTGGCAATGTAAGCTGTAAAGGTGGCTTTGTTGGTGTCGAAGCCTATTGAATCATCAGCTAGCAAGTTTGGATCATAATCGACTCCTAAGGGGCTTAGGCCAGTAATGGCAGCTATGTCGAAAAGGGTGGGAGTAATCATCCCACAAGGAATGTGGAAGTTGTTGTAAGTGCTGTCCCAGAAATAGAGGGAAGCTAGAAGCATGGAAGGACAATATCCTGGCCCTACCTTTGATAGCTGAATAAGATAAAAAATACCCATAGTTTTCCAATCATTACTTTTAACCTTCTCTATTTTTTCTAACCAAGCTAGGTAATCAGAGGGATCTTTCGACAAAGGGCAAGATCTAAAAATTTTAAAATTATTCATATACTCTAAGTTGATAACTTCTTTAGATGGGGTCCCTTGGCCATCTACTTTGGACTTTTCGTCTATAATTTTTTCATTATCTGTTCTAGGTCTAACCCCGTTCGCTATGGGTTTGTAATGATGATAGGTTGGGAAAAATTCTCGTACCTTAACTGGGTCTAATTTTAAGGCAGGCAAAGGTCCTAGCATGACATGGGATTTACCAGAAATCAAGATAGGAATAAGTACCTGAGATTGGTAGATGCAGCGTTTTTCCTCTTCATTGGGAGGTTCCGGAACATATTCTTGATTTCCCACCACTTTGGGACCAAAGATTCTTTCCACTGGTGCTAAGCTGTTGGATTTCTGGGAGTCTTTACCTGTGACTTTTGGAGTAGCAGAAGACGCAATTGTTGATTACAAAGCAATAGAGAGAAGAATAGAAAAGATGAAGTTTGAAGAGAGCTTTGTTTTGGAAAGAGGAAAGTAAAAGGTGAAAAAATGAAGTCTTTAACTTATATATAAGTGGAAGAATGGAAGCGGTTGGTATTCCAAAACTTCAATGGGAAAAATAATGGAAAGATTGTGGGACACGTGGAGATTGTGGAGTGGATGATTCAGACGGTGGCAGTTAGGGTTTGACCCAAGATCTGCTAGGGGTTAGAGTAGGAATGATGAAGATCTCAAAACGTGGGCTGAAAAGACGTTTTGGAAAAAGCGCAATGATGATTCTGACATTTCTAACGTCTAAATCATATGAACAGTCACTGGTCAAATTATTTATGGCGTCGAATTGCATTGGCAAAAAATGTTTTTCTCCCTCGGTTGAAAATGCATTTTTTGGGGGGCAATTTGTAGGTTGCTAATTTCGACGCCAGGAAAACTGTTCAAAAGCAGAATGGAAAATTCGACAGGTTAATTCGACAGGTCAGCCTTATTAGAAGGTTTTTGATGAGAAAGGCAAGTCGAAGGCAAATGGTACTTAGGGGAAGCATTGGCAGATTTTTCTAAGTAAGAAGGATAATTTTGACACAAGAGAAATAGGCTCATTCGACAGGTGTTTGAAATTCAAATTTCAGGAGGGAGTTTCACTTTTGAAATTGGACGCGTGGAACGCATCTAGGAGGCGAATGCATGCAGAATGACATTTGTCGCCATTAGGAGAAATAGCTGCTATTGGTAGTTATTTCGTTTGTATATAAATAGGGGGTCTTAGCGTTGGATTGAGGGGTGTTCCAAACTTTGTACAAATTACCGCAAATACTCAAAATAACCGTGTGAGAGAAACGAGTGTTCTGGAAAATGTATGTATGGAAAACACCAGTTTACATTTATGCACTTTAATAAAATTCAAAGCTTTTCTTCATTTCTTTACATTCAAGTCATTTCCTTTACTTCAGCAATTTACTTTGTTTCCCATTTAAATTTATCTTCAATTACTTTTTCGCCATTATCGTGTCTTTGTTCTATCAGTCGGAGAAACTATTAGAAAAAACCTTAGAAAACACAAAACGAATATATTCTTTTTCAAATCAAAGACATTTTCAAAAGCACTTTGTCCTAGAATTTGTTTGGTTGGTTCTGTTAGTAAACTAATTTTCATAAATTAGGAAACCAGAGGTTGTTCGCCAAATTCACCAGCGAACAATAACTGAGAAGGATGTAGATTCATTTTCCACTTAGGAGAAGTATGTGACATACTCGTCGATTCTATATCTGAGTTGGAGCCCTTCTCCTAATGTGAAGCAAAGGTCTATATTCCACGTGTTTGTGGTGGTTTAAGTCGAGTATTCTCCTTAAGATGACGACTTGTCTTTTCTCCTAAAACCAACCAACAAACTTTGTTTACCCTTTGAGGGGAACTACGAATGCTCTGATTCCATTCCCGTCAGGATACGTAGGCACAAGATGCGATGTCTTGGCGAGCATACTTAGGAATAACACCTTATGTCTTCTTTTCCCTTTTTACCCTTAGCAAACAGATCACAAATTAACAAATAACACATAAAACAAGAGGTTTTTGTAGAATACTATAGATACTTAGGATGCTAGCACCTTTCCTAGGTATAACCAACCCTCGAACCTTAAATTCTCTTACTTTGCATTGCATTGCATATTTTGGGTTATTCGCTCTTTTTCTCCTCCCTTGGATAAATTAAAGATCGGTGGTGAATTATGATTTATGGTTTAAGTTAATTCAATAGCTTGATATCCGATTCTCACCGCAACACACTCAATATCGTTCGAAACAAAAAGAAAGCAGAACAAATAACTATAGGTCCAAGAGAATTTAAAAGTAAGGAAATTGAGGAAATTTGAAGATTGAAGTGCTGAAGCACCTCAAAGGAGGAAAAAACCAAAACCAAAACCAACGAGTAGGAACACTCTAAATACAAACAAAAATGACAAAAACAAACAACTTGTTCTATTATATAGATAAGTAAATTTTCCTTAAAGATTATAAGATGAATAGAAAAATATTCATCGATCAAAAAGAAGAAAATATCTAGCAAGGAACAAAGACAATAGATTCCAAAAAGTCCTACCAATACCTAGTAAGGAAAAATAAGAAGAATAACAAAGATAAAAATGACAATACTAGTTAGTGATTAATGAAAGGTCCACCAAAAACATTTTAAAAAGTCAAATATTGAAGGACCTCGAAGAAAAGGGGTTGATATCACAAGTCACACCCCGACTTTGACGAACCACGCTTGGAAGGCTAGTATTTCTTTCTAGGTTGATAGATATGTTTAAAATAAACCAATAAGAGCATGGACTCCTATAATCAAGAAGATTTTGTTTGATCTCTAATCCTAAGGTTCGTTAGATCAAGTCCAAAAGATTAATGAACATAAGAATTAAGTGTCTTTGAGAAGAAGAATGTGAGACATAGGAAACACATATAATCTTTTTCTAATGAAACACCTAATCAAGGTAACTGGTTGAAGTAAAGATTTCTAAATTCTATAACAAATAATATACTGACATGTGTTCTATCAAATATCTATTCTAAAATAGAAGGTTCTAGGCCCCAAAAATCATAGAATTAAACTATAAAAGGAAGGAAATAGATAAAGACAAGATAAATACTTTGTTCAAACTAAAATACCTTTGACTAGCTTCTATAATCACTGACTTAGACATTAGAGTGTAGGCAAGTATCCCACCCCTAGTGCTGGACTGAGACAACAAATATCTACTAGAAACAGAGCATACCATCTATTCTAGACAACCAAGTATAGTACCAAGCACTTCGGGTCGATATCAAATCAATTATTAATTATAATTATGTGTGGTGAACTAAATGCTTAGATTAATGAATACAATATTTATACGTATACAAGGATATATGTATTACAATATAACAACTTTTTCGTAGAATTATTTTTTACCTGAATAATTTTTTTATTTAGTATTTGGATCAAATAATTTGAAAACTCTTTTCATATTAATTTTATCCATTTTCAACTTAAACCCTATAAGTGGTAAATTATTTTACTTTAGACAAATAAGAATTTTTACTTGCACCCCCTACAAACCAATGCTTGTCTACAATACTCTACTAAATCTTAATAATATTTAGAGGAACACAAGATCAACAAAAATTAAAAGGAAATTTTTTATAGCACCCATGTATTTTTTAGCCACCGTGTGATTTCTATTTATGCTCTCCGGTTTCAGGAATATATCTCCGAACGCACTCTTTTTACACTCAAGGAATGTCATTCTGAGTGGAGCCCCATATATTGGGTTTGATTTGTTCCGGAGATGAATCTCCGGAAGAATTTCGTAGTTATATTTTCGGATAAAAACCAGACACATATTCAACACAAAATGACCATTCCAAACATGAAATGAGCATTAATAACATAAAATGAGTATTACAATGATGATTTTAATAGAAAATTAAATACTACATTACAATATCCCGGTGGACGCTTGCACATCTCTAGGATATCTTCGACCGGTCTTTGTACCGTCGTTTCCAACTTGAACGGAACTTTCTCTTCGAAATTGAAATACGTTCGCCACATGGACAAAACATCCGCTCGAGTCTTGAGCTCAAATTTGTTGAACACAATGTTCTCTTTGTTGTTAGCAGAAGATGAATGGTACTCGAGCTTTACAACCCTTTGTTTGTCTCCGTAAGATAAGAGATAATGGATTTCCTCAATGATATCGGCGAGGGAGGTGAGATCGGTGAGCTTAAACGTCCTCCCGGGTGTAGAGCAGCAGGAGTAGGTGACACTTGCAACATACCAACGAGTGTTTATATCACACATTTGAGACATTTTGAGTTCGTGTGAAGTATAACACAAGAACACCTAAATTTATAGAAGACCTAGCTCCATATGGACCACTCATTCTTATTCTGGATATATATCTTTGGAACGACACCCTATTATCTTGTTCCGGAGATGCATCTCTAGAACTTTCTCTGAAACAGTAAAAAACAAAGCAAATAATAGAACCTTCTGGAAATGTATCGCCAAAACTTTTCCTGATACATTTTCAAAATAGAATCATATGACAGAGAGTTTACAAAGACCAAATATGAACCATATATGCATAAAGACCAAATATGACTAATAAGTGAAGATGTAACATTTCTTATATATTGAGACACAGTTATATACAATTATTTGTCCGATTACACAAGAAACAAAACGAATCAAAACATGTGTCACCGGCTAAATCTATAGGTACCAAGTAAAGCCGAAACGGCTTGGTAACCGCAATTACCGCCTCCCTCAACATTGACGGTACAACCAATATATTTGTGCATAAAAATTTGCATTTCGTCAATGATTGGAATCTTCGGTAAAAGCGGCGTCAGAGGTGGTTTGCTAATGCGAGCTCCTTTCACAACATTTTTTCAAGATTTCGGAGTCAATGAGTCAGGAAAAACTTTGTCAACGGGTTCAAAGTATGAAGGAGACCATGTAGTCGAGTTGTCATTCGGTGTAGGCTTCATTTTCTTTTGAGCACCTTTTGTTTTTACCTGTTGAGAAGGTGGTTTCATGTTAGTGGTTTCGCGATAAGTAATCTTCCTTAATTGTTCTTTGATGTGGAGTTTCATGTTCTCACCAGCCTTCGAAAATCTCTCTTGTATTGCTTCCCATTTGGTCAAAATAGAGATATTCGATTTACCTTCATCCATGCATCCATCATCATTAAAACTAAGTCTCTTCCAATGAGAGCAAACCTCATCCTTTCTTATTGGTTCACCAAGTTTCACCTTTTTAACAATAACACAAGCACATGGGAGACCATATGTTTTCACAATAGTGCAACCACACTTTGCGCTATCGGAGCCTACATTATCAACTCGTTTAGCCTCATGAAAAATATAGTTCAACCTGGCCCGAGAAATGTTGTCGACCAAATGAGAATAAAGAATGTTTTCTTTAAATCGGTGTTCCAAAACTGTGATGCTCTGACCAAAATGTTGTTTGTATCTTATTATGTTGGTTTTAAATCTTGTGGTTCAAGGAGTCCCAATCTCGACACAAATCACCCTTCCTATTTCCCAACCAATTTTTCAAAGTAACATGGGTCGACTCAACTCTGTTTATGGTTGTATTTCCAAGGTGTCGAACATTATCAGTCCACACGCAAACTATCTTCTCCTTCACCTGATCAAGAATGGTGCTTTCAACATATTTCAACAAAGCTGTATACCTTTCGCACACTTTTCGGAAATGAACGACGGAATCGGCATATTATTCTTTTGTGGAAGAATTTATTATGAGATTCCATGCATCCATTATTTTCTCCACAATCACACCCGACTTCACCAATTTTCCACCAACGGACTCTACTAGTTTCGTCCCAACCGCGGGTTTAACCCAACTTCTCACATTCTTTATTATGTAATACTCCCTCTGTCCCATATTATAAGAGAAATTTACTTTTTAGATTCATTAAATAATTAATGTATCTGGTCTATATATAGACCAGATACATTAATTATTCAATGAATCTAAAAAGTAAATTTCTCTTATAATATGGGACGGAGGGAGTACTTACAAAGTAATGCGTAAGAATAAGGAAATACCTTAGCAACCGAGTTTATCAACAAGGTATCGCGGTCGATAATGATCATTTTAGGCATCTCACCTTGATCCTTTAAATGTGACTGACACACCTCTAATGCCCAAGTAAAATTGTCCTCTTTTTCACACTCAAGAAATGTAAAACCAACGTGATCGTACCTGGATCAGACTGTTTGAAGGTGGCCAACGGCGTTTGGAATAATTGCTACTTTAATGAAGCTGAAAGACAACCGGGGGGGTGTACCTGTAGGACACTCCGATGCTTAAGTCAGTGAGTGCACAACAAATACAGAGAAAGATAGTGAGAGTAAGAAGTTATCTTATCCTGACCCTCTCAAGTGAGAGGGTATTTATAGAAGACCCCCAACGCGTGGCCAACGGTTACTTGCAGCGGGTGGGACCAGCGTGTGATCCGTTCCAAGTAACTGTCAGGGCTTACGTGTAGTAATAATGACCAGCTCGTGGTCAACACCCTAGTGTAACTGTCCCTTTAATGCCATTATTAGACGGTTACATGAAACGTATCTGTGTAGATAAGACCGTTGATGGGCTCCTCGGGGGGGGGGGGG
Organism: Lathyrus tuberosus; assembly: GCA_022829125.1. Taxonomy (NCBI): domain Eukaryota; kingdom Viridiplantae; phylum Streptophyta; class Magnoliopsida; order Fabales; family Fabaceae; genus Lathyrus; species Lathyrus tuberosus. Next base: position 767,760 of record JALAZF010000617.1, on the reverse strand, counting down.
GAGAGTCTACAATGTCGAGGAGATGCGGTGGTCGCGGTTTGGACATGACTTAATGGAGGAGAACCATGTTTGTCGGGGACCCATGAGTCAATGGGGATCGGGAGTATTCTCGCGGGGAGAAGTTAATCTGTCGAGGAGGTCTATTTCATCAGGGTGTGATGTCTTCCTTTCCTGTTTGTTTTTAGATGCTCGACGCTGTCAAGGGGTCAGGTGCCCGACATACCTTTGGCCCTGTGTATGGCAGTCATGTGTCCTTCTCTAGGGCTTTATTGGGCTTCTTCAAGTTGCATGGATTGGGCCTGTTTGATTGTAGAAAACGACGACCCAGTCCAGAACAGGAGCCCCCCCAAGTCGTTGCTTTGAGGTATCAGAGTAATGACTTGAGGGTTAATAATCGTGTCGGGGAAATGTCAAGGGGTGATCCGAGGAGGATATCGGCATAGTCGAAATTTCCATGACGTCGGGCATCAGTGGCTTACGGGCAGTTAAGAGTTGCATCTGGTTGAAATGGTGGGGAGATGAGAAGTTTCCGTTTTGAAACGATGGGATGACGAAAGGACACATGTGGATTTTTTACCGGTGTAAGTGTGCCACGTGTCACTAGTCATCATTGCATAGGGTGGCTGCCTAGGGTAGAGTACTCGAGTGCCTCAGGCTTCTCGAGTTCCGTGATTTATCTATAAATAATCTCATTTCCCTTCACTTCTCATTTTTCGCTCTTTCGTTCAAGAATCGTTTCCTCTTCTTTCTCCGTTTTCTCATCCTTCGTTTGCCACCGTCAACCACCGCAAGTTCGCCGTGAACCGCCGTGTTACGCCGGCCTGAACCCTATTCCACCATTTACAAGGTATTTTCTTCAAAACTGTTGTTTTCTCTGGTATCTTCTTTAAGTTTGACTTGCTTGAAATCATTTCTCTGATGAACTGATGAAGTTCTCATGAGAAATGGAAGCATTCCTGGCGAGTACGACAGGGATCTTTGGCTGTTTTAAGAGAAAGAGTGTATGAAATTTTCTCTATTTCTATTTTTGTTGAATAAAACCGAGGAGCTGGATGAATATTCCGGGGACTTGTAGAAACCTTCCGGGGAGTGTGATGAACATCGCGGGGACCTGATAATGTTTTGGGTCCCCAACAATTACTCTTTTTCGTTGATTTCATGGGGAAAAGGGGCAAGATTATCCTGGGAAGCGATGATTTTCCCGGGGACATCTGTTATTCATCTCCGACCGGCTAGTTTGGTATGACTCATCGAATTCACCTGTTCCTTTATGCTTTTCAGGTTGATGGACAAATTGGCTGCTGAAGTGGCCGTAGGTGAATTCGAGGAGGATAACCAAGCTGAAATTCCGATGGCCCATATGGATTTTAGGCAAGAGCGTCCGTTTGAGGACAGGGTGTGTGATGAGGCCCTCACTATGTCGTCCGTCTTCACATTCCCCGACGAAAATGGGTTTTGCACTATTGAACATAGGTTGCTCGGTTCTGAGCAATCCTGGAAAGTGTACCGTCCCAACGAGGACCAGCGTATATGTACACCTTATATGGGAATGCGTTTCCCGGTGTACGAGTTTATGTTCCAAGAGGCGGGGTGGAGGCTCCCATTCACAGACTTCCAAGAAAGGGTCTTCAAATGGTTAAAATTGGCTCCATCACAAATCCACCCGAACTCATTGGCCTTTCTCTAGGCTTTTGAGCTTGTCTGTAAATACTTGGATATCCGGGCCACAGTGTCCCTTTTCTTCCGAATTTTTCATCTGCAACGGTCTACAACAGATGGTCAACACGGCTGGGTGTCGTTCAAACAAAATAAAGCTTTGTTTCATACTTACTTGGATTCTGTTCGAGATTTCAAGTGGCGTTATTATTTTGTGAAGCCGGTCACCCCCGAGGCCGTCAATTCGATATATAAACGGGTGACTCAAGAAGTGGATGGGCAGTCTACAGAAGTGCTGGTGCCAAAATTCCCCCTCTACTGGACCGAAGAGCACTACAAAGAGGGGGTTGATAAATATAAAGTAAGACATAATAAGCTCACCGTCGAAGATGGTGAGGCTTATGACAAGATTGTCGAGTACGTGGAGAGTTTGAATAATCTCTCCAGCGTATCCGAGGACGGAGAGACCTCGACAGGTGGTGAGGAGCAGGTGAAGAAGACCCGTCGCCTGATTAATACTCGTGTTCCGCTCGAAACTTTCTCCGATGAGGAGGCTGTCGAGCTCTTTGGTGGTGCACAGATCCTTGACTTTGATTTTTCTCATGTTTGCGTATCTTGTTTTACTAATATTTTTCTTTCTTTTTGTAGGGAAAATGGTCAAAGCTGTAGAAAGATATTCGAGGTTAAGGGCAAAGAGAGCTAGGGAAGAACAATCCCGTCCAACCGAACAAAGCGCCTCTCAGTATATCTCTTCTACGACAGTGCCTGAGAGTACTCCCTCTACCGCAGTGCCCGAGGGTTCTGAGCAATCTCTTGTTGTTTTAACTGCAATTGTGAGCTCTGAGAACCAGTCCCCGGGGGCCCAGAGGACATCTAAGCGGGCAAAGACTGTTGGGTCATCCATTATTGATGTGGAAGGTAGTTCCCCTCCCCCTCCTGCAAGCTTCGAGATTCCTCCATGTTTTCTCCAGCGTCGCTATTTCTCCGAGGTTACTTGTCCTCGTGTTGCCCCCGCTGAAGTCCAGGCTTTATTGGGGAATACAGCGGAAGTGAGAAGGAAGACAATTCTCGAGGATATGTCTGCCGTCATGCGGCTCTGTTCGGCTGCCCTTGTTCTGAATGACAAGAGTTGCTCTGCTGCTGAGCTTTCTCGACTGAAAGATAGACTTCAGATATTAGAGGCTGAATTGCTCGGCGTGCAGAAAGACTTGAAGGACTGCAGGGAGCTGAACAGAAATAGGGCAAGAAGAACGAACAGTCGGAGAGGAAGTTGAAGGAAGCTGAGGATGCGGTGAAGGACCACCTTGCTCGGGTCACTGCGTTGGAAGAGGAAGAACAACGTCTCAAGGATAGGATAGCTGAGCTGGAAGAGGCTGTTCGGCCAGCCGAGAATGAAACCGAGGATAAACTATTGACCTCTCGAGCAGCACTGATATCCAAGCTCAGGGAAGTCGAGAAGGATCTTCGGTTGGCAGAAGATGCTGCTCTAGAGTTTGCAGATGTCGGGTTCCAGAACGCTGTGGCGCAACTTAAACTCCTGAATCCAGACCTTGTAACCGATGGAGCTGATTCCAAGTTTGAGGTGGTCGATGGCAAGATTGTATTGCCCGGACAGATAGTAAATGCCGATGGGGGAAACGGGGGGCAAGAGAATCATGAGGCTGTTGATGTTGCAGAGCGATAGTGTAGTCAGTTTGGCCTGCGTGCCAATTTTTTGTATTGATTGGCCTGCGTGCCATATTTGCTGATTTTCCCGGCCTAAGGGCCAGGGTTTTATGTAATATTTTTACAATGGGCTTGCTCGACTCAGTGTTCCCATTTTGCCTCTTTATCTGCTCTGTGTGTGGTATTTTGCTTATCTTTATCTAAGTTATTTTGAAATTGTTGGATATTTGGGAGTTTGCTCGACTCTAGTGGTCCTCGACTGCGAAGAGAGCTGGTCGAGCGGCCAGGGGTTGTACCTCGACCTTCAATGAAGCTAAGAGGTCGATCGAGGTCTTAGTTTCATGGCGCGAACTTTCCATCGCGAGCTGGGTGTTCTACCTATAAGGTACGTCGACGACGGAGCTCGATAGAGTACTCCTCGCCGTGCCAAAGTTCAACGCACACACAACGTGACTTTTGACCTTCGTTAGCATATAGAGGTGTCGTGCTTGTACCATGGCACGCTCCCCGTAACTGCAACTTTTGTATAGTTACATGTGGCGTTCAACTGTAATATTGTTTAAGCTTCTCAGCATTCCATGGTCGAGCAAGTTGTTCACCTTGGAGGTTTTCGAGGTAATAAGCACCTGTCCCCATCTTTGCAATGACGCGGTAGGGGCCCTCCCAGTTTGCGGCCAGCTTTCATTTACATGAATTTTTCTGATTTCGCCGTAGGACGAGACTGCCTACTTGGAAATCTCGTTTGATGACTTTGTCATTATAACGCAAAGTTATTTTTTGTTTTAAAGAGGCTTCTTTGAGGGATGCGCCCGTTCTTATTTCTTCGACAAGGCCGAGTTCCTCGCGAAGGGCTTCGTTGTTCGTTTCTTCGTCCATAGGAGCTTCTGTCCTTCTCGAAGGTTCCCTAATTTCCACGGGAATTACTGCCTCAGTTCCATATGTTAACCGGAATGGGGTCTCCTCGATCGTGGAATGAGGGGTAGTTCGATATGCCTAGAGGACGCTGTGTAACTCCTCGACCCGCCGTTGTTTGGCTTCGCCGAGTCGTCGTTTGAGTCCTCGGAGTATTACTCTGTTCGCGGCTTTGGCTTGCCCGTTGGTTTGGGGATGTTCGACCGATGTAAAGTGTTGCTTCGTACCCAGCTTGGCAACGAAGTCTTGGAAGTTTCCGTCGGTGAACTGTGTCCCATTGTCTGTGGCAATGGCCTGAGGAACGCCGAACCGAGCAAGTATATTTCTCTTGTAGAAACGTAATATGTTGAAAGCCGTGATCTTGGCTAATGCTTCTGCTTCGATCCAATTCATAAAGTAATCTACCCCGATGATGAGGTACTTATTTTGGTATGATCCTATGACAAAAGGTCCGAGGATATCCATTCCCCACCACGCAAAGAGCCACGGGGATGACAATGATTTAAGTTTGTTTGGAGGAGCGAGGTGCATGTCCCCGTGCCTCTGACAACGGTCACACTTTTTGATGTGTTCTTTTGCGTCTTGTTGCATAGTGGGCCAGTAATATCCTGCTCAGATGGCCTTTCGAGCCAAGGATCTTCCGCCTAGATGTTGCGCGTTGATTCCTTCATGTATTTCTTGGAGAATCTCTGAAACTTTACTTTCCTCGACGCACCAGAGTAGAGGGATGGAGAATCTTCGACGATATAGCTTACCTTCGACTATGGCGTATGCACATGCCCGCCTCTTAATAATCCCAGCTTCTTTAGGGTTATCGGGCAGTATGCCCGTCATCAGGTATTCGTAAATTGGAGTCATCCAACAGTTTGCGTCCCCGATAACGTTCACCTCGGTGGTCGAAGTAGGTTTGTTGATGCTCGGATGGGTCAGTATCTCTTGGATCACTGATTTGTTCCCTCCTTTCTTCTTAGTGCTCGCTAGCTTGGAGAGCACGTCTGCTCGAGTGTTATGCTCGCGCGGGATGTGAGCCACCTCCGCGGAGACAAATTTCTTCAACTTTTCTTGCACCAAGGTTAGGTATTCAATGAGACTATCATTTTTGGCCTGAAATTCTCCCCTAACTTGTGATGCTACGAGCTGAGAGTCTGTAAAGATTTTGACTTCTTTTTCTCCAAGGTCTTCTGCAAGTCGAAGTCCTGCGAGGAATGCCTCATACTCGGCTTGGTTATTTGATGTTTTGAAAGATAGATCTAGTGAGACTTCTATCAAGATGCCCTCTTCGTTTTCAAGGATAATGCCTGCTCCGCTGCCCTTTGCACTGGAGGCTCCGTCGACGTAAATTGTCCATTTTTGGGAGCCATTGGTCAAGGATCCGGGGACTGTCATTTCTACTACGAAGTCGGCCAGTACCTGAGCTTTCAAGGCTTTTCTTCCTTCGTATCGAATGTTGAACTCGGATAGCTCGAGAGACCATCGGAGCATTCTCCCCGCCATGTCTGGCCGACTAAGGAGCTGTCTGATAGGCTGCTCAGTTCTTACCACAATTGTGTGGGCCAGGAAGTAATGGCGTAGTCTTCTGGCTGCAGTTATGAGGGCCAAGGCGACCTTTTCAATCTGTTGATATCTCATCTCGGGACCCTGAAGAGCTTTGCTCATGAAATAAATTGGTTTTTGTCCGTCGGGGGTCTCCCGTATGAGGACAACACTTACCGCTTCGCTGGCGATGGCCAGGTACAAGAAAAGTGTTTCCCCGTCGTCTGGTCGGGACAAGACCGGGGGTTGTGATAAAACTTGTTTTAGATGAAGGAGGGCTTGTTCGCATTCTTCACTCCATTCAAATGTTGCTTTCTGTCGAAGAAGTTTGAAAAATGGGAGCGCGTATTGGGCGGATTTAGCGACAAAACGAGATAGTGCAGTGAGCATCCCGTTAAGTGATTGTATTTACTTCTTTGAGTTCGGAGTGGGAATCTCGGAAAAGGCCTTACATTTGTCGGGATTCGCTTCAATTCCTCTCTCCGTAAGGTAAAAGCCGAGGAATTTCCCTGCTCGAACCCCGAAAGTGCACTTGTCGGGGTTGAATCTCATGCGACATTTCCTCGCTGTGTCGAACACCTTTTTAATGTGAGCAGCGTGGTCGACCTCTTCTGCGGATTTGACGATCATGTCGTCCATATATACTTCGAGCATGTCACCAATTTCTGCTCGGAAAACCTTGTTCATCATTCGTTGGTAGGTGGCGCCAGCATTCTTTAGACCAAAGGGCATTACATTATAATAGTAATTGCCCGACTCAGTCATAAAAGCTGTATGCTTTCTGTCGGCCTCATCCATGGGGATTTGGTTGTATCTCGAATAAGCGTCCATGAAAGACAACAGTTTAAATCCTGCAGAGTTGTCAACCAATCGGTCGATGTTAGGCAATGGGTAAGAGTCTTTCGGGCATGCCCGATTAAGATCTGTGTAGTCAATACACATCCTCCATTTTCCATTAGATTTTTTAACAAGTACAACATTGGACAACCAAGTGGTGTACTTGGCCTCCGAAATAAAGTTTGCCTCTAGGAGGTCTTTTACAGCTTTTTCAGCAGCCTGTATTTTTTCTGGAGACTGCCTATGCCTACGTTGAGCTACAGCCATAGCATTTGGATCTATGGTCAGCTGGTGACAAGCCACTTGAGGATCTAATCCGGGCATTTCTGAAGCGCTCCAAGCGAACAAATCTGCATTCTCTCAGAGACATGCCTTCAGCTGTCTCCTCGCCAGGTCGGGGAGTCCATGGTCGATCTTCACAGTTCACTTTGGGTCGTCGCCAAGAGGGATCAGCTCGAAATCTCCGTTTGGGATGGGGCGCGTTGGGTAGAGAGGCTGCCCGTTGACTTCAACTGGGAGGTCTTTGCCTGCAACTTCTTCCTGTTCCCCGGAGAACCTGCTATCAAGGTCGACCGTGCTGACCGGTAGTAGTGGAGCCTGTGCGACATCTGAAGCTGCCCTTTTGGGATGGACGCCACCGACGACACTTAGACCTTTGATCGCTGCATCAAAACATCTTCTAGTTGCTTCAATATCCCCGTGTAGGGTTACCACACGTCCTCGAGTCGTATAATACTTCATTTTTAGGTGGACAGTGGATGGTACAACTGTTATTTCAGCCAAAGTGGTTCTTCCTAAGATGCAGTTGTAGAGAGAAGGACAGTCGACCACTAGGAAACGCGTCTTCGCCTGTCGAGTTGTTTCACCTGCTCTGAATGTGACCAACAATTCTACATAACCTCGAGGTCTAGTAGACGCGCCGTTGAAGCCTTGTAGGTCGGATCCCACATATGGGGATAGGTGATGCTTTGTCAGTTGGAGAGTGTCGAAGAGGTGAGTGTACATGATGTCCACTGAGCTTCCCTGATCGACCAAAATCCGATGCACATCAAAGTTGGCCATTTGTGCCCGGATTAGGAGGGGTATATTGGCATTCGGGGATCCCCCTGGTAATTCCTCGAGATAGAAACTTATAGGGCATGATTTTCCACGAGATAAGCTGAGAGTTGGGTCTCGAGGAGTGGATGTCCTTAGTTCGTCGAACTTCCTCTTTATTGAACCGACGGTCACTCGTTCAGGGTCTCCGCCTGATATGACTAGGGCTTAGGGGAAATTTTCCCAGGTACTGCGAACACTTACTAGTTCTTCCGCCGGGAAGCTCTTCCACGTTTCGAACAGCTTCGGCATTGCTTACATTTCCTTGGAAACCGAAGTCTTTCGGTCGTGTGATGCTTAAGGCAACCTGCAGTTTTCCGGTGTCCGGATGGTTTGACTCCTCGGTATTTAGGGCTTCTTGGCCGGTGGGACGAGGAGCCTCATCTTGTTTGGCGTATTTTTTCAGGTAGCCTTCTTTTATTAGCGTTTCGATTGCGTCCTTAAGGTGGATGCAATCCTCAGTAACATGCCCGTGACTGCGATGGAACCGGCGGTACTTGGATTTATCAGTATTTGGTTTGGGAGCTATTGGTTTTGGGAAGCCGATTCCCCCTTTCACGAACTCTGAATTCGCACATTCACTGAAAATACGTGCACGAGACACGTTTAGTGGAGTGTACTCTTTGAAAAGACCGGCTGGTCCCCGAGATTCGCGGGATTCTTTACTCCGATTTTCCTTTTTCCTCTCCCTGCCTCGCTTCAATGGAGGGGAATCTTCTCTTCTCCTTTCCCCTCCTCACCTAGGTGTCAGGGAGTCTTCCCTGTTCCGGCTGCGGGGGCCTTCTCTGCTTCTTAGGTCAAGGGCAATCTGGGCTGCTTCTGCTTCCTCAAACTCAATGTGGGATTGAGCTCGTTCGAGGAAACCTTCGAAGCTGCGAGGACGGTGTAATCCGACAGATTCTGCGAACTTGGAACCAACCCGCAGTCCTTTGATGATGAGATATAATTTTATATGGTCGGTCGTATGGACCTCGACCGCTTCTTTGTTGAATCTCTCTATGTAGCTCCGGAGAGATTCTCTTTTTTCTTGGAAGATGGCCTCCAAGGAGGATATAGTTTTTGGATGTCTTCGAGAAGCTATAAAATGTTTCCTGAAACGTTCTCTTAGAGCTTTCCACGACGTTATTGATTCAGGTGCCAGGTTTTTATACCAAGCCATGGCCCCTTTCCGAAGAGTCGTGGGGAATAATCGACATTTGATAGCGCCGGAGACGTTTCTAAAGTCTAGAAGAGCCTCGAAGCTCTCGACATGGTCGTCCGGATCAGATGTTCCATCGTAAGTCCCCAAGGATGGAGGTCTCTCTAAGCCTTTGGGAATAGGAGCTTCAATTATTTGTCTGGATAAAGGAGTCCGGTAGTCGTCATCATCGCTGCCTCCCGGGGATACGGAAGGAGAATTATGACCATGAACATAGTGACGCTTCGGGGAGTTTTCCCTATGACCGCCTCTTGGCTCCTCGACATCAGGCTTACTCCTCTTAGTCTTCAAGGGACGAGTGGGCCCTTTTGGTGGCGGAGAGCGATGACGCTTTTGTGGATGCTCGGTCTGGTTACGTTCCAAACGTGGCCTGCGACCTCTATTTACTGGAGAGGGGCTGCGAGATCCCACTGGAGATTGTGGATGTCCGGGATAAGGAGGTGGTGGGTGTCTTCGCGGGGAAGTTCAACCACGGCCTCGTTCCAGCTTCTCGATCCGTAAGCTTTGGTTGAAGATCATTTGATTGGTCTGATTGACCAACGCAAACAAGGCAGCAGTGTTCGGATCTGCATTTGGTGGCGGATCCACAGGATGGTAGGTGGGTTGGACGATTACTTCCTGTCCATCTTGTTGAGCAGTCTCGTATTCCACCTCATCGGAAGATGGGGAGGCGGTGATTCCATTTTTGACATCATTCTCCACGACAGGCTGAAGAACATTGTTGTCGCCATGGGTGTTACCACCAAGTTGTGCGATGACATTATCAATAGCTTGATTTGCTGACGGGTTGGCCATTGCTGGTAGTTGAATGAGGAAACTTTGGTTTATCGCGAGGGAAAAACGGGGAAGCTTATGAATCTTCCCACATACGGCGCCACTGATCGTACCTGGATCAGACTGTTTGAAGGTGGCCAACGGCATCTGGAATAATTGCTACTTCAATGAAGTTGAAAGACAGCGGGGGGGTGTACCTATAGGACACTCCGATGCTTAAGTCAGTGAGTGCACAACAAATACAGAGAAAGATAGTGAGAGTAAGAAGTTATCTTATCCTGACCCTCTCAAGTGAGAGGGTATTTATAGAAGACCCCCAACGCGTGGCCAACGGTTACTTGCAGCGGGTGGGACCAGCGTGTGATCCGTTCCAAGTAACTGTCAGGGCTTACGTGTAGTAATAATGACCAGCTCGTGGTCAACACCCTAGTGTAACTGTCCCTTTAATGCCATTATTAGACGGTTACATGAAATGTATCTGTGTAGATAAGACCGTTGATGGGCTCCTCGGGGGGGAGAGTCTACAATGTCGAGGAGATGCGGTGGTCGCGGTTTGGACATGACTTAATGGAGGCGAACCATGTTTTTCGGGGACCCATGAGTCAACGGGGATCGGGAGTATTCTCGCGGGGAGAAGTTAATCTGTCGAGGAGGTCCATTTCATCAGGGTGTGATGTCTTCCTTTCCTGTTTGTCTTCAGATGCTCGACGCTGTCAAGGGGTCAGGTGCCCGGCATACCTTTGGCCCTGTGTATGGCAGTCATGTGTCATTCTCTAGGGCTTTATTGGGCTTCTTCAAGTTGCATGGATTGGGCCTGTTTGATTGTAGGAAACCACGGCCCAGTCCAGAACACAACGGAATATGTCTTCTCAGTTGAGGTAACACCAACCAACTCAAATAAAGGAAGTCTATACTTGTTGGTCTTGTAGGTAGAATCAAATATGAGCACTATCGAAAACATGTTGAACAACTTTATTGAATCCAGATGAGTCCAAAAAACATCTCTATTCATAACTCCAACGTCGCAAGTTCGGTACCGGGACACATAACTGTTATCATCCAATAGTTTCAACCGTTGTTGCATCTCAGTCCTATCCCCCTAATCGCCTTGTTAGTGAGGTACCGAATGTTATACACTTGCTTGATATTTGATATATTATCAGTTTGCTTCCTTTTTAATGTTGCAAGTATTTTTTTGGTTGAACAAGATTCAGGGTCATGTCACTAATACATTCTTCTCTTTCGGCTTGAGCCGACATACACTAGAATGACCAACTAATTTTAAGCACAATTCATGGTTATGCAAACCACAAATGACATTAAATCTCCATTTTTTGTTAGCCAACATGTAACCACGAAGCTTAAATGGACATTCACATTTTCTACTACTCGCGTCGTCTTTCTTTAATTTTTGGACAAGAGCTCGATAGCTTCCACTTCTTTCGCACAACAAAGTCATAAAAGCACTTCTTCTATCCGAGCCATTATCCGACCTTCTGATAACTACACAAAATCCAAGTTGAGAAGCCTCTATACAAATCCATTCGAGCATATTATCACGATTTTTAAACTCTTTCTTGTTATTAAATTTGTTGCCAACATCTATTGCCTTCACAACAACCCCTTCAACATTGGCTTCAACATCGTTCTGAGAAACTACTTGTTTTGGGAAATTATTTGGGTGCATCATATCTATTGGAAACAATACAAATAATGACAAAACATTAATTAATCTACCGCTGTAGAAGGGGATGGAATTTGAACACAGAAACACTCTCGAGATGTATCTCCGAAAAAGTTCATGTTCAACACGTTCTGGAGATACATCTCTGGTTACTGCGTAAGTTTTTTCAGGAAAGTTTCATGATTAATGTGAGCAATGTAGATGAGAATGAACAATCTTTACCTAAAATTTAATCTTATTTTACTCCCTGTGATATATTGAACCAAAAGGATGGAGATTTGGAGTGAAAAATGGGATTGAGAATGTAGGGTTTTTAGGGTGAGGGTTTGAGTTGAAATGAAGAATGGCAATAATGGGGGGACTGATCATGCAGCTTGAAACTATATCAGATATTTCTGGAGATACATCTCTGGAATAATCTGACATGCAAAGGTGACAGGAAAATTCAAATTGCCGCCCACATATTCTGGAGATATATCTCCGGAACATTCACTGAACTGATTAATTTTCATGTTTTCTACAAAACGTTCTGGAGATATAATTTTAGAATAAAACTTTACCATATGCATGGGGTGCCACTCAAAGTGGCCTTCCTTGAGTGTAAAAAGGGTGCGTCCGGAGATATATCTCCGGTACCTGGGGCCATAAGTGAAAATACACACGGTGGCTAAGAAACTCATGAGGTGCATTAAGAAATAGTCAAATTAAAATTAGGAAGGCCAAACAGATAACGAAAAATGGTCCACACTAATACAAATAACCAAAATGGTCCACACTAATACAAGTTGTCAACTAATTCTAGGGAATTATTTAACGTACCCTATAGATTACTTTCCTATCTTTGTGAAAAGTTAAAAGTCCTTCTAGATGTTGGAGATGCATCTTCAGATGCACCTCATGCACACACAACTCATTCGCTTTTTAGTCACACTTCAAATTTATGATTAAATTTATTTCAGAAATACATTTCTGGAGTAACTCTGAATATGTTTTTTCAGAACCTACATTAAATACAATAACATGATATTCAAGTCTTCCAGTGTGACAAATACGACAAATATGTAATATTGCACTCCATCCTACAGAAAATCAATTCTTTCTATGTTGTACTACCTAGATATAGTGATTGTATTTGACTGATAAAAAATTTAACTCACATCTCATAAAAATTGGTCTATATATAAATATATTTTGAAACTAAGAACCGACTAATTGTTAAGGAGATAAAACAAGAGCTTAATTATTTGATTCCAAAAAGTAACATTAAATTGTAGGCTATCAATGATATAAATAATTGTTACCATTACCCATACCACAATCTTTTAACATCACATAATACCTGTATGATTTAAAATATGTTTCTATATATTATTAATATGAAAGAAGCTATATAAAATTGGTGATGGTAGAAGAGGTAAGGTACATGTGGTAATGGTGGTAGAAGGAGTAAGGTATATGTCTAATGGCATTTTAGTTGGTTTAGAAAATGCATTTTTGGAGCCATTTTGAAAATGCATTTTTAGAATAAATTTAGTCATAAAATTGGAGCGTAACTAAAAAACAAATGAATTGTGTGTGTTTGAGGTACGTTTAGAGATGAATCTCCAAAATCTAAAAGACATTTTCTTATTTTTATTAGATGATTTTTTAGCACATAGGCCAGTGTTAGTAATTCCCTAGTTTTATCATACAAACCCATTAACATTATAACCTCTTTTAGTCACTATAATTCTCTTCTCTAAATATATGGAACAAAACAAAAGTCTAATAATATTCAAACAATTTGACTATTTATTTTTAATTTGTCAAGAAAAGATGGAGAAGTTATTGAGTGCTTTAGTTATTGTTTTAAATTGCGGTTTTACAATAATTATTAATTTGTATCCAGACGGGCATTTTTGTGTTCTTTTGTCCACTTTTTTTTGTTGCATTACCGTATGTAAAATATAAATAGTGATCTGTTTTATAATTTTTTTTCATTTAATACTAATAATTTATTTAATAAATGCATGAAAACACAAAAAATGTTTTATGCTTTAACTTTAATTTTAACATAAATGAATCTTACATAAAAGGAAGGTCAAACATGAAATTTGAATTAGAAACATTGTGAAAGCATTTAAAAAATATGACTTTTAATGACGTAGTAGAATTTCTTGTTAGAAGTAACTCATATTCAGTAGTGATATTAGTTTTGTTAATTTTAACCTAGCTAGTATAGGTTAGCATTTTGCCTACGTAGCATTATTGTTTGTGTATCTAAACTAGTGTAGTTGTCAACAGTGTAGTGGTGTAACCATTAACTATAACCGTTTTGCAAGAGTAGTGGAAGTTTGTTTCTCTCTCTCTCTCTCTCTCTCTCTCTCTCTCTCTCTCTCTCTCTGTCTCTCTTCTCTCTCTTCTTCCATCTTCATTTCTTCATCTTGTGCACCAACAATTGGTATTAGAGTCTGGTTCGGATCCATGGGGAAACACAGGGACAAACACGTGAATGGTGGGCCGTTGTGTGATTGATTTTGTTTCTTAAATTCGTGTTGAATTTTTTATCAGAATCGTAACAGAATCACATTTATTGATTCTGCGGGAATGGAAAACACTAGTGTTCGGTGAGATCTGAGTGAATTGCACAAGGTTGAAGATGAACAGAAACTGTAATCTGAGTACTAAGCTTCTAGTATTTGATGGTAAGAATTGAAATCGGTGGATGATTCAGATGCGTGTGATATTTACCGCTCAAGATGTTCTTGCAATGGACACACAAAGGAATGCTCATCGTGATCTGAGGAAGAAGGATGGGAAGGCGTTGTTCTACATCCATCAGTGTGTGGATGTGAACGTGTTTGAGAAAATTGTTGATTCGACGACGGCGAAGGCTGTGTGGGAAACACTATTATGGTGTTACGGCAGTGATGCATCATTGAAGAAGGTGAAGCTTCAGTCTATACGTAAGTAGTATGAGAATCTCAGCATGAAGAACAATGAGAAGATACCTTACTACATCTCCAGAGTGATTTTGAACACAAATGAGATGAAGTCGTGTGGAAAAACTCTCTTTAAAGAAAGGATCATTAAAAAGGTACTTAAATCTCTTACTCTATAGTTTGATTACATTGTGGTAGCAATTGAACATTCTAAGGATCTTAGCACCATGAGAATTGAAGAGCTACAAAGTAGTCTAGAGACACAAGAGTTGCGTCTGACTGAGAGAAACTCTAAAATGGAGGTAAAGCACCAGGCTCTGAAAGCAGCTTCTGGTAAGAAATATCAGAAGCAGTCTTGGTCAGAATCCAGGTAGAAATATGATGGTGATCAGAAGTCAGAAACCTCAATTATGAAAGGCAAAAGAGTACTCATAAGGGGAAGGAGATGTACGACAAGAGGAAGGTTCAGTGCTACTGTTGTAAGAAGTTTGACCACTTTGCTGCTGATTGTTAGTTAAACAAGGAAAGGAAATCAAAAGAAGCAAACATAGCTAGAGGATATTTTGATGATGAATCATTGTTATTGATGACTTATGAGTTTAATAGCGCGTCTTTAGAAGACTGGTGGTACATGGACACGGGTTGTTTAAATCACCTTATTGGAAATAAGAAATGGCTGGTTGAGTTTGACTCTAGTAAGAGGACCAAGATCATATGTGTTGATGATAAGTATTTGAATGTTGGAGGAATGGGAAATGTCAAAGCAGTTCTAGATAATGGTAAAACTGCATTTATTTAGAATGTATGGTATGTTCCTGGCATGAAAAGCAATCTGATGAGTGTAGGTTAATTAATTGAGAAAGGATTTTCAGTTACCATGAAGGACAATATTTTGAAGCTATATGAATGTAATCATAAGCTAATTATGAAGTCAGAACAAGGAAGGAATAGAACATTCAAAGTGAATGTTAAAACTGCAGATTTTGAATGCCTTAGTGCAACAAGTGTTATGAAGGAAACTGAGTTATGGCACAAAAGATTTGGTCATTTGAACTTCAGAAGCTTGGGGCATTTGAACTCAAAGAAGTTGGTACATGGAATTCATGCAATTAAGAAGCTAGAGAAGTCATGCAATTTGTGCATGAGAAGGAAGCAACCAAGACTTCCATTTGCATTTGAAATGCCTCCAAGAGCAAAGCATGCTTTAGGTGTGGTATGTTCAAATGTGTGTGGACCATTTCCAATAACTTTACTTAGAGGGAATAAATACTTTGCGTCATTTATGGATGAGTTCATAAGGATGACGTGGATATCCCTTATAAATTTCAAATTCCTGAATTTAAGAAGTTCATAATCAAGGATGAGAATCTGAGTGGTCAGACTCTAAAGATTCTCAGAACTGATGGTGGAGATGGGTACAACTCTACAGAGTTCAGAAAGTTCTATAAGGAGAATGGAATTGAGGATGAGGTTACTGCTCCATACACTCCTCAACACAAATGGTATTGCTAAAAGAAGGAACCGAACTTTGCATGATATGGCAAGGAGCATGCTGAAGGAGAAGAAGATCCCTCGCACCTTTTAGGGAGAAACCGTTGCCACTGCAGCATATGTGCTCAACAGGTGTTCAACCAAGAAGCTGAAGGAAATTGTTCCTTTAGAAAAGTAAACTAGAGATAAGCAAAGTGTGATCCATCTGAAGGTGTTTGGTTCTATTTGTTACAAACATATTCTAGATGCTAAGAGAAGAAAGTTAAATGACAGAAGCAGAGTCATGTTGCTTGTAGGGTACCACAGTACAAGTGCTTATAAGCTCTACTGTCCTGTCACTAACAAGGTTGAATTTAAAAGAGGTGTCATTGTGAAGTAATCAAAAGCGTGGGATTGGAACAAGTCTCAATCCAACTTTGGTGCGGTGTTAACACCTGGGTTAACTTCTAAAGATACTTCAGAATCCGAAGGTTCTGAAAAGAAGTCAGAATCATAAGATGATTCTAAAGATGACTCAGAAGGTGAAGAAGACTCTGAAGGTGAGTCAGATTCTAAAGGCGAGTCTGACTTTGCAGGTGAATATGATTCTGATTCTGATTATGATGGTGATTCAGACTCTAGTGGAGATCTCGACTCTGGGAATATTCCAGACTCTAAAGGTGGTCATGCCTCTGAAGGTGGTACTTCTGGGGTTCCAGTATCTGATACTGTTCCAGCGTCCGAATAAGATTTTGAACAAGTTTAGAGACCACAAAGAATAAAAAAACATTCTAAGAAGATTTGCAGAGTTTGACATGTGCAAGATAGTGAGATAGACTCTAAATGGGAAGCCATTCAGTGTGCCATGTTAGTAGACTTTGAACCAGTGAGTACAAAAGAAGCGCTCAAGAAGAAAGTGTGGCTGAAGGCCATGAAAGAAGAACTTGAGGCTATAGAAATAAACAAGACTTTAGAGTTGAATAAGCTTCCAAAGAACAAGAAAGCCATCAGTGTTAGATGGGTTTTCAAGGTGAAACTGAAGCCAGATGGATCAATTTACAAACACAAAGCAAGGTTAGCAGCAAGAGGTTTTCTTCAGAAACCCGGGTTAGATTACCTTGAGGTGTTTGCTCCTATACAGAGACACAAGACAATCATACCGGTGATTGCGATAGCTGCTAACAGGAATTGGCCTCTGATGCATTTAGATGTGAAATATGCATTTCTTAATGGTCCATTACAAGAAGAGGTATACATGTCACAACCTCTTGTATTTATGAAAAAGAAACAGGAAGGGATGGTGTACATATTACATAAACTGTTGTATGGAATGAAATAAGCTCCTAGAGCCTAGGATCTGAAAATTGAATCATTTTTCAAGCTCCAAGGATTCAGAAAGTGTAAGATGGAGTATGGCATTTATGTTCAGCATACTTCTGAAGGCAATATGATTCTAGTGTGTCTCTATCTTGATGACATATTGCTAACAGGGAGTTGTGAACATGAGATAGCTAATTTTAAGAAGGTGCTTATGAATGAGTTTGAGATGACTGATATAGGAAATATAATAAATTTTTTAGGGATGGGGATTATGTACTCTGAGAAGGGTATCATTTTGCATCAGCTCAAGTATGAACTTGAGCTTCTGAAGAGATTTAAGCTACTAAATTGTAAGGCCGAGGTCACGCCTTCAAAAACAAATCACAATTTTGATTCTGATCCTGAGGGTGATGATGTAGATGTAACAACTTTCAAGCAATTGGTAGGCTCTCTGAGGTATTTTTCTAATACCAGACCTGATATTTGCTATGCACTCGGAATGGTTAGTAGGTTTATGAGTAAACCAAAGTGGTCTCATTACCAGCTGCTGTCAGAATTCTGAGGTATATTAAGGGGACTCTGAAGTATGGAATGTTGTTCCCTTCTAGTGAAAAGGATAATTCAGAGTTGATGAGTTACTCAGACTCTGATTGGTGTAGAGATAGAGTTGACAGAAGAAGTATTTCTGGATATTTGTTTAAGTATCCAGGAGGTCCTATTTCTTGGTGTTCCAAGAAGCAACCAGTTGTTGCTTTGTCAACCTATGAAGTTGAGTATATTGCAGGTGTTGTGGCTACATGTTAAGCTGTTTGGCTTCTGAATTTACTGCAGGATCTGAAGATCAAGGAAAACAAGCCTCTAAAACTGATGATTGATAACAAGTCTGTTATCAATCTTGCCAAGAACCCAGTTTTGCATGGGAGAAGCAATTATATTGAGACTAAGTATCACTTTTTGAGAATTCATGTTTAAAAGGGAGTGCTAAAAGTTATGCATTGTAGCACCTTGAAGTAGCTGGCAGATGTTTTGACGAAAGCGATCAAGACTGATTAGTTTCTCCACTTGAGGGATGGAATTGGTGTTGTTAGTTTTGATTAGCTGAATATGAATTAAGGGATGATGTTAGAAGTAATTTATATTCAGTAGTGGTATTCGTTTTGTTAAGCTTAACCTAGCTAGTATAGGTTAGCAATTTGCTTACGTGTCATTATTGTTTGTTTATATAAACTAGTGTAGCTATCAATAGTGTAGTGGTGTAACCATTCACTATAACTATTTTGCAAGAGTAGTGGAAGTTTGTTATTCTCTCTCTTCTCTCTCTTCTTCCATCTTCATCTTCTTCATCTTGTGCGCCAACATTTCTATCATGTCAAAGAATACTGCATTTTGTTGCCACTACAAAATCATTCTTCATTGGTTAATGGAGAATGCGGTTTTGTTCACAATATTTTAAATAATTCGTTTTCGACATTGTTGCAGTGAGAATCGGATATCAAGCTATTAATTAACTTGAATCACACATCTCGAAGTTCACCACCGAGCTTTGATTTATCCAAAGGAAAGAGTAAAGATAGAAGAAAAACCCTAAGTACGCTATGTGAAGACACAACTAAGAGATCTAAGGTTCGGAGGTTGGTTATATCTAGGGAAGGTGTTAGCATCCTAGATATTTGTAGTACTCTACATGAACCTCTTGTTTGTATTTGTGCTATGATTGCTTGCTAAGGGAAATCTGCTAAGGGTAAGGGCAAAGATCTATTGTGAAGACCAAGGTACTAAAGGTAAAGACCTAAGGGTATATACACTAAGTATGTTCGCCAAGACATCACATCCCATGCCTACGTATCCTAATAAGGATGGAATCAGAGCATTCGTAGTTCACCTCAATGAGGGGTGAGGAACCATTGACTATGGTTAAAATTCCAAGGGGAATGAGTATGACACTCACATAGAGTTGAAGAACTCTCTAAGTCTAAGTTGAAAGGGGGAAGTGAATACTCATGATGATGAGAATCACATAGAGTTTGAGAACTCTATCCTAATTCTAAGTAAAGGGGTGAATGGTTCTAATAAGGCCAAGGGGGAAAGGAACATCATTATGATGATGCTCACATAGAGTTGAAGAACTCTAGGCGAATCCTAAGTTGTGGGGTAAGTGGCTCAAGGAGGGAAGTAAACAACTATGATGATAGTGTTTACAAGAGGGGGGAACCTAACTAGGTCAAGGGAGGAAGTGGCTCTAATGAGGTCAAGGGAAATGAATGGCTCTAATGAGGCCAAGGGGGAAATGGCTCTAATGAGACCTAGAGGTAATGAGCTATCTATGACATTAAAGTCAATAGAGAGACTTTCCTTTGGAAGGAGGGGAACAAAGAGGGTTAAGGAGGAGAGCTAACAAGCTAGCCTCACTAAAGGGGAATAACTTAATGAAGTTAACAATGATATTCACATGAATTTAAAGATGGTAATAAACACACAAATATAACACATGAATAAGGATGGTGAATGTAATGACATTCAAGGCAAGTATCTTAAAGAAGTATACAAGTATTATGTAAGCACACAAGAATCATTCATTAATGAATAAAGGAAGTACCTAAAGGGAGCATGACATAAGTCTAAGCATCTTAAACAAGTAGGTGATGACCTACAAAAGGGAATGTCTTTGACCTAATCTTTGTGTCAAAAGGGAAAATATCATTTATGTTATCCTAAAGTTCACTTTTATGAAAGGGAAGTCTGAGCACAAATGATATGGTATAACCTAAGTGGATGATTTGTATCTACACTAATGATGTCACATAGACATGAAGGGGAGCCCTAATTTGAAGGTAAAGACCTATATGGGGGTGACAAAAGTTCATACATCTAAAGGTAAAAACACAATTACAAGTGCACTTTAAGCAAGTCATACAACTATGTATAAGTCTTAAGACAATGGGAAATGGTCTTAGTATGTTAAAACAAAACTACACAAGTCCTAAAAGATGAGGGGCATCAAAGGTTAAAACCCTAACAAGTCAAAACTATTCTAAGTTACCTTAAAAGAAAACCTATATTTCACATGTAAATAAAAGCCCTAAAAATAAACATTTTTGGATATTTTTAAATGTCATAACAAAATAGGTAAGAAGATTAGAAAGATGCAAAAATAATGGACCAAAAATTATGAAATATGAGTGAGTTATGAAATGGAGAAGTTTGTGAAGAAAGCATAAAAAACCGAGTGATAAAAATAAGGAAATGACTTAGATAGGTGTTGAACCCATGCACCCAGCCTCACAACCTAAAAGGTTTACCAACCCTACCAGCGCGTGTATTGTGACAAGGAAATGGTTCAAGGATAATATATGTGAAGCCTAGTTCATTTCAGAAAATAAAACAAAAGACTGGGGCGAGGGGGATTCGAACCCCAGTCTTTTCGCTTGGCAAACAAACACACAAACCTCCATTGACCAGCGGTGCTCTGCCCACATCCGTTAATAATACCAACACTAATAATATATATCTTATACACACATGACAATGGCCAACTCAACGCCATGTCATGCCAACTCACCTCCACATCAGCCTTTCTCCTTCTTTTCTTTTTCTTTCTTTCTCTCTCGCTCGTGCCCTAAACAAACTTATTCCCAGATTTACCACACAACATAACTCACTCATCTCTCAATCATTTTCCATCTTGTAAAGACCAATGTTGAAGCATTTCTTGCAAGGAACCCAGAGGTCACATTATTTTATTCTAACACTAAACGTACACCTCACAAAACTAACCCTAACAGTGCAACATCACAAAACAAAACTTGAACCAAACAACACATACGTTTACATCATACAACAGCGCCTTGCACAATACACATCAATTAAGTACAAGTATAACGACAAAAGTCGACAACCGACACTATTCCCGACTTTCCGACATAATTAAATCGGCTAACAATTTTGAAATCATCTTAATAAGACAGTACAGCTCAATAGCTACGCAACGATACCAAGAATGTAAAAATCGGATAAACGGATCAAAAGTTACGAACGAAAACGAAAAACGATATTTTGAAAAGTCACATTTTGCAAAAGTCCTGTCCATACGCGTACCACCATGAGCTATACACGTATGAGCAGAGACTCATTTTTCCCAAAGTTCACGTGTAAATGTCCGTACGCATAATGCCCAAGCCGTACGCGTACTGCCCCAAAATGCTACGTGTATCCTACGCAAATGGGCAGATGGCCGAGAAAACAAGCACCCCATACGCGTATTGGCCCTATGGCTCGCCCACCATACGCGTATTGCCAAGGTTCATACGCGTATGAACATGCACCATACGCGTATGACCTGGAAATCTCAGAAAAATTTCTGCAGAACGTGGTTCTGCGTTTTCCACTCAAAAATCCTCCAATTTTCACCTACACCCAGAAAAATTACCAATACACTTACCAACAACATGCATCTATCATATACCAACACTAATGAACACTAACAACATAGTTTTCAACACATTTAATCAATTTCTAATCGATTTTACCAAAAATGGGTTTACTAAAATATTTCCATTTCAATCCAACAAACATCACAAATATACATACATAATCATACACAAGTATACAATAATTGAGTTTCGCACCCTTACCCGATTAAATCGATACTAGAAGTTGATTTCTCTTGATTTTTCCAAGTTTTCCACTATTTCTCTTCTTCTTCTCTTTTCTCTCCTTTTTCTTTCTTTTCCTTTTCTTTCTTTCTCTTTTTCCCTCTACTATTTTCTATTTTTCTTACTTAATCAAAATTATCCTAAAATGACCAAAATACCCCCACACTCAAACATCTCACAAACGATCCCAAAACCCGATAAAATATCACAACATTGAAAAATAACATATTTTTAGATAAAAGTCGAAAATAAAATAAAATAATAATATAATAATCAAACGACTCGATTAAATAAAACGCACACGAAAACTGGGTTGTTACAACTCTCCCCCACTTAGAAATTTTCGTCCTCGAAAATATACCTGAGACGAACAAATCTGGATACGACTCCCACATCCGACTCTCCAACTCCCAAGTCAAATTGCCCTTAGGAGCGCCGCCCCACGCCACTTTCACAAGTGCAATATCCTTGCCTCTCAACCTCTTCACCTCGCAATCCAAAACCCTAACTGGTAATGCCTCAACTGTAAGGTTATCCCTTACTTCAACCTTATCCATCGGAATCACATGCGACGGATCCGGAACATACTTCCGAAGCTGTGAAACATGAAACACATCGTGCAAATTCGACAGATTCGGCGGCAACGCCACCCTATACGCCACAGCACCCACTCTCGCGGATATCTGGTAAGAACCAATAAACCGAGAAGTAAGTTTCTTCGATTTCAATGCACGACCCACACCTGTTACCGGCGTAACTCTCAAAAATACATGATCACCCTCTTGAAACTCAAGATCCTTCCGTCTCCGATCATGATAACTCTTTTGCCTACTCTGAGAAGCTTTCATCTTCTCACGAATAAACTTCACTTTCTCTGTCGTCTGTTGCACCAATTCTGGTCCAACCACCGTTCTCTCACCAGATTCGTGCCAACACAAAGGTGTTCGACGCCTTCGTCCATATAGTGCTTCAAACGGTGCCATTCCAATACTAGAATGGAAACTGTTATTATACGTAAACTCAATCAATGCAAGATAACTATCCCACGCACCACCTTGTTCCAAAACACACGCTCTCAACAAATCCTCCAAAGACTGAATCGTCCTCTCCGTCTGACCATCCGTCTGCGGATGATAAGCCGAACTCAATCTCAATCTAGAACCCAAAGCCTTCTGTAAACTTTCCCAAAATCTCGAAGTAAATCTAGGATCTCGATCAGAAACAATACTCAATGGAACTCCATGTAACTTCACAATCACACTGATGTAAATCTCCGCTAACCGCTCCAAAGTAAAACTGATGTCAATCGGAATAAAATGAACCGATTTAGTCAGTCTATCAACAATCACCCAAATAGAATTATGCCCTCGCTGAGTATTCGGTAACCCTGTTACAAAATCCATGGAAATACTATCCCATTTCCATTCCGGGATATCCAATGGTTGCAACAAACCACTAGGCCTCAGATGTTCCACCTTCGATTTCTGACAAGTCAAACATGCATAAACAAACTGAGCCACATCTCTTTTCAATCCAGACCACCAGAAAATCTTCTTCAAATCTTGGTACATCTTATTCGCTCCCGGATGTATACTCAAATTACTCCGGTGTCCTTCCTCCAAAATCATCCTTTTCAACTCCGCATCATCTGGAATACAAATCCTACCTCGGAATCTCAAAACACCATTAATATCCACTTGAAAATCACTATTCGCATCTTTTCCTCCAACCAACATCAAATCCACAAATTTCACATCCAGCTTTTGCTTCTCACTAACCGTCATCAGAAAATCATTAGTAATTGTTAGCATACCAAGCCTAACGCTATCCGACGTCACTTCACAAACCAAACTCAAATCTCTAAACGATTCCAAAAGTTCCCACTCCTTAGCCATTAAAGCGGACATATGTAACGATTTCCGGCTCAATGCATCGGCTACCACGTTAGCTTTACCAAGATGGTAATTTAAGCCAAAGTCGTAGTCCTTCAAGAATTCTAACCATCTACGTTGCCTCATATTTAGCTCTTTCTGATCAAACAAATATTTCAAACTTTTATGATCACTAAAGACTTCAAACCTTGCACCGTAGAGATAATGCCTCCAAATCTTCAACACAAACACCACAGCCGCTAACTCAAGATCATGAGTAGGATAATTCTTCTCGTGAACTCTTAACTGCCTTGAAGCATAAGCCACCACCTTACCTTCCTGCATCAGAACACCACCTAGACCAATCAAAGAAGCATCACAATAAACCACAAATGGCTCACTAGGATTCGGCAGAATCAAAATCGGAGCTGTCGTCAATCTTCTCTTCAGCTCATTAAAACTCTCTTCACACCGAATATCCCAAATGAATGCTTGCCCTTTACAAGTCAACTGGGTCAAAGGAAGTGCTAGTTTAGAAAAACCCTCAATGAACCTTCGATAATAACCAGCCAAACCCAAAAAGCTTCGAATTTCAGTAACAGTTCTCGGAGCCTCCCATTGTAGAACTGCTTCTACTTTAGATGGATCCACAACAATACCATTACCTGAAATTACGTGTCCAAGAAAACTTACTTCCGATAACCAGAATTCACACTTGGACAATTTGGCAAAAAGCCTACTCTCCTTCAAAACCTGCAAAACAATACGCAAATGTTCTGCATGCTTCTCCCTAGACTTAGAATAAATTAAGATATCATCAATAAACACCACGACAAAACGATCCAGATGCTCGTGAAAAATACGATTCATGTATTCCATAAACACACCCGGCGCATTAGAAACCCCGAACGGCATCACAGAATATTCGTAATGACCATATCGTGTCCTAAAAGCTGTTTTCTGAATGTCTTCCTCCTTCACCCTTATCTGATGATACCCCGACCTCAAGTCAATCTTACTGAACACACACGCACCAACCAACTGATCCATCAGATCATCAATCCTTGGAAGAGGATACTTATTCTTGATCGTCACCTTATTCAACTGGCGATAGTCAATACATAACCTCATATTTCCATCCTTCTTTTTCACCAATAAAACTGGAGCACCCCAAGGAGAAACACTTGGTCTCACGAACCTCTTTTCCAACAACTCATTCAACTGTTTCTTTAACTCCACTAACTCTGATGACAACATACGATAAGGTGCCATAGAAACAGGTCTAGTACCAGGAACTAGATCTATAGAAAACTCCACCTCTCTCTCCGGCGGCAAGTCCGCAATATCCTCAGGAAACACTTCCGGAAATTCACACACAACCGAAAACACCTCAAGTGAAACTTGACTATCCACAGTTAAAGATGCAAACAATCCAAACAACTGAGCTTCCTCTGCCAAAAGTTTCTTCAACTCTTTGGTAGATAAGAAACTCGAGTCTTCGTCTTCCTCAAGAGAAGGAAACCTTACCAGCTTATGATAACAATCAATATGAACCCTATTGAATTGCAACCAATTCATACCCAAAACCACATCTAAACCCTCCAACGGCAAACACACTAAATCCATCTCAAAGTCTTTACCATAAATGGTCAAAGGACATCTTAGACAAACCAAAGACGTAGTTACTGACCCCATTGCTGGAGTATCAATAACCATTCCACCACCCATCACAGACAACACAAGATTCAAATGCTTCGCGCACTCAGACGAAATAAACGAATGAGTCGCTCCAGTATCAATAATAGCAATCAAAGGAGTACTATTAATAAAACAAGTACCTCGAATCAGACGATCTGCACTCGAAGTCTGAGTCCCCGATAATGCAAACACTTTTCCACCAGCTGGAGCTTGTTTCGGTTTCGGACACTTGGTACTAATATGACCCGGTTCACCACAGTTGTAACACTTCACCACATTCTTCCTTGCACAATCAGTAGCAACATGTCCTACTCCTCCACAATTAGTACACTTCCTCAAATCTTTCCTGCACTCAAACTGACGATGCCCCAACTCACCACATTTATAACACCTCATAGGACCAGACATTCCTCCTCCACCTGACCTTTTCTCAAAATTCCCTCTCTGTTTACCTTTATCAGCTGGTGTCACATACGGACCACCACGGAACTGTTGTTTCCCTTTCCTCTCGCTCACACTCTTGTAATGAGTAGAACGAGCCTTACTGTCCTCTTCATAAATCCTGCAACAATCTACCAAATCAGAAAACCTCCGAATCCTCTGATATCCAATCGCCTGCTTTATCTTAGGACGCAAGCCATTCTCAAACTTCACACACTTAGAGAATTCAGCAGTAGCCTCAGCATAATGAGGATAAAACTGCACAAGTTCCACAAACTTAGCAGTATAATCGACAACAGACATATTACCTTGCTTTAGCTCCAGAAACTCAATTTCCTTCTTTCCCCTCACATTTTCAGGAAAATACCTCCTCAAGAACTCCCGGCTAAAAACTTCCCAAGTAATTTCTTCCTCTTCTGCAGCTTCCAACACACGTCGAGTACTAACCCACCAATCATCAGCTTCTTCCAATAACATGTGAGTACCTAGTCTCACCTTCTGATCTTCATCACAATCCATCACTCGGAAAATCCTTTCGATCTCTTTCAGCCAAATCTGAGCACCATCCGGATCATATCTTCCTTTGAAGACAGGCGGTTTGTTCTTCCTGAACTCATCATTACCCGCAGCATTAGGTGCACCCTGCACAGCACGAGCCATAGCTTGCATAGCCGCAGCCAAAGCAACATCATTCCTACCAGCCATATTCTATTCATTTCCAATAACAGAAACTATGGTTAAACAAACAGCTCATCCAACCACAACGACCAACAAGGACTGACACAACTGACACGGACTGACACAAACTGGCTCTGATACCACTTAATGTAACACCCCCCATCTATACCCCCAATTAATAAAAAGCAGTAAAAGAAAATTCGAAATTTCGTCAGAGTATATTTAAATTATCATGGCATAGACCAGGAGGGTCGCATCAATTTGAAAACAATACATACAACACTTGCCCATAAAGATATGCAACAGTGGGGTAGCAATCAACAGAGGAACTTAGTTCCTTACACCCATATCTCAGATTTTAGAATAAAAGCGAAAAATCTAAAACTGAATAACATACATATATATATATCATGAAAAGTAGGTCATACATCAAGTTGTACATGCACAAGCCAAAAGATATACATATACATAATATACAATTATCACAAAAGGCCTCCCTAACTACCCGGTGTCACATATCAGAGCCGACCGACAAAAGAATGAAGACGCAAAGCTTCACAAAAATACCTCCAGCAACTCTAATCTGCAATGCCTCATAGAGCATTATAAAACAGCAGAAGGGTGAGAAAAACAACCATAATATAATTGCATATAATTATATAAAACACAAAAATACACAATTATACGATTCTCACCACAACTCACGCCATAATTTAAACACAAGACATTACAAGACACAATACATATTTCCATCACCAACACATATCCATATATCAATTAGTCCACAAAT
Organism: Lathyrus tuberosus; assembly: GCA_022829125.1. NCBI lineage: Eukaryota > Viridiplantae > Streptophyta > Magnoliopsida > Fabales > Fabaceae > Lathyrus > Lathyrus tuberosus. Next base: position 740,565 of record JALAZF010000617.1, on the reverse strand, counting down.
CCACACATAACCAACCATAAATGATTTATGCAAATGCAAGAGACCGACACAACGACTCTATGCATATGCACATGCGGTACCGACTTCCATTGTTTCTCATCACTAGTTCACTCAGGAACTCTGCTGGAACCATCGCTCGTTACATCACTGTAACTCCCCGTCGGGCCTACGATGTTCCCCACCGCTCACACCCCACACGGGCACACGGTGTTTATGGATCGCTCACACCCCACACGGGCACACGACCCGATCGCTCACACCCCACATGGGCACACGATCGTCTATAATCATCGCTCACACCCCACATGGGCACACGAAGTTATAGCGAATTCCCTCTGGAATCCAAACCGTCTCTCAGGACGTCTCAACAATGCATATCACGATGCTTGGCATACAATGACTCATGACATTTAATATGCACACAGGAAATCATTCATTTACATCGACAAAAATTACACTTTGCACTTATGCCCAAAACAATGCATTTAATTTCCATACGGCCACAAATCATCACAACATCATCTAAACACATACGTTTACATCATACAACAGCGCCTTGCACAATACACATCAATTACGTACAAGAATAACGACAAAAGTCGACAACCGACACTATTCCCGACTTTCCGACATAATTAAATCGGCTAACAATTTCGAAATCATCTTAATAAGACAGTACAGCTCAATAGCTACGCAACGATACCAAGAATGTAAAAATCGGATAAACGGATCAAAAGTTACGAACGAAAACGAAAAACGATATTTTGAAAAGTCACATTTTGCAAAAGTCCTGTCCATACGCGTACCACCATGAGCCATACGCGTATGAGCAGAGACTCATTTTTCCCAAAGTTCACGTGTAAATGTCCGTACGCGTAATGCCCAAGCCGTACGCGCACTTCCCCAAAATGCTACGTGTATCCTACGCAAATGGGCAGATGGCCGAGAAAACAAGCACCCCATACGCGTATTGGCCCTATGGCTCGCCCACCATACGCGTATTGCCAAGGTTCATACGCGTATGAACATGCACCATACGCGTATGACCTGGAAATCTCAGAAAAATTTCTGCAGAACGTGGTTCAGCGTTTTCCACTCAAAAATCCTCCAATTTTCACCTACACCCAGAAAAATTACCAATACACTTACCAACAACATGCATCTATCATATACCAACACTAATGAACACTAACAACATAGTTTTCAACACATTTAATCAATTTCTAATCGATTTTACCAAAAATGGGTTTACTAAAATATTTCCATTTCAATCCAACAAACATCACAAATATACATACATAATCATACACAAGTATACAATAATTGAGTTTCGCACCCTTACCCGATTAAATCGATACTAGAAGTTGATTTCTCTTGATTTTTCCAAGTTTTCCACTATTTCTCTTCTTCTTCTCTTTTCTCTCCTTTTTCTTTCTTTTCCTTTTCTTTCTTTCTCTTTTTCCCTCTACTATTTTCTATTTTTCTTACTTAATCAAAATTATCCTAAAATGACCAAAATACCCCCACACTCAAACATCTCACAAACGATCCCAAAACCCGATAAAATATCACAACATTGAAAAATAACATATTTTCAGATAAAAGTCGAAAATAAAATAAAATAAAAATATAATAATCAAACGACTCGATTAAATAAAACGCACACGAAAACTGGGTTGTTACAACTCTCCCCCACTTAGAAATTTTCGTCCTTGAAAATATACCTGAGACAAACAAATCTGGATACGACTCCCGCATCCGACTCTCCAACTCCCAAGTCAAATTGCCCTCAGCAGCGCCGCCCCACGCCACTTTCACAAGTGCAATATCCTTGCCTCTCAACCTCTTCACCTCGCGATCCAAAACCCTAACTGGTAATGCCTCAACTGTAAGGTTATCCCTTACTTCAACCTTATCCATCGGAATCACATGTGACGGATCCGAAACATACTTCCGAAGCTGTGAAACATGAAACACATCGTGCAAATTCGACAGATTCGGCGGCAACGCCACCCTATACGCCACAACACCCACTCTCGCGGATATCTGGTAAGGACCAATAAACCGAGAAGTAAGTTTCTTCGATTTCAATGCACGACCCACACCTGTTACCGGCGTAACCCTCAAAAATACATGATCACCCTCTTGAAACTCAAGATCCTTCCGTCTCCGATCATGATAACTCTTTTGCCTACTCTGAGAAGCTTTCATCTTCTCACGAATAAACTTCACTTTCTCTGTCGTCTGTTGCACCAATTCTGGTCCAACCACCGTTCTCTCACCAGATTCGTGCCAACACAAAGGTGTTCGACACCTTCGTCCATATAGTGCTTCAAATGGTGCCATTCCAATACTAGAATGGAAACTGTTATTATACGTAAACTCAATCAATGCAAGATAACTATCCCACGCACCACCTTGTTCCAAAACACACGCCCTCAACAAATCCTCCAAAGACTGAATCGTCCTCTCCGTCTGACCATCAGTCTGCGGATGATAAGCCGAACTCAATCTCAATCTAGAACCCAAAGCCTTCTGTAAACTTTCCCAAAATCTCGAAGTAAATCTAGGATCTCGATCAGAAACAATACTCAATGGAACTCCATGTAACTTCACAATCACACTGATGTAAATCTCCGCTAACCGCTCCAAAGTAAAACTGATGTCAATCGGAATAAAATGAGCCGATTTAGTCAGTCTATCAATAATCACCCAAATAGAATTATGCCCTCGCTGAGTATTCGGTAACCCTGTTACAAAATCCATGGAAATACTATCCCATTTCCATTCCGGGATATCCAATGGTTGCAACAAACCACTAGGCCTCAGATGTTCCACCTTCGATTTCTGACAAGTCAAACATGCATAAACAAACTGAGCCACATCTCTTTTCAATCCAGACCACCAGAAAATCTTCTTCAAATCTTGGTACATCTTATTCGCTCCCGGATGTATACTCAAATTACTCCGGTGTCCTTCCTCCAAAATCATCCTTTTCAACTCCGCATCATCTGGAATACAAATCCTACCTCGGAATCTCAAAACACCATTAATATCCACTTGAAAATCACTATTCGCATCTTTTCCTCCAACCAACATCAAATCCACAAATTTCACATCCAGCTTTTGCTTCTCACTAACCGTCATCAGAAAATCATTAGTAATTGTTAGCATACCAAGCCTAACGCTATCCGACGTCACTTCACAAACCAAACTCAAATCTCTAAACGATTCCAAAAGTTCCCACTCCTTAGCCATTAAAGCGGACATATGTAACGATTTCCGGCTCAATGCATCGGCTACCACATTAGCTTTACCAGGATGGTAATTCAAGCCAAAGTCGTAGTCCTTCAAGAATTCTAACCATCTACGTCGCCTCATATTTAGCTCTTTCTGATCAAACAAATATTTCAAACTTTTATGACCACTAAAGACTTCAAACCTTGCACCGTAGAGATAATGCCTCCAAATCTTCAACACAAACACCACAGCCGCTAACTCAAGATCATGAGTAGGATAATTCTTCTCGTGAACTCTTAACTGCCTTGAAGCATAAGCCACCACCTTACCTTCCTGCATCAGAACACCACCTAGACCAATCAAAGAAGCATCACAATAAACCACAAATGGCTCACTAGGATTCGGCAGAATCAAAATCGGAGCTGTCGTCAATCTTCTCTTTAGCTCATTCAAACTCTCTTCACACCGAATATCCCAAATGAACACTTGCCCTTTACAAGTCAACTGGGTCAAAGGAAGTGCTAGTTTAGAAAAACCCTCAATGAACCTTCGATAATAACCAGCCAAACCCAAAAAGCTTCGAATTTCAGTAACAGTTCTCGGAGCCTCCCATTGTAGAACTGCTTCTACTTTAGATGGATCCACAGCAATACCATTACCTGAAATTACGTGTCTAAGAAAACTTACTTCCGATAACCAGAATTCACACTTGGACAATTTGGCAAAAAGCCTCCTCTCCTTCAAAACCTGCAAAACAATACGCAAATGTTCTGCATGCTCCTCCCTAGACTTAGAATTAATTAAGATATCATCAATACACACCACGACAAAACGATCCAGATGCTCGTGAAAAATACGATTCATGTATTCCATAAACACACCCGGCGCATTAGAAACCCCGAACGGCATCACAGAATATTCGTAATGACCATATCGTGTCCTAAAAGCCGTTTTCTGAATGTCTTCCTCCTTCACCCTTATCTGATGATACCCCGACCTCAAGTCAATCTTACTGAACACACACGCACCAACCAACTGATCCATCAGATCATCAATCCTTGGAAGAGGATACTTATTCTTGATCGTCACCTTATTCAACTGGCGATAGTCAATACATAACCTCATACTTCCATCCTTCTTTTTCACCAATAAAACTGGAGCACCCCAAGGAGAAACACTTGGTCTCACGAACCTCTTTTCCAACAACTCATTCAACTGTTTCTTTAACTCCACTAACTCTGATGCCAACATACGATAAGGTGCCATAGAAACAGGTCTAGTACCAGGAACTAGATCTATAGAAAACTCCACCTCTCTCTCCGGCGGCAAGTCCGCAATATCCTCAGGAAACACTTCCGGAAATTCACACACAACCGGAAACACCTCAAGTGAAACTTGACTATCCACAGTTAAAGATGCAAACAATCCAAACAACTGAGCTTCCTCTGCCAAAAGTTTCTTCAACTCTTTGGTAGATAAGAAACTCGAGTCTTCGTCTTGCTCAAGAGAAGGAAACCTTACCAGCTTATGATAACAATCAATATGAACCCTATTGAATTGCAACTAATTCATACCCAAAACCACATCTAAACCCTCCAACGGCAAACACACTAAATCCATCTCAAAGTCTTTACCATAAATGGTCAAAGGACATCTTAGACAAACCAAAGACGTAGTTACTGACCCCATTGCTGGAGTATCAATAACCATTCCACCACCCATCACAGACAACACAAGATTCAAATGCTTCGCGCACTCAGACGAAATAAACGAATGAGTCGCTCCAGTATCAATAATAACAATGAAAGGAGTACTATTAATAAAACAAGTACCTCGAATCAGACGATCTGCACTCGAAGTCTGAGTCCCCGATAATGCAAACACTTTTCCACCAGCTGGAGCTTGTTTCGGTTTCGAACACTTGGTACTAATATGACCCGGTTCACCACAGTTGTAACACTTCACCACATTCTTCCTTGCACAATCAGTAGCAACATGTCCTACTCCTCCACAATTAGTACACTTCCTCAAATCTTTCCTGCACTCAAACTGACGATGCCCCAACTCACCACATTTATAACACCTCATAGGACCAGACATTCCTCCTCCACCTGACCTTTTCTCAAAATTCCCTCTCTGTTTACCTTTATCAGCTGGTTTCACATACGGACCACCACGGAACTGTTGTTTCCCTTTCCTCTCGCTCACACTCTTGTAATGAGTAGAACGAGCCTTACTGTCCTCTTCATAAATCCTGCAACAATCTACCAAATCAGAAAACCTCCGAATCCTCTGATATCCAATCGCCTGCTTTATCTCAGGACGCAAGCCATTCTCAAACTTCACACACTTAGAGAATTCAGCAGTAGCCTCAGCATAATGAGGATAAAACTGCACAAGTTCCACAAACTTAGCAGTATAATCGACAACAGACATATTACCTTGCTTTAGCTCCAGAAACTCAATTTCCTTTTTTCCCCTCACATCTTCAGGAAAATACCTCCTCAAGAACTCCCGGCTAAAAACTTCCCAAGTAATTTCTTCCTCTTCTGCAGCTTCCAACACACGTAGAGTACTAACCCACAAATCATCAGCTTCTTCCAATAACATGTGAGTACCTAGTCTCACCTTCTGATCTTCATCACAATCCATCACTCGGAAAATCCTTTCGATCTCTTTCAGCCAAATCTGAGCACCATCCGGATCATATCTTCCTTTGAAGATAGGCGGTTTGTTCTTCCTGAACTCATCATTACCCACAGCATTAGGTGCACCCTGCACAGCACGAGCCATAGCTTGCATAGCCGCAGCCAAAGCAGCATCATTCCTACCAGCCATATTCTGTTCATTTCCAATAACAGAAACTATGGTTAAACAAACAGCTCATCCAACCACAACGACCAACAAGGACTGACACAACTGACACGGACTGACACAAACTGGCTCTGATACCACTTAATGTAACACCCCCCATCTATACCCCCAATTAATAAAAAGCAGTAAAAGAAAATTTGAAATTTCGTCAGAGTATATTTAAATTATCATGGCATAGACCGGGAGGGTCGCATCAATTTGAAAACAATACATACAACACGTGCCCATAAAGATATGCAACAGTGGGGTAGCAATCAACAGAGTAACTTAGTTCCTTACACCCACATCTCAGATTTTAGAATAAAAGCGGAAAATCTAAAACTAAATAACATACATATATATATCATGAAAAGTAGGTCATACATCAAGTTGTACATGCACAAGCCAAAAGATATACATATACATAATATACAATTATCACAAACGGCCTCCCTAACTACCCGGTGTCACATATCAGAGCCGACCGACAAAAGAATGAAGACGCAAAGCTTCACAAAAATACCTCCAGCAACTCTAATCTGCAATGCCTCATAGAGCATTATAAAACAGCAGAAGGGTGAGAAAAACAACCATAATATAATTGCATATAATTATATAAAACACAAAAATACACAATTATACGATTCTCACCACAACTCACGCCATAATTTAAACACAAGACATTACAAGACATAATACATATTTCCATCACCAACACATATCCATATATCAATTAGTCCACAAATCCACACATAACCAACCATAAATGATTTATGCAAATGCAAGAGACCGACACAACGACTCTATGCATATGCACATGCGGTACCGACTTCCATTGTTTCTCATCACTAGTTCACTCAGGAACTCTGCTGGAACCATCGCTCGTTACATCACTGTAACTCCCCGTCGGGCCTACGATGTTCCCCACCGCTCACACCCCACACGGGCACACGATGTTTATGGATCGCTCACACCCCACACGGGCACACAACCCGATCGCTCACACCCCACATGGGCACACGATCGTCTATAATCATCGCTCACACCCCACATGGGCACACAAAGTTATAGCGAATTCCCTCTGGAATCCAAACCGTCTCTCAGGACGTCTCAACAATGCATATCATGATGCTTGGCATACAATGACTCATGACATTTAATATGCACACAGGAAATCATTCATTTACATCGACAAAAATCACACTTTGCACTTATGCCCAAAATAATGCATTTAATTTCCATACGACCACAAATCATCACAACATCATCTAAACACATACGTTTACATCATACAACAGTGCCTTGCACAATACACATCAATTACGTACAAGTATAACGACAAAAGTCGACAACCGACACTATTCCCGACTTTCCGACATAATTAAATCGGCTAACAATTTCGAAATCATCCTAATAAGATAGTACAGCTCAATAGCTACGCAACGATACCAAGAATGTAAAAATCGGATAAACGGATCAAAAGTTACGAACGAAAACGAAAAACGATATTTTGAAAAGTCACATTTTGCAAAAGTCCTGTCCATACGCGTACCACCATGAGCCATACGCGTATGAGCAGAGACTCATTTTTCCCAAAGTTCACGTGTAAATGTCCGTACGCGTAATGCCCAAGCCGTACGCGCACTTCCCCAAAATGCTACGTGTATCCTACGCAAATGGGCAGATGGCCGAGAAAACAAGCACCCCATACGCGTATTGGCCCTATGGCTCGCCCACCATACGCGTATTGCCAAGGTTCATACGCGTATTAACATGCACCATACGCGTATGACCTGAAAATCTCAGAAAAATTTCTGCAGAACGTGGTTCTGCGTTTTCCACTAAAAAATCCTCCAATTTTCACCTACACCCAGAAAAATTACCAATACACTTACCAACAACATGCATCTATCATATACCAACACTAAGGAACACTAACAACATAGTTTTCAACACATTTAATCAATTTCTAATCGATTTTACCAAAAATGGGTTTACTAAAATATTTCCATTTTAATCCAACAAACATCACAAATATACATACATAATCATACACAAGTATACAATAATTGAGTTTCGCACCCTTACCCGATTAAATCGATACTAGAAGTTGATTTCTCTTGATTTTTCCAAGTTTTCCACTATTTCTCTTCTTCTTCTCTTTTCTCTCCTTTTTCTTTCTTTTCCTTTTCTTTCTTTCTCTTTTTCCCTCTACTATTTTCTATTTTTCTTACTTAATCAAAATTATCCTAAAATGACCAAAATACCCCCACACTCAAACATCTCACAAACGATCCCAAAACCCGATAAAATATCACAACATTGAAAAATAACATATTTTCATATAAAAGTCGAAAATAAAATAAAATAATAATATAATAATCAAACGACTCGATTAAATAAAACGCACACGAAAACTGGGTCGTTACAGCATCCTTCTAGGTCATGACCGGTAGCGCCTTTGTGAAATGCACAATGGGCATTAGGATTATGGAATTTCATGGACTTTTCTGTATGCGGGCCCAAGGGTCTAGTGACGATCAATCCTTGTTGGACCAAAGAAGGGTAGAGCTCTGTGTAATTTATTGGAATAGGAGGAAATGAAGGCTTTGCCCCTTGTCTTTGGTAAGGAGCATTTGATTGAGGAGTTGGTGGCCTATGTTGTTGACGGTAAGCTGGAGCACTGGGTGCTTGCTGATAGTTGAGCTGTTGTTGATAATCGGGTGCCTGCTGCGCGGGCTGATGATTGAAAGTTGAAGTCACAGCTGCCACATAAGGTTGTGGGGAAAACTGCACAGGGTATATTGGTTGTTGAACAAAGCTTGGGTTAGACTGCTGTTGGTAAACTGGTTATTTTCGAACTTGGTTATTTTTCTTGCCTGTCATGACAACATTTGTTTCCCCTTCTTTCTTTTTATGGAAATTACTGGGAGGTTTCTTGTTGTTACTACTGCTTGAATTGTTTGAAGAACTAATCACCTTTCCACTCTTCAAAACAGCTTCTACTTTCACGCCCACGACCATAATATCAGCAAAGTTGGCGCTAACACTGCTGATCATTCTTTCATAAAACTCAGGCTTCACAGTGTCTACGAACCAATAAGCTAATTCCTTCTCAGACAATGGAGGTTCCACCTGGGAAGTAGTCTCCCTCCAGTGTTGAGCGTATTCTTTAAAAGACTCTAAGTTGTTTTGAGATATACTCAAAAGCTGCATACGATCAGGGGCCAAATCCATATTATACTTGTAATGTTTCATAAAAGCATCTGACAAATCTTGAAAACTGTAAATTATGGACTGGTCCAAACTCATATACCATTTAGTAGAGGCTCCTTTCAAACTATCCTGAAAACAGTGGATCATTAGCTTGTCATTATCCACATATTCTGCCATTCTTCTATAATACATAATCAAGTGCGACATTGGGCACGTCGCGCCTGAATACCCGTCGAAGCTTGGATTCTTGAACTTTGGTGGAATCACTAAACTAGAAACCAAACACATATCTCTAGCATCATTACTAAAGATATTACTGCCTTCCATTGCCCTCATCTTTCTTTGGATAGTTTCCACACTTTCTTTCATCCTTTCATGGCTCTCGTCCCCTTCTTCAGACACTTCGGGGTAGTCATAAACCGGTTGTGGATTGTGGAAAATGGGGTGCAATTGAGCTTGCACAGCTGGTGGAGAAAAGGTTGGGATAGCTTGGGGATCCTCATTTCCCACGGGAACAACCTGTTGAGCAGTTCTGGCAATTGGTGGTGGCACAAAACCAAGAGGCAACCCATATGGTGGCAAGAGAATAGTGTTGACATTTGTAGAAGGCTCCACAGTTGGAGTGACAATCTCGGAGACCACGGTGGTCTGAGTATCCATCTTTGCTTTGATAACCTGTAAGGCTTCCATGATCTGCCCCATGTTCCCTCGTAAATCATTCAACTCATTGTTGACCCTATCCAGTTCAAAGTTGTGTTCAGACATCCTTTGGCGAGCTTAGGCTCTAATGTTGTATCGGCGTCAGAGATTCAGTGTGACTACACGACAAGAAAGAACGCACATGTTATGACATGAAAGAATGCAAATGCAAATGCAGGAAAAACTTATCAAGGAACTAAAAATCTTGCAAACATTGTAGATAAGAGGATACTTCTCAAAATAAGCTCTTTCATTAGCAAATTTGTAAATATTATAACATTGGCGGTACACCTTCAAATTTCATTACATAATCAAACATAAATACAACATAAAGGAACTAAGAATCTAATCCACTTGATGACGGTCCTTCCCCTCTATGGAGCGCCTTCATGAGGTTGTTTATTTGCTCTTGCATCCTCGCTTTGTCAAGGGTCAGCTCTTTCAGCGCTTTCTTCATTTTTAACTCTTCACTTGTAGGGGCTACAAGTGGCTTATGACGTGGATAAGGCATCCTCATCACGAGAGCGGTCCTACGAGCCCAATCCAAACAAGCTTCTGTGACGGTACAGTCGGGATTTCCTAATGCAGTCCATCTTTGTTTGTTTATGCAACGCCAAGCACGTGCAACTTTGACTCTAAACTCAGGATTTTCTCCTTCTTTAAGAAAAAGTCTCTTCAGATTGATAGGATCAAGTTCTTCCTCCATTGGGTGACCAAGTTGTCGGCGAGCGAGAATGGGGTTATAACTGATGCATCCCCTCCTGCCAATAAGAGGTACATTGGGGAAATCCCCACAGCTGTGAATCATAAGAATCCCTCTATAGATTGGGTCATACCACTCGATGTCTGAATGGGTAAGCTCCATGAGTCTCTTGGACCAAATGGTATTGTCTTTCACATCCCAAAAGGTTGTGGTCCTTGGTAGGTGCGAAATAAAACACCTATAAAGGAGAGCAACACATTAAACAATTTGTCCTCCATCTTGCATATTCTTCGAGTGAATGGCATGATAAGTATCAGCCAACAGCGTGGGAACCGAATTCTTGAGCATAAAAATCTGAATAGCATTGACGTCGACGAAGTCTTCAACGTTGAGAAACAGGAACAATCCATAAGCTAGAAAAGCGAAGGTGGACTCAAAGAGCACATTGTTCTTCCTATCAGCGAAGTATCGAGCCTTCTCAAACAAGAACTGAGCGGGCAATCCAGAAAGTCCCCCTTGATAGTCAAGTGGGTTCGGATGTCAGACAATCTTAGTCTCGTTCCTCTTGCAATGTCCTTATCACTGAGCTCATCTTCTAATCCAGAGAATGGAGGGAAATCATTGACAGGGAGACCCATCAAGGCAAAGTATTCTTCCAAGGTCGGCATCAACTGGTAATCAGAGAACATGAAGCAATGATAAAGGGGATGGTAGAGTTGAACCAAAGTCTCTAGCAGTCCTTCAGCCCTTCGGAGCTTCAACAGCGGGAGAATTCTTCCATACTTTTCTGAGAAAGCCAATGGATATTCAATCAATTCTCCTAGTTCCTTTAGTTGCTCAACATTGGGAACCATGAAGGTGTACGGCCAAGTTCCTTTCTTTCCAAAATCCATCTTACAGTGTCTGCAAAACAAATTTTAGTTCCTTGATAGGGTTAGCAAAAATGCAAAATGCAATGCGAATGCAGTTGGTTTTAAGGAACTCAAAAAAGACATTTTCAAAATAAGCTTCCATTCATTAATATTGAGAAAAGTTACAACTTTCAAAGTACGTTCCAAGAAGCTCAAAATACAAAGAGAGAAAACAGCTAGAAGTTGGTTGAATACTTGAATACTCGTGAGTGCTAGAAGTTGGTTGCACTATATGCCGGAGGAATACTTGAATACTCGTGAGTGCTAGAAGTTGGTTGCACGATAGAGAAAAATAAATTCTCTCGCGCCACATGTCTATCTATTACACGTCTCTCAAGCAACTCAATCAAATCATTCTTCTCTTTCATCTGTTTCTTCATCTCCACCTATTCAACATAGATGGCATGGTACTTCCCCTCCCAAGTGTCTCGCTCAAGTTTCATCCTTGCCAGAGTTTCTTGATATTCCTCCATGCGCTCAATAGGAATGATAGAGGGAAATGTAACAGTAGGCTACAGAGGTCTCTCGGGGAGGTAAGGCATCTTAAGATCACGAGCTCGGGATCGAACCCACTGAAGGAATGGTTCCAAGGCCACACAGTTTCTCTTTCCCAAGTCATTCTTGGTTCTCTTGTGGAGCGTTCCCCAAGCATACAAAACTCTATCCTTAGTTTCTGCGCTGGCTTCCTCATTAAGATAAAAGAAACCGGACAAAATGATGTTCTTAGGTTTGTCTTCCATAGGGTATCCAAACCGGCGTCTAGCAAGAATAAGGTTGTAGCTAATCCCACCTCTGATACCAAGGAGTGGCACATTAGGGAATGGGCCACAACTATCAATGATGACTCCATTGTCATAAGCTGGATCGTACCAAAACACATAAGTGTGAGTGAGAGATATGATTCTTTGAGACCAACGGAGCTTGTCAGGATTATCTTTAAAGCGGGATGTTCGAGGCAAATGCATAACAAACCACTTGTAAAGAAAAGGTGCACAACACAAGTTGGTACCATTTCCCTTAAGAGTTCTGTGATGGATGCAGTGATAAGTATCACCAAGCAATGTGAGTACAGGGTTTCCACTTAAGAAGATCCGAACGACGTTAATATCAACAAACTCCTCAATATTAGCAAACAAAACTAAACCATAGACAAGTAAGGGGAAGACTGCTTCAAAGGCATCCATATTGTTCATCTTATCTAGGTAGAAAGCCTTATCCATTAAGAACTTGGAGGGTAGGCCCTTGATTCCATTCTTGGTGGTGAGGTTAGCCTTGACTTCAGACATCTCTAAGTGGATAGCATCAGCAATATCCTTTGGTGAAGGAATCTTCTCTAGACCACTGAAAGGCTCTTCTTCCTTTACAGGTAGACCAAACCAATAAGAATACTCCTCCAATGTTGGAACAAGTTGGTAGTCGGGAAAGGTGAAGCAATGGTAAAGAGGGTCATAAAACTGCACCAACGTGTCAAGAATTTCATCTTCCATCTTAGTCCTAAGGATACCAATCAACCTTCCATAATGCTTTCTGAAGTCTTCAGGACAAGGCACCAAAGCGGCCAGCTTTTTCAACTCTACCAAATTAGGCTTCTTGAAACTGTACTTCATAGTGTTCCTTTTCTCAAGATCCATGATACCTACGATTCACAAAGGAAAAGATACTGAGTTCCTTAAAACCAACAATGGATGCAATGAGATGTATGCAATGCACAAAACACACAGGCACACACAAACACAAACATATATACACACAACAAAGCACACAAGGCCTAGGTTTAGGGGTCACATGCGTGGAGCCATGGTCTACCCATCCCAAGAGGTGTGTACTATGGATTCATCAACCGTAGAACAGGGTTCTAAAAAGTTCTCAGAGTCATGGATAAATCTTTCTGATATTATCGGCCTACACGACTACTCGTGCGGGTTAATAATATTCTCAAGATAAACTTGTCTGAGTGTAGTATCACATGATAACCATCACAGGTCTACACTTGGATAATCATTGCACTACATCCTAAAAAGGCCAAGTGGGGTAAAGGGTAACTAAAGGTCCTCAGTATCACGGACTCCCAGGTCGGAAAGAGTGACATCAATACGACTACTCACATCAAACATCAATAATCCCAAAGGGGCCTCCACTGAGCGTGGTCATCATATGCCAAACATGTTAGGACTACTCCCAACAGCCGACTATTGACTACACCAGAATCCTATCATATGTGCTCTCAAGTCCGGGTTAGGACTTATCTCACCACTCAAAAGTAGCAACCATTCCAAACAGAAAAACCCAAGCAGATACAAATATATACATATATACAAGCAAGCATAACACAAACAAAATAAGGTAGGCTTAACCCTCTTAGTTAGCTCCCCAGTGAAGTCGCCATTCCTGTTGCGGTGAGAATTGGATATCAAGCTATTAATTAACTTGAATCCCACATCTTGAAGTTCACCACCGAGCTTTGATTTATCCAAAGGAAAGGGTAAAGATCGAAGAAAAACCCTAAGTGCGCTATGTGAAGACACTGAAGGTGTGAAAAACGCAAGAAAGGGGGGTTTGAATTAGTTTTTCAAAATAAATCGTTTCTTTAAAATAACTTTCTCTTTAAAACTTTACCCATTTTCTAAAGAAAAACAACTTGGTTAAACAAAGAGATATAAACACGTTATGTTTATACTAGTTCACTTGAGAACCTCTCAAGTTAATCTAGTCCACCCGCCAAGGTGATTTCGCCTCTCTCAACGAGGTCTTAATCCACTATTCAACAAAATAGTACACTGCACGAGCTAACACAGCTGGTGACTAACAACAACCTCTAGAACTCACACGTTCTAGACTTCTCAAGTAATCCAACCGTACATGTCTTACTTAAGGCACAACCTCTAAGACACACGTCCAAGACTTCTCAAGAGATCTAATCACTAAGACTCTCTTAAGGAATACAACTTTAAATTCAAATACAATGGGTTTACAGAAATTGCTTCTTATCAAGCTGATAATGTAAACAAGTTTTTAGACTAAGAATGACTTAAGAAAGAATAGAGTTAGAAAGTATTGTAGCAGTTCGCGTGTATATCTTTCTTCAAGTCTTTGAGCTTCCTTTTATAGCCGAGTGAAAAGTGCCGTTGAGATGGAATCATGATAGCTAAGTAGGCTTACGGCTAGAAGCGTGAGGACAGGTACAAAGTCTTCTGCATGTTGCGCGTCATGTCTGTGTCAGATTGTCTTGTTTGTATTTCGCACAGTCTTCAAGAATTTTAACGTTGTAATGTGGTATAGCTGTATAGTGTGGCAAGTTTTCTTGGCTTCTCAACTTCAGAGGCTTTTTGTAAGTATGAGTAAGAAGGGAAAACATTGATCGGTTCTTGAGATTATCAAGTCTTCGAATCATCAGCTCTGCGCTTCCAGAATCTTCAAAACTTGTCTTCAGAACCTTGTTCTCTTAATCCACTTTCTTCATATCTTCAGAGGCTTCTGATAATATTTGATTGAAGCATGAGAGTCGACTTTGGGTAGGTCTTCAGAACCTTGATCAGAGAGCGTGAGGCTTCAGCATCTGGACTTCGTTCCATCAGAACCCTCGTCTTCAGATCTTCAGAACTCATACTCTTTTCCTTTCGAATTAAAGTCTTTTGTGTTATCTTCGTTCAACTCTTTTAAATGCATAAACGAAATGTCTTTCTTTAAACATTGCGCTGATTCTCAGAAGCATAACCTGTTTGCTAGGTTCTCACAAGTAACAACATTAGTTGTACAAAATTCTTCATGCCAATACTCATTTGTTATCATCAAAACTTAGAGATAATATTGCAGAACCAAATCTTGTTCTCACAATCTCCCCCTTTTTTATGATGACAAAACTATGTATTTGATGGTGCAATTTTGATATATAAATATATAACACAGAGAACATTGAAAAAGGCTTTTAGGATAACTTATCCTTTTTATGAAGTGCTCCCCTTGAGTATTAGATTTGATTAAGGTTCGTGCTCGGGCTCCCCCTGACTTCATTAACCTTTTGAGTCTTTCTTCATCATCAGAGTTCTGAGTTATCTGCACAGAGGAAAAATATAGAAAAACAATCTAATATAAATGATAGTTAGCATGTAAGCAGCATTGTTTTTCAGAGAATGACTATAGGATCAATATTATCACATTCATATACTTTCTCCCCCTTTTTGTCATGAATCAAAAAGAGAAACACAGGGTAGTCCAAGGGTGAAAAACACAGAACTAAAACTTAAAAGAAAAACAGAGGCTTATTTGCTGTCAGAGGACATCTTGTCCCAAATCTTCTTCATCATGATCTAAAGATTTTCATTGACAGTATCTTGCTTGTCAAACCTTTCTCTGAAGTTCTTCTGTTCAATTCTGATTTCATCAATGGTGTCTCCCAGACGCTTGATAACAGGATCAGAAGTGGAAGCAATCATAGCACTTTCTTTAGCTCTTTCAACTTCAGCAGCTTCTTGTGCCTTTCTAGCAGCTTGCTCTTCTGCTTCTTTAGCAGCCTTTTCTTCAGCTTCTTTCTTCTTGGCAGCCAAGAACTTGAGTACTTTGACTCTTGCTTCAGCTTCTGCTCTCTCCTTAGCCTTTGCTAGTTCAGTAGTTATGGTTGTATTTGAGAAACTTACAATTCTTGTAAGTTCCATGTCCAGCCATTTTTGAAAACTTTGACAGTCACTCTCAAGTTCCATGAGCTTTGTGCTTGTACAAAGTTCCACTCTTAGCTTAGTAAACATCTCAAGTGCTTTGTCATGAAATTGACTTGTACATTCATCAAAGGATATTGGAGGTGGAGCATTGTAGATAACCAGAGCGAGGTTGGATTTATCAGAGTTGGTTTCAGGTGGTGGTTGCTGAGATAAGTCAATCTCAGTAGCAGCAGGTTCAGGTGGTTGTTGTTGATCGGTAGGAGAGATTACTTCTAGATTGTTGGAGCTCATGAGTTTTTCAGGTAAAACAATTTCTAGGGATTCATAGGAGGTTCCCTCAGAACTAGATTCAGTATTGGGAGCTTGAGATTCAGAGATTTGATTTGTTGGTTCTAGTTTATTTGGCTGAATTGTTGAGGTAGTTGTTGTTGAAATATAGGCAAAAACAGTCTCAGACAAGATTGGAGTAGTTATTGATGGGTTGGTGGTTGATTGATCAGTGGTTGGTAAAGGAATAGAAAAAGATGGGGGTTTAAACCTTACTTGTGGAATGAAGGTAGAGGTGATTGGTGATGAATATGGTGCAACAACATATGGATTTGCATCAACTTTATTGATTTTCTCAAGAAGAAGAGCTTCTTTTCTGGAGATTTCAGTTTCATCCTTTTTCTTCTTTTTGCACTCCGCATCCTCTTCAGCGAGCTTCCTCTTACTCCTGGTAATATGCTTTGACTAAGGGACAGCTTCTTCAATTCTAGATTCTGCTTATCTCATTATGGCAATGTAAGAGGCTATTGCGGTTAGATTATCTTCTTTGCGGTAGAATGAATAGTTTTCTACTGGATTCCTGATCTTTTTCACCGTGTCGGGAGAAATAGGTGTTGGTTTCACATCGACACTTGCAATCATCTTCATATGCTTAAGATTTACAACATTGAAAGCTTCTCCAACTTTTTCATTCAGATATTCCATGAACTTTGCTTCTTTGATCAGATAATTCACTAATCCGCTTTCAACCAGAATGTCAGAGATCAGCCTTCCAAAAGGAATGTAGTTAATAATCTTCTTTTCTGGTGAGGCCGTTGTTCTTGTCTTGTGCACCATATCCCTTAAATAGTAGAATAGAATGGAGGGATGGCACATTTTCTCATGTTTGTGTAAGTAGTACAACATGTGTTTTTGATTTGTATTGGCAAAATCTGTAGCACTCTTCGTCGGTCTTGGATTGATGCATCCAAGAATGATCTTGTGCCAGATCCTTAGGTTGTCACACAAGTTTTTGCTTTTGCAGTCCGTTGTTCCTGATTGACAGCTTTTAAAGATAACTTTGTTGATGACTGAATCAGATTTTTCAGTTTTTCCGTACACCCTCTTTCCTTCCAAGAACTTCATTCCTACCAATTCTGAAATAGATCTCTCAGTGATGATAATCTTCTGCTCCAGAACAAAAGATACCACATGAAATTCGTCTGCATCTGCATGTCTCCAGAATTCTTTCACTAGATCATCAAAGCATGGACCTCTTAGTCTATCAAAGTAATTTTTCCATTCTTGAGCGCCCAATTGATCAATTAGGTTAAACCCATTATCAGAGAGGTTATTGAAGTCAACATCTAGCTCTTTCAAAATAGTTAGATCGTTTGCATGTGTCACACATGTCACAGAGCGAGTTTTCTGGGTGACATGGTTTGCATCAATTGTGGGAAGGGTTAATGGATTTGAAACAGCTGGTTCAGTCGTTGAGAGAGTAGTAGTGGGTGTGATGGATGAGGATGGTAGTTCTTTGAGATTTGAATAGTATCTTGTTGATGAGTGTTCATCCTTACGGTGGTAAGAAAGAATGAGGATTGAACTTGAGTTGATTTTGAGGGAGTGATAGATAGAGAGAGAAATAGATGAGAGTCGATTAACTTTTTAGGGTTTGTGAGAGAGAGAAGAGAAAAAATGTTCTCGAGAGTTTAAAGGACAGACACCTTCTTGAGGGGATAAGCTAATAAATGTGATAAAGTTGAGTCAATCTCGAGAAAAATGTTGTTCGTTCAATTTTAATAATTAAAGTGACTTAATTTTATTTAAATCACATGCAAAAATAATTTTCCGAATATATAACATGTCACATATTTATCAGAACTTGAGATGCGTTAAGAAAAAGGTTCTGATGATTTGAAAATACTTTTCTTCTGACTAAACACATGAGGTTCTGAAAATGTTTTTATTCTGAACAGTACTCCATATTCATGTGTTTTAAAATGATTAGAAATCTATCTCCAGCTAAGGCTTTTGTAAAAATGTCTGCCCACTGATGGTCTGTATCAATGAATTTTAAGCATAAAGTTCCCTTCTGAACATAGTCCCTAATAAAATGATGTTTTATTTCAATGTGTTTAGTCCTAGAATGCAAAATTGGATTTTTACTTAAGCAAATAGCAGCAGTATTATCACAGAAGATAGGAATGTTACTCTCATATATCTGATAGTCTTCCAGCTGATTTTTCATCCATAGCATTTGAGTGCTGCATAGGGAAGCTGATATGTATTATGCTTCTGCTGTTGAGAGAGCAATTGTAGATTGTCTCTTGCTTGACCATGAGATTAGGTTGCTTCTTAAGAATTGACAGTTCCCCGATGTGCTCTTTCTTTCTAATCTGTCTCCGGCATAATCTGCATCGCAGTAACCAGAAAGAGTATACTCTGATGTTTTCTTATACATTAGGCCAAGGTTAGTTGTTCCTTTTAGATACCTTAGAATTCGCTTGACATCGGTTAGATGTGATTCTCTTGGATCTGATTGGAATCTAGCACATAGATGTACACTGAATAATATATTAGGTCTAGAAGCAGTTAGATATAAGAGAGAACCTATCATACCACGATAGAGTTTTTGACAAACCTTAACTCCTGTTTCTTCTTTTCCCATGACACAAGTTGGATGCATTGGTGTTTTAGCAATGTTGCAATCCGTCATATTGAACTTCTTCAGAAGTTCTTTTGTGTACTTGGTTTGATGGATGTAAGTGGCCTCTGATCTTTGATCAATCTGAATTCCAAGGAAGAACTTCAGTTCTCCCATGAGGCTCATTTCAAATTCGGCCTGCATTAACTTTGGAAATTCTTCACATAGAGAAGAGTTAGCAGAACCAAAAATAATGTCATCAACATAGATTTGAACAATAAGAATGTCATTCTTATATGTTTTGCCAAAAAGAGTTGTGTCAACCTTTCCTCTGGTGAAATTGTTTTCTAATAAAAATTTGCTCAATCTATCATACCAAGCTCTGGGAGCTTGCTTTAAACCATAGAGTGATTTTTTAAGTTTAAAAACAAAGTCTGATTTTTCTGAATTTTCAAAACCAGGAGGTTGTTTGACATAAACTTCTTCTGATATATAACCATTTAAGAATGCACTCTTAACATCCCTTTGATATAGAGTGATGTTATGATTTACTGAAAAGGATATTAGTAAACGTATTGCTTCAAGTCTAGCAACTGGAGCAAATGTTTCATTGTAGTCAATTCCTTCTTGTTGACTGTATCCTTGAGCAACAAGTCGTGCTTTGTTTCTGACAACTTCTCCCTTTTCATTTAGCTTGTTCCTAAATACCCACTTAGTTCCTATTACATGAACATTCTTAGGTTTAGGAACTAGATCCCAAACATCATTTTTGGAGAACTGGTTAAGTTCTTCTTCCATAGCCAGAACCCAGTCTTTGTCCATGAGGGCTTCTTCAATTGTAGCTGGTTCTATCAATGATACTAGTCCTACAAGTGTTTCTTCTGATGGTCTAAAGGCTGATCTGGTTCTGATAGGAGCATCTTTGTTACCCAGAATTAATTCCTCAGGATGGGATGTGGACAGTCTTCTTCTTCATTGAGATGGGGTATTTGGAGTTACTTCAGTGGTTTCTGGTGTAGGATCTTGCTGTTCTTTAACTTCATCTGTCTTTTCCTTAGGTTCGGAGAATCTGATTTCCAAATCTGCAAGTTTCTCAACTAGCTCTGACTTTTCTGAGTCAGGCTTATCATTGAATCTAACATGAATAGATTCCTCCACAATTCTTGATTCTGTGTTGTAAACTCTGTAGCCTTTCGAGCGTTCAGAGTATCCCAACAACAGACACTTCTGTGCTTTGGAATCAAACTTGCTAAGATTCTCTTTAGTGTTAAGCGTAAAACAGACACATCCAAATGGATGAAAATAAGAAATGTTGGGTAATTTATTCTGCCACAATTCATATGGAGTTTTATTCAAGATAGGTATTATAGAGATTCTATTTTGAATATAACATGTTGTGTTAATTGCTTCTTCCCAGAAGTGCTTAGCTATGTCAGTTTTTTGGATCATGGTGCGAGCCATTTCTTGTAAAGTTCGATTCTTTCTTTCTACAACTCCGTTTTGTTGTGGAGTTCTAGGGAAAAAAAAATTGTGAGATATTCCATGTGAATCAAACAGTTCTTCAAAGTTTTTATTTTCAAATTCTCCACCATGATCACTTCTGACTCTGACTATTTTACAATTTTTCTCATTTTGTACTTGAGTGCAGAAGGAAGCAAACACAAAATGTGATTCATCCTTGTGTTTTAAGAATTTTACCCATGTCCATTTGCTGTAGTCATCAACGATGACTAGTCCATATTTCTTACCATTGAGAGAGGCCATTTTTACAGGGCCAAACAGATCAATGTAAAAAAGTTCCAACGGTCTAGAGGTGGAAACAACATTTTTAGCTTTGAAAAAGGCTTTTGAAAACTTTCCTTTCTGACATGCTTCACAAAGAGCGTCTGACGAATATTTCAGATTTGGCAAGCCTCTAACAAGACCAAGCTTGTTAAGCTGAGAGATTATTCTCAAACTGACATGGCCA
Source organism: Lathyrus tuberosus (assembly GCA_022829125.1). Classification (NCBI taxonomy): domain Eukaryota; kingdom Viridiplantae; phylum Streptophyta; class Magnoliopsida; order Fabales; family Fabaceae; genus Lathyrus; species Lathyrus tuberosus. The sequence continues at coordinate 719,426 of JALAZF010000617.1, read as the reverse complement.
AGACGTCTGTGCCAGACCCATTGCACTTCGTTTACAGAAAGAAGACATTTTACATTTTGATGTTTTAAATCAGATAATTTAATTTTGTAAGTGTTGTTTTTCCTCTTTCCGTTGAATAGGACAGATCCATCCTTCTGACTTACAGCTTTACAAGACGTTTGATTAAAAATTAGATCATAGCCACTGTCGCTAAGTTGACTTATTGACAACAGATTATGCATTAGACCTTCTACTAATAAAACATTCTTAATGGAAGGAAGCTTACCATTTCCAACAGTTCTGGAGCCAATGATTCTTCCTTTCTGATTTCCTCCGAAACCGACGACGCCTCCTGGCTCAAGTTTCAGATCTTGGAACATAAGCCTTTCTCCCGTCATGTGTCGCGAGCACCCACTGTCCAGGTACCATGACTGGTGTTTCAATGGAGCTATTAAGGATATCTGCAACATAAATTATCTTGTTTTTAGGTACCCATTTTGTGGGTCCTTTCACATTAGTTTTTCTAAAGGTTCTGATCCCTTTAGATTTCCTTACGTTAGCAAAACAGTGTGGAGTTTGTGCATAGTGTTCGTGTTTAGGATATTTCTTCAGTGTGTGTGTTTGTGTAATCCTAGTGTTTGAACCTTTTGGTTCTGAATGCTTAAGGCTAGTACCAGAGGGAATAAACTGTTTGGACAGAGGTATTATTTTGATGCTTTTGGTTTCATCATATGGTTGAGATGGTCCTGAATATCCTAGACCTCTACTGCCATTTCTACGGACTCCATAGATTAGTGAAGCCATTTTGCTTGTATCTACGCTTTTGGCAAGAAAGTTTTTAAATGTGTTATCATATTTGTCTTCTTCACTAGTGTTAGTTGAGTTTGAAACAATTTCTTCTTCTAACTTAGATAATTTATATAAAAAGGTTTGTGAAGTTTGTGAAGAAAGCATAAAAAACCGAGTGATAAAAATAAGGAAATGTCTTAGATAGGTGTTGAACCCACGCACCCAGCCTCACAACCTAAAAGGTTTACCAACCCTACCAGCGCGTGTATTGTGACAAGGAAATGGTTCAAGGATAATATATGTGAAGCCTAGTTCATTTCAAAAAATAAAACAAAAGACTGGGGCGAGGGGGATTCGAACCCCAGTCTTTTCGCTTGGCAAACAAACACACAAACCTCCATTGACCAGCGGTGCTACACCCTCATCCGTTAATAATACCAACACTAATAATATATATCCTATACACACATGACAATGGCCAACTCAGCACCATGTCATGCCAACTCACCTCCACATCAGCCTTTCTCCATCCTTTCTTTTTCTTTCTTTCTCTCTCGCTCGTGCCCTAAACAAACTTGTTCCCAGATTTTCCACACAACATAACTCACTCATCTCTCAATCATTTTCCATCTTGTAAAGACCAAAGTTGAAGCATTTCTTGCAAGGAACCCAGAGGTCACATTATTTTATCCTAACACTAAATGTACACCTCACAAAACTAACCCTAACAGTGCAACATCACCAAACAAAACTTGAACCAAACAACACATATTTACCACAAACAAAGCAAGCAAAGCTTCTAACAATTTGTACATAAAGCAGACAAAATCTTGCTACAAACATGAGACAATGAGATGCAAAGAAATCTGAGCTTAGGGTTTCAATGAAGCTTACCTCTTGGAGTAGGTCCAAGGCCTCTTCAAATGGTGTTGGAGAGATGGAATGAGCTTCCCTTTATGCTTGTTGATACTAGGAGAGATGACTGGAGTGCTTGAAGTGTATAAAAACTGCCTCAAACTTCAAACACGTGTCTTTATGCAAATGGAAGTTTGAAAATGATGGATAGTGAATGAGGTGTTACAGAACTTGTTTGATGGTTTAAACAAGTTCTATGGAGTGTTTATGGAAGGTTTATGAGGTTTGTTCATGAGTTACACGAATGAAATGAAACTGGACAGTGGTTTTGCAAGTTTGACGAGTTCTTGCAAAAACTATGAGAGAGAGAGAGATATGAGGGTTTTCAGAGTAAGTTCTTCCCTTTTGAGGCTTGATGAAGTCCTCTATTTATAGGCAAAGGGATGAGAGAAGTCAGCTTGCAGCAAAGTAATTGGTTCAATTTTGGTTTGGTTGGAAATTTGGTTGAAATGCAAGTGGACTTTGGCAAGAGTTTCAAGAGTTCCAAGACATTGTACCAACCTTTCTAGAGTTGTTAGGATTTCAGATGCTTTATTATGCTGCAAACAAAAGCTCTGGTGCAGAAAGAGGCAAGTTGGTAGCTCAAGATCAACTTTATGCATAAAGCCATGCTTTATCGAAATGGAAATCATCCCTTTATGCCATAAATGGAAATGTCAAGTGGATTAAGCTTAAACTTAATGGATATTGCTCCAAATTCATGCCATATTCTGAACAAATGAAGATTTACAATCAAACACATCTGAATTGAAAAGATTTGCAGCAAGGAAATGGTTTTGCTTCAAGTGCACCAAGTGAAAAACCTCTAAAACCAAGTTTCAAATCTCTAACTTTGTGGCTTCGAAACTCATAGCTCACACATCTGATTGGGGAGTTCTTGTACTTTTTGGAAAGCCCCAAGTATGCTCTACAATGTTCATGTTCACTCCATGTTATAGATACAAAGGGATCATGATGAAAAATGGAGGTGAAGTTGGCTGAAAATTAGGGCAAAAAGAGTGAAATTTCACTAAGTCTTAAATTGCCTTGAACTTCCAAGCTTTCTAACTTAAAAACCAAGCCTTTTTTGAAGAAGGACCCTCTAATACATTTTAAAATTCATGATGAGAGATTCAATTTGAGCTTTGAACCACAAAAATTAGATGTGTGGTTTGAAAGTTATGACTCTTCAAAGTTCACACAAGGAGTGAATTCTTCCATACTTAGAAAATTTCAAGAACCAGACCTTGCCCTTTTTGCAAGAAACCTTCTAAATCTTAATTTCTCATGCTTTAACTCAACAATCAAGCATGTCTTAATGGAATATGGCTTGAATACTTCATCTTGGATCAAAAGTCAAAGGTTTGACTTTTTCAGGCAAAACCCTAATTTCCTCAGGAATTCAATTGTGTGATCCTTGATGATCTTGATTTTTCAATCTCTTCAAATACCAATGGATAGCCTCTAAAGATGCATAAGAACACATAGAATCATGTCCCAAGACTTGGGATCATGCCTTGATCAAAAGTCAAAGGCATGGTTGACTTTACCTGACAAAACCTAATCTGGGGCCAGATGAGCTTAGGGCTCATTGCACTTGTGATGGGAGCCAAGCACACTTGATTTCTCGATGAATAAGGCCTCTTGGATGTATGTAAACTCAATTGGTTGATGAACCAATCAAGGCATTGACTGATCACACCAAGATTCCCTTATAATTCCTCAGGTCAAAACCCTAATTCCACAACTCTTGATCTTATGGTTTCTCTTTGATTTCTCTTGATTCAATCACATGAGACTATGGAATATAACTTGAACACTTCATGATTAGTCCTCAAGACCAAAGATTGAGCTTTTGGAGCCTCAGTTGACTTTCTTGACCAGATGACTTCAAACACCCTTCTTAACCACCTAGTGAATACTTGGGATGGATGCATTGAGCCAAGAAGTGCCTTAGGAGGACTTGAAACATATGAGAGCTTGGCTTATTGGTCTTGCCCTTTTCCTTGTGCAAAACTCTAGCTTTCAAATAGAAGAACAAACTAGCAAAATATGATGGTTAGTTGACAATACATAGATGATTAATTCCTAATGCAAGTGCAAGATGTTATGACATCTAAGGGGTAAAATTTGGGGTATAACAGACATGCATAATAATTAAATTCACATATTTATTGTTGTCATATCACTACAAGAAAAATTGTTTTTAGCTAGGGGTTAACCCCTCACCAACGAAAAAAACACATCACAAAGTTCAGAAAGTTGACATGCTGCAGACAATGTTCAGACATGTAGCAAGTTTTGCAGTACAAATGGCACGAGCTACCCCGCACGCTCAATGTGGATAAAATTTGCAGGGGGCAGGTCCTAGTAAATGTATGATGTGTTGTAGGCAATGTTCAGACATGTAGCAGGCTTTAGCAGTGGATAATAAAAGCATATTCTGGTTGATTTGACTAGCCCTGACAATTGGTGAGGGGTGTCCCCTCGCTATGTGAACGAATATATTTGGTGAAGGGTTATCCCCTCGCAAATAACAATCCATTTTGGCGCTCTTTCTTCTTTGCGAGGGGTGTCCCCTAACAATGCCCAAATTCAAAATTAAAAAAAAAACTCCCATATTTGCGAGGGGGTCACCCCACGTTTATGATTTATATAACTTTTTTTTTGTTTGTATATTTTGAGCGTTGCGAGGGGTTTAACCCCAAACAACGTTGTTTTTTTAGTGAGGGGTTTTACCCCTAACAAAAACCCCTAGCTACTAGTAGTGTTTTCTTGTAGTGTATATAAATTACAACTATATACATCCTTTAAGGTTAGGCTCCCAAAATTTCCCTCTACTTCATGAAAACTTTATTTACACCTTTGCACTTACCTTCATCTCCAATCAAATATAAACACTTTGTGTTATAATACCAAAATAATAGTAAAAAATAATGCAACTTACAAAGAAGCACTATACAATAATATTTAATACTTCAAAGGTTTGTTTTGTTGTAGTTGCACTACCCATTTTCTTTCCATTTTTCTAAAAAATAATGCAAAAAAAAAATATAAATAAAATTATTTAAAAATACTTATTATTATTATTAGATAACACATTTTAAAGAAAATCCAATATTAATATTATCATACATCTCTTTTTAACACTAAAGGATACACATAAAGCATTGTATCTAAACTATCTATTCATTAAAATAGTATACTACCAAAAATCCTAAAGTGTCCTTTAGTGTTAATATTATTTATATTATATTAAGGACTATTACGTAATTATCTAATGAATCAATTATTTCCTTTCTAAATCAACCACAACTTGACAAGTGGCAAAATTGCTTTTCAAATTTTAAATTTCTCTTACATTTCATTTTCCCACACTTTCTCACTTTCATTTTAATTATTTTCTCTTTCTCTTTTCATTTTTTCAAGGCACACTTGAAATCACCAAAATCAAAACACAAAGCTATCTCAATTTAATTACTCCTATAAATAGACTCAATTCTTTTAAACATATCTATATTGTTTATAAATTAATGATAATTTTATATGATTATTTAATACAATTGAGTTTATATGACATTTGTTCATTTTACAATTAAATAACTCATCAAATTTTCATATATAACTAAATAGATTTTATACTGTATCAAATTGGATAATACTATCCCTGGTCCTATTTATAAATGAAAGTTGACTTTTTAGAATCATTAAATAATCAATGTATATGGTGCATGATAAAGCTAGATACATTGATTATTCAATGAATCTAAAAAGTAAATTTTCTCTTATAAATAAGATCAGAGATAGTACTTCATAGTCGTGCAGAAAACTAATTTTCCATCTCACGGGTCACCATCAGCATAATATATATTTTATTTTTAATTAACATCAATTGAGTTTATATGATCATTTTTCATTTTACAATTAAGTAAATTATTTCAAATTTACATGTGTATCTATATACATTTTATACAGTATCGAATTGGATAATACTTAACAACCATATAAACAACTAATTTTTCATCTCACGACTCATTATCAACACAATACTATTATTCATTTTAAATTTAGTAACTAATTTCAATATATATATATATATATATATATATATATATATATATATATATATATATATATATATATATATATATATATATATATATATATATGTGTGTATATATTGTTCTGGACTGGACCAATGGCTAGGCATCGCCCAATCCACTTCCGCTCCTAGAACGACCCAATTGCCTAAGTCCAATCCACAAAGGGGCAAAAGTGACATTTCTGCCCCTCAACCCGGGCAAGGACTGCATAGCTCCTCCCCAGAAATACTGCCCGTTCCGCACGGCGTCTTCACTCCCCGAACAGCTAAGGGCATGTGCCCGAAACCACGCCTATGCCCGACATAACGGCTAGTTTTGGGCACCCTACCCGACATAACGCCTAGTTTGAGCAGTTACCTATTCTTTGGGAAAACGGTTATTTCGCCCCAAAAATAGGACCGTTGGCCACGCGCTGGGGGCACTATATAAACCCTCTCAAGAGAGAGGGTCAGGTATCAAATACTCACCCTACGAACTAATACTTTGTACTTGCCCCTTTTCTCTGACCTTTTCTTACTTGAGCGTCGGAGTGCCTTGCAGGTACACCCCCTCCTTCTCTCCATACGCCTAGCATCTCAAACGTACTTGGTGGCCCACTTGAACAGGATCTGATCCAGCCTTCACGATCAGTGGCGCCATCTGTGGGAATCTTGTTCTCCCCTTCTTTCTTTCCCCAGAAATCAAAGATTAAAGCGAATTTTCAAGATCATCATCATGGCCTCTCAAGATCACGCCAAAGGTGCTCTCCAACCCGCTGTCCTCCCCGTCAACAAGACTAACATTGACGGTCCATATTCTCTCCTCGGAGATCCCCATTTTCTGAGAGACGGAGCCATAGCCTCTCCTTCCCCTATTCCTACTGATCGCGAAGACGATCAGCCCTCGCTGGCCATCCAGCCTGTTCCTGCTCCACCCAACGCCGATCTGGCCGTGGTGGCCCTTCTGGAGGCGATCAACAAAACCAACCTCCTGATCCTTTAGCAAAACGAAAGGATCGGGGCCTTGGAGGAATCTGCTCGACCAAGATCCTCCCCTCCTCCGAGGAAGAACCATCGATGATCCAAGAGCCTGCAATCTCGGCAAGAAGTCGACCGAAGGCTGCGCCAAGAGCCATAATCTCGCGCTATCCAAAAACGCGACCAGGTTTCCCCGCGGAACCAGCACTTTCCCGACCACAAGAGGACCCGAAGAGACAAGCAATCACCTCCGGTTAGGTCAAAGGACCGGGCCCGTCCACCTTCTCCTCGAAGGGGTCGCTGTCACGAGCGAGTCGTCCGGTCCCGGTCACTAACCAGTTCCAGCAGCGATGATGAGCCTCACAGCCCATTATCCCAAGAAATCTTGGCAACACGCCTACCCAAGGGCGTGGAGAAGCCCCCTGCACTGGGCACGTACGACGGTACGACATACCCCGACGAGCACATTGAAAACATCGATGCGCTGTTGGAATACCGTGGCGTCCGGGGCGCCATCAAGTGCCGACTATTTCCAACCACGCTCCGAAAAGGAGCAATGACTTGGTACAAGCAGCTGTCCGAAGAGTCCATCATGTCGTGGAAGTAACTGGGAAGAATGTTCTCCCGGCATTTCACAGCGTCGCGGCGCCACCCCAAGACTGAAGCCTCCCTTGGGGCCATAATCCAAGGAAAAGACGAACCTCTCTGGGCATACATCGAGCGGTACAGGTCCTTACAACGGACGAGATAAAAAAATTCATGCTCGAACAAGGACTCCGCCCAGGCTCAGAATTCTCTAAAGCCGTTGGCCTCGCACCTCCGAGAAACCTGGATGCCCTCCTCCTCAAAGCACAGTCACACATTCAGTACGAGGAGAAGGAGGCGGCCAACTCCGTCCGAGCCTCCCGCCACCAGGAGAACGCCCGGGCACGACCACATTACCGAAGAGTGCATCCATTTGAAAGATGCTATCGAGATACTGATCAGGGATGGCCACCTGAAACAGTTCACTAAGGAGAAAGGTGCTCCCTTACAGGACACCCAGGATTCCAAAAAGGTAGAGGAAGAGGTGCCTTCCTCGGAAGAGGCCAACATCCAGGTCACCATGTCTGTATCGCGACCAGAGGACTTCTACGTACCAGATGAGCTCAGCACTCCCACCTACCTCGCGGCCCACAGCCTGTGGGAAACATTCCCCTCCGCCATGGTTATCTCGGGCGGGGGCTTCAATAAAACCACGGTGGGCTCCGTGAAAAGGAAATTCGAGCACCTAATCAGCACGAGCTCCAGCAAAATAACCACACTCGACCAAGCCCAGAAGGGCTCTGTCCCCATCTCATTCTACCGGGAAGAGCTCCTCGGAGGATCTCCAAACTCGAGCACACCCTTACTCGTCAGAGCTCGAATGGCGAACTTTAACGTTCGCAGAATCCTCATCGACCAAGGTAGCTCGGTCGACATTATGTACTCCCAGCTGTTTTCAAGGCTTCAGCTGGACGAATCACACTTCACCCCCTACGTGGGGTCTGATTTGCAAGGATTCAACGGATTAGTGACCAAACCTTGGGGGTACGTCGAAATGATCGTAACCTTTGGATCGGCAGAGACGGCCAGGTCCGTCAAAGTGTAGTTTCTGGTGATAGATTGCCCGTCATTGTACCAGTGTATCTTCGGAATACCAACATTGGCCGAGTTGGTAGCTGTGCCTTCAACCGTCCACCTCAAGATGAAGTATTGCACCTCAAAGGGGATAGTCGCCACCCTCCACGACGACATCGAAGCTGCACGACGATGTTTCGAAGCAGCCACAAAGGGACTCAACACCATCACGTCAAAGCCAAAGGTTTCAAACAAGCCAGCCTTGCCCAGCAGTTCCAAGGAAGCCAAGCCTCTGCCTCAGGTCGACTCTATTGACCTCGACAGCCGCTTCCCTGGAGAAGATCAGCAGGAGGACCAAGCAGCTTCAACCAGCTCGTCTACCCTGTCCAGCAGAAGCTCCCATCCGATGCGCACAATCCTGGATGGCAACTTCGAGCTTGTTTTGTTTGGCGACGACCCCCAACGGGGAGTGAAGATTGGAGCGGACCTCCCCGACATCGCAAGGAAGCAACTCAAAGCCTGCCTCCATGAGAACGCCGACCTCTTCAGCTGGAGTGCCGCCGAGATGCCCGACTTGGACCCGTTCGTCGCCTGCCATCAACTCACGATTGACCCGGCCGTCAAAGCAGTAGCACAACATAGGAGAAAATAGTCTCCGGAGAAAACGGAGGCTGCAGAAAAAGCTATAAAGGACCTCCTCGAGGCCAAATTTATCTCGGAGGCCAAGTACACCACTTGGCTGTCCAACGTTGTACTCGTGAAAAAATATAATGGCAAATGGCGAATGTGCATTGACTATGCCGATCTTAATAAGGCATGCCCGAAGGATGCCTACCCCCTCCCCAATGTTGATAAACTTGTTGATAATTATGCCGGCTTTAAACTTTTATCATTCATGGACGTCTATTCGGGCTATAATCAAATTCCAATGGCAATGAGCGATAAAAAATACACGGCCTTCATGACTGAATCAGGCAACTATTACTACAACGTAATGCCCTTCGGCCCGAAGAACGCCGGCGCGACCTATCAAAGAATGATGAACAAAGTCTTCCGGGGAGAGATAGGCGACATGCTCGAAGTCTATATGGACGACATGATCGTTAAATCCCACAAGGAGACTGATCATATTGCCCATCTGAGGAAGGTCTTCGAACAGGCCAGGAAGTACAAGATGCGTTTCAACCCGGAGAAATGCACGTTCGGTGTCCGGGCAGGCAAATTCCTCGGTTCTACTTAACAGAACGAGGAATAGAGGCCAATCCCGATAAGTTTTGGGCATTCTCCAAGTTTCCAACGCCAAAGTCGAAGAAGTCCACCCAATCTCTCAACAGGATGCTCGCGTCATTATCCCGCTTCGTGGCCAAATCTGCCCAGCACGCCCTGCCAATCTTCAAACTCCTCCGCAAGGAGGCAACGTTCGAATGGACCGAGGAATGCGACCAAGCACTCCTTCACCTGAAACGGGCACTTTCGGAACCACCAGTCCTCTCACGCCCAGACAACGGCGAAACTTTGTACCTGTATCTCGCCGTAGCAACTGAGGTAGTAAGCGTCGCTCTCATCCGCGAGACACCTGACGGGCAGAAGCCCATATACTTCACGAGAAAAGCACTGCAGGGACCAGAGTTGAGATACCAACAGATTGAAAAAGTGGCACTGGCCCTCATCAATGCAGCTAAAAGACTGAGACACTACTTTCTAGCTTACACGATTGTGGTTCGAACAGATCAACCCATAAACCAGCTACTGGGGCGACCAGACATGGCCGGTAGGATGCTCAAATGGTCGCTCGAGCTATCCGAATTCGACATCCAGTACGAGAGCAGGAAAGCCCTCAAGGCCCAAGCTTTGGCCGACTTTGTCGCAGAGATGACGTTCGCAGACTCCCCCACCTGCGAAGCACACAAATGGACCATTTTCGTAGACGGAGGCTCCAGTTCGGCGGGAAGCAGGGCAGGCATCATACTGGAAAGCGACAAGGGAATCATAGTTGAAGTATCACTCACCCTGTTCTTCCCCACCTCTAACAACCAGGCTGAGTACGAAGCCTTCCTCGCCGGGTTACGCTTGGCCGAGGACCTTGGCGCGGAAGAAGTCGTTATTTGCACAGATTCACAACTCGCGGCCCTTCAAGTCCGAGGGGAATATCAAGCCAAAAACGAAAACCTAACCGAATACTTAGCCCTGTTAAGAAGAAGATGACGAAGTTCGCAGCGGTGGAAGTAAAATATGTTCCTCGCGAACACAATGTTCGGGCAGACGTTTTGTCCAAACTATCCAGCACGAAGAAGAAAGCCGGAAACAAGTCCGTCATACAAGAGGTACTTCCTTGACCCAGCATTGAGAAAGTTTCCCCGATGCTCGACGTATAAGTGATCGGCGACAGTAATTGCTGGATGACCCCCGTTTACAACTACCTCGCTAGAGACGAACTCCCGTCCGACCCTAAGGAAGCCAGCGTAGTCAGGCGAAGAGCCTGCTCCTACGTCCTGGTCGGAAATAAACTCTACAGATAAGGATTATCCATCCCGCTGCTTAAGTGTGTCGAAGAAGAAATGGTCACCCACATCTTGCGCGAAATTCACGAAGGAATCAACGCCCAACATCTCGGTGGAAGGTCCCTCGCTCGAAAGGCCCTCCGAGCAGGATATTACTGGCCAACCATGCAACATAACGCTAAAGAGCACATGAAGAAATGCGATAAAACCAGAACATCCCATGGCCATTCTCCTGGTGGGGCCTGGACATCCTAGGACCATTCGTGGTAGGATCAAACCAGAATAAACACCTAATAGTAGGCGTGGACTACTTCACAAAATGGATAGAAGCGGAGGCTCTAGCCAAGATAACTGCCCTTAACATACTGCGTTTCTACAAACGAAACATCCTCGCACGTTTTGGCGTCCCCCAGGCGATAGTCACGGACAATAGGACACAGTTCACGGACAGGAAGTTCCAGGAATTCGTCGCCCAGCTCGGCACGAAGCAACACTTTGCATCCGTCGAACATCCTCAGATAAACGGGCAGGCTAAAGCAGCGAACCGAGTCATCCTTCGAGGCCTCAAACGAAGGCTTGACGAAATAAAGAAAGCTTGGGTCGAGGAGCTGCACAACATCCTATGGGCGTACTGCACAACTCCACACTCTTCAACTGGGGAAATACCCTTTCATCTAGCTTATGGGACCGAGGCCGTAATCCCCGTCGAAGTTCACGTACCCTCCAGGCGGACAGAATCACCCCTGGACGAGGAAATGAACGACGAAGCACTAAGGAAGGAACTCGACCTCGTCGAGGAAATCCGAACAGGGACAACTCTCCGCGAAGCCTCAATAAAACAAAAAATTGCCATCAGGCACAACGCCAAAGTCATACGACGAGAGTTCGAAGTGGGTAGCCTCGTCCTAAGGAGAAACCATAAAGACTCTCGCGAAGGCAAACTAGCCGCTAACTGGGAAAGACCCTATCGCGTTCGGGCATAAATGGAGAATGGGGCCTATTACCTAGAACACCTCAACGGGGAAGAACTTGCTCGACCATGGAATGCCGAAAAGCTAAAGCAATACTATAGCTAAGGCCCAAACTATCGGTTTGACCCGTCACAACGACGAGCATCGCCTATCGACCATGATGCACGCCTAGGTACAAGCGTCGCATGCCAATAAAGCAGAACCCCGCTCAGGAACGAGCCGGGTCTCCGCTCGACAGCGGTCCCTCAATCGAGCACCGCCGTCCTTAAAGTACCACGACAGGCAGAACACCCAACTCGCGATGGGAGGTTCACGCCGCGAACTCAGGCCTCAAACGCGACCTGAGCTCCGCATCCTCGCCCGGATATTCCCCGCCCGTTCATCCAGTACCCCTCACTGACAAACACATCTACAACGAGCAATCCCCCAAAACTTAAAGCAAAACAAAGTAATCCTTATTGCGGACATACATGTACAAACGAGCATAAGTACAACACTTAGCGAAATTTAAGACAGATAAAGCCATGCAAATCACAAAACCGGCCACAAGGACTGGACACATAATTAAAAGTAGTAAGTGGCCACAAGGACCACAATTGTGCTTGTTACATAAACAGGGGGCCACACCCCCAACCAAAATAAATTACAATAATTACACGACACGCAGGCCGGACAAAATTACAACAACAACAAAAATCTTCACTCATCCATCTGGTCGGTCTGCTCGGTGTTAGGCTGAGGCTCCTGGCTCTCCACGGGCTGAACCTCGGCATGCTCTTCGAGGAAGGCATCTGGTCTGATTATCTGGACATCTTCGACGTGCGCCAGATAGTGGGTACCCTCGGTGGAAAAGTCAAGTTCGGGGTTCACCACCCGCAGTTGAGACACGGCGTTCCTGAAGGATTCGTCCGCGATAACGATGTTGTCGTCCTCATCCGCCAACATATGGGCAACCGGCTTAGACCTTGTCTTAATCTCCTTCACGTCCTCGGGTTCATCTTCTCCCGGAGCATTAGCTGACCTCAGCTGCTCGACCAGTTCCTCTGCCGCTTTCTTCTCCGCGGCCAGCGTGGAGTTCTCCTTCTTCAAGCTAGACACCTCCTCGTCCGCCTTCTTTCGAGCATCATCAGAACTCCTAGCCTCCTCCTTGACCTTCCTCACTGTCTCCTCAAGGTATACTATGGTGGCTCGAGCAGTTCTCAGTTCAGACTCAGTTGCGGAGTCCCCTTCAGCATAAACGACCGTCATCTCCAACATTTTGACCAGCGCAGAAGCATCTTGGGCCACCAGTTCCCTCTTGCTCGGGCGATCCATGCCCTCCTCACCAGAATGTCCTAGAAGCCCAGCGGCACATCAGCGGCAGAAAATGGCATAACCACCGTCCACCACCAACAACCACCAGAAACAGAGCAAATCGTCCTCTAAACCTAATCCTAACCGCATGCAATCGACTAGTAATCGTCAAAAAGGGATGAAAAAAGCACAAAATCAGCACTTACTTGGACTAAGAAGACGAAAACTGGTTTCCCGGAGTTGATACGGTGGCCAGAATAACTGACGGCGTGAACTGGCAAGAACTCTGAAGGAGACGAAGAGAAACGACATAATGGCTAGGCAACGACTTGGGGGGCTCCTGTTCTGGACTGGACCAATGGCTAGGCATGGCCCAATCCACATCCGCTCCTAGAACGACCCAATTGCCTAAGTCCAATCCACAAAGGGGAAAAAGTGACCTTTCTGCCCCTCAACCCGGGCAAGGACTGCAGAGCTCCTCCCCAGAAATGCTGCCCGTTTCGTACGGTGTCTTCACTCCCCGAACAACTAAGGGCATGTACCCGAAACCACGCCTATGCCCGACATAACAGCTAGTTTTGGGCACCCTGCCCGACATAATGGCTAGTTTAAGCAGTTACCTATTCTTTGGGAAAACTGTTATTTCGCCCCGAAAATAGGACCGTTGGCCTCGCGCTGGGGGCACTATATAAACCCTGTCTCTTGAGAGGGTCAGGTATCAAATACTCACCTACGAACTAATACTTTGTACTTGCCCCTTTTCTCTGACCTTTTCTTACTTGAGCGTCGGAGTGCCTTGCAGGTACACCCCCTCCTCCTCTCCATACGCCCAGCATCTCAGACGTACTTGGTGGCCCACTTCAACAGAATCTGATCCAGCCTTCACAATCATATATATATATATATATATATATATATATATATATATATTTTATATCATATCAAATATATTTATCCGTGCGAACGCACATGTATCTTGCTAGTTTGCAGTTATTAGTAAAACAATATGGCTATAATGCACTTATTAATTATTAATTAGTAGGAAAAACTATTGTCTAGGTCCTTTAAGTTGTTTTAAAATATCAAGTTAGTCCCTTAAGTTTTTTTTGTAACGCTTTGATCCTTTTTTAAAAATCTCCGTTACAATAAATTACAAACTCATATACCATTTAAACTGTTTTTTCGCACTGATCACAGATATGTAATTATTTTTGCGTTTGATTGTGATTTTGGTCAGATCGATGATTTTTCATTATGTATTTCGTCCATTTTTACCTGATTCTCATGAACCGTAACTTGTTTGATAATTTTGATTGCATATTCGTGATCAGCGCAAAAAATCAGTTCAAATGATATTTGAGTTTGCAATTTATTGTAACGGAGATTTTTGAAAAGGGACCAAAGTGTTACAAAAAAAACTTAAGGGACTAATTTGATATTTTAAAATAACTTAAAGGACTAAAACAATAGTTTTGCCTAATTAGTATTTAATTGGTATGCATCGAATAAGGAGGTTTTACACTGTCAGCTAATCGTGAATATTAGATTTTAACTAAAGTTTAATTTTTATTTGGCTTAAATACAGTTTTGGTCCCCCTTCTTTCATTTTTCTAAACTTTTAATCCCCTATAAAAAAAACCAAGTTTTAGGTCCCATGTTTTGAATATTCTTGGGTTTTTTTGTCCCCGATTCAAAATTGGCTACGTGGCATGATCATATATGAGGTGACAAGTAAAATGTTGACCAATTTTAAAAAAACAATGTCATGTTATTTAAAAACATTTTATATTTAATTGATATTAAAAAATACAAAAATAAATCAAATCCCAAATTCCCTTCTTCTTTCCTCTTCGTCACTCTCTCCTATATCCTTTCTTCATCTTCTTCATCACCATCATCTTCATCTTCAATATGACTACAAAATTGCTCACAACATATCTATCTGTCCTTCATCCTTTCTTCTTCATTCTCAATCTTTCAACAAAATAGCAGCAACATGAAGAGTATTAGCAACCATAGTAGGACCTTTATAAGTAATCAGATTCATCTTAGTAATTATC
Source organism: Lathyrus tuberosus (assembly GCA_022829125.1). Taxonomy (NCBI): domain Eukaryota; kingdom Viridiplantae; phylum Streptophyta; class Magnoliopsida; order Fabales; family Fabaceae; genus Lathyrus; species Lathyrus tuberosus. Next base: position 704,281 of record JALAZF010000617.1, on the reverse strand, counting down.
TTAACATTCTTAAATCTTTTTAAACAAATCACGATTCTTCACAAACTCAAACAGACCAGCACGTTCCTTAGGTGAAGATTCAAGGTCAAGATGAACAACACAACGATTATGAGGATGATACATCGTAAGAAGAACCCTTTTCACAGAACCACCATCCCCAGCGGAACCTGAGATTAGATAAGCAAGACGAGGTGGTAGAGGGAATGTTGAAATGGGTAAATGGTGAAGTTATTATCTTTTGGTGGTCGGCGGTTGTTCAGGTTGCACGCATAGAGGAAACATGATGGTGAGCGAGTGGCGGTCTTCGTCGGCAGAGGAGCAACGATGATGGTGGTTACAGAGTGATTCGCGTGTGTGGTTCGAATCTTCTGGCGAATGGTTCATTATTGTTGTTCTTGTTTTCAGTTTTGAACTTTCTCCCTCTTTTCCTTTGATTCAATTTTGTTGTTGTTTAAAATGTTGTTTGTTATTGTTTAAAATGTTGTTTCTCTGTGATATGTTATTGTATTAGTGATGTGTTGTGTGTGATTGTTGATGAACGCATGGTGTTTGTGATTGTTATTGATGGAAGATGATGGTGATGAAGAAGATGAAGAAAGGATAGAGGCGAGAGTCGCAAAGGGGAAAGAAGAAGTGGATTTGAGATTTGATTTATTTTTGTATTTTTTAATATAAGTTAAATATAAATTGATTTTAAATGACGTGACATTGTTTTTTCAAAATTGGTCAACATTTTACTTGCCACCTCATATCTGAACATGCCACATAGCCAATTTTGAATAAAGGACCAAAAAACACAAGAATATTCAAAACAAGGGACCTAAAATCGGGTTTTTTTAAAGGGGGATTAAAAGTTTAGAAAATGAAAAAAGGGAGACCAGAACTGCATTTAAGCCTTTTTATTTTAATCATTTATAAAGTAACGTCTGCGAATGGTTGTAATGCACTGGTCGTATAAAAAATTAAACTGATAGCAATTAATCTCTATTAATAATGTTAAACCGCCAAAGGTGAAGGGAAATGAATGTGTGCATGTAAAGTTTAAAATATGACAACTTTAGCTTTTAATTTGTAACCTTTTCTCTATAGTTATTATTTTTAAATAGTAATATAAAAAAAGATAAGCAACACAAAAAATAATGTTTTTTTTTATAATTATTATAGACATTTAGGTGGTGAATTTTGTCTCAAATTGTCGCAAATAGTTATGATAGTTCAAAACTGCATTCAAAGTAAAATTGTGACACAACTGTGTCTTTCACCCGCCGTTATGTATTTCTGTCATTTTTGAACTATTTTTTTTTTGTTGTCGTTTTAGGTTTACCTGTTCAAATAAACCTATTTTACAAATTATGTCTTTCTGGTTTTATGTCATATAAATATTTTTAGAGATTTTTTAGTTGATAAGTTAGACATATCTATGCTTAAGCTTTCTCCTTAAAGGTTTTGGCTTGGTCTCCTTGTGCTCTTGTTTCTCTATTCTTTTTCTATTGGATTGTGAATTTGATTTCTAAAAAAAATTGAATTTTTATTCACTAATCTTCTCTCCCCATCCATCCTTTTCTTTAGATTTTGTTTGTGAGTTTGAAGGGGGAGAAACAAGAGGACTTTGAAAAATAGAAAAATTAAGTGAAAAGAATAGAAAGATTTATGTGGGTAGAGGTTTGAAAGATTTATTTTTATTCAAATTTGAATAAAGAGATATGACCAGGTTTGAAGTAACCTTGTGGTACTTGACTTGACCAATATTTAGTCAACTTCGACATGTTTTCACATGTGTGGGACTTGGCATAGTTTTACAAATGTTAAAGGGTGGTTGACTTTGACTATTGCTACTTACAAAGGGATAAGATCAAGTAACTACTAATTGAGGATATCTAGACGTTGAAGACACGTGTGAGTTAGCCATCAACCACAAGACCATATAGAAGGGTACGTGTTGAGCATGCAAGTCACAGCTGTCGAAGACAGTTATATCTTCACTAGTATATATAGGTAGTCTGTGCGTAGGGATTAAGTGTGACAAATCATATACAAAAACTCTATAGAACTTAAACTACCCACGTGAAAGAGAGAAACAAGTTTGTGAGGCAATGTGTGATCTTGTACCCCATCTGTATTTCATTTAAATTGAAATCATTTACGTCATTTCTTAAGCATTTACTTTGCTTTCATTGTCTTTACATTTATTTTACTACAATTCTTGTTTCCGACTCAGTCAGTATCGTTACTTAATTCACAATTTATTTGTCGAATTTATGAACATTCAAAAATCACTTACAGAATTTACACACAAAATATCCTAGGATTCACTAGTCGATCCTACAAGTAACAATCTTTAAGACTGGTGCTTATTTACCAAAAATCACAGTAAATATTGTGATAGTTCAAAACTGCATTCAAAGAAAAATTGTGTTAAGCATGTTGTTCTGGACTGGCCTAATGACTAGGCATGACCCAATCCACTTTTGCTCCTAGAACGACCCAATTGCCTAAATCCAGCCAATTTGGGGCAGCATTTACCCTTCTGCCCCTCTACCGAGCAAAGATGGTCGGATGACTCCAAGTGTCGGCTGCTCCTCCTCGGTAGTTCCTGCCCATCACGCACGGTTCCACCATCCAGAAACGGCCACGACGCCCATGCCCGCAACCCCGCCTCTGCCCGTGGCAACGACTAGTTTTGGGCACCTCTGCCCGTGGCAACGACTAGTTTCGGGCACCTCTGCCCGTCCCAACGGCTAGTTTCGGGCACCTCTGCCTGTCCCAACGGCTAGTTTCTGGCAGTTATCTATTCTTCGGGAAACGATTATCTCGCCCCAAAAATATGGACCGTTGGGCAAGCGCTGGGGGAATTATAAAAATCCTCTCATTCGAGAGGGTCAGGTATTTGAAATTATCCTATAAAACACGCACTTTGTACTTGCTCTCTCTCTCTCTCTCTCCCGATTCTTACTTTAGCATCAGAGTGTCTTGTAGGTACAACCCCCTCCTCATCTTTCACACCCAACATCGCAGACGTCATCTTTGGCCCACTCTAAGTTCTGATCAGCCGTCAAGATCAGTGGCGCTATCTATGGGAACTTCTGTTATCCCAGTCTTTCTTCCGTCGAAGATTCAAGACCAAAACAACCATTTTTCCAAGATTCCGATCATGGCAAGCCAAGATCACGTTCATGATGCTCGTAACTCTGTTTTTCTCCCCATCAGCAAGACTGATACTGACGGAGCTGCACCTTTTCTTAGGGGCGACGCCCATTAACTGCTGAGAGATAGAGCCACCACGTCTCTCTCCCCTGCTCGCGCTAATCATGTCGAGGACCAGCCCTCCCAAGACCACCTGCCTGTCACGGTTCCGCTCAACGCCGACCCGACCATGGCAACCCTTCTTGAAGCACTCAACAAAACCAACTTCTTGATCCTCCAACAGAATGCGAGGGTCGGAGCCCTAGAGGATTCTAGCTGGCCAAGATCCCCTCTGCCGAGGAAAGAGCACCGAAGATCCCGGAGTCCACCTCCCCGACGTGAAAGATATCGTCGGGCACAACCTGAGTCAGAGTCCCAGGCCATTTGAAAGCGTGACCACATCTCCCCACGAAGCCAATTCTCCCCAGGACCAAAGAGGACCAGGAGGGACCAGCGTTCGCCTCCGCCCAGATCCAAGGGCCGGGCACGAACCCCGTCTCCCCACAGAAATCACCGTCCTGTTCTTGAGCGAAGCACCTGCTCCCTAACATGGTCCAGTAGCAGCAGCGACGAAGAGCCTCGCGGCCCGTTGTCTCAGGAAATCATGGCCATGCGCCTCCTCAAGGGACTGGAGAAACCATCTTCTCTGGGCACCTACGATGGTACAACAGATCTTGACGAGCACATCGAGAATATTGATGCTCTACTCGACTATCGTGGCATCCGGGGCGCCATCAAATGTAGATTATTCCCTACCACGCTCAGAAAGGGAGCGTTGACCTGGTCCAAGATGCTCCCCGACGAATCCATCACCTCGCGGAGACATGTGGGGAGAATGTTCTCCAGACACTTCACGGCTCCCCGCCGCCACCTGAAGATCGAAGCCTCCCTTGAGGTCATAATTCAAGGGAAAAACGAGCCTCTCCGAGCCTACATCGAGAGGTTCAATAAAGAAGCAGTACAGGTCTCAACGACCGATGACATGAAGAAGTTCTTACTCGAGCGAGGACTTCGTCCCCGTACAAAATTTTCCAAAGCAGTTGGCATTGAAACTCCGCGAACCCTGGACGCCTTCCTCCTCAAGGCGCAAGCATATATCCAGTACGAGGAGAAAGAAGCTTCCAACTCCGCCTAGGACTCACGGCACCAAGAAAGTGTCCGGGCCTCCAAGCACGATGATCCCTCAACATCTCGTCGGGGAGATAGAGGACGCGAGGACCACCCTCGGGAGTCCCGGGACAACAAATGACCCTCCGGACATTTCCATGAGTATACTCCCCTAACAGTCTCCAGGGAGAAAATCCTCTCTGAATGTGCCAACACAGAGTTCAAACAAGGGTTCGATTCCCTAAACAGATCTCGGCCAAGCCAAATACTGATAAGTTGAAATATTGTCGGTTCCATAAGAGCCACGACCATACAATTGACGACTGTATCCACCTGAAAGATTCAATTGAAATACTGATCAAGGACGGGCACCTGAAACAGTTTACCAAGAAGAGGGAATCTCTATGGCAGGACGTCCAGGAGTCCAAGAAAGTCGAGGAAGAAGTGCCTTCCTCGGAAGAGACGAGCCTTCAGGTCGCCATGAGCATATCGCGGCCTGAGGACTTCTACATCCCCGTGGGACTCAACGCTCCCCCTACTTCGCTGTGCATAGTCCATGGAAAACCTTCCCCTCTGCCATGGTTATCTCCGGAGGAGGCTTCAACAAGGTTACTGTGGGCTCCGTTAAAAGGAAGTTCGAGCATCTTCTCAGCACGAGCCAAATAGGAGTACCACGCTCGATAAAGTCCGGGGAGAGTCGATCCCCATCACCTTCTACCGTGAGGAACTCCTCTGTGGGGCTCCCAAATCAAATATTCTGCTACTCGTGAGAGCATAAATGGCTAATTTTGATGTTCTTCGAATCCTAGTCGATCAAGGTAGCTCAGTCGACATCATGTACTCGCAGCTGTTTTCCACCCTCCAGCTAGCTGAGACTCACCTAACGCCCTATGTAGGCTCCAACCTACAAGGCTTCAATGGGTCGGTCACAAAGCCCCGGGGATACGTAGAACTGATCGTGACTTTCGGATCTGCAAAGACGGCTAGGTCCACTAAAGTTCAGTTCTTGGTCATCGACTGCCCCTCTCTGTATCAGTGCATCTTTGGGCTGCCAACTTTGGCCAAATTGGTAGTCGTACCATCAACCGTGCACCTGAAGATGAAGTACTACACTTCTAAGGGTCTAGTTGCCACTCTACATGGGGACATCAAGGCAGCAAGGAGATGTTTCGAGGCATCCACCAAAGGGCTAAACACCATTGCCACCAAGCCGAAGACTTCCAGCAAGCCGGCCCTGCCCAGCAGCTCCGAAGAGGCAAAGCCACTGCCCCACGTCGACTCTATCAACCTTGACAGCCGCTTCTCTGAAGACGACTAGAGGGAGCAGAAAAAGAAGGAGAATGAGATCCAGCCTTGTTCGAGCAACCCTTCAACTTGAGCTAGGACCGGCGAGACCTCCCATCTGATGCGCCCAATTTCGGATGGCGAGTTCGAACTTGTCCTGCTCGGCGAAGACCCCCGACGAGGAGTGAAGATCGGGACCGGACTCCCCGACTTAGCGAGGAAACAACTCAAAGCTTGTCTCCAGGAGAATCTATATTTGTTCGCTTGGAGTGTCGCAGAAATACCCGGCCTAGATCCTGTCGTCGCCTGCCACCAGCTCACAATCGACCTTGCCGCTAGGGCAGTAGCTCAACGTAGGAGAAAGCAGTCTCCGGAGAAAATGAAGGCTACCGAACAAGCTATAAAAGGCCTCATCAAGGAAATTTTATTTTGGAGGCCAAGTACACTACTTGGCTGTCCAATGTTGTACTCGTTAAAAAGTCTAATGGAAAATGGCGCATGTTGTTGACTATACCGATCTCAATAGGGCCTGCCTTAAAGATGCATATCCCCTCCCTAATATAGATAAATTAGTTGATAATTCTACTGGTTTTAAATTGTTATCGTTCATGGACGCATATTCGGGCTATAATCAAATGCCCATGGCGAAAAGCGACAAAAGGTACACAACTTTCATGACCGAATCGGGCAATTATTACTACAACGTAATGCCCTTCGACTTGAAAAAACGCCGGCGTTACCTACCAAAGAATGATGAACAAGGTCTTCTGGGGAGAAATAAGGAACATGCTAAAAGGCTATATGGACGACATGATCGTGAAGTCCCACGAGGAATTCGATCACATGGCCCATTTGAGGAAAGTCTTCGAGGATGCCAGGAAGTACCGATGCGTTTCAACCCGAAGAAGTGCATGATCGGGGTACGAGCGGGAAAATTCCTCGGCTTGTATCTAACAGAATGAGGAATCGAAGCTAACCCCGACAAGTGTAGGGCCTTCTCCGCGTTCCCCACGCCAAACTTGAAGAAGTCCATCCAATCCCTCAATGGGATGCTCGCTTCGTTATCCCGTTTTATTGTAAAGTCTGCTCAGCATGCACTGCCCTTTTTTAAACTCCTCAGCAAGGAGGAAACTTTCGAGTGGACGGAGGAATGCGACCAGGCTCTCCTCCACCTAAAGCGAGCACTGTCGAAACTGTCCATCCTCTCTTGACCAGATAATGGTGAAACCCTGTACCTCTATCTCGTCGTGGCAACCGAGGCCGTCAGCGCCGCCCTCATTCGTGAAACACCCGATGGGCAAAAACCCATATACTTCATGAGTAATGCGCTGCAGGGACCAGAGCTGAGATACCAGTACATAGAGAATGTATCCCTGGCCCTCATCAATGCGGAGAGGAGGCTGAGGCACTAATTTCTAGCCCACACGATCGTGGTACGAACAGACCAACCCGTGAAGCGACTGTTAGGCCGACCATACTTGGTCGGCAGAATGCTCAAGTGGTCATTGAAACTGTCTGAATTCGACATCCAATATGAGATCAGAAAGGCCCTCAAGGCTCAGGCGCTGGCCGACTTTGTCGCGGAGATGACATTGCCCGATCTCCCCACTTGCGGGGCGTGCAAGTGGACAATCTTCGTCGACGGGGCATCCAGCTCGACAGGAAGCGGGGTAGGTATCATCTTGGAAAATGAGGAAGATATCCTCGTAGAAGTTTCACTTACCTTATCTTTCCCCACTTCCAACAATCAGGTCGAATACGAAGCTTTCCTCACAGGTCTGCACCTCGCCGAAGACCTGGGAGCCAAGGAAATCGTCATCTGCATCGACTTCCAACTCGTGCCCCTCCAGGTTTAAGGAGAATACCAGGCCAAGAACGACAACTTATCTGATTACTTGACCCTAGTCAAGGAGAAATTGGCGAAAATCACATCGGTAGAAGTAAAGCATGTTCCCCGCGAACACAATGTCAGAGCAGATGTTTTGTCAAAGCTGGCGAGCACGAAGAAAAAGGGTGGAAACAAGTCTGTCATCCAAGAAGTACTTCCTCGGCCTAGCATCGAGAAAGCTTCCATGATCCTCGACGTGCATGTCATCGACAATGACAACTGTTGGATGACCCCCGTCTACAACTACCTCACCAAGGACGAACCACCATCCGACCCTAAGAAGGCCAGCGTAGTCAGGAGCAGAGCCTGCTCCTACGTCCTGGTCGAAGATAAGCTCTATAGGTGAGGGTTCTCCATCCCTTTACTTAAATGTGTAGAAGAAGAAATGGTCGCCCATGTCCTGCGTGAGATTCACGAAGAGATCAACGCCCAGCACCTCAGGGGGAGATCCCTAGCCAGGAAAGCTCTACGAGCAGGATACTAATGGCCAACCATGCAGCATGATGCAAAAGAGCATGTGAAGAAATGCGACAAATTCCAATGGCACGGGGACATGCATTTGGCACCGCCCAATGAACTCAAAGCAATGTCCTCCCTGTGGCCCTTCGCATGGTGGAGCCTGGATATCCTGGGACCATTCGTCGTGGGGTCAAATCAGAATAAGTACCTGATAGTGGGCGTTGACTACTTTACCAAGTGGATAGAAGCAGAGGCTCTGGCCAAAATAACGGCCCACAACATACTATAATTCTACAAGCAGAACATTCTTGCCCGCTTCGGCATCCCCCAAGCAATCGTCACCGACAATGGGACGCAGTTCATGGACAGAAAGTTTTAGGAGTTCATAGCCCAACTGGGCACCAAGCAACACTTTGTAGCCGTCGACCATCCCCAGACTAACGGGCAAGCCGAGGTAGCGAACAAGGTAATCCTACGAGGCCTCAAATGAAGGCTAGACGAAACAAAGAAATAATGGGTCAAGGAGTTACACAGCATACTCTGGGCCTACCGTACTACGCCCCACTCTTTGACCAGGGAAACCCCTTTCCGTCTAGCTTATAGAACTGAGGCAGTAATCCCTATTGAGATACACGTGCCCTCAATCCAGACTGAATCCCCCCTGGACGAGGAGACAAATAGTGAGGCACTAAGGGAGGAGCTAGATCTCGTCGAAGAGGTCCGGTCAGGGGCAGCCCTCCGCGAAGCTTCACTAAAACAAAAAATCGCAATTAGGCACAACACCAAAGTTATACGACGAGAATTCCAAGTAGGCAGTCTCATCTTAAGGAGGAATCACAAAGATTCTCGAGAGAGCAAACTCGCTGCAAATTGGGAAGGGCTCTATCGAGTTCGAGCAAAGATAGAGAATTGTCCTTATTACCTAGAACAGCTCAACGGGGAAGAACTTGCTCGACCATGGAACGCCAAATAGCTAAAACAATATTATAGCTAAGGCCCTAATCGTCGGCTTGCTTCGTCGATACGACGAGCATAGCGTACCGACCACGAATGCGTGCCCAGGTATAAGCGCTGCATACAGAAACAAATTAAGGCAGGCTTTTGCTCAAAGAACGAGCAGGACCCATGCCCGACGACGATTCCTTGACTGAGTCCACTATCGTCCAAGTACCATGACAGGTAGAACACCTAGCTCGCGATGGGAAGTTCACGCCGCAAACTCAGGCCTCAAACGCGATCTGAGCTCCACCCTCATGCCCGGAAGCTACCCAGGCCGTTCGACCAGTCCCCCGTACTGCCGAACACATCTAAGTCGAGAAAATCCCGAAACATCAAAGCTTTCAAAGCTACCCTTATGACGGGCACACGCGTGTATCGAGCAAAATTTTAACACTTTGCAAAAATAAAGAAAAGTAAAGCCATGCGCAAATACAAATCATACAAAATCGACCAGATCGGTCGGGAATAAAATATTATAATAAAGTGGCCACGAGGACCACTAGTGTACCAGTTACATTAACAAGGGGCCATGCCCCGTACAAAAAATTAAAGTTACATAAATACGGCATGCTGGCCGAAGATACAACAAAGAAGAAATCACTCCTCCATGTGGTGGGGCTCGTCATGGAGAGTTTGTGCATGCTCCTTGCCAATCTGAAGAAACTCGGGGACGATGATCTTGCCGTCCTCAACGCTATTGAGGAACCCTGACCCCTCGGTGGTAAATTCAACCCCGGGGTTCAGGATCCGCAATTGTGCCATGGCGTTGTTAAAGGAGTCCTCGGCGATACCTTCCACGCCGTCCTCCGCCTGGTGGATGCGTGCGACCAACTCAGCCTTAGTCTTCAACTTCTTCAACTCCTCATGCTCATCTTTAGCAGGGGCAGCAACACTCCTCAGTTGCTCGACCAGATCTTCGGCGACTTTTTTCTCCACGGAAAGGGTATCTTTCTCCCCATTAAGTTTGGTCATTGCATCCTTGGACTTCTTCAGCGCCTTTTCAACAGCCCTAGCCTGCTCCTCACTAGATTTCTTTAACTTCTCCTCCAGTTCTGCTATAGTGGCCTGGGCCTTCTTCAGCTCGGAGTCCTGGTGGGAGCCCTCCTCGGTGTAGACCACCGTCATTTCAAGAACCCTAATCAGGGCAGAGGCATCCTGGGCTAGCATTGCCCCTTTGCTCGGGCGATCCATCTCCTCGAGCTTCAGGGACTCCGCCCGAGAAATCACCAAAGAGGAACCTTCGAAGAAGCTTTTGTTATGGAGGCACGGAGGCAGCTCGAACCTGCACTTGTCCCCCTTCTTGCTAAGGTCCACCAGCACGATCGTCCGTGTGCGCTTAAACCTAGAGTTTACGGGCACAGGGGAACTTTGAACGGGTGGGGGAGTTGACAAGGAGGTCCCCGACCCCGTTTGCGGAGGTGGGCCCCCTTGGCTGAGCTGGCTCTTCCCGATTGGTATTCCACCCTTGCCCTTCGCCTAGGCATTCTTCACCATCCGCTCATGTGCAGAAGTTATTTTACCAAGCAAGGCTAGGGCATCATCCTGAGTACGGAACTCGAGGATCTCTTTTGTATTGATAAAACGACTCTCCACCTTGAGCCCCCATCTTCCTCGTAGATTAGTTCCCCGTTATTAGTCACGCACTGGGCAGGGGTAAAACTGTTGACAAAACCCACCAACTTCGCATAGCCGACCTTGTCATCCTCGTCCAGCATCTCAGGGGTGGTGGTGTAGCCATCTATCCCCATGGTGAAATGGTCCCCGCTCCAACAAAAGGGAACTTCAACAGCCTCTGCCCCATAATCTTGCCATCCTCGTCGATGAGGTCCTCCCCGTTTTTGTTCGTCAAGACCTCCGAGATGAACGTGGAATCAGTGGCCCTAGCCGACAACGGCTTGATAACATAATACCTCTCCTTGAAAGTCCTAATGGACTCAAAGAAGGGTTTGAACAACTTCATCCCCTGCTTCAGGGAGACCTAGTCGAATCTCCTCCCTGAAACCTGGCGCTGGAGGTGGAAGACTGTAAAGAAAAGAGGGAGGGTAGCTCCTATATCCAAATAATCGCATGTCAGCTCGAATACCCATATGAAGGCAATCGAGTTAGGATGCAGCTGTGAGGGACCCAGAGCCAGATAAATGAAGACCAACTTCTGAAAATTAGTAAAGGGCAACCTCAACCCAATCTCCTTGAAAACATATTCATACATCGGGAACCTCTCCCCGTAGTCCGTGCAGATGCAGTCGTCTTCCCCGGGGAAATGTACCTTCCATTCCGCTTCAGCCCCCACGGTCATGAAAGCGTCTCCAGTATATGAGGCAAAAATGGAGGCATACTTTACTGGTTCCGCGGCAGACCACTCTTCCGAGGTCCTCAAAGGAGGAGTCTAGTCAGCATCACGGGGAGTAGCGGTGTCTTCGGTATCACTATCTTCCGAGGAGCTCTCCTTGAACAAATCTCTAAGAATATTGTCCTCAGTTTCGCGGGCCATCTCCTTTACCTGAAAAGTAGAGAAAAAACGTGAATTCGATGACAAAATCAAATCCACCCTTCCACCGCTAGTCAAGTGAAAGAGTGCGCAAAGGCCCGAGGACGACGTCCCCGACCTAAGCACTACTCAAATGGCACAACTATAGTGCGAGGAGATGCCCGGGGAAACCTCTCCAATGTACGCAAGGAGATCCTCCCCTGTTCGCTACCCAAAATATCGTTTGAAGGCCTACCGAAAAACTCATGAATCCGCCAGAAAACTCATGAGTACACCAGAAAATTCATGAGCTCCGCCGGTGATAAACACTTTCGTCGTCGCAACGGCGTCAAAATCAACCTAAAGTCCTAAGTTCCTAAGGTTCCTGCGACCACGTCAGTGGCAAAAAATGGCCAAACAACCGCCTACCACCAACAGTCACCGGAAAATGCCACTATACTACCTAAGTTTCACCCTAATAGCATGCATTCTAAGAGAACAGAAAGCGAAAAAGCCTAAAACAAAGGTCAAGTCAAGTAACTTACGTGGTCGAAGAAGAGATTAGAAGGTCGAAGAGTCTGGTCGGTGCTTGTACGGCAGCTGGACGGTGGTTGGACAGTAGCTAGACGGCGGCGAGCACGTGCATGAGCACGCGTGACTAGGGGTATCATCATGACCCTAGCCTAACTAGGGGCACACGTGGCACCTCACCTCTTCAGATCACATCAACCGTTGGGCTCCCTATACGCCGAGCACGCCAAACAACGTTACGTAAACCGCAGGCACTAACTCCTTCGGGCATCGTAGAATAGCCTCATCTCGTCAACAAGCGACGATCATTTCTGGACCTCCCCGGGACCTCGAACTACCCTTATCACTCTCACGCTTGGGAGCAATGACTTGGGGGGCTCCTGTTCCGGACTAGCACAATGACTAAGCATGACTCAATCCACTTCTGCTCCCATAACGACCCAATTGCCTAAGTCCAACCAATTTGGGGCAGAATTTACCCTTTTGCCCCTCTACCGGGCAAAGATGGTCGGATGACTCCAAGGGTAAGCTACTCCTCCTCGGTAGTTCTGTCTCGTCACGCACGGTTCCACCATCCAGAAACGGTCACGACGCCAATGCCCGCAATTCCGCCTCTGCCTGTGGCAACGGCTAGTTTCGGGCACCTCTGCCTGTTCTAACGGCTAGTTTCTGGTAGTTACCTATTATTTGGGAAACGGTTATCTCGTCCTGAAAATAGGTACCGTTGGCCAAGTGCTGGGGGCATTATAAAAACCCTCTCATTCTAGAGGGTCAGGTATTCAAAATCATCCTATGAAACACACACTTTGTACTTGCTCTCTCTCTCTCTCTCTCTCTCTCTCTCTCTCTCTCTCTCTCTCTCTCTATTCTTACTTTAGCATCGAAGTGCCTTGCAGGTACAACCCCCTCCTCATCTTTCACACCCAACATCGCAGACGTCATCTTTAGCCCACTCTAGGTTCTGATCAGCCGTCAAGATCACATGTCATGGTTCATCTGTCGTTCTATATTTCTGTCTGTTTTTAACTGTTCTTTTGTCATTTTTGGTTTACTTGTTCAAATAAATCTATTTCACAAAGCATGTCTTCCTTGATTTATGTCATAGGAATATTTTTAAAGATTTCTTATTTGATAAGCTAGAAATATCTATGCTGAAGTTTTCTTCTTAAAAGGTTTTTGTTTGGTCCATCTTGTGCTCTTGTTTCTATTTTCTTTTTCTATAGGATTGGGAATTTGATTTTTAAAAAAATGAATTTTTATTCACTACTCTTCTCTCCCTATCCATCTTTTTCTTTCGGTTTTGCTTGCAAGCTTGAAGGGGAAGGAAGAAGAGGACTTTGAGAAAATGGAAGAATTAAGTGAAAAGAATAAAAGGTGTTATGTGGGGAGAGGTTTGGAAGATTTATTTTTAAAAGGAAACTTAGATATAATTCCTTAGGTATGGTTTTTAATATTTTTAAATGAAAATATGACAAGTGTATATTTTCATTGGTAATTGCATATGTGTAGGAGAAAATTGCATATGAAAAGGAGAAATTTATACACATGTCAAATTTCTATAGGAAAATAGTAAAAACCACACCTAAAGAAATATATCTAAGTTTACTCCTTATTTTTATTCAAATACCAAAATCCCTTAATTTGAGAAATTAAAAAATTGTATTGGATGAAAGTTTTAGAAGGATTAGTCAAATTGTTTAAATATAATTTATGTTGTTATATTATCCCAAAAATTAAAATTATGTTAATGTTAAGCAATGCTTTATCATTCAATACAATTTTTTTTTAAATGCAAAAGTTATATATATATATATATATATCGAAGTCCTAATCTAAAGCTTATAAACACATATTTAAGTGTACAAATAAATATAAGCTATACATAAAATATACGAACATGTTTTTGTAAAACCTTAATAGTTCCATTTCAGTACAAAAAAAATTAATAACAATAATAGCTCCAGTGTGTAACAAGCACAACTTTTTCAGAAATAACATAAAAAATCGAACATACACATTTGATTCAGTTTATTATTAATTATAAAAAGGGTTAAATATACGATTCCCCCTACTATTAGGGTGAGTTTTGGTTTTCCCCCTCTGAAGTTTTTTTTTTGTGATTCCTCCTTGTAAAATCAAGATTCTGTTTGCAGAACCCCCTATCCCTTGTTTGGCTGACTGGACATGGAGAATCTGCTCACGTGACATTTAGGGTCTACTGACTGGGCTTATTTTTAAATTTTTTAATTTTTTTTATTTAATTTTTTTTAGTTTACATTTATTTATTTATTTTTAGATTTTATTTAATTTATAATTTTTTTATTTATTTAATTTTTTCTTTAATTAATTTTATTTATTTAAATAGTTATTTTAAATTATCAAAATATTAGACTTGGGCCTAAGTCCATTTTTATTTCAAGACAAACACACATACTCCAAGCCTATTTTCAATGCATTATCATATATGATTGATTGGTATATATAGACTCGTTTTGCTTCTATACCAACCGATGTGGGACTTTAAGATACCCATTAGATTAAAAACACTTGTGAGGAAATTGCCTCTGCTGCTATTGTTCTTCGCTGCCTCTGCAATGCTTATGCTGTTGATGCTTGTATGTTCATCTTAATTTCGCGTATATGCTTCGTCAATTCGTCTGTGTATTTGTATGTGATGCTAACTGATCCTCTATCCGCTTGTGTAAACTGGATTTTTTTGCTGATACTTCTGATTCTCCCCCAAACCGTGTGAATATGGTGTGTTTGTTTGTGTGAATCTCCTCCTAATCCGTCTCCCTGTTGCGTGTATGCTAATGTGTTTTTCGTCTGTGGTTTTTTTTACCCTGAATCCCCTTGGTATATGTTCTTTTATAGGCTTGACAAAAACGAATGTCGACATCACAACTTTTCATTTTCGAAAATATGATATAAACCTGATTATGTTGTGATTATATTTCCCTTTCCAATTGATCCTGTTTTGGAAAATATTGAATTAGTCTTTGATGGTGTTTGATTGTGTTCCTTGATTTTCCTTTAACAGGTTGATCCTGGATTAACAAACTCAGATTCTTGTTTTTGGACAGGTTATTAAACATTGATGATGATTATTGTTTTTGGAAAGAATGGTATTAATGTTGATGATGATTTCACGTAGATACCGATCTGAATCCTTAGAGTTTCGTTTAGCTATGTGGTTATAACTCTTATTCAACCAGCTCTTGCAAATCCATATAACCTCTGTTGTGAACAGCGGGGTCGTGTAATTTCCTCATAAGGTTAGCAGCAGATGATATCGTTTGGTGGCGTATGTCTTGAGTCCTTTCCATAATTTGTGCTGTGTTGCTAATACATTTAAAAGCAAAAATAATATTGTCATAATTTGTGGTTGTCACTGCAAAAATAAGAAGACATTAAGTGTCTTTACAAACTTATTAAAACAATTTTAGAACAAAGCAGAATGCAGAATTACCAACTTGGTGAAAAGCATGTTCTGTTCCATTGGATCATACAATTGACAACTGCAAGTAGCCAAAATCACAACTTGTTCTTTAATATAAAAACAATGATAATGGTATTTGTAAGTAATGTGAGACTTCAAATGGTGGTTTTATTGATGGGATACACCTATTCATGTGGATGCTGCAAGTGGTGGTTTTATTGCTCCTTTTTTATATTCAGAGCTAGAATGGGATTTCAAGCTATATGATTGAAAAGAGAGAGATTGCAAAGAAAATGCAACTTTTTTAGTCCCACATTGGTTGTAACAAAGACCATATAAAAACTCTATAGTAGAGTCAACCTTTTAGCTTCAACCTTGGGCTTTGATCAAGGCACACCAAAATCAACAATCCCCTCAGAGGAAATCAAGAGTTCTCTCTGTAGGAAGACATTTCTCTGTATATCACATAGCAAAATAGGCAATAAAAAAACCATAATTCCAGATAACTGCTGTAAGTGGCACACTTGTTGATTCAAAAATCCAAGTTGTGGTCCCTCTTTATCCTAGTAAATCTTTTCTTTCATCTAATTGTTGTAAGTGGCAAGCCTCTGGATTATTTACATCCAAGCCAATGTCCCTCTCTTAGCATGGAAGATTCCTATGGAAAAATGGCATTGCTCTACACTGAGTTAAAGTTTCTTCCTTCAGGACAATTCCCTTATAAAGGAAATTATGGCATTGTTGGATTCCATACATTCCAGTTAAAGTAATTCCCCTTTATAACCAAACCTTCCATAATTGTGATAAACATGTGAGATACCTCCCTTTAGAGATGAAAAATTCTCTCTCAGTCAAACCTTTAGCTTCAATCTTGGGCTTTGAACAAGATACAAATACTCATCTAGCTACAATCTTGGGCTTTGAATAAGACACCAAACATTTTCCTCCCATAGTATAGGAGGAGCTACGATTGATCTGATTTCCCTGTTTTTTTTTAACGGGAATACGTAGGCATAAGATTACGAAATCTTAGCGAGCACACAAACCAAAAACTTTAGGTCCAGTACCTTCCCAAAAACAACAGAAAACCCGAAAACAACAAAAACACTCTTTCAACACTCCCAAAGGAGAAACTTTCCTAACCCATAACAGATAAACACCAGAAAGTATTTAAACATGCCAAAGAAGATCTATGGATAACCATATATACACTGGGTAATTGACAACTCCCCTTTGTATAAGATGACCTCGGACCCCCCCCAATCTCTTAGCATTTGTTGAAGAAAACATTTGCATGCAAGGTTAGTTTTAGATAGCTTCCATTTCCTTTCCAGCTTCATAGGATAAATAAGAAATCAGAAAGTAGTAATCAATTTCAGCCATTGCGGTAAGGTGGTCGCTTCACCGACAAAAATCGCACGCTACAGAAAAATGGCGACTCTGCTGGGGAGTCTTTAGGATTAGAGTTCCTAAGAGGTCTAGGATTTGTTTGGCATTTTCTATACTTTCTTCTACTATATAATATATATCATTTACTGTTATACTACTTGATACCCGTGTTTAATTTTTTGTCAACTGGGAATGCGATTAATACGCATGTGGAAAGTTTGAGAGAACATTAAGATAAGTGGTGGCATATCTAGGAAACGCTTATAGGGAGTGAATCCCGACCAAGCTAACTTGGCAGTTCACCGAATCAGTCGAGGTACCCGTGCAGAAATATCGATGTTGAACGACCGATTGTCGTGAAAGCATCGTCTATCCCAGTGTTGTACCCATGACCATGAGGATTTAGTATACATTTAACCATATGGCCATTTGGTAGTGCGGTGACTATCGGGAATAGTTGATACGCGATACTACACTAAAAAGAGATTCATCCTAGGATATTACAGCTCGCTCGAGTGAATCAGCTTGTTGTTGGTATCCCTAGGACGGGTCAATGACTTTGGAAACCTTTTAGAACCCGTTCTACAGGTACAAAAATTTACCAAAATAGTACAACCTTTGGGGATGGGTAGAGCCATGACTCCATTCTCGTGACGTCAAACCCTTGAACCCATGTTTTCAAATGTTTTTGTGTGTTGCATTCATGCATTCATTAAAATACTCTTTTCAAACAAGAAAAAAAATCTTTTTTTCAATAGAACTAAAACAATAATTGCAAATATCAGAGGTTGCGTTATGGATTTCGGTTGAAGAAAGACGCACAAGTACACCTTCAAGGCTCCAAAACTAGAAAACTTAAGAAAGTTGGGAAGGATGATTACCAGTCCCGAGGCTTTCAAAGCTAAGCACGGAGGACTGTTGTCTCTGTTAAGGGTCAACGTGGTTGAGGGAATCCTATCTACGCTGGTACAGTTCTACGATCCGCTTTACCACTGCTTCACTTTCTCGGATTACCAACTTGCACCAACACTGGAAGAGTACTCCCACCTGATTGATTTACCTATCACTGATCAAGCTCCGTTTTCTAGACTAGAAGAAATTCCAAAGGATCAGGCCATTGCAAGAGCAATCTCTTTGGATGAGTCAGAAGTTAGGACTCACATAACCACTAAAGGAGGAATCTAGGGTTTACCGGCTAAATTCCTGATGGAGAAAGCTCTATACTTTGCTAGCATAGGAAACATAACTGCCTTCGAAGACGTCTTTGTTCTGCTCATATATGGGTTATTCCTCTTTCCCAACATTGACAACTTCGTCGACATCAATGCTGTTAAGATATTCTTGATTGGAAACCCAATACCAACCTTACTTGCAGATACTTATCATTCTGTACACTTAAGGAATTTGTACAATGGAGGAATGATCACATGTTGTCTACAAATGGTTTATTTCCCATTTGCCCAAGTCTGCTACTTTTTGGGATCATAAAAGTACTATACGTTGGTCACAAAGGATTATGTCTCTTACCCATTTTGACATAGACTGGTACAATCGGATTTACGAAGGGATAGAGATCATCGACAGATGTGGAAATTTCCCTAACGTACCCCTCATTGGAACTAAAGGAGGAATCAACTATCATCCGATTTTAGCTCGCCGTCAGCTTGGATACCCGATGAAGAATATCCCACATTACGTTCATCTGGAAGGTCTTTTCTTCAAGGAAGAGGAAATTGGCAGGGCACTAAAGAAATAAATAGTGCATGCCTGACAATATATTCACAGGAAAGGCAGAGAGTCTCTGGGAAGACCAAATTGTACCTCCATGGAACCTTATCTCCACTGGGTGAAAACTAGAGCCCTCAAGCTGAGGATGCCTTACCATCGCCCAGAAGTTTTTCCATTAAAGGAATCCGTCCTTTTTTTCATGTCTGATGTGGAAAAACTCCAGGTCGCTCTCAACAAAGTTCAACGTGAGAAGAGCTCTTGGAAGAACAAATACCAGATCCTTAATTTGGAATGTACCAAGATTCAGGAACTGCTAATGGAAAAGGATGTTCTGATTGAGATATTAGAGCAACATGCCATAGAAAATCAGGAAGACCGAAGAAATTTACTCACTCTTTTCACTTGGCAGAGAATCGTCGACCCGACAACGGCTGAAGAGGCCCGATCAAAGAAAAGGAAAATACAGGAACCGACATCTGAGCTCTCTTCAGAGAGGAATCAGGATCCATGACCTTAGACATTTTCCTTACAGCACTTTGTAAAATACTGTACTTTTCTTTGTAAAATATTGCAACCTTTCGAATTCAATAAAAGGCGTCTCTCCCCCCCCCCCCCCCCCCACTGTGTGATATTTGCAATCTATTTGTTAAAGTTTCTTTTGAAAACAAAAACTAAAAAAAATATGTCTTTGCATATCATTCATCATTCTCATATAACGTATTTTTTATCCTTGAGTCTCACGTATGTGTCATAATCCTAGAGTCAAACAGTTTCACTCATACAATACTCGGGCCAATCGACAAAATAAAATGGACGATCTCGAGGAAGAGAACAGAGAGATGAGAGAAGAAATCAATGCACTAAAAGAAAGTTTGGAAAAACTTCACAGCAACATGCAATCCCTCGCCGCAGCTCAGGAGCAGCAACATCAAAGAACCGTGATCTCAGAGATCACATCTACACCCATATTGGAGACACATGAGAATCATCCTCGGTACAACATGCCTAAGGGTCGCTCTTGGGGCATGCCTTTCAACTTTATACCTGAAGGATATATCCCATCGGTCACTGAAGACCCAGAAGCCGTAGCAAGAACCACTGGACCTGAAGGTTACAAACTTCATGAAAGTGAAGATGCAATGGTTACAACAGGAACTCATGAAGGTTACAAAATTCAGGGCACTGAAGCGCCAAGAGTCACCGCTATATTGTCTATACCACAACCAGTGGTACACACTGTCCCGGAAGGACAAATTCCGCAAGCAATTTCTGGTGGAAATGAACACATGTATGAAAGAATGAATGAGTTCCAAGAACAATTCTTGGAAATGCAGAAGGAACTGCATGCCATTCGCGGTCAAGACTTGTTTGGAAAAGACGTCGTGGACCTCTGTTTGGTCCCTAATGTAAAGATCCCGCACAAATTCAAGGTGCCTGACTTTTAAAAATACAAAGGCAACTCTTGCCCTCAAAGTCATCTGGTGATGTACGCTCGAAAAATGTCTACTTAAACAGACAATCAACATCTACTGATCCATTACTTCCAAGACAGTTTAACCAGTGTCGCACTCAAATGGTACATGGGTTTAAACCGCACCAAGATCGGTACTTTCAGAGATCTCGGGGCAGCCTTTGTTCAGCAATATAAATACAATTTGGACATGGCCCCAGATAGGGATCAACTCATGGCAATGTCACAAAAGGACAAAGAAACTTTCAAAGAATATGCTTAGAGATGGCGTGAAATTGCCGCTCAGATATGTCCCCCTCTTGAGGAAAAGGAGATGACCAAGATTTTCCTAAAAACGTTGAGCTTGTTCTATTACGACCGAATGGTTGCCAGTGCGCCTAGTGATTTCACTTAAATGGTGAACATGGGAGTACTCCTTGAAGAAGTGGTCCGAGAAGGACGATTAGTCAAAGATGCAGAACCATCTAGCAGTACTAAGAGGTACGGTAGTGCTTTCCAAAAGAAGAAAGAGCAAGATATCAGTAATATCTCTCTGGGAAAGCAAAGGCGAAGGTATCAACCAGTAGCAGCGGTAACTCCCGCTATCAACCCAGCGCCAGCTCCGACTTATCAACCTCAGGTTGCTCAGAGCCAACCAAATCAACAACAGTATCAGCAAAGGCTGCAACAGCCTTTTCAGCAGGCTCGTCCATAGTACAACAACAACAATCATACTACACAACCATCAGGGTTTGACCCTATATCAATGTTGTACGCAGAGTTATTTCCACTTCTACTAGCCAAGGGGCATGTCCAAACCAGGACTCCTCTCGCAGTACCAGAAAATCCACCTTTTTGGTTCAAGGCAGATCAAACTTGCCCTTACCATCAAGGAGGATCGGGACACAACATTGAGAATTGTCAGCTTCAAGTCTGATGTACAAAAGTTGGTCAGGAACGGGATCTTATCTTTTAAAGATACTAACCCGAATGTTCAGACGGACCCATTACCGTAACATGAAAAGACTACGGTAAATTTGATAGAAGGCGAGCCTGTCAGCAGTTATCAAATTCACAATGTACGATTACTGGGAACCAACCTGGTAAAGATGCATTGCAAACAGAGTGGGTACAACCATGTGCCATCTCACAACTATCAACAGTGTGATATCTGCTCCAAGGATAATCATGGGTGTTCCGTAGTACAAACAGCTCTGCAAGAACAAATGAATCTGGGCTGAATTCAGGATCACCGCATCCGTGAAGTGAACATGGCCCATGCACATCCCAACATTGTATGAAACCATGACATCCGTGCAATGAACGTCAACTTAGTGGCAATGCATTTGAGACAAAGTCAGTATTATAATCTGCAACGGCATAATTATAGCACTTGTCCAATCTGCTCAACGGATAATCAGGGATACTCTTTTATACAAGAGGCCTTCCAGCGACAAATGGATCTCGGATGGATCCAAGACTACCGCGAAAGAAATCACCATCAAGTAAATATGGTACAGATCTTTGACATACACCTGATGAATACCAGTCTAGTGGAATTACATGCTAAATAGGTCAGACTTGGTTTTTTGGCTTCACATGATTATCTAGACTGTAAAGAATGCTGCGAAGACAACCAAAGGGGTGTGCTTGTGGAAAGAACCCTTCAACATCTGTTGGACCACCGGTGGCTTTCGATCTATCTAGATGAAGACACACAACAGATTAGCATGACTGATGGGAATCCTGATAGACATCAAAGTCGTGACATCCGCTCAATGGAAATAGATCAAGTAAAGATGCACTGCATACAAAGCGGACACGGTCGGGTACCACCGCACAATTATGAGCGTTGTAGAGTATGCTTGGAAAATAACCAAGGATGTTATCTCGTACGAGTAGCCCTCCAGAATCAGTTGGAACGGAAAGAGATTCGACCATGTTCTAATTCTGAATCAATCAACGTGATACAAGATTACCTCCCTGGTCAAAACAAAGACATTGTCAGAATCTCCAAACATGGAATAACCAAGGACGTTTGCATCATAATCCCTCTACTCAATGAATCAATGATCCCTCTTGATAGTAGAAAAGTTCCCAACCAGGAACTGATTGAGGTTGCCTATGACGGTCAAAAAAACCAAAAAGCTCATGTGGTTATCTACCTTCCAGGTCCAATACCGTACAAGTCATAAAAGGTTATCCCATACAAGTATGGTGCAATGACCATTGAAAATGGAAAAGAAACTCAATTACCCTTCGTTGTAAACATTGCCGAAATCAGTCGAGTTACCCGGAGCGGTCAGATCTTCAACAGAGGAGTCGTAGAACCTGCCAAAGAAAAGGAACCTCAAACGCAAGTTCCTAATCAACAAGTCGGTCAATCCAGTAATCCAGAACTTGTAAAGAACAACGATGAAATGCTAAAGCTCATCCAAAAAAGCGAGTACAACATTGTAGACTAATTGTTGCAAACTCCATCTCAAATCTCTGTACTATCTCTCCTACTTAGTTCGGAAGCTCACAGGGAATCTCTACAGAAAGTCTTAGAGCAAGCCTTTGTGGAACAAGATGTGACAGTAGGACAATTTCATAACATCATCTCCAACATCACTTCATACAACAGCTTAGGATTCAGTGATGAAGAACTGCCGGAAGAAGGCAAGAATCATAATGTGGCACTCAACATTACAGTCAATTGCCAAGACCATGCTTTAGCCAGCGTACTGGTGAACACAAGTTCATCCTTAAATGTCATGCCAAGGTCAACTCTGGTACGACTATCATTTAAAGGAGCTCCAATGAGAGGCAGTGAGATCATCGTCAAAGCCTTTGACGGATCTAGAAAACGGTTATCGGTGTAGTCGACCTTCCCATAACTATTGGTCCTCAAACTTTCCAAGTCACTTTCCAGGTCATGGACATCCGAGCAGCATACAACTGTTTATTAGGAAGGCCTTGGATACACGAAGCTGAGGCAATTACTTCGACACTTCACTCGAAGCTAAAGTTTGTCAAGAATGACAAACTAGTCACAGTATGTGGAGAGCAAGCCTTAATCGTGAGCAACTTATCATCATTCTCCTGTGTAGAACCAGAAGAGGTTGTTGGAACCCAGTTCCAAGCACTCTCGGTGAGCAATGAGAATCGACAAGAAAAAGGGACGTCGATTTCCTCATACAAAGACGCCCTCGAAGTGATCAAGAGTAATGACATAAAAGAATGGGGACAGATTGTAACTCCTACGGAGAACAAGACAAAGAAAGGTCTTGGTTTCTCTTTAACCTGTACCCAGACTACAAAGAAGGACGAAAATTTTCGTCCTATTCAGAATTTATTCCACAACGGAGGTTTCCTCCACCCAGTGTCTCAAGAAGTACACACCATCAATGAGAGCGACTCCTCCGATACGGATGAGGAGTGGAAGTCTTATCTCAAAGATGATGGTTATATGTCTCAGGGAGAGGCGCACACGCCATTTTATTTTCCCAAGCAGAGCCCAAGATATATACCGAGGTCAGACGTCAGGATGATCTATGGAGATTGTGATCCTGAAGGATGTCGTGCTCCACCCAACTCATTAGAGGAAGACACTCTGAAGAAAGATAACTTTGACTATGATTATTATAATCCCCTGGATGACTTGCCTATCTGGAAGCCGTACACAGAGTTAGCCGGACGATGCCTATCAGCTGAGTAATATTGAAAAGAATACCCATGTCCCCACAGAGTCATGGAATCTATACTCAGAACACTCCGGGAATTTCCAAAACCATGCTAATGAGTTCGCAAGGGTCGTAGGACGAGAGTTCATTAACTACGCATTTCTCAAAATCAACGTCATCGAGGAAGAAGACTCATCCAGTCCCACCGAAACATGGGACACCTTAGGACAGCCGAGCAGCAAGTTTGACTTCCTAGTCAAATACACTGCTCCCGAAAACTCTAGTATCAGGCTTGAGGACATCTAGCCGACTGGGTGGCGAGATTCCCTTGAGAGTGAAAACACCATGGAAAATACAGCAGAAGAGTTTGTTTATGATAACTCTGCATGGGAAGAAGACTCCAATGATCCTACTCTGCCAGAAATTAGCGTTGTTTCTGAAGACAAACCAAGAAGGAAAGTACCATAATTTGTGATTCACAGGGGAGTTCGTCACCACTGGGTTGCTGTAGATGTCCTGAAAGTCGTCCATAAGTCTAAGTAATTACCATCTTTGTTTTAACCTTTCACCTTGCCCAGGTGAAACAGATGTTTTTATAGGGCTCACTTTTCTGTAAATTTCCCTCTTCGCTTCGCCCAAAGCGACAGAGTTTTGTTGTATAGGGTTGTGTTTCAAGAATGGAAAAATCATGAATAAATAATGTCATTATGAATTCCCGCATTTATTGCTGTTTTCACTTTTCGTTTTTCAGAAAATGGTAATCCTAAAAACAACCCAAAATAAAAACAAGCATTTTTCAGAAAATACACTGCACACACTCTTGCATTCTCTCTGTCTTGGCTAAAAAATGAATCATCACGTCATGCAGATTGTTTGTTTAAACCCCATTGAAACATACGATTCAATGCCTTCTCCCTACTTTAAATTCCCGGTATTTGAAGCTGAAGAAGAACAGGACGAAGAAATTCCAGAAGAGATCTCCCGACTACTCAGGAAAGAGGAAAGGTCTATTGAGCCTCACAAAGAGTCGTTGGAAACGGTCAATTTAGGTTCAGGAGAAGAAAAGAAAGAAGTTAAGAGTGGGGCACTGCTCAGCTCAACTGTCAGAGAAGACTTGATAAAACTTCTCAAAGAGTTTCCAGATGTATTTGCTTGGTCCTATCAGAACATGCCAGGGTTGGATACCAGCATTGTGGAACATCACTTACCACTAAAAATAGAATGTCCGCCAATAAAATAAAGACTGAGAAGGACTCATCCAAATATGGCCATCAAAATTAAAGAGGAAGTGCAGAAACAGATCAACGCAGGTTTCCTCGCCACCTTAGAATATCCTCAATGGTTGGCCAACATAGTGCCAGTTTCGAAAAAGGACGGAAAAGTCAGAATGTTTGTAGACTACAGGGATCTAAACAAAGCAAGTCTAAAGGATGACATCCCCTGCCACACATTGACATGCTGGTAGACAACACAACAAAGTTCAAAGTCTTCCTTCGTGGATGGATTCTCGGGCTATAATCAAATCAAAATGGCACCGAAAGACATGGAGAAAACTTCGTTTATCACCCCATGGGGCACCTTTTGTTACAAGGTAATGTCGTTCAGTCTGAAGAACGCAGGGGTAACCTATCAAAGGGCCATGACAACTCTGTTTCATGACATGATGCACAAAGAGATTGAAGTGTACATCGATGACATGATTGCCAAATCTAGAACAGAGGAAGAGCATGTGGAACACCTATCAAAGTTATTCAAGCATCTGAGGAAATACAAACTCCGCTTGAATCCCAATAAATACACATTCGGTGTCTGCTCAGGAGAACTCTTAGGATTCATCGTTAGCCAAAAAGGAATTGAGGTTGATCCTAACAAGGTCAAGGCCATTCAAGAAATTCCTTCACCAAAGACTGAAAAACAGGTCAGAGGATTTTTGGGACGTCTCAATTACATCTCAAGGTTCATATCCTTCATGACCGCGACATGCGCGCTGATCTTCAAACTACTCAGAAAGAATCAAAGCTGTGTATGGACAGAAGACTGCCAAAAAGCTTTTGACAGTATCAAAGAATATCTATTGAATCCATCGATTCTGTCACCTTCAGTGGAAAGAAGACCACTGATTATCTACCTAACAGTTTTGGAAGACTCCATGGGTTGTGTGCTTGGCCAACAAGACGAGACAAAAAGAAAAGAGTCTGCCATTTACTACTTAAGCAAGAAGTTCACGGACTGTGAAACTCGGTACACTATGCTCGAGAAAACTTGTTGCGCTTTGGCTTGGGCAGCCAAACGTCTTCTCCAGTACATAATTTTTCACACTACTTGGTTAATCTCTGAAATGGATTCAATCAAGTATGTCTTTGAAAAGCCTGGTCTCACGGGAAGGATTTCCCGTTGGCATATGTTGTTATCAAAATACGACATTGAGTACCATGCTCAGAAAGCCGTTAAAGGAAGTATTTTAACCGATCATTTGGCTCATCAACCGATTGACGATCAGGAATCAGTCGGATTTGACTTCCCGGATGAGGATGTCATGTACTTGAAAATGAAAGATTGCGATGAACTGCTACCCAACGAAGGGCCAGAACCAGGTTCCCAATGGGGACTAATATTCGACAGAGCCGTCAATACTTATGGAAACGGAATTGAGGCAATCATCGTAACACCTCAGGGTACCCATATTCCTTTCACTGCCCAACTGACATTCAAAGGCACAAACAACGAGGCCGAATACGAAGCTTGTATCATGGGTCTCGAAGAAGCTATTGACTTAAGGATTAAGAATTTGGATGTGTATGGAGACTTAACCCTGGTTATCAATCAGATCAAAGGAGAGTGGAATACATACCAATCAGGATTGATTCCTTACAAAGATTACACGAGAAGGTTGTTGCCATTCTTCAACAGAATCGAGTTTCATCACATCCCTCGTGAAGAAAAGCACATGGCTGATGCACTAGCCACTCTCTCTTCCATGATTGATGTAAGTCAATGGAACGACGTACCTAAGATTGACATAATGCGCCTTGAAAGGCCCGCTTACATCTTCATGATCGAAGCAGTCATCGATGACAAACCCTGGTATCATGATATCAAGTGCTTCCTTCAAAAACAGGAATACCCACCTGGGGCATCAAGAAATGATAGGAAAAGTATCAGAAGTTTGGCTGGAAACTTCTTCCTGAACAGTGATACACTCTACAAAAGAAACTTTGACATGGTTTTGCTCAGATGCGTAGACAGACAAGAAGCAAACATGTTGATGAAAGAAATTCACGAAGGCTCCTTTGGCACTCATGACAACAAACACACGATGGCGAGAAAAATTCTGAGAGCAGGATATTATTGGTTGACAATGGAATCCGATTGCTACAAGTACATAAGGAGGTGTCACAAGTGTCAAATATACGCTGACAAAATCCATGTACCGCCAACGCATCTCAAAGTTCTTTCTTCTCCATGGCCTTTTTCTAAATGGGGAATTGACATGATTGGCATGATTGAACCCAAAGCTTCAAACGGACTTCGGTTCATCCTGATAGCCATAGACTACTTCACTAAGTGGGTCGAAACAGCATCATACGCCAATGTAACCCAACAAGTGGTAGTCCAATTTATCAAGAACAATCTCATCTGCCGTTATGGTGTTCCAAGCCAGATCATTAGTGACAATGGATCCAACTTGGACAACAAGATGATGAAAGAGTTATGTGCTGAGTTCAAGATCGAACACCATAACTTATCTCCCTACCAGCCTAAGATGAATGGAGCGGTAGAAGCGGCTAACAAGAACATCAAGAAGATCATTCAGAAGATGGTTGTAACCTATAAAGACTGGCACGAGATGCTACCCTTTGCTCTTCACGTTTATCGCACATCTGTCTGCACTTCAACAGGGGCAACCCATTTTTCTCTAGTATATGGCATGGAAGCAGAACTCCCCATAGAAGTAGAGATCCCATCAATCCGGGTATTGATGGAAGTTAAACTAACAGAGGCTGAATGGTGTCAAAGTCGACACTATGAACTGAACTTAATCGAAGCAAAGAGAATGATAACCTCATGTCACAACTAGCTATATCAGCAAAGAATGAAGAAAGTGTTCGACAAAAAGGTCTGACCCCGTGTCTTCAGAAAAGGAGACATCGTGCTCAAGAAGATACAATCATTCCTCACTGATTCCCAAGGCAAATGAACTCCGAATTATGAGGGCCCTTATATGGTTAAGAAAGCTTTCTCAGGCGGTGCCTTGAGACTCGCAACCATGGATGGAGATGAGTTTACCTACCTCACAAATGTTGATGTAGTCAAGAAATACTTCTCCTAAATAAAAATAAAAAAACGTCTCAGTGGATTGAAAACCCGAAAGGGCGATCCAGGCAAAAATTAGAGACATAAACAATGATCATCCCGATGGATTGGAAACCTCAAAAGACAATCCAGAAAAAGTTAGGGATTCATGGCAAGTAACTACGTCCGACAAGGTCAGATCCCCAGTGGTGATGCCATCCATCGAAAAGACTTCAGTCAAGGTCACCTTCGACAAAAGTTCAGAATGTCCAGAATTCAAAGTTAATGGAAGGATAACAGTCGTTATGTTTCGATGTAGCCCCTTTTCCCTTAAATTACCATTTTCTAAAATTTATAATGCTCTATGGGATCACGCGCTTGGCTGATTACCATTCTATCAATAAAATTTGAGTCCTAGTGCTTTTGTTTGCAATTCTCATTCATTTAGCTTTACAGAATGACATTTTTAATATGATCAACGATTCTTGAAAAAAAACAAAAATGAATTTATTTGTCAAATTTTCTTCTGCTTTTAAAATAAAGATGACAATTCTTTTTGACTATTGAACACAAAAAGGAACATCGATGGCTTCTCCGAAAGTGATTAAACTTCAAAATACAGAATCAAAGTACTCCTTTTGACCAGTACACCTGAATGAAGGACCAGCCGTTTCAGATATAATACCCCGTCTGATATCCCTGGCGGAGTTCTTACCTCTGAAGACAAATTGATGGTTCTTTCACCCCAGTAGGGTCTACCCCTCCTAAGCAGGAAAGAATCATTATCTTGAACCAATGATACTTCTTATCCCCCGCAGTGGCCAAGTATCTAATCGTGTTTATTTACCAGTCTATATGTCGCGTCTGTTTTGTCAGCATAAACATACATACATCATGCATGATTGATTCATATTCATATTCATATTGCATTAATATCACTTTGGTAATATTCATCCCCCAAGTGATAAACGTTCTCTCGCCAATAAAGTTGTCATTTTTCCTTTCCATGTCAGATAGGACAAAATCCCTATTTGAGTTCTTTCCTCGTCAGGAAATGTATCGTCTAAACAATCTCTCCCTAGTTTATTTCTGGATTGGAGACTGCCCTCGACCACTTTGATAACTTGAACTTCTAAAGGAAATAAGACATTCGACAGACACCTTTGGAACATCACTCTTCACCATTAAAGATGATATTTTCTCTTTCCCAGATTAAGGAAAATCCCCAGAGAAAGCCTCTCCGCTAAAAGACTCTCGGCAGTATATTGGTTTTTTCTCTCAAGAAATTTGATGTTAATGAAGTCATCAGCACCTCAAAATTGGATTCCATTGCATGGCATTTCTCCGAAAAGGTCTCGAAGAAAAGTATGATGTAACCTCACCAAGCAAAAAGCGGTCTCTCAAGAGACTCGTTTTCCCCAGTATGGTCAACAAATGGCATCTCCCACAAAGAAGTTTGCACACCTCTACAGCTCAGACTAATGGATTTCCCCAACAAGTCTGACCTCAAACTCTTTCCATCGAATGGCATCTCCCAAGTAAAAACTCGGCGAGAAGTTTGATGAAGACCGCTACAAATAGCGTTCCTTGTCGAGGAAGGAACTCGACAAGAAGAAGCTTAGACCAATTCCATGGATGAAGACCAGGATCGAAGGGAAGTTTATTTCAAAAGAAAATTGAGACCAGTTCCGTGGCTAAAGACCAGGATCGAGGGGAAGTTTATTTCAAAAGAAAACTGAGACCAGTTACATGGCTAATGACCAGGATCGAGGGGAAGTTTATTTCAAAAGAAAACTGAGACCAATTCCATGGCTGAAGACCAGGATCAAGGGGAAGTTTATTTCAAAGGAAAACTGAGACCAGTTCCATGGCTGAAGACCAGGATCGAGGGGAAGTTTATTTCAAAAGAAACTAAGACCAGTTCCAAGGCTGAAGACCAGGATTGGGGGGAAGTTTTACCCTTTTCTAAGTAACATTGCTTAGCAAAAGAAGATGGATGAGCAAACTGCTATTCATAACCACAGTCAAAATTTTGGGTATTCTGATATTTAATCCTCTTACACCCTGAATGTCCGAATATCTCCGCCATTCACACCTTCGGGTCCAAGAAGATTAAATAGGGGCATCTGTCATACCCCAAATTTTGACCACAAGATTCCCCATCATTGTGTAAATCATCACCACAAAATGGATGTACCATCATACCTCATCAATCTTCTCAAGGATTGTTGAGCATTCACTACAATCAAGGATTAGGGGTTTGAACCCTCCCAGAGCACTTAGACAAAGGATCAATCAAGAAATGACATGATTTTTAACTTGTCTAACCTCTCAAACACCCATAAAAGATCAAGAGGTCTCCCATATCTAGAATCAAGAACAAGGATGCAACATTCCAAGTGGATCAAGCCTCAAGATCGCCAGTGTCACCAAATTAGGGTTTTGGTCGACCAAGGCCTCCAGATGAAAATTTTCATCTGGGCATGAGCCAATACCTCAAAACATAACCCAATAGACTCCAAGGGACCTCATGGATCCAATCATCAAGTCAAAATAACCTCAGGGGAACCATTCATCAGAAATCAGGAATTAGGGTTTCATGACCTAATTCACCCCTAAATTGACTTTTGAGGCAAGACATGAACCAAGACCTCAAGACATGATTTGCGGGCCTCAAATACACCACATTTATCCATTTACAATAATGGATTGATCCAAGAAGCTTGATTCGTAAGTTTCAATTTCATCTGGACCACAATTAGGGTTTTGAAGAAAAAGTCAACTATACCTTTGACTTTTGACCAAGACATGATCCCAAACCTTGGGACATGATTCAAGACAACCTAAAACACTTATGGAATCCATCCATTAGGTTTGAATTAGGTCAAGAACTTGGTTGCATAGAGGATGACACAGTTTGGAATTCATCTGACAAAAAGTCAACTGTGCCCAAAATCAAGTTTGACTTTTGAATTTTTTCACAAATATGGCTCCCCTAAGTAAAAAAACAATGTTAATATATGGTTTTGATCATCATCCATCAAGAAAAATCAAGAAAAGTAAGGTTACTTGCAAAAAGGGCAACCATAAGAAACTTAAAATTTTCTAAGTTATGAACAAAATGGATTTGGTACCAACTTTGCAAGATCATAACTCCCAAACCCTAAGGCCTTTTTCTTCCATCCAAAGCTCAAATGAAAGTTCACATGGCATACTTCAAAAGTGTCAACTTCAAAAGATTCCAGATCCTCATGGATTTTGAGTTATGGATTGATCAAAATCACAAAAAACATGAAAATAGCCACTATTTCCAACACTTAGAGTGAAAATTTTGGACAGATTCTGTCTTGGTTTTTCACCAACTTTAGGGCCATTTTTCATTATGAACCAAGCTGAACCAGGCCCATTGGTGGACATCAAAGTTAAATTATGTCATGAGAGCTTTCCAAAGAGTACCAGAACTCATCCTAACTCCACTTGAGTAGAGAGTTACAAGCCTTGAAACATGGCATGAAAACCTGATTTTTCTAGACAGCATGGAAACCAAACTTGTGCCACACGATTTTTCCCTTCAATTTTTGTCACTTTACCAACTTTGTCATATTCCAAAAACATAAAGGATCTCATGACTTACTTGGTTCATGATCAAAGAGGCAAGGAATTCAACTTGGCATGTGAAAATCATCAAGACATGAAACTTGAAATTCAAATTTGGAAAGGTAACATCAATGCAATGCATTGAGGCGTCATGAACCAGATCACAACACTCCAAGCCAGTCAAGATTTCAGTCCAAACTCTAAGCATTCAAACCTGCAAAGTTAAATGGAGTCAAGATAAGAAGAGTTGACTTGGCACTTTGAATTATCCAAGTCAATGGCTACAAGCTACTGTCATAATTAGCCTCCAAACTCTATTGCTTCCAAAACAAACTTCCTCTACTATAAATAGAGGTCATGTGTGACTGATCAAACCACCCAAAAACTTCTGAATTCATGTTTTCCTCCAAATCACATTCCAAAAACTAGATTTTGCTTCTTCTTGAAGTCACTGTCGAATTTTCAATTTGAGAGCAATTCAAACCAAACCAATCATACCAACACCTCACATACATCATATATGAGTGATCCAAAACCTTAAAACACATCTGGAACACCAGAATCACAAAGTCACCATTCATTTGCTCAAGCTTTTTGGCAAGGTTGCAGTTGAAGTACCACAAGGTGATCCAAGCATCTCCAATCAAAGCCAGGCATCTCAACACACTCCATAGGGTATTGTGAAGTTGTCCAAGTCCTTACAACACATCTGTAACATCTCCATCATCAAGCTCGATCACCAGCTGCAAGAGGTAAGCCTGAAGCCTTCAAACTCCATACTACATGCATCATAAATGAGTTTTTGAGTTACCATCTTGTTTCGGCATGTATATAGAGTGATAACCCTCAATCAATTGCTATGTATGAATCGTGTATAGGATTTCATGATGTTCTTGCAAAAATTAGGGTTCTTGAGTTCATCACTTGATTTCTCACTCCACACTTAATATAAATGCAATTAATTTATATGGTTGTAATCCTTGATAAAAAACAAGCAAGTTTCATGCTTACAAAAGTTGTTTTCATTGAGTCATCAGAGAGAAAAGTGAGGTTTTGCAAATCGTCCATGGCGCGGTCACGAGGAAGAAGAAGGTGACCGTTGGCGCCATAATTCAAATTATTTGAATTTTTGAATTTTTGATTATTTTCTTAATTGATTTCAAAAATTAATTTCTCTCTCAATTTTAATCATTTTTCATTGGTTCTTTTTTTGAAATTTCAAAAAAAAAAGTTAGAATATTTTATTCTACAAAAAAATCAAATCTATATTATTTATTTAATATAGCTTGAATTTTTGTAAATAATTTCATTTTTATTTGTTTTAAACATTTTCAAATGAAATTTCCACTTTGATTTTTCAACTTCAAATGAATTTCAAGCTTTCATGTAATTAAACATGATTTTTCAAAGTTTACAAGTTGTTTTTGAATATATTTGATATTTATATCATTTATTATTTAATTTTCTTTGAAAAATTATATTTTTATTTAAAATTAGGGTTTTTCTCTTGATTTTAAATTTTCAAGCTTCATTTGAAACACTTTTGGGCCTCTTTATAAGTGTAAGTCCCATCCCTTTGTAAATAAACATTTTTGGGCCTCAGTCATTGTATAAGTCCCGATACGATTTTAAAAATCTCGGCGCGATCGCCATTTTCAAACAATTTTCATCTGGGCCTCCCTTGTGTTGTAAGTACCATTTTTCTTCTTTTTCAAACACTTTTAGGCCTCTAATAGAGTGTAAGACCCAACCCTCTTTGTACATAAATAATTTGAGCCTCAGTCATTGTATAAGTCCCGATATAATTTTCAAAATAACGGTGCGATCACTGTTTTTCATCTGAGCCTCTCCTTGAGCTATGAGTCCCATCTCTTGTATAAAAATAAACTTTGGGCCTCTAATAGAGTGTAAGACCCATTCTTTTTGTGAATACAATAATTTGGGCCTCAGTTATTGTATAAGTTCCTCTGTGATTTTCAAAACTACGACGCGATCGTCGCCTTTTCAGAAGAGATCATATGGGCCACTCCTTGAGTATATGCCCCAAACTTCCTTTTAAAACAACTTTCTTTTTTGATTTAGATTCAAATTCAAAGTATTATCAAAACTTTCTTCAATTTTTCAAATAACTAACCATACAGCTGTAATTACTATGCTTGGGCTTGCACAACTGTAAGTTCCACTATCTCTTCAATACATACTTGCTTATATATATATCAAATGTATATATATGTTTGTACATACTTGCTTAGAGTTTTCCCCAGCAATTAGGTCTAGTTTTAGATCAAACTAGTGGTTACTCTTTCAACACAATCAAAACTAGTTCCCTATAGGAAATTCCAGATACAGTCTTGCCTCCTCTTGGGCTTATACAATATGGAACCAAGAAAGGCATTATTCCCGGTGAAACTTTTCTCAAGACTGTCACAACTTAGAAATCTTTGTACAAGAAATTCATTTCCCCAAAGAGGATTAATTAACGGTGAAACCTCTTCTGAATTTCTTCAAACCCTAGAACTGTTCTGCAAGGAAATGACTTATTCCCGGTGAAACCTTTCTTGAACTTTTCTTTGGCTTGGACCCACAGGATTCCTAAAAGCATCCCCAGCCTCCTCTTGGGCTTAGTACAAGGACCCTCAGGCTTCTTAGAAGTTCTCTGCCTCCTCTTGGGCTTAGTACAAGGACCCGAAGACCTCCTACAGATATAGGATAGAACTTAGTCATCTCTACTAGTTCAATCCTCTGGAGAGTCAGAATTCTAGAACATCATACCATTCTAGGGTTCATCTTCATCCCTTAAAACCATAGCCTCCTCTTGGGCATCATACAAAGATCTCTCTTTACACCCATAACCTACCACTGCATGAGTAGACTTGGACAGTTTCTGCCTCCTCTTGGGCATCATACAAAGATCATCCTCTAGCTAAGAGTTAACATCTCCATACCAGTAAACTTGGAAAGTCTAATCTCCTATTGGATCTCAAAGAAACCCTCAAGTTCCCTAAAAGCACAGGAAAACCATGATCATTTCATCAACACATCAATCTCCAACAGAGTTTGAAACCTCCATAGGTTTTCATACTCAGAGTTTAAACCTTTACCATAAATAAAACCTTAACAGAATCAGAACCTCAAGGCATCTGAAATTTCAACTCTTCTTCAATCCTCAGCAAGAGTTGACTCCCCAATTTGGACCTATCTCTGGATCTCAATAATCCTCAGCAGAAGCTAGCCTCCTCTTAGGCTTCATATAAGAATTCCCATACCGGCCTCCTCTTAGGCTTTGTATAATGATTTTTCCTCAGCACATTTAGCCTCAATCTTAGGCTTTGTACAAGATAGATAAAACCTCTTCCCACTGGAGTCAATTTCTTTTAGCCTCAATCTTGGGCTTCATACAAGACAGGCAAAACATTCCCCGGAATAGTCAATCTCTTTTCAGCCTCAATCTTGGGCTTTGTACAAGACAGACATAAAACTCCCTAGTAGAGTCAACCTTTAAGCTTTAACCTTGGGCTTTGATCAAGGCACACCAAAATCAATAATCCCCTCAGAGGAAATCAAGAGTTTTCTCTATAGGAAGACATTTCTCTGTATATCACATAGGAAAATAGACAATAAAAAAACCCCAATTCCAGATAACTGCTGTAAGTGGCACACTTGTTGATTCAAAAATCCAAGATGTGGTCCCTCTTTATCCTGGTAAATTTTTTCTTTCATCTAATTGTTGTAAGTGGCAAGCCTCTGGATTATTTACATCCAAGCCAATGTCCCTCTCTTAGCATGAAAGATTCCTAAGGGAAAATGGTATTGCTCTACACTGAGTTAAAGTTTCTTCCTTTAAGACAATTCTCTTATAAAGGAAATTATGGCATTACTGGATTCCATACATTCCAGTTAAAGTAATTCCCTTTTATAACCAAACCTTACATAACTGTGATAAACAGGTGAGATACCTCCCTTTAGAGATGACAATTTCTCTCTCAGTCAAACCTTTAGCTTCAATCTTGGGCTTTGAACAAGACACAAATACTCATCTAGCTTCAATCTTGGGCTTTGAATAAGACACGAAACATTTTCCTCCCACAGTATAGGAGGAACTACGATTGCTCTGATTTTCCTGTTTTCTTTAACGGGAATACGTAGGTATAAGATTGCAAAATCTTAGCGAGCACACAAACCAAAAACTTTAGGTCCAGTAGCTTCCCAAAAACAACAGAAAACCCAAAAACAACAAAAACACTCTCTCAACACTCCCAAAGGAGAAACTTTCCCAACCAATAACAGATAAACACCATAAAATATTTAAACATGCCACACTGGGTAATTGACAACTTCCCTTTGTATAATCTGACCCTGGACCCCCTAATCTCTTAACATTTGTTGAAGAAAACATATGTGTGCAAGGTTAGTTTTAGATAGCTTCCCTTTCCTTTCCAGCTTCATAGGATAAATAAGAAATCAGAAAGTAGCAACCAATTCCAACCATTGCGGTAAGGTGGTCGCGTCACCGACAAAAATCGCACGCTACACTTAATGAGGGTGGAAATCCATATTTGAAAAAGGTAGTTATAAAGGCTTGGTGTACCATTCATCAAAAGAGCAAAGATCAACTGGAAAATAAAAATTGTGTTGCTTTTAAGCCATACACTCAGTGGGTCAATGCCAGAGCTTGTGAACTTAAGATGCCTTATCCTCTTGAGAAACCTTCACAGCCTTTCATTGATTTATCCTCCATTATCCCTATTGAGAATAGGGAAGAATATCAAAAACTCTTAACCCGGATAAAGCTGGAAAGAGACATTTGGGAAGATAAATTCTATACTTCAAGGGCTGAGAGAAGAGAGTTGAAGAGGCAACTGAAAGAAAAAGACGACTTGATAAAAATCTTGGAGTAACATGCTGTAGAGAGACAAGAAGAACAAGAGAAATTATTTTTCTCTGGTCATATTCCTCCTACCTCTGGCAATTGGAAGAAGATCTTCGATCAACTTACAATAGAAAATACACGACTGAAGAGGCAGAAGAAGAAGCAACAATAGGGGGATGGATCTTTGTCAACAAGATTTCCTTAGGACCTACATGCTTAGCTTTATCATCTATGTTCTAGATCTGTTTGAAGTTGTACTTTCATTGTTGTAATCCTTTGAGTACATTAAATAAAATAAGATCTTTTCAGTTATCCAAAATGTTATCATTTTTATGATATTTACAACATTATTGTTAAAGTTCCTTGTAAACAAATTCATTTGCATTTTGCACATCATACATCATTCAAGCATTTTGCATTACAAGAAACTTACACATGTTCTCACTTTGAAGCCAAACTGTCTAATTCGTATAATACTCGGGCCAGTCGTCAGAAGAAGATGGACAGACTTGAGCAGAAAAACAAGAAACTTAGAGATGAGGTCACTACTCTAAAGGACAATATAGAAAGGCTCAGCAACATGATAGAAGCAATGGCGGCTGCTCAGAATCAGCCATCAACTCCAATTCAAAGGACTGTCATCTCAAAAATTATCTCCGCACCCTTCACTGTCACACTTGTTGCCATTCTGCAATATACCATGCCTCCCGGCTATCCTTGGGGCATGCCTCTCAACTTTATACCAGAGGGTTACAAACCTCTGGCTCCTGAAGCTTCAAAAGTCACATCAATCATGTTAATACCACCTCCAGTAATGTATACTACTCCATACATTGAAGAACAAATCTTCCATGCTCCTCCAAGTGAAACTATGGGAGTGGACGAAAGATGGGATGAATTCCAAGATCGGTTCTTAGATATGCAGAAAGAGATTAAAGCTCTCAAAGGACAAGACTTGTTTGGAAAGAACACAATTAATCTATGTTTGGTTCCAAATGTCAAAATACCGCTTAAATTCAAAGTGCCCGACTTTGAAAAGTACAAGGGAAATTATTGCCTTCGAAGTCACTTGGTTATGTATGCACGAAAGATGTCTATGCAGACAGACAATCAGCAGTTGTTGATTCACTACTTTCAGGATAGTCTGACCGGAGCCGCACTCAAATGGTACATGGGATTAGACAGTGCAAAGATTCAGACTTTCAGTGATATTGGTGAAGCCTTCATAAAATAATACAAATACAACCTAGATATGGCTCCTGACAGAGATTAGCTTAGGGCTATGTCTCAGAGGGAAAAAAGAAACTTTCAAAGAGTATGCTCAGAGATGGCGTGAAGTCGTCGCCCAAATTTGTTCTCCCATCGAAGAAAAGGAAATGACAAAGATTTATTTGAAAACTCTGAGTCCCTTCTACTATGATCGCATGATTGGCAGTGCACCTAATTACTTTACTAAAATGGTAAACATGGGATTATGACTGGAGGAAGCAGTCCGAGAGGGACGGTTGACTAAAGAGGCAGAATCGTCTAAGAAACATGGAAGTGGGTTCCAAAAGAAAAAGGAATAAGACGTCAGTACTGTGTTACAAAGCCAGTCGAGACGAAGATATCAACCACGACAGGTAGAAATTGTGTCTCTTGTTGTCAACTCAGCACCAGCTCTGGTTACCAGCCGCAAATTTCTCATAATCAAAACCAGCAAAATCAGCATCAGCATGAACATCAGCAACAACAGCCATAGTATCAGCGAAGGCAGCAACAACCTCCACAACATTCTCGCCCGCAATACAACAACAACAACAATCGTATTCAAAGGTCAGCTGGTTTTGATCCTATACCAATGTCGTACACAGAGTTGTTCCCAGCATTGTTGGCAAAAGGTCATATTCAAACGAAGTCTCCTCCTGTTCTCCCAAAAGACCCCCCTTATTGGTTCAAAGCTGACCAGTTTTCCCCTACCATCAGGGAGCACCCGGGCATGGTATTGATAATTGTTTTAGCTTCAAAGTTGATGTTCAAAGACTTATCAAGAATGGAATTTTGTCTTTTAAAGATAGTAATCCAAATGTTCAAATGAACCCACTACCTCAACATGGAGGAGCTTTTGTCAACATGGTCTATGGATGCCCGGGCAGTTATAAGATCTATGACGTCTGCTTATTAAGGAGGAACTTGGTGAAAATGCACGCAGGACATAACAAGTGGGGTCTTGTAGATCCACATGATTACACAACATGCAGAGTTTGTTCTATAAATAATCAAGGGTGCTACTTTACAAGCAGCTTTACAAGAACAAATGAACCAAGGTTGGATTCAGGAATATAGAATGAGGGATTACCAACCAATCAATATAGTACAAGGTTATCCAAGAGAGTACACAGTTTATGACATCAAACATATATGGGAGTCACTAGTCAAATTTCACAAATGTTTGTGTGAACTTGATTATTTTGGTCCTAATCACCATGATCATGCAGCTTGCAGAAAATGTCGCAGAAGCCGACGTGCTTGTCTTCTTATCCAAAATGAGATTCAAGGGTTATTAGACAGAAGAACCGTCATAATCCTCCATGAAAGAGAACCCATTGATGATGAAGCTGATAAGGATGTTTATGCCATAACTCCTTCGTTTAATGAACCTAAACGCGTGGAGATTCCTTTTGACAGTAGAAGGATTCCTAATGTTCCTAAGCTTGAACCAATAGAGATCACCTATGATAGCCGAAAGACCATCATGACTCCTTTGGTCATTTATTTACCAGGTCAAGTCCCGTACAAATTTGAGAAAGTCATAAGTACGGTGCCACCATGGTTGAAAATAGGAAGGAAGTGCCCTTACCATCAATTGTAAACATTGCTGATGTGAGGCGAGTCACCAGAAGTGGTCGTGTGTTCAACAAAGAAGCTGAGGATGTGGCTATAAGAAAGGAGGCATAAGTTTAGAATCCTTTTGAACAAATAGGTCAGTCAAGTGACACCAATCAGATGAAGGATAATGATGAGGTTTTAAAATTGATCAGAAAAAGTGAGTACAACATTGTGGATCAGCTGTTAAACACTCCTTTTAAAATATCCATACTATCCCTTTTAATGAGTTCTAAGGCTCACATGGAAGCTCTATAGAAGGTCTTGGAGCAAGCTTTTGTAAACCATGATGTAATAGTGGGTCAATTTGGCAATATTGTTGCTAACATTACCATTTGCAATAACTTGAGCTTCTGCGATGAAGATCTCCTATAAGAAGGGAGAAATCATAATATGGCACTAAACATCTCAATCAATTGCATTAACGATGCCTTGTCAAGTGTATTGGTGGACATTGGTTCGTCACCGAATGTCATGCCAAAATTAACTCTTACAAGGTTATCCTTTCAAGGCGCTCCTATGAGGGGCAGTGAAATTTTTGTCAAAGCCTTTGATGGATCCAAGAAGACAGTTATTGTTGAAGTTGATCTCCCCATAACTATTAGCTCCCATACATTTCAAATTATCTTTCAAGTGATGGATATCCAAGCGGCGTATAGTTGTTTGTTGGGTCGTCCTTGGATCCATGAAGTAGGAACAGTCACTTAAACGCTACATAAAAAAATGAAGTTTGTGAAAAATGATAAGTTGGTTACCGTATGTGGTGAACGGGCTTTAGTTGTAAGCATTATATCATCATTTTCTTTCTTGGAACCCGAAGAGGTTATTGGAACGCTGTTCCAGGCACTTTTTGTAAGTAACAAAGATAGTAAAGGGTCGTCCATTTCCTCTTACAAAGACGCAGTTCGAGTAGTGAAAAGTGGTACCACTAAAGGGTGGGGACAAATTGTGATTCCTACCGATAACCAGACCAGAGGAGGCCTCGGTTTTTCTCCAGTATTCACAAAAACTGCAAGAAAGAATGAAGGCATCCCTCCCATTCAAAATATTTTCCGCAGCGGAGGTTTTTCCATCCTATTCATCATGAGGTCGACGCCATTAATGGAGATGACTCTGAAGACGGTCCCTTAGATCCTGAAGAAGAATGGAAGTCTTACCTTAACGATTCTGGGTACATATCTCAAGAGGAGGCACATACTCCATTATCCTCTCCTCGGGAGAAATTCAAGGATGTAGTTGAGTCAGATGAAGAGATGGATGTTGAAAATTACAACACTGAGAACTGTCTTACTTCCCTTATTTCACCAGAAGAGGATACGGTTATGGAAGATAATTTTTGTTACCCTGAGGGGGATTCATCTGTTCCTCTAGAAGTCTGGGATCCTTACTTTGAAACTCTTGAGTATGATAGTCTGCCAGAAAATGCCTACATACCATTATATACTCCTCAACCCATCGAAAAGGCAGTTGAAGACCACCTTTTTTATAGATCTACAAATATTCCTGAACGAGATTTTATTCATTATACTATGCCAGAAGTGAATGTCATAAGTGAAGATGATTCCGAAAAAGATTTATCCACTTACATATGGCACCTTCTAGAGTTCTACAAAAACTGCCCAGTTATCCTTGGGGCATGCCTCACAAGTTTATGCGAACTGCTACAGTTCCAACTGATCTACCTGCCGAAGAAAGGCCTAAGAAGGTGAAGAAATTTTTTGAGTACAAAACAACATTCTGTGATCCCAAAGTATGTGAGTGGGAACCTTAAGACCCCGGATACATGTCACCGGAGGATGGACGTGTACCATTCCACATCCCGTGATCCGTTGAAAAGGCAGCTGAAGATCTCCTTTTTGATGTATCCGCAAAGATTAAAAATTCTACTAACCCAACTCCGCCAGAGGTCAGTGCCATTGTTGAAGACAGTCCTGAGAGGGACTTACAAGGCTTCGTGATGCATGGAAGGGTTTCTCAAAATTGGACAGTTGTTGATGTTCTAACTGCTGTCCACATCTCTAAGTAATGTTTTGCCTTTTTTTTGTCCTCTCGCTCTACCCAAGGCTAGAGATGTTTTATAGGGCCCCCTTTTTAAATATTTCCTTATCAAGCTTTTGTTTTAAGAAATAATTGATCAATAATAAAGATGTTGTTTTCAATTCCATGCTATTGTTTTACTTTTTTCTTTTTTCGGAAAATGGTAACCTAAAAAACAAAAAAAAAATGATAAACACTTTCAATGTATGCACACACTCTGCATTTATCTATTTTTTTCTAAAATCCAGCAATCAATCATATGTGCAGATTTAACATCAAAAACCCCATTGAAAAACATGACCCTATGCCCTCTCCCAACTTTGAGTTCCCAGTATTCAAAGCTGAAGATGAAGAAGAGGAAGAAATTCTAGATGAAATTTCCTGATTGCTTAAGCAAGAAGAAGCCTCCATTCAGCAGTACAAAGAGCCGATAGAGGTGATCAACCTCGGTTCCGATGTAGAGAGAAAAAAGGTCAAGATTGAGGCACTTCTTAGTCCAGCTGTTAAAATAAAAAATGGTAGAACTTCTCAAAGAATTCCTAGATGTGTTTGCTTGATCCTACCAAGATATTCCAGTGTTGGACACCGATATTGTGGAACACCATATTGACATGTTGGTCGACAGTACTGCAAAATTCAAAGTATTCTCTTTCATGGACGTATTCTTTTTCATGGACGGGTTCTCCGGATATAATCAAATCAGAATGGCACCTGAAGACATGGAAAAAAACCTCATTCATTACACCATGGGGAACATTTTGCTACAAAGTGATGCCTTTTGGTCTGAAGAATGCATGTGCAACCTACCAAAGGGCCATGACAACTTTTTTCCACGACATGATGCACAAAGAAATTGAAGTATATGTCGATGACATGATTCCTAAGTCCAGAACTGAAGAAGAACATGTGGAGTATTTGATGAAGTTATTCCAGCGTTTGAGTAAATACAAACTCTGCTTGAATCCTAACAAGTGTACCTTTGGTGTTCGTTTAGGGAAGCTCTTAGGTTTCATTGTCATCCAAAAGGGAATTGAAGTTGATCCTGATAAAGTTAAAGCCATTTAGGAAATGCCAGCACCCAAAACTAAGAAGCAAGTAAGAGGATTTCTGGGTCGTTTAAACTACATCTCTAGATTTATATCTCATATGACCGCTACTTGTGGGCTAATATTCAAACTTCTTCAAAAAGATCATATTTGTATATGGACAGAAGATTGCCAGAAAGCCTTTGACAGCATCAAAGAATATTTACTTAAGCCTCCTATCCTGATCTCTCTAGTGGAAGGAAGGCCTTTGATTATATACTTAACAGTATTAGAAGATTCCATGGGTTATATGCTTGGCCAGCAAGATGAGACTAAGAAAAAAGAGCACGCCATTTATTACTTAAGTAAGATATTCACAGACTGTGAATCTCGTTACACTGTGCTTGAAAAAACCTGTTGTACTTTAGCTTGGGCTGCTAAGCGTCTCCGTCAATACATGATTTGTCATACTACTTGGTTGATCTCCAAAATGGACCCGATCAAGTATATCTTTGAAAAACCCGCTTTAACCGGAAGGATTGCTCGCTGGCAGATGCTGTTGTCAGAGTATGAAATTGAATACCGTGCTAAAAAAGCCATCAAGGGGAGCATTTTAACTGATTAACCAATTGATGACTATGAATCTATCAAAATTGACTTCTCATATGAAGATGTAATGTATCTGAAGATGAAAGACTATGATGAACCATTTCCAAATGAAGGGCCAGAGCCAGGATCCTAACGGGGATTAATATTCGATGGACCTGTCAACACTTATGGAAACGGAATTGGGGAAATCATTGTTACACCCCAAGGTACCCATACTCCTTTCACCGTAAGGTTGACATTCA
The DNA here is from genome assembly GCA_022829125.1 of Lathyrus tuberosus. NCBI lineage: Eukaryota > Viridiplantae > Streptophyta > Magnoliopsida > Fabales > Fabaceae > Lathyrus > Lathyrus tuberosus. The sequence continues at coordinate 661,154 of JALAZF010000617.1, read as the reverse complement.
AATTCACAAATAATGAAGCTGAATATGAAGCCTGTATCATGGGACTTGAAGAATCCATTGATTTAAGGATCAAAATTCTGGATGTCTATGGAGACTCAGCTTTGGTCATAAATCAAATCAAAGGTGAATGGGAACTCGTCAACCCGGATTGGTTCCTTACAAAGACTATGCAAGAAGGTTGCTACCTTTCTTCAACAAAGTTGAGTTTCATCACATTCCCCGTGAAGAAAATAATATGGATGATGCACTTGCTACATTATCCTCCATGATTATTGTAAATCTATGGAATGATGTACCTAAAATTGATGTTATGTGCCTTGATAGGCCCGCTCACGTGTTTATAGTGGAAGAGATTGTCGATGATAAACCTGTTAGACGATGGCTATGGATCTAGAAGGGGGGTTGAATAGAACCCTTGAGGTTTACACGCAAATTGACTACAAAATTCTGTTTTAAAAATTTGTTTAACGGAAGCTACCACTGGATAGAACGTCTACAACGAACTTTCTACCGAAAGGATCAGATATGCGCAAATATATTATGGATGAGTACGAAAAAGAAAAACTCAGTTCTGAATATTACACTTATAAACGCAGACAACAAATTATCACTTGCTTGATGGTTATACCGATCCAATGAGGTTAATTGATAAACAATTTAAAGCAATGTGTTCGAATTTTGCTTGGAAACAAATTATCAAACACGTAGTGTGCGTAAACACACTATGTGCAGAATTTCTATGGAGAATAATGTGCAGCTGCTCCAAAACACAATTCAATGAATTGTATCGATTTAACAAAAACAGTTTATCAGCATACAATTATTCTACGACAGAAAATACGATAGTTTGCAACGTCACAAAATCGAACAATTCTGAAATGTAAAAGAGTTAAGGGAAAGAGAGAGAACACCCGAGATTTGATTAGGCAATTCCCCAATCGTCCTCGCTTTGGGTACGTCTGCCCCCAATTCCGCAAAAGGAATTGAGATATATATATATATATATATATATATATATATATATATGCAGTTGTTGCAATGTTTATTACAAGAGAAAACTATGAACATTCAAACCCCGAACGTCTTCGATCTTTGATGCAGAATTTTCTCTTCCCTTGATTCAAGATGAATTAAGTGCTCCGAATATGGATGATTCAATTACCGTCCCACGCTACTAAACCGAAAGAAAACTCCGTTCTTCAGTTACCTTCACTCGGTCAATTGAAATCTTCCAAGAATTCGAACCCAGACCTTCTTCTACGATCCTCTGATTACAACTACTAAACCGAAACAGTTGCGCAAATTTCCGGTTACCTTCGCCCAGTTGAATCCCTGTAGAAAGAACAGTTTGTACAAAAACCCCCAAAATCTCCTCGATTCTTGGAGGACAAACCCAACTGGTTTGATTCAAGAAACACCTGCCAATCTCTCAACCCAGAAGATGAAGATCACACTTCCTAAATTCTGAGCGTTATCACTTCGATCAATGGGCGACACAAACAAAAATGATTATGTGTGATTGTTTGTTTACACAATGAAGAAGATGAAGATGAAGAGAGAACTGACATATATTTTTCACGTTTCTTGTTTTTAGTGAAAAATGAAGACCCAAAACTATTTATATAAGAAAATATGACCAAAAGAAATAACAGGAAATAACAGAAACGAAATTAAGTGAAAAAGTGCAAAAAACAGAGTCATGCGTCGACCTCTGGAGTCTATGCGTCGACGCATAGAATGGCAATTTTGAGTTCTCAGAGTTATACGCTTACCCGTGACTTCTGGGGGTCAGCGCATGATTTTTGAGGTCGGCGCATAAGTTCTGAGGTCAGCGCATGAAGGCCAATTTTTTAAGAAATTTCATTTTTTGAATTGTTTTCACCTGACCAAGGTCAAACATACATGCTAGACACTATTAAATCACTTGTGGACATTTATTTTTGGAAAGAATAAGATCCTATGCATATAGACACATGACCAACAACGATAAGACGCTATATGCCCGACACGTGAAGTGATACCGCTCAAATTACAATCTAATGCATTTGTTGACATCATTAAAACAAGATAGCTAGAAGGATATCCCTCACATACTCCCCTTTTTTATAATGGCAACACTTCCTTGATTGTCACGAGAGATGTAATTTGAGATGATCAATGCTCCCCCTGTCTTTAACATCCGGTTTAAACGTTTCTGTAGCTTGTATTCTTCTCCCCCTTTGACAACATCAAAAAGACGAGAAGACAGTGGTCAAAATAGCATACAAAAATACGTAGTGGATCATCAAATATTTGCAACAACAAAACAGTTACCAGCATCCACATATGATACCGCTACTGTAAACTAGTAATGATTAAATACGGAACAACGATATTAAAGCAAAACATTCACTTCATAAAATTTGAAACATAACAGAAAAGTTTAGCACATGTCAAAATAACAGAAAGCAAACAACAAAACACAAATTCATGCACAACTAAACATGATGCCCTAAGGTTTATGGTCTCCTCCCCCTAAACGAATAACCTCGTCCCCTATGGTATTGACTTGGTGGTGGAAATTCCTCGAGTTGAAGGTTGAGGTCAATCAAGGTGCTATTGAGGTTACCAAGGCTGTTGGCCAAGTTTTGATTTTGCTGAGTCAGATTGGCATCCATTTGATTGAACCTGGTCATAGCAGCATTTGAAAAATTGTTGAAGTTGGTGGCATGAGACGATAATTGGTTAGACAGGTTTGTAAGCTGTTCCTGCTGAGTCAGGTATCGAGTTTCCTGCTGCGCTTGAAATTCTTGATGTTGCAGAGACAACTCAGTCAGCCTTGCCAAAATTTCATCATTGGATTGTTGATGATGCTGAGACGGTGGAGTTGGTGGAAGCTGCTATTCAGAGTCAGCATCATAGGATGGAGGAACATACGCAGCACCAAGGTTGGTCCAGCAGTTTTGTTGCCACTGACCCCAGCCTTGATTGTCATAGGATTCTTCCGGTTAATATCCCATCCATGCCTCATTGTCTTCTTGATTGTCTTCTTCTTCTTCCGCTTGATTGTCTTGCATGACAACGTCTTCCTGTATCACCACATTTTCATCATTACCAACATGATCTGCATCACCTTGACTTCCTTCATCCTCACTTGCTTCAAGATGGACAGGTTCAGGATGGGTAGCTCTTTGTCTATGGATGAACTTTCGCTCACGAGAGTTCCAATGATAACCCATCATCGACAAAGTTCTGGCCAGAAACTGTTGTTCAGCAGTAATGTGAATATGACAAATCTGTGGAATAGGAATGTCAAAGTGATTCAGAAAATTTTCCACAGCAGATGCATATCCAAGTGCTAAAAATTTGTTAGAGCAGCGAGTTGTGAACATCCTAGAAGCAAAGTAGTAAGGCCAGTTGATTTTGATCTTTTCCCTCAGGATATAGATAAGATGCACCTCCGCTTGTTCAACTCTTGAGTAGCCTCCTTTCTTAGGCCTCAAGATGCGAGAAACAATCCACTGAAGGATACGTTCTTTAAATTTCAGATGACCGGTGGTGACACTCTTAGGAAATGCTTCACTTGCCACAAAATCAGCTGGATATGGTTCCCTCAACATAGAATTCAAAGCAGTTTTGAATGCATAGTCTTCAACAAAGGTTTTATCAGTAACCTTTGGGAGACTGTCATCAGTATTAAAAACAAACAATGTAGACCATACATCGTTTGTCACCTGATATTCTGCATTATTTATAGAGAACTTAAATTCAGCCCCACGAAATTTTCCCTTTATCCCACAGTAGAACAATCTAGTCAAGTCTTCACTGTACTTGTCATCACATTCAACAAATTCATTCAGATTTTGAAAATTGATGAGTTCAGAAATTTCAGAAATGTGAAAATCTTGACCCATCAACGGATAAAATCCATGTTGTCTTATAACAGCCCTGTTAGAAAATAATTCTGCAAACGGAGTGGCTAACCTTTCAGAAATTAAAGATTCAAAAGTTACCTGTTGTGATGATAATCCTCTTGTTTGAGCTTGTTGTAAAGTGGATCCTCTTCCTCCTCTTGTACCAGCATTTCTTCTGGAAGCCATTGTTGAAGAAGAGTTGAAGGAAGATTATCAAAGTTGATTGTTGCAGAGATAGAAGAGAAGATGTGTGAAATCCTTTGAGTACCTTGCTGTAGATATATATAGAGAAATTTCTCTCTTGGTGTTCCCTCCCCCTTTTTTTAATTTATTAGGGTTTTGATGAGAGTTTAGTGGGGATTAATTGAGATTGATGAGGTTTAAAGGAGTAGAATAAGGAGAGATTGACCACAAAAGCTAATTTGATGACATGCAATAATCATAGTTTAACGTGCAAAGAGAAAACATAGGGAAGGTAAAACATTTATAGGTCGGCGCACGCAACCCAGAAAAATAAAGAAGTCTGAACGATTCCTTCATGCGTCGACCTATGAATCTGTGCGTCGGCGCATGATTCCTGAAAATTTTGAAAATTGCTTGAACATGTGGCTATGCGCTTACCCATGAGTTTAATAGGTCAGCGCATGAAATCATGCGTCGACGCATGGAAGTGTAAAAATGAATTTTTTGCAAAATTCTTGTTTCAAGCAGATAAATACACATATACACACAGAACCAAACATTCTCATGAATGATAAGTGTTCAAAATGAAATAAACATCAAGATCAGAGTAAGTAACATGGCACAAAATGTTGATAAACCTCTATAAGTTGGAATGATATTACCTTGAACGTCATGACAGTGAGATCCCTCACATATGGATGAATTTCTCTTTGCATTGTTAGTTAAAGATATGAACAAGCATATATATATATATATATATATATATATGTGAAGATCATAATTCTAAAGAATGTTATGCACGACCCGAGATATCGAGAATGCCAAGTTCCCTACGGATGTGAAAGAAAGGCTTTGTAGCTAATGGTTTTGTGAAAATGTCAGCAAGTTGATTCTTAGTGTCAACATGCTCAAAAATAACATCACCTTTCTCTACATGATCCCTAAGAAAATTATGGCGTATTTCGATATGCTTGGTGCGTGAATGTAGTACAGGGTTCTTAGTTAGATTAATCGCACTAGTGTTATCGCACAAAATTGGAATACGTTCAAGTTTTAAGTTGAAATCAAGTAATTGTTGTTTAAGCCATAGGACTTAAGCACAACAACTACCGGCGGCAACGTATTCCGCCTCGGCTATTGACAGAGCAACAGAAACCTGTTTCTTGCTGTGCCAACTGACTAAGGAATTTGCGAAAAAGTGACACGTGCCACTAGTACTTTTCCTATCCAATTTGCACCCGGCAAAGTTGGAGTCAGAGTAACCAACTAAGGAACAAACACTTCCTTTGGAATACCACAGCCCATACTTTGGAGTACCAGAGAGGTATCGAAGTATGCGCTTAACTGCCTTCAGGTGGGATTCCTTGGGATGTGCCTGATACCTCGCACACATGCATACACTAAACATTATATCTGGACGTGATGCGGTAAGATAAAGGAGAGACCCTATCATACCTCGGTACTTCTTTACCTCAACATCCTTACCCTTTTCGTCACGATCGAGATTAGCACTTGTAGGCATAGGAGTATCTATTGCTTTGCAGTTCAGCATATCAAAACGTTTTAGTAACTCAAGACAATATTTCGTTTGACTCACGAATGTGCCCTCTTCAAGTTGTTTGATTTGCAATCCGAGGAAATAGTTGAGCTCCCCCATCATGCTCATTTTAAACTCCCCCTGCATCAAACTAGAAAACTCCTTGACCAAGGTCATGTTAGTAGACCCAAATATAATATCGTCAACAAAAATTTGTACCAAAATTAAGTGTTTTCCTTGACGTTTAATAAAGAGCGTTGTGTCAACCTTTCCTCTTGAATACCCTTGATCAAGTAGAAATTTGCTTAGACGCTCATACCAAGCCCTAGGGGCCTGTTTGAGTCCGTACAAAGCTCGCTTAAGTTTATAAACATGATCAGGATATTCGTGTGATTCAAAACCTGGAGGTTAGGCTACATAAACCTCTTCATTTATATATCCGTTAAGGAATGCACTTTTGACATCCATTTGGAATAGCTTAAAGTTCTTTGTGCAAGCGTAGGCAAGTAGAAGGCGTATGGCCTCGAGTCGGGCAACCGGCGCATAAGTTTCCTCATAGTCGATTCCTTCCTCTTGGTTATAGCCTTGCGCTACAAGCCTAGCTTTGTTACGCATTATTACTCCACTTTCATCAAGTTTATTCCTAAACACCCATCGGGTGCCTATTACTCGATGATCTCGCAGAGGGGGGACAAGGTCCCAAACCTCATTTCTCCAGAATTGATTTAGTCCATCTTGCATTGATAGATACCAATGCTCATCGAGTAACGCTTCCTTAGAGTTTTTAGGTTCAACTTGGGAAACAAAAGCAGAGTAATAACAAAAGTTACTAAGTTTAGAGCGAGTAGTTACTCCCTTAGAGATATCACCGAGAATGTTGTCAATTGGATGGTCTTTTAAAGACTTCCAAGCTGGAGGAAGTTCATCTTTCTTAGCATGATGATCATCCTCACTTTTCACTGGTTGGTGATCCTTTTCCTCCTCAATACGCACTGCTTCAGGCTGATCAATTCCCTTATCAGTGTCCATGAGTATGTCTTCAGTAGGTACACCTGCACCATGAAAAGAACTACCTTCTCCGACATTTCTCGGATAAGACTCGTCAAAAGAAACATGAACTGACTCTTCAACTATACGTAACCCTTTATTATAGATTCTATAAGCTTTACTTGACTGAGAGTATCCAAGAAAAATACCCTCGTCAGCCTTGGCATCAAATTTGCCGAGAGTCTCTTTTCCATTATTTAACACAAAGCATTTGCAACCAAATACATGAAGGTGAGAGATGTTTGGCTTACGCCCTTTTAAAAGCTCATACGGTGTCTTGTTTAGAATAGGTCGGATGAGCACCCTATTCAAAACGTAACAAGCCGTACTTATGGCGTCGGCCCAAAAGTATTTTGGTAATCCACTATCATTGATCATAGTCCTTCCAAGTTCTTCCAAAACTCTATTTTTACGTTCCACTACCCCATTTTGTTGAGGGGTACGTGGTGCGGAAAAATTATGATCAATTCCATTGGAATCACAAAATGCTTCAAATAAATGATTTTCAAACTCACCCCCATGGTCACTTCTGATTGACCCAATGTTTGTGTTTAACTTGTTTTGAGATAACTTAGCAAATCGTTCAAAGGCTGAAAAGGTATCACTCTTATTTGCTAAGAAAATTGTCCAGCAAAACCTAGAAAAATCATCGACTATAACAAATCCATAGTAGTTACCACCTAGGCTTTTAACCCTAGATGGTCCAAAGAGATCCATATGGAGGAGCTCAAGAGGTCTCATAGTTGAAACAATGTTTTTAGATTTAAAAGAGATCCTTGTTTGCTTCCCCATTTGGCACGCATCGCAAATATGATCCTTTGTAAATTTAATTTTGGGCAAACCGATGACTAGGTCTTTAGAGACAATTTTGTTAAGCAAATCAAAGTTGATATGAGCCAAGCGTCTATGCCACAACCATGAATCTTCATTCATAGTGACTAAACACTTGTCTCCATCCAATGATACCTCGTTTAAGTCTAGCATATAGACGTTATTCACCCTCAAGCCCTTAAACACATTCTTTTTGTCGTAATCTTCAACTACGCAACAATCCTTTGAAAAAGAGACTTTATAATTTTTATCGCATAGTTGACTAATGCTTAAAAGGTTGTGTCTAAGGCCCTCCACAAGAAGTACATCAGAGATAGTAGTAGATGAGGGGTTACCTATACTACCTTTACCGAGAATTTGTCCCTTGTTATTATCTCCGTAGGTGACAAACCCCTTTTTCTTCGCCACAAAGTCGATGAAAAGAGATATGTCTCCGGTCATATGTCTTGAGCAGCCACTATCTAGAACCCATCTTCCTTCGGTGGTCTCAAGACTTTGTACCTACAAAAATAATCAACGGAGAGTAGGTACCCAATTCTCATTGGGTCCTTTATGGTGAGTGAAACCAAAATTGCCTTTGGGCAACCATTGATAAATGCCCTTTGGAACAAGAAATCTCCGAAAGCGGCACTTAGCAATGGTATGACCGGGCTTACAACAATATAAGCAATCATGATTAGTTTGGAGTTTACCTTTGCTATCACTATCTCGAACCACATACGTGTATTGTTGATAAGGATTATTCATTGTTTCACGATAATGTGATCGATCAATAGCAAACGTAATCTTAGGCTTGAGAGCCTTGTCTAACTTGGCTTTGAGGGTTCTCACCTCTCTTTGCCAAATGTGACAAGTACCACAGCCCCCAAGGTCAAACCATGTATATTTATACTCATCGATCTTAGTTTTTGATGCATTCACCATGGAGTTTTTAAGATCTTCCAATTCCTTTTGGGAATCGGAAACCTTTTTCTCCAAATAGGAAAAAAACTTTTTATTCGAAGCTAAGCGTTGAAATGCTTCCTTAGCTTCGTGGTGTAATGTATCAAAAGCTCTTTTTAATTCAGCATGAGACATATTTTGACAGTTTTCATATTTAGAGTGTTTTACCTCTTTTCCTTTGTTGTGACGTGCCATGAGACAAAGGTTGGCGGATTCACTTTCGTCACTTGAGGAGTCATCTTTCTCCGACTCGCTATCGCTTTCCCAAGCGATGTATGCTCGTCGAGACTTGTTGGACTTTTTGTTTGAGCGACTCTTGTCATTATCCTTATATTTGTCTTTCTTTAGGGATGGACAATCCGGCTTGTAGTGTCCAGATTTTCCACAGTTGTAGCACGTCCCTTTTACCTTGCCATTTTTATTTCCTTCACTTCTCGATTGCTTACAGAACTTAACAAGATTTCTGTCCGAGTGCTGAATATCATTCTTGCGAATATATCTATTGTATCTTTTCACAAATAAGCTCATATCATCACCGGATTCTTCATCTTTGTCGTTTTTGGCTTCATCATCACTTAGCTCTTGATGTGTGGACTTTGAACAAGAAGCCTTAAGAGCTATCGACTTCTTCTCCGTATCTTTTACCTTCTCTTTCTTTATGCTCTTCTCATGTTTATCCAAGCTAATGAGCACTTGCTCATGCTCATCGAGTTTACCAAAGAGTGTTGTGAGGTCTAGAGTAGCAAGATCATTGGCCTCCTTGATAGCGGTAACCTTCGGTTGTCATTCCCTGCTAAGACACCTCAGAATTTTATTAGTAGAAACCTCATTTGGAATTGGTTTACCAAGAACATGCAGTTTGTTGATAATGTGAGTGAATCGTTTTTGCATATCCGCAATGGTTTCCCCTTGCTTCATGTAAAACAAATCAAACTCTTGCGTTAGTGTATTGATACGAGCCAATTTAACATCATTAGTGCCTTCGTGGGCTACTTGTAAGGCATCCCACATAGCTTTGGCTGTTTTGCAATGGGAGACTCGATAATACTCATCAACTCCCAAAGAGGAAATGATCATATTACGAGCCTTCCAATCATAACTGTACTTTTTCTCGTCCTCCTCAGTCCATTGGTCTTCGGGTTTAGGAACGACAACGCCTTCCGCGTTAGTCATAGTGATTGCCATGGGACCATTTAAAATAACGTTCCAAACCTTCCGATCTAAGGAGTTAATATGAACGCGCATACAATCCTTCCAGTAGCTGTAGTTTTCACTTGTAAAAACTGGAGCTCTATTATAAGCCCCCTTAGGTTCGTTCGCCATGATCCAAGAAGTCTTACTGAAGCACCAGAATAAACCGGAGCTCGTGATACCACTTGTTAGACGATGGCTATGGATCTAGAAGGGGGGGTTGAATAGATCCCTTGAGTTTTACACGCAAATTGACTACAAAATTCTGTTTTAAAAATTTATTTAACGGAAGCTACCACTGGATAGAACGTCTACAACGAACCTTCTACCGAAAGGATCGGATATGCGCGAATATATTATGGATGAGTACGAAAGAGAAAAATTCAGTTCTGAATATTACACTTATAAACGCAGACAACAAATTATCACTTGCTTGATGGTTATACCGATCCAATGAGGTTAATTGATAAACAATTCAAAGCAATGTGTTTGAATTTTGCTTGGAAACAAATTATCAAACACGTAGTGTGCGTAAACACACTATGTGCAGAATTTCTATGGAGAATAATGTGCAGCTGCTCCAAAACACAATTCAATGAATTGTATCGATTTAACAAAAACAGTTTATCAGCATACAATTATTCTACGACAGAAAATACGATAGTTTGCAACGTCACAAAATCGAACAATTCTGAAATGTAAAAGAGTTAAGGGAAAGAGAGAGAACACCCGAGATTTGATTAGGCAGTTCCCCAATCGTCCTCGCTTTGGGTACGTCTACCCCCAATTCCGCAAAAGGAATTGAGATATATATATATATAGTTGTTGCAATGTTTATTACAAGAGAAAACTATGAACATTCAAACCCCGAACGTCTTCGATCTTTGATGCAGAATTTTCTCTTCCCTTGATTCAAGATGAATCAAGTGCTCCGAATATGGATGATTCAATTACCGTCCCACGCTACTAAACCGAAAGAAAACTCCGATCTTTAGTTACCTTCACTCGGTCAATTGAAATCTTCCAAGAATTTGAACCCAAACCTTCTTCTACGATCCTCTGATTACAGCTACTAAACCAAAACAGTTGCGCCAATTTTCGGTTACCTTCGCCCAGGTGAATCCCTGTAGAAAGAACAGTTTGTACAAAAACCCCCAAAATCTCCTCGATTTTTGGAGGACAAACCCAACTGGTTTGATTCAAGAAACACCTGCCAATCTCTCAACCCAGAAGATGAAGATCACATTCCTAAATTCTGAACGTTATCACTTCGATCAATGGGTGACACAAACAAAAATAATTATGTGTGATTGTTTGTTTACACAATGAAGAAGATGAAGATGAAGAGAGAACTGACATATATTTTTCAAGTTTCTTGTTGTTAGTGAAAAATGAAGACCCAAAACTATTTATATAAGAAAATATGACCAAAAGAAATAACAGGAAATAACAGAAACGAAATTAAGTGAAAAAGTGCAAAAAACAGAGTCATGCATCGACCTCTGGAGTCTATGCGTCGACGCATAGAATGGCAATTTTGAGTTCTCAGAGTTATGCGCTTACCCGTGACTTCTGGGGGTCAGCGCATGATTTTTGAGGTCGGCGCATAAGTTCTGAGGTCAGTGCATGAAGGCCAATTTTTTAAGAAATTTCATTTTTTGAATTGTTTTCACCAGACCAAGGTCAAACATACATGCTAGACACTATTAAATCACTTGTGGACATTTATTTTTGGAAAGAATGAGATCCTATGCATCTAGACACATGACCAACAACGATAAGACGCTATATGCCCGACACGTGAAGTGATACCGCTCAAATTACAATCTAATGCATTTGTTGACATCATTAAAACAAGATAGCTAGAAGGATATCCCTCACAAAACCCTGGTATCATGATATCAAATGCTTCCTTCAAAAACAAGAATACCTGCTTGAGACGTCAAAGAAAGATAAGAAGACCCTCAGAAGACTGGATGTCAACTTCTTTCTGAATGATGATGTGTTATACAAAAGAAACTTCGACATGTTTTTGCTCAGATACGTGGATAGACACGAAGGAGACATGTTGATGGAAGAAATTCATGAAGGCTTTTTTGGTACTCATGCCAATGGGCAAGCAATGACAAAGAAAATATTAAGAACAGGATACTATTGGTTGTTAATGGAATCTGATTGCTGCAAATACGTGAAGAATTGTCACAAATGTTAGATTTATCCCGACAAAACTCATGTACCACCGACTCTCCTCAATATTCCCTCCTCTTCATGGCCATTCTCTATGTGGGGAACTGACATGATTGGCATAATTGAACCCAAAGCTTCCAACGGACAGCATTTCATCCTAATGGCCATTGATTACATCACCAAATAGGTTGAAGCAGCATCTTATGCCAATGTAAACAGGCAAGTTGTGGTCCGTTTTATCAAGAACAATCTAATTTGTCGTTTTGGTATTCCAAGAAAGATCATTACTGATAATGGATCGAACCTGAACAACAAAATGATGAAGGAATTATGTTCTGAATTCAAGATTGAACACCATAACTCTACTCCCTATTGTCCTAAGATGAATGGAGCTGTTGAAGAAGCTAACAAAAATATCAAAAAGATTATCCAGAAGATGGTAGTAACCTACAAAGATTGGCATAAAATGCTACCCTTTGCTCTTCATGGATATCGTACATCTGTTCGTACTTCAAAATGGGTAACCCATTTCACTTTGGTATACAGCATGGAAGTAGTACTCCCCATACAGGTTGAAATCCCATCAATGAGAGTCTTAATGGAAGCTAAATTGACAGAGGTTGAATGGTGTCAAAGCAGATACAATGAGATGAACTTGATCGAAGAAAAAAGAATGACGGCTTTATGTCATGGTCAGCTATATCAACGAAGAATGAAGAAGGCTTTCGACAAGAAGGTTCGACCTCGTGTATTCAGAGAGTGAGGACTTGTGCTTAAGAAAATTCAATCATTTCTTACTGATTCTAGGGGCAAGTGGACTCCTAATTATGATGGCCCATATGTTGTCAAGAAAGCCTTCTCAAGAGGTGCCTTAATGCTTACAACTATGGATGGTGAAGAGTTCACTCGTCCTACAAACGTCGATGCAGTCAAGAAATACTTCACCTGACAAAAAGCAAAAAGTGTGTCCTGATGGATTGAAATCCCGAAAGGGCGATCCAGGCAAAAATTAGGGACATAAAAAAATATCATCCCGGTAGATTGAAAACCCGAAAGGGCAATCTAGGCAAAATTTAGGGATATATGGCAAGTAACTGCATCAAACCAGATTGGATCATCTACAGCAACAACGTCTATCAAAGAACCCTCAAATCAAATCAGGTCGCCAAAGCTAAAGAATATTGGAAATTCAAAGTTGTTAGGGAGAATTCGGGCATTATATTTTAATGTAACCCTTTCCCTTTAATTACCATTTTTCAAACTTTTGTAATAATCCATGGACTCACGCTATTTTGCAGGTTATCATTCTATCAATAAAATTTGAGCTTTTGCCCATCTGTTTGCAACTTTTGTTTTATTTATATCTTGTAACATGAAATTTTTACTTTGATAAAAAAAATTCTTGAAACAAAAAGTTAAATTTTTTCTTTTTTACTTTTGAAATGCTTGTGTTTACTTTCCTTTGATTTGTGAACATAAGAAAGAATATCAACAGTTGCTCCAAGAACGATTAAATCTCGAAATACATGATCAAATATTCTTGTGATTTTCCTTGAAAGGTATCTCTAAAATAATGGATCTTTAACTCCATCCACATCTTGATATGTTGGATATACGATCCTATATCTCCTGTAAAAATTTGGACCTGATGCTCTCAAATAAAGGACTAAACTTGGTGTCCCTAATCAAGCTTTGAATCGAGTTTCTCCAAATTGGATGAGATTCTCATATCTAGTAGAGCGCAGAGTTACTTTATCCCCAGTTGAACAAGATAATGAGTTTAGAAGATTGTTTGGGTTCTTTCCCCAGGAAAAGTATCTTCCTCTCCCCAGAGAGACTTAAGCCTCACAGCAGGACTTTGTTCCATTAAGGGCTTTTTTTATATCCAGTGATACTTTCAGGAGATTGGCTGAGTACCCGGTCATATTTTGATGTTTATTTCATCGTCGGTATATCTCTTTCGCCTATGTTGTCAGCATAAAAACATAACATGCATTCATATCATACATATATCATGCATAGTTGAATTCATATCCATGTTCATAGTGCATTTGTCAATAATGTTTACTTCATTCACCTTGGTCATGTTTATCCCCCGAGTGATATGTTTCCTCTCTCCAATAGAGTGGTCAACCGTAGGCAGAAAGTGTATATCCTTTCTAACTCCCCACTGGGTTTAATCCTCATGGAATTTTGATTTAGTTCTCCTTTCCATACTTAGGTAGGATAAATCCCTAGTTCGAGTTCATTCCCACTGGTTAGCGTCTTGTTTGGCGGTATATCTCCAGCTTATTCCTGGATTAAGTTGGTCTTTTGACCATTTTGATAACTTGAACCTCTGAATTAAAAGGAAATTTATTTTTTGCCTTTTAAGTGGTTTACGACCCCAAAATGAATCTATTGAAGGTTCCCCAGCAAGATAAATTTATTCCGCTTTGGAATCTACACCTGACAGCAAGCGGCAATCTCTTTATTTGAGAAGCTTATTTTTATCCCTGAATTTCCCAGTAAATCAGCAAATGGTAGTCTCTTTCCGAGCAGTTTGTCTATCCTCGTTGAAGCTATCAACATATCAAATTTTCTTTCATCTTATGGCATCTCTCTGAAGAAGTCTCAAAGTTAAGTATGATGAAGATATTTTTCCAACAAATAGCATCTCTCCGAACAAGTCCTGCAGAGAAGTTTGATTATTGAATCCTCATTTTTACATCACATGGCATCTCTCCGAAGGAGTCTTGAAGAGAAGTATGATGAAGAAATGGTTATCTCTCTAGAGGATTCCGTCAAAGAAACTTATTGAAGATTATCACAAGTGTTTATTTGAGATAAATTGCTACAAGTGGTTTTATCTGCTTGATACAGAGCAAAACTGCAGCCAATGGCAATTTTCACAGTAAGTCTGCTACCAATTTTCTCTCATCCAACGGCATCTCTCCGAAGAAGTCTCGAAGGGAAGTATGGTGAAGATATTTTTCCATCAAATGGCATCTCCCCAGTGAATCCCTGTGGGAAGTTTGATGAAGACTCTTACAGATTGTTGCCTCTTTATTTGAGAAATCTGTTTTGCAAATTAACCGGCCCGCATCTCTTTAAAGATCCCTGGTGAAGTTATTATTTTAGCAAGGAATTACCCTTTTAGGAACTTGTCTGTTTTACCCCTTTTCAAGTGAAAGACTTGATAAAGAAGAAACTTAGACCAGCTTCATGGCTTATGTTCCGAAACGAGGGGGAGTTTATTTCAGAAACCAAGACCAGTTTCGTGGCTTACAACCCGAAGCGTGGGGAAGTTTACATTTTACCTTATCTAAGTAATGCTGCTTAGTTAAAGAATATGCTGAATCATTTTCCAACATTGGAAGTTCAATTGTCTAAATGTATAACACCATCCCCTGTGGAGCTGTATTCTTTTTCCCCAGTGGAGTTTCTATCTATCTCCCAACATAGTTACAACATTTTCCCCAATTTTTATTTCCCCAGTGGATAATTATGTTGTTATACCTCTGTGGTCTAGTCTATCATCAATCTCCTGTGGCATCATTTCTCACAGGTCTCATATTTTCCTTTCATAAGTGCATTTTGTTGTACCCCGAAATTTGCCCTCACTTTACCTAACCATATTTGGCTATTGTTTCACATACATATGCATTATCCATTAGGTCATACACTCGCAACCATTCATTTGCATAAGATCCTAAGGCATGGGATCAAGGCCCTCTGAAGAATCAGGGTTTTCTATTGGGCTGAGGTTTCTACTTCACTGAAGATTAATTCAACTAGTTCTTTCAATATGAAGTCAGGGTTTGAATTGTCATCATCATAAGCATCTTCTTATCAAGGTTCATCAAGTATCAAGGTTATTTCCTTCAATATTTCTCAGAAGACTCGGGTCATCCACTCATATAGTATACATCTCAAGGAGAATCAGGATTTTCTTACCTATGGTTAAACTTGTTAAACATGCACCAATTAAAGATCATGAGGCTAAGGGTTCATGTTGAGGACATCGTGGTGGTCATACTTTTTCTTATACTTCAAATATCATCTTAATCTTCGCGACATTATTATTTTGTGTGCTAGCACCGGAACATGGAGTAAAAGTTCAAGTTATATTGTGGCCAGGACATCATTTCTGTCTCAGTTGTTCATTTATTTATTGCTCATGATGCAAGTTGTTTATGAAATATGGATGGTCACAATTAAGCTCAATTTAATCAAGGCTGTCAAAGTCTGGTTGAAAGTTGCATCTGAATGGATTACTTACAGTCCAAGGCATGATTCATTAACTTTAAGTCATGACTCAAATGGTTCTATGTCATACTTCAAGTAGGTCTTGAATCTACATGCCAAATCAAAGGCTATCTGCGAAGTTCTTATTACTGGGTATGTCTCTCAAGGCTATGTGGATGATGGTAGAAGACTTTTTGATGAAACTAAAGAGGTGGTGTCTTCGGATGCTATGATTGTTGGATATGTTCAAAATGATCGATTTGAAGAAGCTATTGCATACTTTCATGAGATGCAGGAGGAAAATATCCCACCCAATAAGAGTACAATGGTGCGGTAAAATTGACACTGCCAGTGAGTTGTTTGATGGGTGGTTATTCTTATTTGTTTGCATTATTTGATGTCATGCTTGGATCCAATGTAAAGCCCAACGAGGAAACCTTCTTGGGCATTTTTCATGGTTGTGTTCACCTTGGTGATCTTGACCTTGGTAAATGGGTTCAGAACTTAAAAAGCAGTAGCAATGTTTCTCTTTGGACAAGTCTCATTAACATACAAAATATGGTTGCATTGAGGCGGTGGAACGTTTTTTTTAATAATTCATTGTAGAGATTTGGCTTCTTGGAATGCCATAATTTTAGTATCGTGAAGAATCTCCACTACCAAGCTAAAATCTAAGATTTTCAATGGGAATAATTTCAAGAGATGGAAATTGTTTCCACCATTTTAAAGATGGGTTTTGTTCATGCAATGATTGTTGGTGAAACTTAATGGAATATATCATCCGCAGAAAGAGATGTCATTGATTAACTATGATTAGTTGTTTGTACATAAGAACACTCTTACTATTGAAATACAAATCATTATGTATGATTTCAAATGTGAAATTAGCTTAATGTTGCTTAAGAGTTTAAGATTCGTCGGATGCAAAATGCACCCAAATCCAGGATCCAAGTTACGCATTGGAAGGCCGGTTGAAGGAACTCTTTCTTGCCATTGCCAAGACAGTCTCGTCAGCTACGATGAAATGTGCTGCTCCTGCTAACAATGAAGCTGGCGGTAAACCTCCTGGGGTGAAGGAAAATTGTCAATCAAAAGATCAAAAGGATGTTTGGAAAAATAATGACCACTTGCAAAATAATCAGGGTATTATTTCTGTTAAAATTTTGAATACTGACGTAAAACAGAGTCAATTCCCGGATCAAAGACATAGAGTAATTACCTCTAGTTTTCATACTCCAAGTCTCGGTATCTCAAACAATGCCTTGATGTTAGAAACAAGCATGTTGGATTCCCCGAATGCTCCTCGGCAAGACAACCTCGAGCAAATATCGTGACTTGAGTTTTGGTACACCACTCAATGTGACGCCCCCAATCTACACCCCCAAATTAGCATGCATTTAAAGCAATAAAAGAAAATTCGAAATTTGATCAGAGTATATTTGAAAACATGGCATAGACCAAGGGTCACATCAATTCAAACCAAAGAAATTCATACAACACCTGCCCATAAAGATATGCAACAGTGGGGTAGCATTCAACAGAGGAAACTTCGTTCCTTACACCCACATTTTCAGAAATTAGAATTAAAGCGGAAAATCTAAAATCTGATTAACATATATACATAGTACACAATAGCACAAACAGCCACCCTAGCTACCCGGTGTCACATATCAGAGCCGACCAACAAAAAGGGTGAAGACACAAAGCTTCACAAAAGACCTCCAGCAACTCTAATCTGCAATGCCTCATAGAGCATTATAAAACGAGCAGAAGGGTGAGAAAAACAACCATAATATAAATGCATATAATTATATATATATCAACATAAAAATACACATATACCACATATTCTCACCATTCTATCATACTACAAAAACATACATACTATGTTTACTATGCACCAATCATCACATCTCACTCAATATACATCATGCATAATTCACCAATCCAACCAAGACCCGACGATACCACGCATCACATAACTGGGAATGACAGCATAGTCATTCTACCCAATATACCTCACTAGGAACGACACATAGTCATTCCACTCTAGAACACCTCTCATTGGGAATGACAACATCGTCATTCTACCCCAATGAATATCCCACTAGGCACGACAACTCAATTGTACATCACTAGGAACGACAACATAGTCATTCTACCCCAGTGAGTACCACACTAGGAACGACATCAACGTCATTCTACCCCAGTGCACACCTCATTAGGAATGACATCACAGTCATTCTACCCCAATGAGTATCCCACTAGGAACGACAACATAGTCATTCTACCCCAGTGGACACGACAACTCAATTGTACATCACTAGGAATGACAACATAGTCATTCTACCCCAGTGAGTACTCCACCGGGAACGACATCAACGTCATTCTACCCCAGTGGACACAACGACACACTCGCACTTCACTAGGAATGACATATAAGCCATTCTACCCTAATGAGTACAACAACAACACTAGGAACAACATACAGTCATTCTACCCTAATGTGTTCGACCAAAACATTAATACCTCACTAGGAATGACATATAAGCCATTCTACCCCAATGAGTATTCTAACACAATTGGAATCCATTCCACACGCCAAATATTACTATTATAGCAATCCCATGATAATCAATACCTTACCATTCATCTTGCTGTGGATCTACGCCACAGAGGCCGCCATATCATACATTAATCATACCCTCGAAACCACATACATTGATACTTACTTAAACAATGTATTTATCACTAACTACAACCCACAACAAATAGCATTTCATCATTTACACCCATATCAATTCACATCAAGAATTACTCACCATCAACCACAACAATCCATCATCACAACATCTCATAGCATAATACACATCAATTATGCACACTTACACCGACAAAAGTCGACAATCGACACTATTCACCTTTTCCGACATAATTAAATCGGCCAACAAATTCCAAAACATCATAATCACAAGGTACAGTTCAATACCTTTCCAATGACACCAAGAATGTCAAAATCAGATAAACGGAATAAAAGTTACAGACGAAAACGAAACGACATTTACAAAAATCACATTTTTCCAATCTCCTGGCCGTACGCGTACTGCCCCAAGGCCATACGCGTATTGCCCAAATTCCTCGCCATGCCATACGCGTATTGCCCAAGGCCATACGCGTATCACCATCTCTCATACGCGTAATGACCCCAAACATAGGCCAATGTTACGCGTACTGCCGAGTCCTATACGCGTATGGACATGCCCCATACGCGTATGACTTGCAGAAACCCAGAAAAATTCTGCAGAAACGAGTTCTGCGTTTTCCACCCAAAATCATCCCAAATCCATCACCTAAATCCAGAAAATTACCAATTTGATTCATAACAACACATATCTATCAAGTATCAACAACAAGGAACACCAAAAACATCATTTCCAACACGATTAAATCGAATTCTAACATTTTCTACAAAAATGGGTTTTGTTATATTTTTCATATAATCCAACAAAACAACAAACAAACACACACATAATCATACACATGTATAAGATAATTGGATTTCACACCCTTACCCGATTAAATCGATTTCTAGAAGTTGTTTTCTTTGATTCCTAGCTTTTTCCTCTTTTTCTCTCTTTTCTTCTTTCCCTTCTCTTTTCTTCTTCTCCTTTTCTTTCTCTTACTATTTTTCTTTCTTTTCTAATTCCCTCTATTTCTATTTCTTTTTCTTTCTTTTCTAACTTAGTATAATAAGTGTGAAATGACCAAAATGCCCCCACGCTCAAATATCTCGCAACCGTTCCCAAAATGCGATGAAATATAATCATATCGAAAAATAACATAATTTCAGATAAAAGTCGAAAGTAAAATAATATAATAATAAAATAATAAAAAAAAACGATTCAATTAAACAAAATACTAAAACTGGGGCGTTACAACTCTCCCCCACTTGGAAATTTTCGTCCTCGAAAATGTAACCGAGACGAACAACTCCGGACACGGCTCTCGCATCCGACCAACAAACAACAGGCCTACCACAAGGCACATCACAAACAACACGACACGACGACCACTACAACGACAAGATGCAAAGCCCATACAATGCACTTGATGACTAACACACAACTCAAAGAATATCCAAAACACAACTCACAGGTTCAGTCTTGAACCAAAACAAAACAGGATCGTTACCCTCACCTTAGGTAACACTCCCCTAATCCCCCACACAGGAATTAGCTACTCGCACTCGAACCAACACAATGGGGACGAGGCAACAACTCAACAAGAACACAAAGTTCCACGACACGACAAGGTCTCAACAACATTAACAAAACAAGAACACTACCTCCTTGTCACACAACTTTATCACATCAATGCTACGATTCACCAATCGAACATATAACCAAAACATCCATCTGCTTAGTAACCCATGAACATTATTCAAACCTCTTACCTAACACTTCCATTCTGAAACATCCAATGGTCTCAACATTCCTACAGACTTTCAATATTCCACCTAAAAACTCTTACAAGTCGCACACACATATGAAATGTGCTACATCACGCTTTCACTGTGCACTCTGATGACTCGTAACCATCAAAACTACCAATCTCACGTCCCAAGTCTAACTTTTCACATACTTCCCAACAACTACTGTTCACATTCTTTCGGGTTATCTTACACACCAGACACAAGCCTCTGAATTGCTCAAACAATTCTAATTCCCAAATCACCAAAATAGATATACTTAGAAATTTCCGACTTAACTCCTCTGATACAATAATAACTCTTCACAAATGATAATCCAAGTCAAATTCATAACACATCCCAATTCCAACCATTCTCGTTGTTTCTATTCCTTCCGACCAAACCCGCATTCGATATTCTTGTAATTACCACACGCTTCGAATCTAGAATCATAAAGATAATACTCCCAATATTACAACCTAATACCAATGCAAACAATTCCACAATAGTACTGATCCTTTCACGAATCTTCAAATGTCGAAAACATGAACCACAACTTTACTCTCTTATATTAACACACCAGCTGTGCTCATCAAGATACATCCCAAACGATCGACTTCCCCTTTGCAAGTTAACTGAAGTAACGAAAACACTAATCTTGGAAAAGCCTTCCATACCCTTCGATAATAACCAACAAAATCCAACAAATTTCTAATCACCTTTAACTAACTTCGAAGCCTCTACTCAAACCATCACTACGCTTATCAAACACTCCAACAATTGCAATTCTAATCAAACTCAACCAACCCATTCCAGTTACCTAATTCCTTCTCCTGATAATCCAAATTCCATCCTATCGCAACATCCAACCACAAAAAAAAGAATTCTCCATGACTTCACCACTTAACCACAAACTAGAACCCCTAATCCATCTCATCCTCTGATATAAGAATTCTCATCGACTCAACAATGCAATCTGTAACCATCAAACAAAAATCTTGATTCCGCATCACCGTCAGATATATAACCTTCCTCAACTTGACAAAATAATCCGCAATTATTTCCTTAAAGTTCAAGTAATCCATGCCGCACCACTATCAAAGCCGGAAAGACACGTCCATTCCATCCAACATAATTCCCGTCCGCTATCAACAAGAGATTAAGGGTGATCAGTTCCTCAATTTGTCAATAGACAGCCGATAATCATGATGAGGCATAAACCGTCTCCACCAACTATAATAGCATCCTTACATCCTATGCACAAAACTACCTAAGGCACAAATCCTTAGTTGACGTAAACCTTACTTCTGCATCCCCTTCTTGAACCAGAAACCACACTCATAACCTTGCAATACATAACACATTGAGCCAGCGCCCTACACCTGAAACAACATGAAGAAGTGCCAGCTTCTCCCCCACTTATCTCATTCTAATCATTCCCACTGTAAACACACTAATTCCATCCCAAGCCTTTACCACAAATGCTCAAAGAACAATTTAAACAATCCAAAGAAGAAATTACCGACCCCCAAGCAGAAGTATCGATAACCATCTTACTATTCCAAGAAGACAACAACAAATTCCGTACCAATAATAGAAAAATAAAGACGTACTATTAAGAAAACAAGTACCTTGAGTCCGATGATCCGCACTAGTAGTCGCATCTCCTGCCAATGCAACAACCTTCCTACCAGTCTGAGCTCTCTTCGGTTCCGTACACCTCGTACTGATATGACCTGTTTCACCGCAGTTGAAACACTTCATCCTAATTCTCCTACACTGCCCACCAAATCAGAAAACCTTCTAATCCTCTGATAACCAATTGACCGTTTAATCTCCGGACTCAATCCGTTCTCATACTTCACACACTTAGAAAATTCAGCAGTCGCTTCCAGATAATGAGGATAGAACTGCACAAGTTCCACAAACCTTGCAGTGTAGTCAACCACAGACATATTGCCTTCTTTCAACTCCAAGAACTCAATCTCTTTCTTTTCCTTCACACCCTCAGGATAATACTTCCCCCGAAACTCCCGGCTAAATAAATCCCAAGTAACTCCTTCATCATCCACTCCCAACACTTGGCGTAAACTAACCCACCAATCAACTGCTTCTTCCTCCAGCATGTGAGTACCCAGTCTCACCTTGTCCTCTTCAGCACAACCCATCACATGGAAGATTCTTTCAACCTCCTCAAACCAAAATTGTGCACCATCAGGATCATATCCTCCCTTGAAGATAAGCGGTTCGCTCATCCCGAACTCATTATTACCCGTAACATTCGGTACATCCTGCACAGCCCGAGCCAAATTCTGTTCATTTCCAATAACAGCAACTATGGTTAAACAAACAGCTCACCGAACCACAAAGACCAACAAGGACTGACACAACTGACACGGACTGGCTCTGATACCACTTAATGTGACGCCCCTAATCTACACCCCCAAATAATCACACATTTAAAGCAATAAAAGAAAATTCAAAATTTGGTCAGAGTATATTTAAAAACATGGCATAGACGGAGAAATCACATCAATTTGAAACCAAATAATTTCATACAACACCTGCCCATAAAGATATGCAACAGTGGGGTAGCATTCAACAGAGGAAACTTCGTTCCTTACACCCACATTTTCAGAAATTAGAATTAAAGCGGAAAATCTAAAATCTGATTAACATATATACATAGTACACAATAGCACAAACAGCCACCCTAGCTACCCGGTGTCACATATCAGAGCCGACCAACAAAAAGGGTGAAGACACAAAGCTTCACAAAAGACCTCCAGCAACTCTAATCTGCAATGCCTCATAGAGCATTATAAAACGAGCAGAAGGGTGAGAAAAACAACCATAATATAAATGCATATAATTATATATATATCAACATAAAAATACACATATACCACATATTCTCACCATTCTATCATACTACAAAAACATACATACTATGTTTACTATGCACCAATCATCACATCTCACTCAATATACATCATGCATAATTCACCAATCCAACCAAGACCCGACGATACCACGCATCACATAACTGGGAATGACAGCATAGTCATTCTACCCAATATACCTCACTAGGAACGACACATAGTCATTCCACTCTAGAACACCTCTCATTGGGAATGACAACATCGTCATTCTACCCCAATGAATATCCCACTAGGCACGACAACTCAATTGTACATCACTAGGAACGACAACATAGTCATTCTACCCCAGTGAGTACCACACTAGGAACGACATCAACGTCATTCTACCCCAGTGCACACCTCATTAGGAATGACATCACAGTCATTCTACCCCAATGAGTATCCCACTAGGAACGACAACATAGTCATTCTACCCCAGTGGACACGACAACTCAATTGTACATCACTAGGAATGACAACATAGTCATTCTACCCCAGTGAGTACTCCACCGGGAACGACATCAACGTCATTCTACCCCAGTGGACACAACGACACACTCGCACTTCACTAGGAATGACATATAAGCCATTCTACCCTAATGAGTACAACAACAACACTAGGAACAACATACAGTCATTCTACCCTAATGTGTCCGACCAAAACATTAATACCTCACTAGGAATGACATATAAGCCATTCTACCCCAATGAGTATTCTAACACAATTGGAATCCATTCCACATGCCAAATATTACTATTATAGCAATCCCATGATAATCAATACCTTACCATTCATCTTGCTGTGGATCTACGCCACAGAGGCCGCCATATCATACATTAATCATACCCTCGAAACCACATACATTGATACTTACTTAAACAATGTATTTATCACTAACTACAACCCACAACAAATAGCATTTCATCATTTACACCCATATCAATTCACATCAAGAATTACTCACCATCAACCACAACAATCCATCATCACAACATCTCATAGCATAATACACATCAATTATGCACACTTACACCGACAAAAGTCGACAATCGACACTATTCACCTTTTCCGACATAATTAAATCGGCCAACAAATTCCAAAACATCATAATCACAAGGTACAGTTCAATACCTTTCCAATGACACCAAGAATGTCAAAATCAGATAAACGGAATAAAAGTTACAGACGAAAACGAAACGACATTTACAAAAATCACATTTTTCCAATCTCCTGGCCGTACGCGTACTGCCCCAAGGCCATACGCGTATTGCCCAAATTCCTCGCCATGCCATACGCGTATTGCCCAAGGCCATACGCGTATCACCATCTCTCATACGCGTAATGACCCCAAACATAGGCCAATGTTACGCGTACTGCCGAGTCCTATACGCGTATGGACATGCCCCATACGCGTATGACTTGCAGAAACCCAGAAAAATTCTGCAGAAACGAGTTCTGCGTTTTCCACCCAAAATCATCCCAAATCCATCACCTAAATCCAGAAAATTACCAATTTGATTCATAACAACACATATCTATCAAGTATCAACAACAAGGAACACCAAAAACATCATTTCCAACACGATTAAATCGAATTCTAACATTTTCTACAAAAATGGGTTTTGTTATATTTTTCATATAATCCAACAAAACAACAAACAAACACACACATAATCATACACATGTATAAGATAATTGGATTTCACACCCTTACCCGATTAAATCGATTTCTAGAAGTTGTTTTCTTTGATTCCT
This sequence comes from Lathyrus tuberosus, assembly GCA_022829125.1. Taxonomy (NCBI): domain Eukaryota; kingdom Viridiplantae; phylum Streptophyta; class Magnoliopsida; order Fabales; family Fabaceae; genus Lathyrus; species Lathyrus tuberosus. The sequence goes on along the minus strand of JALAZF010000617.1, from coordinate 635,971 downwards.
AGCTTTTTCCTCTTTTTCTCTCTTTTCTTCTTTCCCTTCTCTTTTCTTCTTCTCCTTTTCTTTCTCTTACTATTTTTCTTTCTTTTCTAATTCCCTCTATTTCTATTTCTTTTTCTTTCTTTTCTAACTTAGTATAATAAGTGTGAAATGACCAAAATGCCCCCACGCTCAAATATCTCGCAACCGTTCCCAAAATGCGATGAAATATAATCATATCGAAAAATAACATAATTTCAGATAAAAGTCGAAAGTAAAATAATATAATAATAAAATAATAAAAAAAAACGATTCAATTAAACAAAATACTAAAACTGGGGCGTTACACTCAACATCATCAATTGTTTGTGTTGAAGGAGAGGCCATGAAGGTTGATATTGCATTCTTAAACTTGCAGCCAATCGCAATTCAATAATCATTAAAAGCCAAAACACAATCATACACAATGAAATGAACAAGGAAGAGTGATTCAAGAATACAACCTCATGGAAGGTGGCGTTTGTGCTAATGATCCGACTATGGTTGCAACAAGAAGGGATAAAAGATATGATGAGGCAACCACAAGGGAGGTCAAATAGGAATATTGTTGATACCGAATCTTTTGACGGCATTGCAGAGGTCATGCTTATCGTGTAGGTCTCTACTGCAAGTTCTGATAATGTACAAGTAGCTGCTGAAATTAAAAGGCTTGCTAAGGCATTTTTTGCAGGAGCTACCTATCATTGTCCAACTTTGCCCCTTATAGCTCTAATTGTTCAGGATCACCAATGTAGAACTATTTGATACACCGTTGCATTCACTTCCCATAGCAGCCATCTAAAAATGGAAATTAGCAATACGGTTATGGCATATTTTGAAAACGGAAACAAAATCACGCAAGAAATCGTCATTTTCATCAAGAAGATGCCAACACAATCAAACGTGATCAACTAAAAATGGCAAGTTTCAATCACGAAATCATCTTCATTAATCACCCGGAATCACAATTAACAGCAGAAATATTTTCTTTCCCAAGCAAGAATCAACAACATTATTTCACATTCAATTCGAAACCACGGTATTTACTCACTCAAGCCTATAAAAGACGGACACGATATTCACAACAGAAAAAATAATCACAAGACATACGCATCGAAGCAGATCACAATCTCATAGTATCACCAAGAGAGTTCACATACAGAGTATCACCAAACAATCATAAAAATTCACACAGAATACACAACAACACACAAGAGGACAAGACGATTTTGGTTAGAAGAGCAACAGGGCAATAACAGTAGCGGAACACAACATCAGCTCAGCGGTATCAATACACAAATTCAACACAAAACACGAAAAAATCGTAACAAGGTTCGAATCATACCTTTAATTGTTTCTCTTCAGGTATTCCTTTATCTTTTCCAATCACGTGTTCGAATTACTGTATTGCGAATTCCATTGCGAATAGGCATGGCAACGGGGCGGGTCGGGGCGGGTTTAGCTAGCCCGCACCAGCACCCGCCTCCCTGTTATAGACCTGCTCCCGCCCCCAAACCCAGTCGGGGGTAAAAATTTACCACCCAGACCCGCCCCCGATAGTAACAGGTTTGCCCGCACCCGCACCCACCCTTACCCGAAAAAAAATAATATTTTAAATAGTAATAAAAATTAACAATTTTATTAAAAACTTAACCATTTTAATAATAAACTTGTTTCTAAAAATGTGAGTTTGAGTGAATGGTGAGAAATGACTAATGAAGATTTTTAATTACTTATTCAAAAGTGAATAAATGTGATATAAAATAATTTAAATATGGGTATTAATGTAAATATTATAACACCGGGCGAGTGCGGGGGCGGGTGCGGGCGGGTAGTAGCATCCCCCGCCCCCGCACCCGCAATTACAAACCAGGTTTTACCCGCACCCGCACCCAATCAAATTGGGTTTCCTCCGTTAATTTCGGACCGGGTCCGGGCGGGCCCGAGTTTTCTTGCCATGCCTAATTGCGAAACCGAGTCGAAGTCGCTTGAGGGAGACGAACGAAGGGGGGGTAGCGTTATCTCCGCCGTCACCGGCCAATAGGCCATGGCGCGGCGGATTTTGTCTGTTCCCGGCGATGCTTTTGTAGCGAGACCATAGGGCTTCGAGCGAAAGAAAAGGGTGAAATCGCGGTCGAGAGAGAGAAGAAGAGAGAAGCTCGCGGCGGACCTAATGCTTTTTTCCAGCGAGTGAAGATGATAATGAAGCATGACACGGAGAGTTGCGGCGGAGTGTTGTCGTCATGAAGCTTTTGTTTCATGAAACCCTTATGTTACATCTCTCCATGTGTGTTTCGTTTAGGCCAATATCATTAAGCTCATGAAGATTGTTTCCTCCAAGCACCAATAATACATATCATCACCCCCAATTTGACTTTTTTAAAGTTGATTTGAATTTTGTTTTTTTAGTTTCTCTATTCTTTTTAACAAATAATTGGTAATTTGTTTTGATAAAAAAAGAAAAATGTGTGATTAAGTTTTTAATTAATTTGTGATTATTTTTTTTAAAAATCTAAATTTATGATTAATTGGTAATTAATTTTTTAATATGAATTTATGGTTAATTTTTAATTATAATTTGCGATTATATTCTCGTTTCAGAATTACAAAGAAGTAATCGGTTTCTTTTAAGTTTGTGTTTAGTGGGTGAGGCATCATTGTTGATGAACTTTTTCTATAATCTCGATACTTCGCCTGGTGATTGCTTATGATACCTCTTAGCTTAGGATCGATTGTTTGACTACATGATTTCCATATTCCCTTAGGCCTTTGATTCAATTTTAGCTTCATTAATCTGAATCGAATTTGATCTTAGATTTTTATCTTTCGCATGATAACTTCTAGGATAGGAATTCCTCTTCAACCTAACTTTAGGTCAACTTTAGCGTGATAACATTAGGATATAATTCCTTTTCTCACCCTCAACTATAGGACCATTTAGCATGACAACGTCTATGTGTGAGATCCCTTAGATTTTTCGTTTGCCCTTTGAGACTCTCTCTTCTCTCTCAAATAAAACCAAAATACGTAATAAATATGATGAGTATTGTACGAAACGAGCCTTAAGTACATGGGAAATGATGAGTAGGAGTCTCTCCTCACTTCTTCTAGAGTGCTTTACATACGTCCTATCTGGGGGCGATCTTGCAAAGTATTCGCTCCTATGTCATAGGCTTTATTGCAATTCACATCTCAAACATAGTCAATTCACTTCTTTAAAACACTTGAACAAACTCAAATCATTTTTCCCTTCGGAATTTACTTTCAAAAAGGGAATGCTACTTCCGTTTTACCGCAATCAGGCCTCGTTCCTAACTGCTAGAATGCGAACTTAGCATCGCTCAAAAAAGACACTAAGCAACATGTAGTCCCATGAACTACCAATGCTCTGACTTCTTCATTCTCATCTAAATGAGAATACGTAGGCACAAGATGGCGAAGTCTTGGCGAACAACCACCCTCCCCTTTTCACCCGTAGTCCTCCAAACTACGTTTACTCTGACTTTTCCATTGCACGATTGAATACGTAGGCATAGGATTACGAGATCCCATCGAGTCTCCTTTTGTTTTTCTCCCTTTTAGTTTTCGCATTCCCTTAGCAAGTAGTCTTTAGATATACACGCCCTTTGAATAGAACAACAAGAGTGGATCCCTTTGAGTACAACGTACGCGAGGGGTGCTAACACCTTCCTCTCGCGTAATCGACTCTCTAACCCAGGATTTGGTTATGAGACCATGTCCTTTCCCTTTTTAAGGTTTCTACGATCATTCTCTTTTCCCTGTTGAGATAAATAACGTTCAATGGCGACTCTGTTTTCCGCTGCTGGGGAATCTGGTTCCTTATGTGAGTCAATCCTAGCGCTTGTTTATTTCTTGTCATTGGGTGTTTATCTTTATGCCTTTATTTGCTTTATTTGTTGTACATTATTGCATTTTTCTTGCATTATTTGCATTTGATTATTGCTGCCATACTGTTCTGTTGTTGCTGTGCTATTGGGTGGGATGGTTTCATGAGAGATAAGCCCACTACCCAGGCTTGAGTCCATACATAGTATTTGAGTGGATAGTCGGTGGCATGCGTAGCGTCTGGTTACATTTGGTTGACACAATACCTACATTCAGACGAGGTTTTCTTTGGAGATACTCTATCCTGCGTGTCTGATGTAGATGATAGGGTATTCCCATAGAGAGCTTATGACTCTGGAGACCGTTCATGGGAATTCATTGGAGGCCTCCTTGAGGGGTGATAATGCCAAACCATAAATGGTAAATGTATTATCATTTCTCGACCTGAGAGTCTGTGAGACTGGAGACCTGCTAGGATGCCTTGTCCAAGACTAGAACTCACATGTGAGAGGGGATGGGATTTTGCAGGAAACCTTGACCTTCATCCTACCTGGTTTTCTGGTTTTCTTATTAGTGTGAACTTTTGAACCTGGTATTCTGGTATTTTCGTCAGAGTGTAGTTTTGAACCTATTCCGTCAGTAGCACAACAGTTATTCAGAATATGTGGCAACCTTGATCCTGTGTCTTTGCATTTGCATCACATCATATATGCATCCTAACATTCATGTTTGTTTATTTCCAGGGTTTGTATCTTATCCTTGACTCTAGTTGTTGAAGATCTGCAGAGATGGACACTAGTCGGAAGAAGATTATTGTGTACAAGTTTCCAGCTCCTGTCTTGAGTTCAGTTCATGGTTTGGTTGCTCTAGCAAATCCTGGTGTTCTGGAAGATATCAGAAAAGATTATGGGAGGATCTTGAGTGTTCTGCATACCAGTAGTGAATATGACTACAATGACATTCATACCCTTCTGCAATTCTATGACCCTCTGTTGCGGTGCTTCACTTTTCTAGATTATTATTTGGTCCCAACGTTGGAGGAGTATGCATTTATTTTGGGAGTTCCTATCAAGGATAAAGCACATTTCTACTGTTCCAAGGAGACTCCTAAGCTTGGTGATGTTGCTACTGCTCTTTATTTAAGCAAGTCAGTATTGGAAGATAATGTGGCTAGTAAGGGAGGATTTCTAGGATTTCATCTATTTTTCTTGGTGAGTGAAGCTCAAAGGTTTGTTGAAGCTGGCAGTTGGACCATTTTCAATACTATTCTAGCTTTATGTGTCTATGGGATCGTCTTATTCCCTAATGTGGCTGACTTTGTTGATATGAACGTTGTTCGTATCTTTATCATGAAGAACCTTGTGCCTACCCTCTTGGGTGATCTGTACCATTCAGTGCATTACAAGAATGAAAAGAGGAGAGGGGGACTTGTTTCTTGTTGTGCACCACTCCTTCACAAGTGGTTCATGGATCACCTCCCTCGCTCTGGAGCTTTTGTGGATACCCAAAAATCATCAGAATGGTCCAAGAGATTGATGGGTCTTACTACAAAGGATATTGTCTAGTTTAATCAAAGTTTGCTTGGTAAAGAGATTATCTACAGTTGCAGATATTTCCAGAATGTACCTCTGGTAGGGAGGAAAGAGGGTATTAATCATAAGTCTTCCCATGCTATTAGACAGTTATGGTATGCTTTGAGAGACCCACCGAAAGAACAAGACATTCAGGCTTATTTGTTCTTCCATTGAGTAGGTGATCCTGAGCTACTTAAGAGAGTTGTGGGGGCTTGGGGGAAGATCCATGAAAGGGGAAAGACTTTCTTAGGAAAGGGCGACTGTAGAGCTTATCCTCCTTACCTGGAGTGGATCCAGAAGAGAGTTGAAGAGGTGATTTTGTCGTTCTCTGTGGAGGCTCCTTTATATCCATTGGTTATTGAACAATCTACTTCTGTGAGTGTAGAGAGGTACAATAAGCTGTGGGTTGAGAAGGAGGAGCTTCGCAAAGAAAACGAAGAACTTAAAAGGGAAGTCTACCGGATGAGTCATGTTAAGGATGAATCAGCACATATAGACAAAGTGAAGACAGAACTACTTGCCAAGAGAAAGCAGGTGCTAGAGGAAGAGACCAAAAGTAGAGAGAGAATTGGTAAAGATCTAAAGAGTGCTAGCAGCCTACTCTAACAGAAGAAGAAGGAGCTAGACAGAGCCCATCTTGAGATCTCTAAGTTCAACAGTCAACGGAATGCCACTGTGACTTCTCATAAAAAGAGGGAAGATGAGCTCAGGGTCCAAGTTGAAGAGTTGAAGCAGCAGCTTGGAGACAAGGAAAGGAATATCAAAGAAGAATTTTTCCATAGACTCAGAAGTGATCAGCAACTCAGGGAAAAGTAGCTGCGATTAGAGGAAGCCTTATCAGCCATAGAGGGGCTCAAAGTTCAGGCGGAGGTGAAGAAACCCAAAATTGAAGATGTTTTTGGATTGTATTCTTGAGAATTGTGTTGTCGTTACTTAGAGGGGATCATGCACAGGCGAGATGTTCTTATTCAAGAGCTGCTCCAGAGGCCAAGACATCCCAACACCAAGAAGCTCTTCAAAGAGGTCCAAGACTGGAGCAAAGAGCATAGTGGTTGGGGAGGATTGGCTTTGGTGGAGATGGAGGATATATCTTAGTTGTTTGTCCTTTTGATCATCATCAGACCTGTTGATTGGGATCAGTGGCTTTGAATTTAATTTTTCCCTTCTGTATGAGCTTATTGTATTGACTCTTTATTAACCCTTCTTCAGCTAATGTATGAGTGGTTTGCCAGTGTTTTATCCATCTCTTGTGTTTATTGCTTTTAATACTTGAATCAAGGTGTAGATCGCCCTGGGAATAATCAAACATGGCATTTGCATTGCATGTTTATAATCATGTGCATAATAGGTGTTCTTGGCCGGCCTTCTATCTTTATCTGGTTTTCAAAGAAGGTTTGCGGAATCAGTTATTCACCGTTATTCAACTAGAAGAAATCAGAAAAGAATCATGGACCAGATACAGGCTAAGTTACTGGAAGTCCGAAATCGTATGGCACAATTTATGGAGTTAATGTAAAACATGGCACAAGGCCAGGAACAGTTGAGGGCATTGGTTCAGCCCATTATTGATCCTCTTGGCGGAGGTGCTGCTGGCAGTGTTGATCCTCCTGGCGGAGGTGGTGTTGGCGGTGCTTATCCTCCTGGCGGAGGTAGTGTTGGCGGTGTTAATCCTCTTTGAGGAGGTGGCGTTGGTGGTGCAGTGCACTTAGAAGTCGACCCTAACAAGAGGATGCATTCTCTATGCATGATATGGAGGCTAATCTCCCTTTTGAAGCTGAAAAGAAGTTCAAGATGATAGAAGAGAGGTTGAGTGACTATGAGAATCAGAACACTTTAGGGATGGACATGGATGATCTAGGCTTGGTGTCTGGTGTAAAGATCCCACCAAAGTTTAAAGTCCTTGATTTTGACAATTACAAGGGGACTACCTGTCCGAAGACCCATATCAGACCTTACTACATAAAAATGTCTGCTTATTCTGAAGACGAGAAGCTACTTATGCATTTCTTCCATGACAGCCTAGCTGGGGCATCCCTAAAGTGGTATATGGAGCTGGAGAAAACTTATATCAGGAGTTGGAAAGACTTGGCTGAGGCCTTTGTTAAGCACTATCAGTATAAACCAGACCCAATTGCAAGGACTCACTTAAAAACCCAATGAAAGCTTTAAAGAATACACCCAGAGGTTGTGTCAACTTGCTGCTAGGGTTCAACCTCCAATGATAGAGAGGAAACTCATAGACATGGTCATGGATACGCTCCAAGGGTCGTACTTTGAGAGATTGGCGGGGTGTACGTCGACAGGATTTTCAGATCTAGTGATGGTAGGTGAAAGAGTGGAGAGCGGGATTAAGGCTGGTAAAATTCAGACTGGTGCTAGCTCCTTATCTGGAGGAGGGAAGAAGCCTTTTAGTGGAGCCTCGAAGAAGAGAGAAGGGGAGACTAATGTTGTTTCGTCATATAGAGGCGGTGGAAGAATGAATCATAATCCTCCTCAACAAGTTGCTATTATAGCTATTCTTGCTGTTGTACAACCAACTCCTCAGTACCGTCAATCGTATGCACCTCAACAGGTGAATCAATAGAGACAAAGGAGAGCTGAAAGGAATTTTGATCCTCCCCCAATGCCTTATGCACAATTTTTACAACATCTGCTCCAGTTGCGTCTAGTTGAACTTCGAACTATGGCTCCCCCTACTGGTAAGCTACCACCGGGCTATGATGTTAACGCCCGCTATGATTTTCACTCAGGCGCACTGGGGCATAGCATTGAAAGATACAGGGCTTTCCAGCATAAAGTTCAAGACTTGGTTGATTCTAAGGCCATTGAATTCACTTCCACCAATGGTCCTAACGTGATTCAAAATCCTATGCCACAACATGGTGGTGCAGGTGTGTATGTTATTGAAGAGGTCAATGGGTTAAATTTAGTGACTGATGTTAATATGTTGAAAACTCTGTTGCTATTTGTGAAAGAACGTCTTATTAAAGGGGGTGTGTTTCTAGGTTGTTCTGAGGATTGTCAAAGATGCATAGCTCAACCCGATGGCTGTGTTTTGTTGAAAGAGGGTATTCAAAGGTTGACAGATGAAGGTCAACTTCCATTTGATAGAACTTATGTTATTGATGTTGATGATAATGAAGATGTCACAAAAATTTTCATTCCCTATACTATTATTCGCATTTCAACGTCAGCAAGGCCATCTCTGATTGTAATCACAAGACCTGGACCAGTGCCTTATGAAAGTACCAAAGCCGTTCCATGGAATAATGGGGCAGAGGTGTTTTATAATGGCCAAAAACAAGAAATTGAGACTCCGTCTACTGTTGAAATTGATATTGATAATGTCGTTGGTAGTGGAAGAATCACCCGCAGTGGTCGGGTTTTCTCTCCACATACCCCTTCTGATGTTAATAATGATGTCGCTAAGAATAAAGGTAAGCAGGTGAGTGTTGATGATTCCAAGCAGAATCAGATGCCCAAGGCTGCTTTTTCTAAAGATGTGGAGGAATTTATGAGAATAATCAAGAACAGTGATCATAAAGTGGTAGATCAGTTAAACCAGACTCCGTCGAAGATTTCGATTCTGTCTTTATTGCTCTGTTCTAAGGCGCATCGTAATGCTTTGTTGAGAATATTAAATGCAGCTTATGTACCTCACGAAATTTCTGTCAATCAACTGGAAGGTGTCGTAGCAAATGTTAATGCCAGCAATGGGTTAGGGTTTTCGGATTTTGATCTGACTCCTGATGGAAGGAACCACAACAAAGCCTTACACATTTCTATGGAATGTAAAGGCGATGTGCGATCTCATGTTTTAGTGGACACCAGGTCTTCGCTGAACGTATTGCCTAAGAAGGAATTAATGAAACTGGATATACAGGGAGTGATCCTTCGGCCTAGTTATTTGGTTGTCAGAGCTTTCGACGGTTTGAAGCGGTCTGTCTTTGGAGAAATAGTGTTGTCTATCAAGGTGGGACCTAAGATCTTTGAGACTACATTCTTTGCATGGATATCCAACCTGCCTACAGTTGTTTACTGGGACGTCCATGGATACACGCGGTTGGAGCTGTGTATTCCACCTTACATCAAAAGATTAAATTTGTGGTCTATAGGAAGGTCGTCACTGTCTATGGTGAAGAGGACATCTTTGTGAGCAACTTGTCTTCTTTCAAATATGTTGAGGTGGAGGGAGAAATCTATGAAACCTTATGTCAGGCATTTGAAGTGGTGAATATTCAGAATGAGCCTCTTGTGGGAGATAAGAAGCCTGAATTTAATATGGCATCACTAAAAGAAGCTCATGCAATGGTGGAAGCTAGTAGATCCAAGGGATGGGGTCAGGTCCTAGATGTGCTGGTGAAGATGGACATGGTTGGTTTGGGATACAAGCCCTTGCAAGCGCCACCAAGGGTTCAGATTCGTCAAGGTCCTATCAGATTCTCAAGTGCTGGAATTGTTTTCGATAATGTCAACATTGTGGATGGAGATGATGCTGATAGTGATTGTGATTTTGATAGCTGGATTCGCCTCTGTGTTCCAGGGCAAGCACTCAACAATTGGTCTTCTGAGGATATTGTCCAAGTCATTCTCCTTGAAGAGTAATTTTCTGTGTTTTTACATATGTCAAGTCCTACGTTCTGCCCAAGACGTAGTGACTCATTTGTAGGGCCTCATGTTTTCATTTACAATTATTATCATAAATAAAGGACGTTTTTGCATTCAAATATTTTGCTCTCTGTCTTTCTTTTTTACCTTTTACATTTTAAGATGGCAATGTGTTTTTGTTTGCTTGTTTTCCTCATTCTAAGATAAAGCATAAAACATCAATCATGCAGATCAATCACACCAGATTCAATCAATAACGATTTTTCTATGGTTCAGTATGACTTTGACAATCCGATCTACCAAGCCGAAGAAGAGGTTGAAGACGACTGTGAACTTCCAGAGGAGTTGGCTAGACAGTTAAAACAGGAGGAAAGGGTCATTCAGCCACATCAGAAGGCTATTGAGGTTGTTAATTTAGGTACCGAGGATGCAAGAAAAGAGGTCAGAATTGGGGCTGCCTTGGAAGACAATGTTAAGAGAAGGTTGATTGAGATGCTGCAAGAGTATGTCGATATCTTTACTTGGTCTTACCAGAATATTCTTGGGCTTGATACGGATATTGTTGTGCATCGTTTGCCTATCAAGGAGGATTGTCCTCCGATCAAGCAGAAGCTTAGAAGAACTCGACTAGATATGGCAGTCAAGATCAAGGAAGAGGTTCAGAAACAGTTGGACGCCGATTTTCTTGCTGTTACCAATTATCCCCCATGGGTTGCTAACATTGTGCCTGTACCTAAGAAGGATGGTAAGGTCAGGATGTGCATTGATTACAGAGATCTGAATAGAGCAAGCCCAAAAGACGACTTCCTGCTTCCCCACATTGATGTGTTAGTAGATAATACTGCCCAATATTCAGTGTTTTCCTTCATGGATGGCTTCTCTAGGTATAACCAAATCAAGATGGCCCCATAAGACATGGAGAAAGCAACTTTCATAACACCGTGGGGAACTTTCTATTATAACGTGATGCCCTTTGGATTGAAGAATTCTGGGGAAACCTATCAGCGGGCTATGGTGACTCTCTTTCATGATATGATTCACAAAGAGATCAAGGTCTATGCTGATGACATGATTGCAAAGTCCCAAACTGAGGAGGAACATCTGGTTAATTTGCAGAAGTTGTTTGAAAGGTTGAGAAAGTTCAAGCTGAGGTTGAATCCGAACAAGTGCACTTTCGGGGTGAGGTCTTGTAAACTGCTGGGTTTTATCGTTATTCACCGAGGTATCGAGGTTGATCCTACTAAGATAAAAGTGATATAAGAAATGCCTGAGCCGAGAACAGAAAAAGAGGTTCATGGTTTCTTAGGGAGGTTGAACTACATAGCTAGATTCATCTCTCATCTTACAGCCACGTGTGAAGCAATTTTCAAGTTGTTAAGAAAATATCAAGCGGTCAGGTGGAACGAAAATTGTCAAAGAGCTTTTGAGAGAATAAAAGAATACTTACAGGAACCTCCGATCCTCATGCCTCCAATAGAAGGAAGACCATTGATAATGCATCTGACGACTCTTGAGAATTCGATGGGGTGTGTTCTCGGTCAACACGATGAGACAGGTAGAAAAGAACATGTTATCTACTACCTGAGCAAGAAATTTACTGATTGTGAGTCGAGGTACCGGCGTCCATGTATAAAGTAAATCGGTGGAATGAGGTACCGGCGATCCGAATCATGCGCCTCAAAATACCTGCTCATGTCTTTGCAATAGAAGAGGTGACAGATGGTAAACCCTGGTTTCACGATATCAAGTGCTTTCTTAAAAGTCAAGAGTACCCATCTGGGGCATCCAACAAAGATAGAAAGACTCTGAGGAGACTGGCTGGTAATTTCTTTTTGAATGAAGATAATGTGTTGTATAAGAGGAACTTCAACATGGTTTTTCTCAGATGTGTTGATAAACCTGAAGTAGATATGCTGATGGAAGAAGTTCATGAGCGTTCTTTTGGTACCCATTACCAATGGGCATGCCATGTCCAGAAAGTTGTTGAGATCAGGTTATTACTGGATGACCATGGAATCAGACTGTTTAAAGTATTATAGATGTCACGCCATCATTTTCACCCTCCCCTTTTAATATCATAACATTTACATCATCTATGCATCCCATGTTCATTCATGCTTTGCTTTGGTTCTAAGGCTTGGGATCAGGGCATTGAGTTTAATCAACCAAGGAAGAAGAGTTGCCTTTCAAAGCAATGAGCAATGAGGTATCCTCAACACTAAGGTTCTAGAAAGATACAATGTTCAAACACACCTCAAAGTATCTCAACAAGGTGACATGTTCATTTGGCAACTAGAGTTTCAAGGAGATTGAAGATTGATCATAGCCCCTATCCTAGCTCTGGATTAGGGTTTCTGGGCAAAACAACCTATGATGAATTTTTGGGAAAAACATGCCTCCATGGTTCAAAATACAACTCAAGGCATCCATACAATCCTCTTGGTTCATTACAATCCATATCAAGAGCTCTCCAAGTGAGTAGAGGGAAGTTTGAATTCATCTGGTCAAAAGTCATGGGGTGCCCAACAAAAGTCAACCTTTGGGATTCTAGGTCAATCGTGAGCTTTTCAAGTCATTATCTATGATCCCATGTGGTTTGGTCAAGAGAAATTGAGTGGAATCATAAAATCAGGAAAAGGTTACTAAATTAGGGTTTCTTGGATTTTTTCTAAGTATAAAATTCCTTCTTTTAGTACATGACTTCCAAGGCCAATTCCTTCATGATACAAACTTCATCTCAATTTTCCATCAACATGAAAGTTGTAAAACATCTTCCAAGATTTCTCTTGATACCAAGAACATTCCATTTGGATCATTAGAACTCAAGTTAAGATGCCTTAAAGTCATGGTCCTCAAGTTGGCAAATTTGGCAAGTTCTTGGTCAACTTTTTGGAACCAACTTCAAGTGAATTATTCCAGATGATCCAAGCCTTATCTCATCTTGCTTTCAACATGAAAGTTATTCCTCATTCTCCAAGATTTCCATCCATGTCAAGAACTCCCAAATTGGATCAATATAGCTCAAGTTATGTGGCTCCAAAGTTAGGGTTTCGAAGTTGACAAAATCCATAACTTAGTGAAATTTCTCTAAGTTATTTTGGGCTGATTTTGGACATGACTTCAAGGCCAATTTTATCAATCTTCTAAGCCTCATTTCAATTTGTTTTCAACATGAGAAATGTTCCTTGATCTTCATGTTTTACATTGAGCTCAAGAGTTCATGATTTGAATCAAAACTCACCAAAATACAATGGCTCAAAGGTGACTACCTACACTTGCTTCTAAAACATGCCATGTTGTTCATTTTTGGAACATCTTGAACTTTTCTTCATGCAGCAAGTTATTCTTTCCACTCCACACGTATTTGCATCACTCTTTTCATCACCAAAACATTTCTCAAAATAGCCAAACCACATACATACTCCATGCACCTTTTGAAGCATTTTTCACCAAAAGAAGGAAAATGACAAAAGACACTAAAACTTGATCACCAAGTGTTGTTTCCACATTCTCTTCTTCTGCCCTTCTTTCCACTCTCCAAAAAAATAACAACAATAACCTGAAATGAGGTTGAATTTGTGCCACTCCCCCACTCACCATTTTGTTCCAAACTTTTCACCACAAGCTGTAACCACAGTTACATTCTTTTAACCAAATAAAAACTCTCCTATTTAAGCTAAGAAACTCTAAAAGAGGAGAAGAGCCTCACTTTCATCAAAGATCAGATCCAAAAAACACCTCACTCTCTCAAAAATTTCCAAAACTCGAGCTGCTTACTTCTCAAGGATTTCTTCACAATCTTTGCTTCCAACATCATCTCTGAAGTTCATAGAGCTAGAGGCAATAGTTTTTGGGGAACTGGAGAAAGAACTAAGAGTTGCAGGTCCTTTCATTCGATAAATTTTTCTCAATCTTTTTCTTGCATTTTAGAAGCATTTTAGGATCATTGAGGTCGTTTGAGGTCTCTTCTTGATATAGATAATGTTTGTGTTGTTGTTGTTCAAGATGGAGGTTGTTTCAGATTGAGTGTCAAATTTTTGTGGCTGATTTGCAAGGACTTAGAGAGGATTTCAATGAAAAGTAATGTCATATTCTTGTTCAGCGTGAAAAATACTTCAGAATTATGTTTTATTTTGTTCGTTTTGATGATGTTTGGAGTTTGCTCCGGTGAGAGGTGATCAGAGAAGACGACCAGAGCCCTAGCTCCGGCGTCTCTGCGTGTTTTGATGATGAAGCACGTTGAACCCTTGACTTGCTTGGGTGTCATCCCGCATGGCGATGATAAGGAGCCAACGCATTAATGAGCTGCATGTGTGGCTCTTATTTTTGCTCCTTTTTTCTGAGCTTTTATTTTAAATGGGCTGGGCTTTAATTTTATTGCTCTCTGCACCCCCTATTTCTAGCCCAACACGTGCATCACATGTTTATCATTTCATTATGGCTTTGCTAATGCACCCTCTTTCCCTTTATTTCCTTTTATTTTATTTTATTTTATTTCTTTTCATTTCAATTTATTTTTAATTGTTCCGCGCTTTGAAAAAATTCATAAAAATATGTTTTAGACACTTTAATGTCTTAAAAATTTTATTATACTTTTATTTTTATTTTTTAAAATTATTTTATTGTTTTTTTAATTAGTTGTGAAAGTGGTTTTACTAAAATGCCCTTGAATTAGTGTTTAGATTTTTGATGCATTGTACACAATTTCTTGGGCCAATCTTTTGCTATCTTTTGACATGTATTGTTATGATGTTTGAATGCTTTTGTTGAGCTTTGGTGATGCTAATTCATTTGCCTTTTATTTGATTTGTGTGTCCCTCGATGTATGCCTGATTAGTAAAGCACCTTAAGCTTGTGGATTGATTTTGTGTAAGCTCTTATGCATTCCTTTTAGAGGTCTTTTACACATATATATTTGGACATATGGCCATGAGGTAGAGCCTTTTACTTGAATTTATTTGGCCATTTTCCTATTTTTTATTGGTGTCTCAAGTTAGGGTTAGTTTTGAACATGATTTTGCTTTGTTTTGACCTAGTCTTTGAGCATTGTTTCTTATATAGATCCATTTGATGCTTGATGATCTTAAGTGACTTGAATGTTATGTTTGAGCTTCTGACCTTCATGTTTTGATGTCCATTGCTTGATCATTTGCCTCTTTTGTTTCCATTGGATGTTTGCTTCCTTTGAGGATGACAATAGTTCTTGAATACCTAGTTTTGGCATATACTTTTAACATGATGTTGATGTTTCTTCTTTGATATCATGAGTTTGATTTTGGATTATTGATCATGTGTATGCTACTGCCTCCTCTTAGATTCATGCTATAATGATATATGCCTGGTCATTGTTGCTTTGTTGTCATGAGATAATTGTTGATAAGTGCTTAGCCTTTGTGTTGATTCATGATGAATGCTTGTGTGCATCTTTCCCCATATTTGAAATATATTGATCATGACATGATATAGGTTCTGATCTCACTTGTATTTCATCTTACTTATTTCACATTGTCTTGGCTTGATCATTATTGATGATTGAATAATTTCTCAAGGCATGTATGCTTATGCACTAATGGTTTGATTTTTGCCTAAATGTTTTAGTTGTGTTGTGTACCTTCCTTGAGCATGTTTATATGATTGAAATGTGTATGAGTGTTTACTTGTATGCCTATTTATTGCTTTGGTTCTATTGTTGAGACATTTTTTTCATTGTATACTTGTTTGCCATTCTTACTTGTTTTGATTGAGCTTTCTTACCTTGTGTTGCCTTAGCTGGTTCTTGATAACATACTTGATGCACCCCTCTTACTTCCTCATAATTACATTTCATTTTCCCCCATGGTGGGTCATATGTATCCCTCTCCCCTTAAACAATGTAATAATTTAGTTCTTCGTATGCTTGCTTGCTTATTAAGAAAGATAAAATGATATAGGTTAGAACACCATTTCAAAATAAAGGACAAATAAAACTTGATCCAACGTCAAGTTATTTTTCAAACTCATTAACTTGGATTACACCTTAGGGTTTCTCCTCTCTCCTCATTCTCATTTCTATTATCTCTTCCATTAAGCCCCACACTAACCTTGTATGTATTCCACCCTTGTAAGTTGATTGCCTTGCACATCGCCATCAACCTACCTTGATATACTCACCACCATTTCTTTTCATACCTTTTCTCTCTTTCTTTTGTCTCCTTGAGTCTAAAAACCTTGGTCTTGTAGCAAGTGCATTTTCAAACTTCTTTTTCTTAATAAACTTGTATGGTCGTGGAGTGGTTAGGCGAAGGCCTTGTATTATCCCGAGTGCTTGACACTACCTTTAGGGTTCACTGTCGTAAAACACTTACCATCCAAATTAAAACACTTTAAATAAGAGAATAAGGTTCTCTTTGTATTGAATTAAAGAGAGAGGATTGAGTGAAGACTTTTTCCTCTTAGAGTATTAGGATGTTCACTTTAGGGTGTGTGGTCTCGATACTCGTCGTCCAATACGAAGATGTGACTATATTCGCCACACAACTTTTATAATAAATCTTTTGAGATAAAGAATTGGGTACTACCCGCAGGGGTTCCTGTCTGAAGACTTATTTCACCCCTAAAATCAACCTTCAACAAATCAAACGTGGCATCTTGCCTTGATGGTGAAAACTCCTCCTTTTCAAAAAGGGCATGTTAATTTCGTTCTACCACAAACAGGTAACACATAAGACTCCATGAGCAAGCAGAAATACACCTAACTGCTAGAATGCGAACGTTAGCATCCTTCATAAAAACACTAACAAACCCGTAGTGCCACGAACTATGATTGCTCTGACTTTCTCATTGCACTATGAGGTTACGTAGGCATAGGATTGCGATGATCTTAGCGAGAAAACTTCCCATTTTTCTCACCCGTAGTCCTCCGAACTACGGACGCTCTGATTCTTCATTGGTCAATGAAGATACGTAGGCACAAGACGACAAAGTCTTGGTGAGCCACCTTTTCTTTTCCCCGCCTTTTTCTTTATCATCTTTGTTTCTTAACCCATTTTCTTCCCTTTTA
The DNA here is from genome assembly GCA_022829125.1 of Lathyrus tuberosus. NCBI lineage: Eukaryota > Viridiplantae > Streptophyta > Magnoliopsida > Fabales > Fabaceae > Lathyrus > Lathyrus tuberosus. The sequence continues at coordinate 618,889 of JALAZF010000617.1, read as the reverse complement.
GAGGCACTCTTAGAAAGCAATACCCTTAGCAAACATCCTTACATATAAATAAGCAAATGGTTCCCATCGAGTACGATGGACGTGGAGGGTGATAATACCTTCCTTTCGCATAACCGGCTTCCGAACCCATAATTTGGTTGCGAGACCATCTTATCCTTTTCTATTGGGGTTTTCTCGATGTTTTCCCTTCCCCTTTTGGGATAAATAAAGTTCGATGGAGACTCTATTTCTTTTCTCTTCACGTCATCTATTTTTCGAGTAGCGACAACTGGCGACTCTACTAGGGACTGGTTCCCCCTAGCAAGCCAAACCTAGTTCTATTTGTCGCATGTGTGGATTTTTTGCTTTTATTGCTTTATTTCTTTATCTTGTGTTCCCCTTATCTATTAGGTATATTGGGGATGGTTTGTGAGGAGAAAGGCTTTCTACCCGAGCTTTTCCAGTATACACTAAGCTAGGAGGTGGTTGCTTTCTGATTTGAGAGACTTAGGACTCGTTGAGTTGGTTTGACTTCCACCGCTCAAATGAGGCCCCTTTGAGAATGATTTGGTCTTACGAGCAGTCGTATCGGTGTTTTTGTTTCTGACCTGGGAGTCCGTGATTCTGAGGACCTTTTTAGAACCCTATTCCAAAGGTTACTAAGACATAACTTTGTCCTCATTCTTTGAAGGGATTACTGTCTTACGAATCGTTGTTATGATGGAAAACTTTTGAGGGCTAGTACATGGGACCTTGTTTGAAAACCTTTGGAATGCGCTATTGTAAACCAATAGATTACCTACTCAAGGTGTGAGATATCATGTTGTGTGGCCTGCAGAATCTGTGACCTTGATCCTTATGATGTGAGCATGTTTTGAACCATGCATTCATGACATTGCATTGCATATCATTTACATATCAAGGGACTTAAGAGACTGTGGTTATCTCAGGTATTTCTGAAAGAATGGCTGATCACAAGAAGAGAAGCACTAATTCACTAAAGTTCAGAGAACCAAATATGGATGATATCCAAGACATTCTGACCGATGTACCAAAAGCAATCAAAATCAACTTTCAAGGGGAGCATGGAAAGCTGCTTGATCTCCTTTATACCAGATTGGATACTTGGACGTTGTTTGCAATGGCTCAGTTCTATAATGCTCCACTACGATGCTTCACTTTTCAGAATTATCAGTTAGCTCCCACTCTCGAAGAGTATTCCCATATGTTAAACATTAAGATCAAAGACCAGCATATCTACACAGGTTTAGAAGAAGAGCCAAAGTCGCCCGTCATTGCTCTTGCACTCCACATGACCAAAGAGGAGGTTGTTGCTGGTTTGATCAACAAGGGAGATACTCATGGATTCCCTCTGAAATTCCTGCTTGACAAGGTTGCTCAATACATGGCTAAGGAAGATTGGTAATGATTTGGTATTTCTCTTGCTCTGATAATCTATGGGATTGTCCTCTTCCCGAATATAGACAATTTCATAGACATCGCCTCCGTCACTCTCTTTATTCAGAAGAATCTGGTTCCCACACTCCTTGCTGACACTTACCACTCCATTCATTGGAGGAGTGATAAGAAGACATGGATGGTCCAGTGCTGTTCTCACCTATTATACAAATGGTATGCTTCTCATCTGCCTAAGGATGAGCCTTTTGTGGAAACAATATGAAGCTGAAGTGGTCTAACCGCATCATGTCTTTGGTGGCCGATGATATAGCTTGGTACTCACACAAGTACTATGACGTGGAGATCATCTTCAGTTGTGGGGAGTTTCGCAATGTGCCTCTGATTGGAAGAGTAGGTTGTATCAACTACAATCCGATCATGGCATTACGCCAACTTGGCTATGCTATAGAGGATGAGCCTGAAATAGAGAAGATCCAAAGTTTCTTTCTGGCTTCAAAATAGATGATCCCGGATTTGTGAGAAAGATTGCTAGAGCATGGACCAAGATCCACACAAAGGGAAGAAGGGAGTTAAAAGCGAAAAACTGTGTGGTGAAAGAACCATACAATAGGTGGTTGTTGGCTAGGGTTGCAGAGAGATTGTTACCCTTTCCTTACGAGCCTCCCATGCTAGCAAAGCTTTCTGTGCCCACTCATGTTCCCATAGAGGAGTACAATAAGTTGAAGTTGTTAGTGGAGATGTTGGCCAAGGAAAATGAAGAGCTATAAGCAGACATCCACCAAGCTGGTGTGGAGACTAGCAAGTTCAAAGGAAAGGTTGAGATTGAAAAAGATCAAGTGGCTGAGAGTAGTAAAAGTTTAAAGGTAGAGACTAATCTGAGAGTCATGTATCAAAAGGGGTTTGAAGGAGCTGATGCATCAGTGAAAACTCTTAAACAACACCTAAAAGAGGCTGAAGACTCATATAGTAGAGCTTGGAACTTCTATGAAGTGGTTTCTACTGCAAAGAAGAAGACCAGAGAGAAGCTCAAAGCTGACATCAATGAGCTTGAGGCCCAACTAAGGAATGCCTTGACATTAGCTGAAGATGAGCATCACCTCAAGGAGGTGGCCATAAGAACTTCACGCTACACTCCTGAGATGTGGGATAACAAATGCAAAAAGGTGGAAACTTCCCAGGAGTTGGCCGCACATTGGAAGAATCATTTTAAGACCTTGAAGAGGGATGGCTCATAATGGCTTACAAGGGAGAAAAAACTCTACAAGTTGCTGGATACCCATGTGGAGTCTCCCAGGATTTGTTAGCCAGCTTTGGACATGTATCGTGCTAGGTACAATGGTCTAGTGGAGTATTACAATCTCATGATTAATGATATACCCTGGAGGCTGGAAAGTATAATACAAGAATTGGATGGAAACAACGCCCCTCCCTCAGTTAACCACTTCATTCACCTCTGTGATCAGATGGTTGGCAAATTTTTGTTCGAGTCAAAGAAACTCGAGGAACGCATCTGAAAGAAGACCATTAAATTGTTGTTTTGTATTCTCATGTCTTATTGCAAAACTTATGTACTCATCTTAATGAACATGCTCAGTTGTTTGTATTTGGTCTTCCAGTGAATTAATGAAAAGCTTCCATTATTCTTAAAGTTGTGCAACTTACATTGTCTATTCATTTTTATAATACCTATGATAACCACAAGTCTCAAGGGTCCCCTTGAACATCATTCAAGCATTGCATATGCATTCGTACATCATTCTGCATTTCATAAAACCCAAACTTACAACCACTTGGCCTTCTGCAGTAGGACAAGATGACTTCCCGACACTCCTACAACACCAAAAACAATCAAAGAAGAATCATGGATCAGCTGGAGCAGAATCAAGTTGCGATGAGAGAAGAGATGCAAGATATGAGGACCCGGATCGACCAACTGATGGAGGTTATACAAAATATGGCCAGAGGACAGGAAGAAATGAGACAAGGTACAGAAAGAAACACTGCCAATCCTCCTCCTCCACCTCCCGGTGGTGCAGTTCCTCCTCCTCCCCCCGGTGGAACCATTCCAATCCCCGTTGGAGGAACTATTCCACTCCCTGCTAGGACAGTCCCACCTCCAGTTCATTTTGATGATCATGAAGATTTCTACAGCCCTCATGACGACTCAACCATAGATGCTTTTGGACCACGAACTATTGACCTAGAGAAGAAAGTGCTCGCCCTACAAGAGACGGTGAAAGGTCTGCAAGGACATAACATGTTTGGTTTAGATGTCGCTGACATGAGCTTAGTGTCTAGCGCCAGGATTCCTCCCAAATTCAAGGTCCCTGAGTTTGAAAAATATAAAGGAGTCAGTTGTCTAAGAACACATATCCGGTCATATTGCAGAAAGATGGCCGCTCATTCTGATGATGAAAATCTGCTTATGCATTTCTTTCAAGATAGCCTCAGTGGGGCCTCTCTTGAATGGTACATGCAATTGGAACGTACTCATATCAGGACATGGAAAGAATTAGCTGAAGCCTTTGATCGGTCACCATTTCCTCTTGTCTTTCGTCTATTATTCGGCACGAAACAGCACAATCGGTAACACATTGTTGGTTATTCTTCTTGTTTTTCACTTTATTTCTACTTTTCGTTTCGACTGTCTAGTATTGTTTCTTTCATTAGTTTTTATGATTTTTGTTGCACTTTACGCGTGTTTTGTTGTTTTTGAGTATTTCCAGATCATAGTTGGAAGCCCCAGACGACTTGTGTGAGGAATGGAGGTTTCGGGGAGCTCCGGAAACAATTTCCCAAAGTAGCAGTGGCCTGATACGGGCTCCAGTGTCGCCTGACACGAGCTGTGTCAGGAGAATAGCTAAGAAAGAAGTTTGGAGATGGAGACAGGGAGCTGACACGGGTGCCCGTGTCAGCTGACACGACCCGTGTCAGCAGTCTGGAGCAACACGACATATGCAATTGAAGGCAGGGGCCTGACACGGGTGCCCGTGTCAGGAAGTCTGGAGCATTTTTTTCTCTCCTTTGGTCAGAAGGCCAACACGGCCTGCAGTGTCAGCTGACACGGCCCGCGTTGGCTTGTGCGAGGCAAATTGCAAATTTTTGTGATTTTTTATATTAAGTGATCTGAAAGGGCATATTGGGTATTTCACACTGTTATGTTTGATTGGGAATTACTTAAGCTAGTTTTTGGGAAGAAAGAAGACACTTTTGCTTTGACGAATAATTTTACATTGGAGTTTTCATGCGATCAAGTGATCCGGAGAGGGAGATTCTTCATGAGTGCTAACAATTGAAGATCAAAATCATCTGATTATTATTGTAATGTCTCCTTTTCGTATTGTATTTCTTTTTAACATTATGAATAGCTAAACCCCCCAATGCTAGGGGGTGTCCCTAAATTGCGATGTAATGAACCTTATTTGAATTATTTTACGAGATTATGCATTCTTCCTTTAATCTTTTATTTTGCAATGTTCTTAATGCTTTTTCGATCGGACAAATTGAATTCGATTCACGATTAGGAGTAGGTCGGAAAAACCACCCTAATGCTTTTACAAAATAATCTTGCGGTAGATATTGCTTAGGAATGAGGATACCCCGCAATAACCTTTATAAATCATGTCAAAACTATTGTTTGATGTTATTCTGAGATTGCTAAGGAATTAGGATCAAGGGAGAATATCAAAGGTTTTTCTGTTAAGGAATTAAGGAAAAACACTAATAAGATTGGGTAAGAAAAGGATTGATGCATGTCTCTTGAATGAAAATTAGGTTTATTGCAAAGCAATTTATATACTTCCCCTAGCATACTTCTCTTATTTGTTTAAGTCATTTTACTCGTTCTGCTTAATTGCTTAATAGTTATTACAATTTTTACAACAAACAAACCCCAAAGGCATTTTTGTTTAATTGAAATAGCATCTGCACTTATAATTACACGCAGTCCTCGAGAGATCGATTCTGGGGATAACCCCAACTATTACTACATCGGTAAAAATAGTACACTTGTTATTTTTCTGATCAAGTTTTTGGCGCCGTTGACAGGGATTGCCAAATTATAAGTTCTTGTGTTATTTAAATTAGAATTTTGTCACTCTGTGACTAAAATTTTTAATTTTATTTTTCTGTTAATTTTCTTTTATTTATTGTTTATAATTACTAATAATTTTCTAACCTGTGTATGCGAGGTAAGGCCTCAGCTGTATTTTCTTTTGACGCGGAACCAGAGAGATTATTGCACGCTAGACGCCGTCAAGCCAAGCAAGAAATACTGGCAGCGTCAGGTTCAGGATTAATTATTTCTGAACAAGAGAAAGAAGAAGCAGTTTTAGTCCACTCCGAGCACACAGATCCTAGCACAGACTCAAAGCCGGAAATTGTTATTATGGCGGAAGATCCACTAGCAGAAAGACTTCTCGGTGACTATGGAAGGGCGAATGCTCCAACAGTGGGGTTGACAATCGTTAATTAACCAGTTACTGTTGCACAATTCCAGCTGCACCCATCCACTATTCGACAGCTTCAGAGTAGGCCTTTTTCAGGAAAGATCAATTAAGATGCAAATAAGCATCTACAAAGGTTTCTTACTATAAGCACATCATTGAAGATTGAGGGACATTCCGAAGAAACGAAGAAGCTGGTTATGTTTCCATTTACATTAGCCGATGAAGCTGAAGAGTGGTTCTACTCATTACCTGCTGGGAGTATTACCACTTGGCAAGAGATGGAAACGACATTTCTGAATGAATACTTCCCTGCTTCTGTATACATCCGAAAGCGGTATGACATAGTGAACTTTAAACAGAAAGAGGGGGAGTCACTTGGAGATGCGTATAAGAGGTTCAAGAGGTGTTTGGTTGTGTGTCCCACTCATAACATGGACGCAACTGAACAAATGCAGAATTTTATGAATGGTCTCAAGATGAAGACTAAGCAGCTCATCGATACAGCTGTCAGTGCCTCAACCAACTTTGCAACAGCCACTGGCATAAAAAAAATAATTGAGGCTATTGCAGCAAATGAGCACTTGGAGTTGTATGATTACAGTGTAAGCGAACCTGAAAAGATTATTGATTTGAAGCTTACTGAGCAAGTGGTAAAAATGGAAGACCAGATTGCAGCTGAGGTAGAAAGAAGGATTAAAAAGATGAATCTTGATACTCAAACTGTGGCATAGGTTCAACCAGTTCAGGCAGTTAATTGTGAAATTGTGGGGGACCGCATTTTACTGTGCATTGTGTTGCTACTGCGCAACAAGTGGAAGAAATTACCTTTCTGAAGCAGAACAACCCTTATTCCAACACCTACAATCTGGGGTGGAGGAATCACCCAAATTTCTCTTGGAAAGATCATCAAGGGAATGTTCCAAAGCAAGGGTCCACTCCACCTCCGAACCAACCGCAGTAATAACAGTACCGTCTTCAACAACAACACCCTCAACAGTCGTATCCACAACAATTTCAGCAACACCCTCAGCAGCCGTATCCACAACAATTTCAGCAACAATTTCAACAACACCCACAACAATTTCAACAGCAAGCCCCAAGAAAAGCCGATTGGGAGATTGCCATTGAAAAGATGGCAGCTCAAAGCTCTCAATTCTAAGAAGAAACAAGGAACAATATTAGAAATGCTACCGCATCAATCAAAAACCATGAAGTTCAAATAGGGAAAATAGCACAACAAGTGGGAACTTCTCAAACACTGGGAGTGTTTCCGAGCACAACGGTGACTAATCCTAAAGAGCACAATAATGTGAGTGTTGTGACCACTAGAAGTAATAAAAATCAAAATGTCACGGAAGAGGAATTAGAGAGTGAAGAACCATTTATTGAAGTGGACCTTGAGATCAAGGAAAATGAAGTGGTGAATGAAGAGATTGTGGTGCCTAAACCGGTTTCTAAAGAAAAAATAAGTGAGCCAAAACCGGTCATCAAACTTCCATATCCACAAAGGAATAAGAACAAGGGGCGGCAAGAGAAGAATTCTGAAAATTTTCTAGAGATGTTTAAAAAGCTTGAAGTGAACATCCCATCCTTAGAGGCTCTTGAGCAAATGCCTCGTATGCCAAGTTTGTGAAGAACATCATATCAAAGAAGCGAACTGTGGAAACCGATCCGATTATTCTAACCAAAACTTGTAGTGCTATTTTGCAGGGTATGAAGATTCCGATTAAAAAGAAAGATCGAGGTTCCGTCACCATTCCTTGCACAATTGGAGATAGGTCATTCAAGAAAGCTCTTATTGATTTGGGGGCAAGTGTTAGTCTCATGCCGTTGTCCATTTACCAAAAATTGGGTATCGGAAAGGTGCAAGATACTAGGATGACACTCCACCTCGCAGATCATTCAGTGAAAAGGCCATATGGGGTAGTTGAAGATGTTCTGGTGAAAGTTGACAAGTTTGTGTTTCTGGTGGATTTTGTTATCCTTAAGATGCCGAAAGATGAAGAGATTCCACTTATTCTTGGGAGACTATTTCTTGAAACGGGAAGGTGTTTGATAGACATAGAGGGAGGAACTATGACTCTTAAAGTCTATGATGAAGAATTGAAAATTGATGTCTGAAACACTATGAAGTATAAAGATGATATTGGCACGAGTCACAATATATAGGTAATTGATCAAGTGGAAAATATTGATACAACTTTGAATTCACCACGGTTACCTCTAGAAAAAGTGTTGAGTTTAGCAATTTTTGAGGAAAATGAAGAGATGGATGAGAAAGAGTCGGAAGTGTTAGCCATGATAGAAGCACTACCGTGGAAAGGATCTCGACCACACCAGTGGGAGGATCTAAGACAACCTCAAGTAGCGGAAGGAAGTGAAGTAACTAAGAAGAGTACGGAGTTGAAACCGTTACCCGAAAATCTCATGTATGTTTTCTTGGACACCGATGGAAAATGCCCGGCTATAATAAGTTCTAGTCTCAAAAGTCTTCAAGAGACGAAGCTTGTTCAAGTTTTGAAAAAGTACAAGGGTGCTATTGGTTGGGCAATTGATGATTTGAAAGGAATTAGTCTGACTATTTGCATGCATAATATTCTCATGGAAGACGATCATAAACCGGTGGTCCAACCCCAAAGAAGACTAAATCCGGCAATGAAAGAAGTGGTTAGAAAAGAAGTGGTGAAGTTGTTAGATGCAGGTCTTATCTACCCGATATCGGATAGTTCGTGGGTTAGTCTAGTTCATGTTGTACCGAAAAGGGTGGCACCACTGTCGTCTGAAATGAAAAGAATAAGCTAATTCCTTCATGTACAGTCACAGGATGGCGAGTATGTATAGATTACAGGAGACATAACCTTGCTACCAGGAAGTACCACTTCCCTTTGCCATTCATTGATCAAATGTTGGAGAGGTTAGCTGGTCATGATTTTTACTGTTTCTTGGATAGTTACTCGGGGTACAACGAAATTGCGGTCGCACCAGAAGATCAAGAGAAGACAGCTTTTACATGGCCCAATGGCGTGTTTGCTTACAGGAGAATGCCATTTGGGTTGTGTAATGCACCCGCCACATTTCAAAGATGCATGACTTCCATTTTTGCTGATATGCTTGAAAAGCATATGGAAGTCTTCATGGATGATTTTTCGGTTTTTGGTTCCTCATTTGATAATTGTTTAACTAATCTCTCTCTTGTTTTAGAAAGATGCCAGGAAACGAATCTGATTCTCAATTGGGAGAAGTGCCACTTCATGGTGAGAGAAGGCATAGTCTTGGGTCACAAAATTTCCCATAAGGGAATAGAGGTGGACCAAGCAAAGATCGAGGTAATATCCAAGCTTCCGCCTCTGGTGAATGAGAAAGGTATTCGAAGTTTCTTGGGACATGCGGGTTTTTACCGCGGGTTCATAAGAGACTTTTTTGAAATTGCGAAACCTTTTACTACTTTGTTGGTTAAGGACAAGGCCTTTGTTTTTGATAAAGAGTGTGCCGATGCATTTGAGACACTGAAAAATAAACTAGTGTCGGCACCAGTTGTCATTGCCCCTGATTGATCTCTACCTTTTGAGATCATGTGCGATGCTAGCGACATTACAGTAGGGGCAATTTTAGGACAAAGAAGGGAAAAGTTGTTACATGTCATTTACTATGCTAGTCACGTGTTGAACCCTGCATAAATGAACTACGCAACTACCGAAAAGGAGTTGCTAGCTGTTGTGTATGCCTTTGATAAATTTAGGCAATATCTGTTGGGTTCTAGGGTTATTGTGTATACTGACCATGCTGATTTGAAGTATCTTTTTGCTAAGCAGGACTCAAAGCCAAGATTGTTGAGATAGATCTTGCTTCTTTAGGAGTTTGATATGGAGATTCGTGACAAGAGAGGGTGTGAAAATACTGTTACTGACCACCTCTCTCGGATGTCACCGATTGAAGAAATGGAGGAGAAGCGTCCAATAAAGGATGAGTTTGCTGATGAACATATCCTCGTTGTTATTGGTGTTCCATGGTTCGCAGACTATGTGAATTATTTGGTAGGTGGCGTCATACCTGACAATTTTGATTCTAACTGGAGGAAAAAGTTTTTGCATGATTGCAGGTTTTACTTGTGGGATGATCCATTCTTGTACAAAAGAGGATTGGATGGATTGGTGAGAAGGTGTGTACCTGAAGAGGAACAAAGGGAAGTGCTGAAAGCGTGTCATGATTCAGATTACGAAGGGCATTTCAGTGGTGATGGAACCGCCGCCAAAGTTCTTCAGTCTGGGCTATATTGGCCCTCTCTATTTAAAGATGCTCAAGAGATGGTAAGGGAATGCGACAAATGTCAGAGAACAGGGAATATATCCAAGAGGAACCAGATGCCCCAAAATTCAATGTTGGAAGTTGAGTTGTTCGATGTTTGGGGCATAGACTTTATGGGCCCATTCCCACCATCATTTGGAAAACACTACATCTTAGTGGCGGTGGACTATGTTTCTAAATGGGTTGAAGCTGTAGCCTTGCCTACTAATGATGTGAAGGTAGTGGTGAAGTTCCTAAAGGAAAACATTTTTGCTAGATTTGGAGTACCGAGAGCTCTAATAAGTGATGAAGGAACACATTTCCTAAATCACCTCATGGAAAGGTTGCTCCAGAAATACAATGTGAAGCATCGGCTTGCCACTCCATACCATCCTCAAACCAGTGGCCAGGTAGAAGTATCCAATAGGTAACTCAATCAGATTCTGGAAAAGACAGTTAGTTCGTCTCGGAAGGATTGGGCGACTAAGTTGGATGATGCACTTTGGGCGTATCGAACGACATTCAAAACGCCAATCGGCATGTCTCCTTACCAATTAGTCTATGGAAAAGCATGTCATTTGCCCCTAGAGTTAGAACACAAAGCATTATGGGCATCAAAATTTCTTAATTTGGATCTATCCAAAGCTGGGAGTTCCAGAATCCTTCAACTTCTTGAGTTAGAAGAGTTTCAGAATCGAGCATATGAAAATGCCAAAGTCTACAAGGACCAAACAAAGAAATGTCATGATAGGAAGATACAAAGGAAAGAGTTTTGGGAAGGACAACTGGTTCTTTTATACAACTCCAGGTTGAAACTATTTCCTGGGAAGCTGAGGTCTAAATGGTTAGGACCATTCGTAGTTCACAAAGTGTTTCCCCATGGAGCGATTGAGTTAAAGAATTCATCAAATGGAGACACATTTAAAGTGAATGGGCAGCGATTGAAGCCCTATTATCAAGGTCAAGAAAGTGGTCAGGTTGATGTTGTTCGCCTTACGAAGTAAGATGGACAACCGTCGAGCCATGCGACGTTAAACAAAGCGCTTAGTGGGAACCCACAGTTTTTTTTAATCGTTGTTTTGTTTTCTATTTTATGTAGGTATTCACAAAGTCATCATAAAGAGGAGGAAAATGTTACACAAGATGATCTGATTGAGTAAAAAATTAATTGGGATAATAGAGTCAAGAAGCACTGAGAAAAAGAATGAAAGACGGCGAAATTTTGAAAAAAAAAGTGCCCTGACACGGGTGCCCGTGTCAGCTGACACGGCCCGTGTTAGGCAGGGGCTCTTGGCGCAAGTTTTTGATGGAACTCAGTGGGCTGACACGGCCTACCGTGTCACCAGACACGGCCCGTGTCAGCATGTCTGATGGGTGAAAATTTTTTAATACGTGGAAAATGTTTTGGTAGAGCCCTGACACGGCCCACCGTGTCATCGGACACGGCCCGTGTCAGGAAGGCAAGTGGGAAGATTTTGAAATTTTTTGAATTTTTTTTACTTTCTGGTGGGACCCACACGAGTTAATTTGCTTTAACCACTCTTTACCACTCATCAATCACTCTTATTTCCCTAATCTTTCATCTTCACAACTTTCATTCTCTTCTCTTTCCCTAAAAACCCAAAACCTTCATTGTTACCACCACTAAAATCTTCAAATTGTCACATACCCACTCACCAAAACCATCAACCCGCTTCACAAAAGTTGCTCCCCTCGTCCTCTTCTACCATTCTACTGTAGCATTTTCGACTAATTTTTGTTTTCAGTTTTTTGTTAATTTTCAGGTACGAAAATGCCCCCGAAGCGCGTAGACAAAGGAAAGAAACCTGCAGCAGAGCCATCACGGACTCGAAAGCGTACCATTCGCCAACCAAATGCTCATGGGATTATCTTCGACAATGTTGCGCATGAGAGGCGATACTCAATGCATGTGAAATGTAAGATAACACCTACAAGGTATATGTGTTCCGATACTCTATCTCAATTAGGATTATTTGAGGAAGTCAATAGAATGTTCCATATCTTAGGTATGCTTGAGTTCATGTTGTATGAGGCGCCGACATATGAGCGCATTACATTGGAATTTCTAAGTACTGTCGAATTTAAGCTTCTGAATAGATGAACCGGTACTGCTAAATATTTTTTTGGTACTATGAGTTTCAGGTTGTATAACACTGACCACGAGTTATCAGTGGAGCAGCTAGGGAGTATTCTGAACCTCCCAATCTATGGTCTGGGAGCCGTCCCAGATGATTTTGACGCTCACTCTTTTTGGATGGATATTACTAGCCACTCTGTTTATGTGGCTAAGGGAGCTAAGGCTTCAGGGATTCAAAATCCCTGTTTTAGGTATACGCAGAAAGGGTTGGCTTACGCCTTGTTTAGTCGAGGCGACACCACTAGGGTAGCCACCCAGAAGGAGCTATTCTTTTTGTATGCAATGGCAAAGGGGATTACGGTGAATGTAGCTGCCTTTGCAGCACAGGTGGTATTTCTGTCAGGGGTAAGATTACCCAGATTGCTGAGTACCTCAGATACGACTCGGCCACACTGAATGAGATGCCGGTCCCTGGTAAGAATCGTCTGGACATGACCGCTCTTGTCCAACAAGGTATGATCACTTTATCTGATGACTATTATAGGTTGATGTGCTCTAATCAGTTCATTTTTCCTCTTCCTAACCCTTCTAAAATAGGGATTTCTAACACGGCCAACTGGCTCTATAAGAATGTTGTCCTAGATGAAACGGATGGCCACGAGGTTGACACGTTTGTTGTAGGTGACCATAACTAGGGAGATTTCCGTACGGAACCTGAGCCAGAGCAAACTGTCCCTCCTTTTGCAGGAACCTCGCACACGGCTGCTCAGTCCACCTTCATGACTCCAGACCAAAGGTCGTGGCTCCAATCTGAGATTGGTGAAATTCGGGAAGAGCAGACCCGCCAAAACCAGGAGTTGACACGCCAGGGCCAAGAGCAAAACCGCCAAGGCGGTGTTATGGATGAGATGCACATACTGATGCATCAGTTGATGCTGCAGTTTCCTCAACCTCCTCCTCAGTGAGGCTTTGTGAGTGCCCTCTTATGCTTGTTCTAAAACATTAAGGCCAATGTTTGGTTCAAGTGTGGGGGGTATTTTATTTATAGGCTTTCAGTTTTTAATTTGTTGTTTTCTTTCTGTTATTTTTATTTGGTTTGGTATTGTGTTTCCGTGTGTTGCAGATTGAAGGTATTTGTGCTGGGTGATTGACGAGGCTAGTAGTTAGTGGAGGAAAAGACGCAACCCATACTTACTCTCTAAGAAATCCCCGAAGGTTGGTACTGGTTGAATTGAAGATTGGACGCGACTTTTCGACATTTGATCGAGACTGGAGTACTGTGCACCCGAGGCGAAATGACACTACATCACAATGAAGGAACTTTGGAACATGTAAGCTATACCAAACATGGTGAGGATCATAAAAGCCAAACACATTATCATCATGAGAGTTCTTCAGGTATGTCTCTGTCACTCTAGGTTTGCGTACTTATCTGTTGGAATTTCAATGCACACAAATACACACTGAGGCATTTGTTTGTTTTAACCCCGAGCCTTTCTAGCCATCCATTTTTATGTTACCCTTCGTTAACCCCCTTTGAGCCGTTTTCCCTTTGTTTGTTTATTAACCACATAATTAAACCGTGAGCCCAAACACTCCCTCACCTTGCTCAGATAAGTGTTGTTGATTTTTGATCTGTGAAAAATTCTAAGTTTGGGGTTGGGATACCTATAAGAACTAGGTAAGTGCAAAAAGAAAAAAAAAAGAGAGAAAGAAAAGTTTTGAAAAAGAAAAAAAAAAGAAGAATGAAGAAAAGAAAAGAAGTTGAATAAAGCACTTACCTAGAGGAGGATTTAGTTTGAAGAATTCAAAAAGTAAGCTAAAAGAAACAATTGAGTACAAACTAAAGAATTCTAGTAAAACGGTGCCCGATACCCTTGATTGTGAAACAGAAAAAATAACACAGTGATAAGATGACGACACTGAGTCTGAGCCAAAAACCACTCATTTTCCCTTTTGTTTGTTTATCCCACCTTGTCCCTAAGCCCCATTACAACCGTAAAAGCCCTCAAAAAGTGTGTATTGTGTGCATATGAGATGAAAATGGATGTTATTCAAGCTTATGAGTTGACTTTGCGTGCTATGATTATTGAGTGTAAACACTTTAACCCGAGAGATTTGGCGAGAGTGTGAAAAACTTACAGGTAAAGAGGTACCTTGATGTGAAAGTGTAGTTGGTCGTCATCAGTCAGGTAGGAAGGAAAGGTTGAAAGGAAAGTGAAAGAGAGTCGCGAAAGACCTAATCGGTACTGTGGTTGTTAAGAAATTCGGGGGTGACTTAATTGCTATCTTGAGCATTGCTTGAGGACAAGCAATGAGATAAGTTTGGGGTTGTGATCGGTCACCATTTCCTCTTGTCTTTCGTCTATTATTCGGCACGAAATAGCACAATCGGTAACACATTGTTGGTTATTCTTCTTGTTTTTCACTTTATTTCTACTTTTCGTTTCGACTGTCTAGTATTGTTTCTTTCATTAGTTTTTATGATTTTTGTTGCACTTTACGCGTGTTTTGATGTTTTTGAGTATTTCCAGATCATAGTTGGAAGCCCCGGACGACTTGTGCGAGGAATGGAGGTTTCGGGGAGCTCAGGAAATAATTTCCCAAAGTAAAAGTGGCCTGACACAGGCCCCAGTGTCGCCTGACACGGGCCGTGTCAGGAGAATAGCCAAGAAAGAAGTTTGGAGATGGAGACAGGGAGCTGACACGGGTGCCCGTGTCAGCTGACACGACCCGTGTTAGCAGGTATGGAGCAACACGGCATATGCAATTAAAGGCAGGGGCCTGACACGATCCGTGTCAGGAAGTCTAGAGCATTTTTTCTCTCCTTTGGTCAGAAGGCCAACACGGCCTGCAGTGTCAGCTGACACGGCCCGTGTTGGCTTGTGCAAGGCAAATTGCAATTTTTTGTGATTTTTTATATTAAGTGATCTGAAAGGGCATATTGGGTATTCCACACTATTATGTTTGATTGGGAATTACTTAAGCTAGTTTTTAGGAAGAAAGAAGACACTTTTGCTTTGACGAATAATTTTACATTGGAGTTTTCATGCGATCAAGTGATCCGGAGAGGGAGATTCTTCATGAGTGCTAACAATTGAAGATCAAAATCATCCGATTACTATTGTAATGTCTACTTTTCGTATTGTATTTCTTTTTAACACTATGAATAGCTAAACCCCCCAATGCTAGGGGGTGTCCCTAAATTGCGATGTAATGAACCTTATTTGAATTATTTTACGAGATTATGCATTCTTTCTTTAATCTTTTATTTTGCAATGTTCTTAATGCTTTTTCGATCGGACAAATTGAATTCGATTCACGATTAGGAGTAGGTCGGAAAAACCACCCTAATGCTTTTGCAAAATAATCTTGCGGTAGATATTGCTTAGGAATAAGGATACCCCGCAATAACCTTTATAAATCATGTTAAAACTTTTGCTTGATGTTATTCTGAGATTGCTAAGGAATTAGGATCAAAGGAGAATATCAAAGGTTTTTCTGTTAAGGAATTAAGGAAAAACACTAATCAGATTGGGTAAGAAAAGGATTGATGCATGTCTCTTGAATGAAAATTAGGTTTATTGCAGAGCAATTTATACACTTCCCCTAGCATACTTCTCTTATTTGTTTAAGTCATTTTACTCGTTCTGCTTAATTGCTTAATAGTTATTACAATTTTTACAACAAACAAATCCCAAAGGCATTTTTTTTAATTGAAATAGCATTTGCACTTGTAATTACACGCAGTCCTCGAGAGATCGATTCTGGGGATAACCCTAACTATTACTACATTGGTAAAAATAGTACACTTGCTATTTTTCCAATCAGCCTTCTTAAAGCACTACCAGTATAACTCAGACATGGCGCCCAATTGCACACTACTCCAGGGTTTAACCCAGAAGTCTGGTGAGTCGTTTAAGGATTACGCTCAGAGATGGAAGGACCTAGCTGCCAGGGTCCAACCACCTCTCCTTGAATGGGAGCTCACTGGCATGTTCAGGGGAACTCTCCAAGGACCTTTCCTAGAGTGCCTAGCAGGATGTACATCATTTGTATTCTCCGATTTGGTTATGGCCGGAGAAAGGATTGAGAAATGTTGAAGATAGGGAAAATTCAGAACGCTGCTGGAGCTTCTAATGGACTTAAAACGCCCTACCAAAGTTTCTTGAAAAAAAAAGAAGGTGAGGCTAACGCTGCTTCAATGGACAAGGGCAAAGCTAGAGCATATCAAGGATATCATCATGTGGCTGCTGTCGCCCTGAATCAATATCATCAACCTCTTTCCATTCCTGCAAGCCAGCCTGCTGTTCAGCAACAAGCTCCTTACCAACAAAAAAATGCACCTCAGCGTCAAAATTATTATCAAGTCCAGCCAAGGCAGAGGAGACCTGAGAAGAAGTTTGACCTCATTCCAACAACTTATTCCAGATTACTTCTATTCTTGCTTAGAGGATCATTGGTGCAATTGAGAGAGATAAAAGCTCCACCAGCTACTCTACCCCCTGGTTATGATGCGAATGCTCACTGCGAGTTCCATTCTGGAGCCCCTGGGCACAACATCGAGAATTGCAAGGCCCTAAAGTACATAGTGCATGACCTTATTAATTCAAAAGCCATCAATTTCACTAGAAACACTCCCAATGTTACTAATAACCCCATGTCGGTTCATAATCATGCTACGAATATGATTGAAGAGTCAAAAGGAAAGAAGTTGGTGTCAAAGGTCAACAGGGTGAAGACTTCTTTTGCAATTTTCAAAGAACAACTATTGATGAAAGACATTTTCCCAGGATGTTTAGTGGATTTCCAATGTTGTTTGGCAGATCCCCAAGGCTGTGGTAATTTGAGGATGGGTATTCAGAAGTTGCTAGACCAAGGCGTTATATTGGTAGAACAGATATCAACTACTGAAGAAGTGGAAACTTTAGAGATCCCCTAGGACCCATTGGAAATTCCTTATGATGCAATGCCATTGGAGATTCCATATGGTCAAGTCTGTGTACCACTGGAAATTCTTTATGATGTTGTACCGTTGGAGATTTTGTATGATCAACCCTGTGTGCCTTTGGAAATCCCATGTGATTATGATTGGTATCCTATTCAGATTCCTTGTGATCAAGTTAATATACCTCTGGAAATCCCATATGACCCAGTTGTGATTCCATCATCACCACCTTCAATTGCTCCACTAGTGATAACTGTGCCTGCTCCTTTCCCTTTTAAGAGCACCAAGGTTGTCCCTTGGAATTATGATTCAACTGTATACATCAATGGACAAAAGATAGAAGAGAAGTATGTGGTAGTTAAGGGTTATGTGGAAAATATCGCTGGAACTGGAGGAGTAACCAGAAGTGGAAGGGTCTTTGCACCTACACCACCACCAAACAATAACTTTGGAGCTGTAGATAAGACGAATGGGAAGCAGAAAACAGTTGAGTAGGGGCAATCCTTTACTCAGAAAACAAATTCTGGTGATGAAGTTGAAGAGCTTCTGCGAATTATCAGAAAAAGTGACTACAAGGTGGTTGACCAGCTCAACCAAACACCTTCCAAGATCTCAATGTTGTCGCTATTAATGTGCTCTCCAGCTCATCAAGAGGTGTTGATAAAGTTTTTAAAGGCTGCCCATGTCCCACAAGAGATTTCTGTTGTTCAATTTGAAGGAGTTATGTCAAACATTGCCTCTAGGCATATTTTGAGTTTCAATTATGAAGAATTGTCCCCAGAGGGGAAGAATCACAACAAAGCTTTGCACATATCAGTTGAATGTGTTGATGTTGTTTTATCAAGAGTTTTGGTAGATATTGGGTCATCGCTGAATGTATTACCAAAAAATTCTTTGTCTAAGCTGACCATTGAGGGGTTGATGATGAAGCTAAGCTCGCTAATAGTGAGGGCTTTTGATGGAGCTAGAAGGACTATGATAGGAGAGATTGGCCTCCCTATCAAAATTGAACCTCATACTTTCATCATCATATTTTATGTGATGGACATATATCCAGCCTACAGTTGCCTTCTGGGGCGCCCCTGGATCTATGCTGGTGGTGGTGTGACATCCACCCTCCATCAGAAATTAAAGTTCATGATCAACAACCAGCTTTTTGTTATTGATGGAGAAGACGACATACTGGTGAGTCACTTGACCTCATTTCGTTATGTTGAAGTGAGAGGGGAGGTGCATGAGATTCCTTTTCAAGCTTTTGAGGTGGTGAACGTGGAGATGATTCCTGCTGAGAAGAAAGAGAAGAAATCAGGAAAGACTGGGTCCTCTATGGTTACTTGGAAGGATGAAAAGACTATGATTAAAGTCGATCACCTAGAAGGTTGGGGCAGAGTGTTCGAGTTACCCGTTAACAAGAACAGAGCTGGTTCGGGATACCCAAGCAATCATACAGCTCAACAGAAGACAACCTCTGACAAAGGCAAAGGACTCGCTCCTCCGCTTGTCTTCACTATAGGTGGACATCTTGCATATGGCCAGGTCACCTTTGTGGAAGCTGAAGACGATGCACCAAATGAAGTCTATATGGTGTACCCAAGGGCACCGAATCAACGACTCAACAACTGGACTATCGTGGAGATACCAAAAGTCACCCTAGGAGAAGAGTAATTTTTCGTGTTTTGATTTTAAAATCCTATGCTCTGCCCAAGGCATAAGCATTAAGTTTGTAGGGCCCCTTTTGCTTTCAAAGTTTTGCTTATCATGAATAAAATGAACATTTTTCATTCAATCGTGTTCCCTATTTTTCCTTTTTATTTTTGCATAAACAAATGGCAATGTTTTTATTGCATTTTTCCTTTTTCATCTTCTAAAAAATAAAAGCATAAAATCATCATCGTGTATATCCACTTCAGAATCCATTGATAATGATACTGCTATGGCCCGATATGACTTTGATAATCTAATTTACCACGCTAATGAAGATTGCGAGGAAGATTGTGAGCTCCCTGAGGAGTTGGCCAGATTACTGAAGCAAGAGGAAAAGGTTATCCAACCACATAAGGAATAAATAAAAGTCATCAACTTTGGGACTGAGAATGACAGAAAAGAAGTCAACATAGGCGCCGATCTAGAGAAAGATGTGAAGAGAAGACTGGTCGAGTTGCTACAACAGTATAGGGACGTGTTCGCTTGGTCTTACCAAGACATGCCTAGACTGGATGAAGACATTGTAGTGCACATGCTACCCTTTAAAAAAGAATTCCCGCTGGTGAAGCAGAAGTTTAGGAGAACTAGATATGACATGGAATTTAAAATCAAAGAAGAAGTCTAAAAGCAGTTAGACGCAGGGTTCCTGGTTGTATTCAACTACCCCCAATGGGTCGCAAACATTGTGCCCGTGCCCAAGAAAGATTGAAAGGTACAGATGTGCATAGATTACATAGATCTTAACAAGCCTAGTCTAAAGGACGATTTTCCTTTGCTGTACATTGATGTATTGGTGACAACACGGCCCAATTCTCTGTCTTTTCTTTTATGGATGGATTTTCTGGATACAATCAGATCAAGATGGCCCCTAAAGATATGGAAAAGACTACCTTCATCACCCCTTGGGGAACCTTTTGTTACAAGGTTATGCCATTAGGTCTAAAAAATGTAGGTGCAACATATTAGCGAGCGATGGTAACTCTCTTTCATGACATGATTCATAAAGAGATCGAATGTTATGTCGGCGATATGATTGCAAAGTCAAAAATTGAGGAAGAGCACCTCACTCATCTAGAGAAGCTATTTGCAAGACTGAGGAAGTTCAGATTGAGACTAAATCCCAACAAGTGTAATTTTGGTGTGAGATCTGGTAAATTACTAGGTTTCATTGTAAGTCAAAAAAGGGTCAAAGTTGACCAAGACAAAGTTAAAGCTATCGAAGAGATGCCTGCACCAAAGACTGAAAAGGAAGTTCGTGGTTTCCTAGGGAGATTGAATTACATTGCCTGGTACATATCCCATATGAAGGCCACCTGTGAGCCCATATTTAAGCTGCTTCGAAAAGATCAAGCAGTCGTGTGGAATGACAATTGTCAGAAAGCTTTCGAGAAGGTAAAAGAATATCTACAGGAACCACCGATCTTGATACCTCTTGTGCCAGGGAAACCCCTCATTATGTACTTGACTGTGTTAGATGGATCCATGGGATGTGTACTAGGGTAGCATGATGAGACAGGTAGGAAATAGCACACTATATACTACCTGAGTAAGAAATTCAATGATTATGAAACAAGATACTCGATGCTCGAGAAGACTTGTTGTGCATTGGCCTGGGCTGCCAAACGCCTGAGGCAATATATGCTGACCCATATAACTCTCCTGATCTCTAAAATGGATTCCATCAAATACATCTTCGAGAAACCTACTCTCACTGGATGAGTTGCTCACTGGAAGATGGTACAAACAGAATACGACATTTAATATATCACACAGAAGGCCATCAAGGGAAGCGTGATATCTGATTATCTTGCCCACCAGCCTGTGGAAGACTACCAACCCATGCGTCTTGATTTTCCTAACGAGGATGTTATGTTTTCCAGAGATTATGAAATGCCATACCCAGATGACGGACTCGAACCAGGATCGCGGTGGACGCTCATGTTCTATTGTGCCACGAATGCTCAAGGCAGTGGATTGGGGCAATAATTACATCACCCACTATATTTCACATTCCCTTCACTGCTAGACTGTGCTTTGGAATGCACAAACAACATGGCCAAATATGAAGCTTGCATTTTCGGGATTGAAGCTGCCATTGACCACAGGATCAAAATTCTAGAAGTATATGGGGACTCTGCCTTAGTCATCAGTCAAATCGAAGGAAATTGAGAAGCTCGTGATAGCAAGCTCATCCCATACAGAGATCATGTCTTGAAGCTAATCCCATACTTTGATGAGATTACTTTCAAACGCATTCCCAGAGAAAATAATCAATTAACAGATGACCTAGCCACGCTAGCATCCATGTTTAAGGTCAAGTGGAAGAATGAAGCACCAGACATTCGTCTTGAGTACCTTGATGAGCCAGCTTACTGTTTGGAAGCTGAAGCAACAGAACCTGAAACTGATAATCATCCTTGGTTCTATGATATCAAGCGGTATCTTGAAAAACAAGAGTATCTAGAGAACATCACCATCACTGATAAGAAGTACTTAAGGAAGCTCTCATCAAAATTCTTCTTAAGCGGGGATGTGCTCTACAAAAGGAACTATGACTGGTCCTGCTCAGATGCGTGGAAAGACACAAAGTATACCGAATCATAAATGATGTTCGTGAAGGGTCTTTTGGGATGCATGCTAGTGGGCATACAATGGTTAAAAAGATCTTGAGGGCGGGTTACTATTGGATGACAATGGAAACTGATTGTTATTGCCACGTGCAAACATGTTATAAATGCCAGATCTAGGCAGATAAGATACATGCTTCACCACTTCCTTTGAATGTACTGACATCGCCTTAGCCTTTTGCCATGTGGGGCATAGACGTGATCGGACATATCGAGCCCACTGCTTCCAACGGACATCGCTTCATCTTAGTGACCATTGACTACTTCACTAAATGGGTGGAAGCTGTATCATATGCCAACGTCACCAAGCAAGTGGCCGCTTGCTTCATCAAGAAAGATATCATCTATCGATATGGGGTTCAGAATAAAATCATTACCGACAATGGTTCGAACCTCAACAACAAAATGATGAAAGAGTTGTACGAAAGCTTCAAGATTGAGCACCATAACTCAACACCTTATCGTCCAAAGATGAACGAAGCTGTTGAGGCGGTGAATAAGAACATCAAAAAGATTATACAGAAAAGGGTGAAGACGTATAAGGATTGACACGAGATGTTGCCATTTGCTTTGCATGGCTACCGCACCTCAGTGCACACTTCCACTGGGGAAACATCATTCTCTCTCTCGTGTATGGCATGGAAGCAGTGCTGCCTATTGAAGTAGAGATTCCTTCCTAGAGGATTTTAACAGATGTCAAGCTAAACAAAGCTGAATGGGTACAAGCAAGACTCGACCAGCTCAATCTCACTGATGAGAAGCGCATGACGGCCATCTGTCATGGTCAACTATAACAGAAGCGGTTGAAGAGAGCCTTTGACAAGAAAGTTTG
This sequence comes from Lathyrus tuberosus, assembly GCA_022829125.1. Classification (NCBI taxonomy): domain Eukaryota; kingdom Viridiplantae; phylum Streptophyta; class Magnoliopsida; order Fabales; family Fabaceae; genus Lathyrus; species Lathyrus tuberosus. Next base: position 596,550 of record JALAZF010000617.1, on the reverse strand, counting down.
CCCTCGGCATATTGAAGCAGGAGATCTGGTCTTGAGGAAAATTTAACCAATTCACACAGATCCAAGGGGAAAATGGACACCGAATTATGAAGGTCCATATGTGGTGAGAAATGTCTTCTCCGGTGGAGCCTTGATTCTCTCGACTATGGACGGCGAGGATCTTCCATCCCCTGTGAATTCAAATGCAGTTAAAAAATATTATGATAAAGATAGACCTGGTGGACCAAAAAGAAAATCCACGTAAAAATGGGCATCCTGGTGGAACATGTAAAAAGAGAAGGTCCAGGAAAAATTTAGGGACAAAAACAAAAGAAATAACCCGCTAAGTTAAAAAAAAACTTGCAAAGGGGACTTAGGCAAAAAAAGGGTATCCCGGTAGACTGAAAACCCAAGAGGGCGGTCTAGGCAAAAGTTAGGGATTCAAAAGGCAAAAGCTGTATTCTGTGAGAACGTGTGAATTTTTTCCCTGATCATGAAAACTCCAGATGGGAAGTATCAACAAATCGTTGCACTCAAAAGCATGGCATAAAGGGTCTTCAGAGACATATGGATCATAGCAGGATTGAAACTCAATGAAAATCAGTTTCAACATTGCCATTGCTATTTTTATCCATTTTCTTTCAAAGCAATGACCTCTTTTAGAAATTGCCTCCTCTTGTAATTTGCCCTTTTATGGGTCTTCATCAATAAAGATTATTTTCATCAAAAGTTTTCTCCCTTTTAATTCTTACCTCATGTTTGCAAAACATGTTTTATTAGTGATAAGCAATGCATTTGAACTTTTAGGGATAATAATGTTGGTGTGGAAATAAAACACTAGATTATTCTTTCTCTTGGGATGTCTAAAGAGTACCCATGATGATCGCTGAGTAACATACAAAACACCATTGAAATCACAAAGTGACTTGGCCAAGACAAGAGCTATCTAGTTCAAGGTGAAGTGAAACAACTTGGAGTTCTAGCATCTCCAGAACCTGATGGCATCATGAAGTAAAAGTGTAGGAAAGTTAAGCTCATTCCCCATCTAACCTAAAGCCCAATCATATTTGGCACCCTTTGTTGTAAAATCGCCTTCGGCCGACATTCTCTTTCAAAACCCTCTTCGGCTGGTACCCTTCACCTTGCGTATTTCTTTTCCCTAGAAGATTTTTCAACCAACCAAAGCCCAATCATCCTTGGCGCAATCATTACTTCAAGCTCACATATCCTCATATCCCCAGCAACCCGAACATACATCAGCATTTTGTATACATACCTTGCATACATTCTGCATCATTACATGCACGCTTAGCCAGTCGTTCTCGAAGACGCGATTTTCCTGTGGACATCCTGTCAGGATTCTTTCAGGGTGTTTATCTCTTTGCTTACAATTTGTAACTCCTTGTGTGCCTTTTGCACAAGATCTTTTCAACTTACATTTTATAAGTCTTTGTCTGTGTCTTTTTCACGAAGTATCTTCTCCCTGCCTTTCCCATAGGAGTCAACTTACCTTTCGTAAGGGATTTCATTGCCTTTTGCGTGAAATCTTATCCTCTCGGTTGCCTTTCGTAAGTGCTCTCGCTGCCTTTTGCATGCAAAAGAACTTTGTATTGGGTACAAATATGGAAATAGATGAATAATTTACTCCCATTTTGATTAATTTGGACGCTTGACGCCTGTGTGGCCAAGAACTGAATGATTGCCATACCCCGAGAATTTCATCTCCGTCGTTGTGCATGTGAGGTCAAATGATGTTCTAATGCCCTATGCAAGTTCCTTCTGCCTTTTGCATGAGAATGGTTATTTCCCTCAACTTACCTTTTGTAAGTCATTCTGTTCATTTTGCACAAGATCTCTTCAACTTACCTTTTACAAGTCTTTCTGTGTCTTTTCCTCGAAATATCTTCTCTGTGTCTTTCGTAATGGATTCAACTTACCTTTTGTAAGTCCTTCAGTGCCTTTTGAACAAGATTTCTTTAACTTACCTTTTGTAAGTCTTCCCGTGCCTTTTGCACAGGTTATTTTCAACTTACCTTTTGTAAGTCTTCCCGTGCCTTTTGCACAGTTTCTTTTTAGCTTACCTTTTGTAAGTCCTCTTGTGCCTTTTGCATAGGTTCTTTTCATCTTACCTTTTGTAAGTATCCTCTCTATCTTTTGTAGAAGGAATTGTTTCTCCTAACCCTTTGTTCAGGGGTCCTCTCTGTAGCGCGAGCTTTATGTGTGGTTGTGAAGCACTATCGCTTTTGGGTACTACAACTCGATTCATCTTTTATCCTATTGAAGCTGATGAAGGAAGGGAAATAAATGTCTCCAATTAACCCTGCTTGCAAACTGAGTTTAAAGAGATAACTGTTGGTTTACAGATGCTACAAAGATTGTGGGTCTCTCTTAGGTTATTTTGTTAAGAACACAGGGTTTAGACTATTGGTAGGATGTTAGGACTGATGTTTTTCGATTGATGTATAAAGGTACGGGATTTTGGGTTTTTTATTAGTATGCTCGCTAAGATTTTTCCAATCTTATGCCTACGTATTCCCGTTTAACGAAACAGGGAAATCAGAGCGATCGTAGTTCCTCCTATTCTATGGGAGGAAATGGTGTTTTGGTGTCTTGTTCAAAGCCCAAGACATGAAGCTAAAGGTGGTTTGTATCTTGTTCAAAGCCCAAGATGTGAAGCTGAAGGGTCTATTTGTATCTTGTTCGAAGCCCAAGATGTGAAGCTAAAAGGGTGCTGACTTTAGAGAGAATTTTTCATCTCTAAAGGGGAATATTTAGTCTGTTTGGCACAACTGTTGGGTGACTGATTATAAAGGAAAATTACTTTAACTGGGATATGTGAATCCAGCAATGCCACAATTTCCTTTTATAGGGGATTTTCAACCTGAAGGAGAAGACTTTAACTCAGTTTAGAGCAATGCCATCTTTCCTTAGGAATTTCTCATGTTAAAAGAGGGACAGTGGCGTGGATGTAAATAATCCAGAGGCTTGCTGCTTACAATAATTAGACGAGGGAAAAGGAGTTGTTGATGTTTGTATGCTGTGACCAAAGCATGATTTGATGCTAAAAGGTTGATTGAATCAAACGGGGATTTCTTTATACAAAGCCTAAGAAGAGACTATTGACCCAACAAGAGGATGCTTTTGTGTCTCGTACGAAGCCCGAGATAGAGGCTAAAAGGGGATCGACTCAACAAGAGAGTCTTCTTATACTCAACAAAAGAGTGTTTTTATATGTGTCTTGTACGAAGCCCAAGACGGAGGCTAAATGGGTTTGACTCAACAAGAGAGTCTTTTATACTCACCGAAAGAGTGATTTGTATCTCGTACGAAGCCCGAGATAGAGGCTAAAGGGTTTGACTCAACAAGAGAGTCTTTTATACTCACCAAGAGAGTGATTTGTATCTCGTACGAAGCCTGAGATAGAGGCTAAAAAGGTTAGCTCTGCTGGGGAGAATCATTGTACAAAGCCCAAGAGGAGGCTATCTATGCTGGTGACTGCTTCAGTTTAGTGACAGGTCCAGTATGTTGGTTAAAAGAGAAAACCAGTTCTTATAAAGAGACTGATTCCAGGTGAGGTTGTACTTTGGTACTGATCAGAAGATCGGGGTTATTTCCTGTTCTTTAAGGAAATGGGAAATCCAAAGGGTATTGAGACTGTCCAAGTCTAGAGTTTCATCTTTTGTACGATGCCCAAGAGGAGGCACGGGCGTTTAAGGGATGAGTACTAACCCTCAAATGGTCGGGGTTTTGACGCTGGAAAGACTGCTCTAGCAAAGGATGACTAAGTTCTATCTTATACCTTTAAGAGGTCGTCAGGGTCCTTGTATTAAGCCCAAGAGGAGGCATGAGAGCTTTTAAGAAGCCGAAGGGTCCTTGTACAACGCCCAAGAGGAGATGGGGATACTTTTAAGAAGCCTGTGGGTCCCCAAACCTCGAAAAGTTCAAGACATTCCATTCACAGAGAATATATCAAGCCAGGAAAGTCCGAGAATTTGGAAGAAACTCAGGTGATGCCATTCACGGAGAAAAGATCATCTTTGGGGAGTTAGAGTTTCTTTGACAATTTTTAAGGGTGCTTTTAAGAAGCCTGTGGGTCCCCAAACCCTGAGAAGTTCAAGACATGCCATTCACAGGGAATAGATCAAGCCAGGAAAGTCTGAGAATTTGGAAGAAACTCGAGAGATGCCATTCACGGAGAAAAGATCATCTCTGGGGAGTAGAGTCTCTTTGACAACTTATAAGGGTGACAGTCTGAGAAAGGGTTCACCGAGAATGTTGCCTTACATGTCTCCATATTGTTTAACCCCAAGAGGAGGGAAGACTGTGTCTGGTAATCCTATGGGGATCTAGTTTTGTTTGTATTTAAGAGTGACCAACAGGGCTTTACCTAGTGCTAGACGTAGTTGCCGGGGAAAACTCTAAATAACTATACTAGTATTACACAGTTGATATTTGACAAGTATATAAAAGTTTGTGAAAGATGACTTACAGTGAGCAGCCCCACAATACAGTTATATATATATGAAAGCGGATAAAGAAAGCGGGTAAACACTTACTTGGTTGTAGAGCTTCCATGCTGTTTTGTTAGTTTGTTCAACAAAGAAAGCTTTGATAACAATATTATATTTTAAATCAAAGGAGAAAGTGCTTTGAAAAGATTGTTGGGGCTTACTGCTCAAGGAGAGGCTCAAGGTTTTATCAGTGATTGCACTGTTTGTTTTGTACAGGGACTTATACAAGTGACTGAGGCCCAAAAACGTTTTCTGTCCAAATGGATGGGTCTTACACTCTCTCAAGAGGCCCAAAGGTATTTAAAGAAAAAGAATGAGGCTTATAACACGAGGGTAGGACCAGATGATTTGTTTTTTTGAATTGGCGATCGCGCCGAGATTTCTTTAACATACTGGGTCTTATACAATGCATTGAGGCCCAAAAAAGTTTTGGTTAAAAGGGGGTTGGGTCTTACACTCTAATAGAGGCCCAATGATTTATTTTTGTACAAGTGGTGGGGCTTACAGCTCAAGGAGAGCCCCAAATGATTTTGCTAAAAGGCGACGATCGCGCTGTTGTTTTTGAAAATACAGTGGGACTTATACAATGACTGAGGCCCAAAAAGTGGTGTATTTACAAAGGGGATGGGTCTTACACTCTAATAGAGGCCCAAATAGTTTGAAAAAGTTTGATGAGGGTTGAATTAATCAAAAAACCATAATTTGTTTTCAAAATGTATTTTAATTGAATAAAAATTCAATTAAAATGATCAAAATTGTTAAACATGTGTGGAAACAAATTGTGATCTTGGATTGATGTTTCAAAAATTATGTTTCTATCCACAAAATGATTGGAAATCACTAACATTTGAAAAATCAAGGGGGGGAAAATATTTTAAATGTCAAAAAACAATTAAAATATTAATTCTTTACAAAAATATCAAGTATATGAAATAAATAATATTTTTGGGAAAATAAAATATTTTAACATTTTTGTGAATTATTAAAAAAAGAATCAACTCAAAATCATTAAAACTCAGAGAGAAATTAATTTTTGAATCAATTAAATAAAATCACAAAAATTCAAATATTTGAAAAAAAGGGCGCCAAGAACATCTTGGCCTTGCCCGCGTGCTCTGTTTTGCCCAGATTTGTGTTTTCTCATCAATCTCACTGTATACTTGATTATATCATGCAATCTACATATCAATTTGCATGTTTTCACCTCACAATCATGTATATGGTCTTTAATTTCATTTATTTTAAACATGGAATAAGAAATCAAAGAGAAACCTCAAGAACCCTAAAATTTGCATGAAGGTTTAGAAATTCCATACACGATTCAAACAATGCAATTGATTGAGGGAAAATACTCCATGCATGATTATGAACATATGGCCAAATTATTGTGCAGCAAAAATTGTATGGATCATAGAGTTAGAAGAGCTCATGCTTACCACTTGCAGCTAATGATCGTGTTTTGTGTTAGAGGTGTTACAGCTTGGTTCCAAGGTTATGGACAGCTTCCTTAGGTGCTATGGAGTGTGTGTGGATGCTTGGAGTGGATTGATTTGAGCTGGAACTTGATTTGGCACCTCAACTGCAAATCTGTCAAAGGCTTGAGCAGTTGGTTGGTGATTTTGTGATTTTGGTGTTCCAGATGTTATGTGAGTCTTTGGATCACTTCTATATGGTGTTTATGAGGTGTGTGTGTGATTGGTTTGACTGGAATTGCTCTCAAACTTAAAACCCGATAGTGACTTGCTTTGGAAGGCAAAATTGGAGTGAAGAAGGAGATTTTGAGGAAAGCATCTGTTTGATGGCTTTGGTGTACTCAAATTGATCACAAATGAGCTCTATTTATAGTAGATCAAGTTTGTTTTGCAAGGAATAGTGAATGGCAACTGCTGCATAAGTTTGGCCAATGTTGAGCAATGAGAATCCAAGTCTCCTCTAGCTATTGACTAGAGGTTAGGGCACAGACTGCTGGTTCCCTTGGTCTTGGATAAGTCTTGACTGAATTCAGTTGGCAATGGCTCAGTCCATACCACCTTGGTGTATACATTGAATGCTCTAATCCAAAATTGGAGTCTTGTCCCTCTTTTAGGCAATCCTAGGTTTGGCATACTATTTTTGGTTCCAAAGACTTGGGAGGCTTGGGATCAGAGTTGGTTCCTCCTTGGTCCCCCCTTGAGGTGTTCAGATGGATAGAGTTGCTTGGAATTGCACAAATTTGGCAAATCGAGCAAAACTCCAAAATCTGCCTTGCCTTGACAATTTTCAGCAAGGCATGTTGCCATTGTCATATCTCATGGCTCAAGTGGAATTTGATGGAGTTCTTGGCCATTTTGGAAAGCCCTCATATGATACAATAACTGTTTGATCATAATTGGTTTTGATACTTTTTGGATCCAAGTGAAAAATTCCCCTACATTTGGAAAAAAGTGAAGGCAGATTCTGACTTAGTGAAAATTTCACTAAGTGTTGGAAAAAAGTGACATTTTCACTTTTTGTGATTTTGATCATTCCATAACTCAAAATCCATGGGGAATTGGAATGAGTGGTAGTTGAAGTTTTTGTAGAGGGTAATGAGAGCTACAAATCTAACTTTGGATGGGAAAAAATGGCCTTGTGGTTTAGGAGTTATGATCCTCCAAAGTTGGTACCCTAGCCACTTTATTCCATAACTTAGAAAATTTTCTAAGTTTTTTATGGTTACCCCTTTTACAAGTTATCCCACTTTTCTTGATTTCTGGATGAATGATGATTACAACCACACATTAACATCATTTTAGGGTTAAAGAACCATTTTTGTGAAATATCTCAAAAAGTCAAAGTTGACTTTTGTGCACAGTTGACTTTTTGTTAGATGAATTCCAAACTGTGCGATCCTCTATGAAATCAAGTCCTTGACCTAAATCAAACTTGATGGATTGATTTCATAGGTGTTATAGGGTGTATTGAATCATGCCCTAGGGTTTGGGAGCATGTCCTGGTCAAAAGTCAAAGCTACAGTTGACTTTTCCCCCGAAACCCTAACTGTGGTTCAGATGAAATTGAAACTTGTTGCTCAAGCTTCTTGGCTCAATCCATTGTTACAAATGGACCAATGTGGTGTGTTAGAGACCCTCAAATCATGTCATGGGGTCTTGGCTCATGATTTGTCCCAAAAGTCAACTTAGGGGTGAATTAGGTCAAGAAACCCTAATTCCTGATTTTTTATGAATGCATCCCCTGAGGCAAAATTGACTTGATGATTGGGTTTATGATGTCCCTTGGAGCATCATATATTAGGCTTTGAAGCATTAGCTTATGCCCAGAGGAAAATTTCCATCTGGAGGCCCTGGTCGACCAAAACCCTAATTTGGTGACACTGTCGATCGTGAGGCTTGATCCACCTAGAAGGGAGCAACCTTGTGCTTAATCCTTAAAGTGGAAGTCCTCTTGATCCTTTTTGAGAGATTAGACAAGTTGAAGATCATGTCAATTCTTGATTGATCATTTGTCTAAGAACTCTGAGAGGGCTTGAAACCCTAATTTTTTATAGTAGTGAATGCTTACCCATCTTTGGGGAGACTGATGAGGCATGATGGTTCGCCCATATTGTGATGATGGTTTGTACAATGATGGGGAATCTTAGTGGTCAAAATTTGGGGTATGACAGATGCCCCTATTTAATCTTCTTGGACCCGAAGGTGTGAATGGCGAAGGTATTCGGGCATTCGGGGTGCAAGAGGATTAAATATCGGAATGCCCGAAATTTTGATGGTGGTTAAGAATGGCGGTTCACACATCCTTCTTCTTTTGCTAAGAAATGATGCTTAGAAAAGGTAAACTTCCCCTCGATCCTGGTTTCCTACCAAGGAACTGGTCTTAGTTTCTAAAATAAACTTCCCCTCGATCCTGGTTTCCTACCAAGGAACTGGTCTCAATTTCTGATATAAACTTCCCCTCGATCCTGGTTTCCTACCAAGGAACTGGTCTCAGTTTCTGAAATAAACTTCCCCTCGATCCTGGTTTCCTACCAAGGAACTGGTCTAAGTTTCTGAAATAAACTTTATCGACAAGGGACGCTACGCATAACGGTTTTCCTTAAACTTCTCGCCGAATTTTCCTGGGGAGATGCTATTTAATGGAAAAAAATTTGATGTCAGACTTGCTGGGGAACCCATCTGTCTGAATTGTAGAGGTGTACAAACTTCTTTGTTGGAGATGCCATTTGTCGACTCTACTAGGGAAAGCAGGTCTCTTGAGAGACTGCTGTCGCTTGGGGATATTACATCATACTTTTCTTCGAGATCTTCTCGGAGAAATGCCATATGATGGGATCCAATTTTGAGGTGATGATGACTTCATTAACATCGACTCTCCGGAGAGAAAAATCAATGTGTTGTTGAAAGTCTTTAGTTGAGAGGCTTTCTTTAGGGATTTTCCTTAATCCGGGAAAGCGAAGACATCATCTTCAATGGCGAAGAATGATGCTGGTTGAGGGTTCTCTGGTTTTTTAGAGGTTCAAGTTATCAAAGTGGTCAAGGGCCGACTTCATCCCAGAAATAAACCGGAGGAGAGAGGTAGTGCAGACGCAACATTTCCTAACGAGGAAAGAACCGACAACTCGATTGTGAAGACTTTTATCCCTAGGGGACAAGACCAACTAGAGTGATAGTGATGCAATATGAATGAAAATGTAAATCAATAATGCATGATGTATGTATGTGTATGCTAATAAAACTGACACGACATACAGGCTAGTGGATGAACATGACTGGATACTTGGCCACAGCAGGGGATAAAAAGTATCGCTGGTTCAAGATAGCAATTCTGCCTTGCTTAGGAGAAGTAGTCCCTGCGGGGAACAACCGTTGATTGGGCTTAGGAGGTAAGAACTCTGCCGAGGATGTCAGATGGAGTATTCGCATCTGACATAGTCGATCCTTCCTTCAGGCGCACTGGTTTAGAAGGAGTACTTTGATTCTGCACTTTGAAGCTCGCTTTCTTTTGGCGAAGCGATCGGTGTTCTTTCGATGTTCAACAGTCAAAAGAAATTGCCATCTTCATTTTAAAGCAGAAAAATTTTAACAAGTAAATTAATTTTGTTTCGTTTCAAGAATTGTTGATCATGTTAAAATGTCGTTCTATAAAGCTAAAACAAAATAAGAATTGCAAACAAAAGCACAAGGGCTCAAATTTTATTGATAGGATAGAAACCAGCCAAACGTGTGATTCCATAGAGTATTTATAAAGTTTGAAAATGGTAATTTAAGGGAAAGGGGCTACATTGAAACATAACGATTGTTATCCTTCTACCAACTTTGAATTCTGGACATCCTGAGCTTCTGTCGAAGATGACCATGACTGGAGTTTTTTGATGGATGGCAGGACTGCCGCTAGGGAATTTGCCCCTGTTGGACGTAGTTACTTGCCATTATCCCTAATTTTTGCCTGGATGGTACTGTGATGTTTCCAATCCACCGGGATGATTTTTGATTATGTTCTAATTTTTTCCTGGACCGCCCTTTCAGGTTTTCAATCCACCGAGACGTTTTTTTTTTAGTTTAGACGAAGTATTTCTTGACTACATCAACATTTGTGGGGTAGGAAAATTCCTCTCCGTCCATGGTTGCAAGTCTCAAGCCGCCGCCTGAGAAAGCTTTCTTGACCACATAGTGTCGTCATTCTTTGCTGAGGTCGGACCTTTTTGTCGAACGCCTTCTTCATTCTTTGCTGATACAACTGACCGTGGGATAGTGCCGTCATTCGCTTTTCCTCAATCAGATTTAGTTCGTCGTGTCGACTTTGACACCATTCAGCTTCTGTAAGCTTAGCTTCCATCAATACCCGGATTGATGGGATCTCTACCTCTATGGGGAGAACTGCCTCCATGCCATAAACTAGAGAGAAAGGGGTTGCCCCTGTTGAAGTGCAGACAGATGTGCGATAACCGTGAAGAGCAAAGGGCAGCATCTCGTGCCAATCTTTGTAGGTTACAACCATCTTTCGAACGATCTTCTTGATGTTCTTGTTAGCCGCTTCTACCGCTCCGTTCATCTTGGGTCAGTAGGGAGATGAGTTATGGTGTTCGATTTTGAACTCAGCACATAACTCTTTCATCATCTTATTGTTCAAGTTAGATCCATTATCCGTAATGATCTGGCTCAGAACACCATAACGGTAAATGATATTGTTTTTGATAAATAGGACCACCACTTGTCGGGTTACATTGGCGTATGACGCTGCTTCGACCCACTTGGTGAAGTAATCAATGGCTACCAGGATGAACTGATGTCCGTTTGAAGCTTTGGGCTCAATCACGCCAATCATGTCGATTCCCCATATGGAAAAAGGCCATGGGGAAGAAAGAACTTTGAGATGCATTGGCAGTACATGGATTTTGTCTTGTGACACCTCCTCATGTACTTGTAGCAGTCAGATTCCATTGTCAACCAATAGTACCCTGCTCTTAGAATTTTTCTCGCAATGGTATGTCAGTTGGCATGAGTGCCAAAGGACCCTTCGTGAATTTCTTTTATCAGCATGTCTGCTTCTGGTCTGTCGACACATCGGAGCAAGACCATGTCAAAGTTTCTCTTATAAAGTGTATCAACGCTCAAGAAGAAGCTGTCTGCTAGCCTTCTAAGGGATTTTCTATCTTTCCTGGATGCCCTAGGTGGGTACTCTTGTTTCTGAAGGAAGCATTTGATATCGTGATACCAAGGTTTGTCGTCTATGACTGCTTCAATCGTGAAGATGTAAGCGGGCCGTTCAAGGCGCATTATGTCGATCTTAGGTAAGTCATTCCATTGACCTACACTAATCATGGAAGAGAGGGTGGCTAATGCAGCAGCCATGTGATTCTCATCACGAGGGATGTGATGAAACTCGATTCTGTTGAAGAAGGGTAACAACCTTCTTGCATAGTCTTTGTAAGGAATTAATCCTGATTGGTATGTGTTCCAATCTCCTTTGATCTGATTGACGACCAAAGCTGAGTCGCCATATATATCCAAGTTCTTGATCCTCAAATCAATCGCTTCCTCGAGACCCATGATACAAGCTTCGTATTTGGCCTCATTGTTTGTGCACTTGAACGTAAGTCTAGCGGTGAAAAGAATGTGGGTACCCTGAGGTGTTATGATGATTGCCCCAATTCCGTTTCCGTAATGATTGACAGCTCCGTCGAAAATTAGTCCCCATTGGGAACCTGGTTCTGGCCCTTCACTGGGTAGCGGTTCATCGCAATCTTTCATTTTTAAACACATGACATCTTCGTCCGGGAAGTCAAACCCGATTGATTCCTGATCGTCAATCGGTTGATGAGCCAAATGATCGGCTAAAATACTCCCTTTAACAGCTTTTTGAGTGTGGTATTCGATGTCGTATTCTGACAGCAACATCTGCCAACGGGCAATCCTTGCCGTGAGAGCAGGTTTTTCAAATACATACTTGATTGGATCCATTTCGGAGACCAACCATGTAGTGTGACGAATCATGTACTGGCGAAGACGTTTGGCTGCCCAAGCCAAAGCGCAACAAGTTTTCTTAAGCATAGTGTACCGAGTCTCGCAGTCGGTGAATTTCTTGCTCAAATAGTAGATGGCAGACTCTTTCCTTTTGGTTTCGTCTTGTTGGCCAAGTACACAACCCATGGAGTCCTCTAGGACTGTGAGGTGGATGATTCGTGGTCTTCCTTCCACTGGAGGTGATAGAATCGGCGGGTTCAATAGATATTCCTTAATACTATTGAAAGCAGTTTGACAGTCTTCTGTCCAAATGCAGTCCTGGTTCTTTTTGAGTAATTTGAAAATCGGCGCACATGTCGCGGTCATGAGGAATATGAATCTGGAGATGTAGTTCAAACGTCCCAAGAATCCTCTGACTTGTTTTTCAGTTTTCGGAAAAGGCATTTCTTGAATGGCCTTGACCTTGTCGGGATCAACCTCAATTCCTTTCTGGCTGACGATGAACCCTAAGAGTTTCCCTGAACGGACACGAAGGTGCACTTGTTGGGATTCAAGCGGAGTTTGTACTTTCTCAACCGCTCGAATAGTTTTGATAGGTGTGTCACATGCTCCTCCTCTGTTTTATATTTTGCAATCAAATCATCAACATACACTTTAATTTATTTATGTATCATGTCATGAAACAGAGTAGTCATGGCCCTCTGATAGGTTGTCCCGGCGTTCTTCAAACCGAACGACATTACCTTGTAACAGAAGGTACCCCAGGGGGTAATGAACTAAGTTTTGTCCATGCCTTTCGGCGCCATTTTGATCTGGTTATAGCCCGAGAATCCATCCATGAAGGAGAAAACTTTGAACTTTGTTGTACTGTCTACCAGCATGTCAATGTGTGATAAGGGAAAGTCGTCCTTTGGACTAGGCTTATTTAGATCTCTGTAATCCACACACATTCTGACCTTTCCGTCCTTTTTCGGAACTGGTATGATGTTGGCTAACCATTGAGGATATTCTGACGTAGCGAGGAAACCCGCGTTAATCTGTTTCTGTACCTCCTCTTTGATTTTGATGGCCATGTTCGAGTGAGTCCGTCTCAACCTCTGTTTTACTGGCGGACATTCCAATCTTAACGGTAGATGATGTTCCACGATGCTGGTATCCAACCCTGGCATGTCCTGATAGGACCAAGCAAACACATCGGGAAATTCTCTGAGAAGATTTGTCAAACTTTCTTTGATAGTCGGACTGAGTAGTGCCCCAATCTTGATTTCTTTTCTCTCTTTTTCTGAACCCACGTTGATTGTTTCCAATGGCTCTTTGTGAGGTTCGATAGACCTTTCCTCCTGTCTGAGTAGTCGGGAGATCTCTTCTGGAATTTCATCGTCAAATTCTTCTTCAGCCCCAAATACCGAGAACTCAAAGTCAGGAGAAGGTATCAGATCGTATGTTTCAACGGGGTCTAAAACAAGCAATCTGCATGATGTGATGATTTGTGTTTAGAAGAGATAGAGAAAATGCAAGTGTGTGCAGTGTTTTTCTTTTACTGCTTGTTATTATTATTGAATTGTTTTTCAGGATTACCATTTTCTGAAAAACGAAAAGAGAAAACAACAATTAATGCGGAAATTACAGAACGGCGTTATTTTACTTATGAACAAGTCGATTCTTGAAACTACAACCCTATAAAACAGAACTCCGTCGCTTTGGGCAAAGCAAAGAGGGATAATTTATAGAAAGCGAGCCCTATCAAAACATCCGTTTCACCTGGGCCGGGTGAAAGGTTAAAGTAAAGACGGCAATTACTTAGACTTATGAATGATCTTCAGAACATCGACAGCAACCCATTGGCGGCGAACTCCTCGGTGAATCACAAAGTCTGGTACCTTCCATGATTTGTCTTCAGAAATGACACTGATTTCTGGCAGAGCAGGATCATTGGAATCTGTCTCCCAGGCAGAGTTGTCGTAGGAGGATTCCTCTGTTATATTTTGCATAGTATTTGTACTCTCAAGTATATCTCCCCATCCAGTTGGCTGGATGTCTTCGAGCCTGATACGAGAGCTTTCGGGAGCGGTGTACTTGACCATGAAGTCAAATTTTCTACTTGGTTGTCCCAAGGTGTCCCACACTTTTTTGGAACTGGAGGAGTCATCCCTCTCGATGACGTTGACCTCGGGAAAAGTATAGTTGATGAATTCTAGTCCGGCAAGCTTTTCCAATTCATCGTCGTACGAGATATTTTCTGAATGACCTGAGTGTTGATCCCATGACATGGTGGAGACACAGGTATTCTGTTCAATGATGCTCAGTTAATTTTCATTGTTCGGCTAATTTTCTTGCCCCGAGTTTCCTGGGTACGGCTGCCAGATAGGCAGGCCATCCATCGGGCCATAATAGTCGTGGTCAAAGTTATCCTTCATCAGAGTGTCTTCCTCTAATGAGTTTGGTGGAGCACGGCATCCTTCCGGATCACAATCTCCATATATCATTTCGGCGTCTGATCTGGGTATAAATATCAGACTCTGTGCGGGATAGTAAAATGGCGTAGGCCCCTCTTCCTGAGACATATAACCGTCCTCGTTGAGATAGGACTTCCATTCCTCATCCGTATCGGCGGGATCCTCCTCGTTGATAGTATGGACTGTTTGAGGCACTGGGTGAAGGAAACCTCCACTATGGAAGAAGTCCTGAATGGGATGAAGACCTTCATCGTTAGCAGCTATTTGGGTGCAGGTTGCAGAAAAACCAAGACCCGTCTTTATTTTATTATTAGTAGGAATGACAAGCTGTCCCCATCCTTTTGCATTGTTATTCTCGATCACTTCGAGAGCATCTCTGTATGAGGAAATAAAGGTTCCTTTCTCTAATTGATTCTCATTGCTCATCGAAAGTGCTTGGAACTGAGTCCCAACAACCTCCCCGGGTTCTACATAAGTAGATAATGACAGGTTACTCACGATCAAGGCTTGTTCTCCACAAACTGTGATGAGTTGATCGTTTTTGATGAACTTCAGTTTCTGGTGCAGCGTCGAAGTGACTGCCCCATCTTGGTGTATCCAAGGTCTTCCTAATAAACAACTATACGCTGCCCGGACGTCCATGACCTGGAAAGTGATTAGGAAAATGTGAGGACCAATAGTTATGGGAAGGTCGACTTCGCCGATAACTGCTTTCCGAGACCCGTCAAATGCTTTGACGATAACCTCACTGCCCCTCATCGGGGATCCTTTGAATGATAGCCGCATTAAAGTGGACTTTGGAATAACGTTGATGGTCGATCCTGTGTCTACCAGTACGCTGGCTAAAGCATCGTCCTGGCAGTTAACTGTGATATTGAGCGCCATGTTGTGGCTTTTGCCCCCCTCTGGCAAATCCTCATCACTGAATCCTAAGTTGTTGCAGGAAGTGATGTTAGAGATGATGGTGTCGAACTGTCGTATTAACACATCCTGTTCCACAGAGGCCTGCTCTAAGACTTTCTGTAGAGCCTCTCTGTGGGCTTCGGAACTGAGTAAAAGTGATAGCACCGAGATCTTTGAAGGAGTTTGTAACAGTTGATAAACTATGTTGTATTCACTCCTTTGGATGAGCTTCAGCATCTCATCATTGTTTTTTGAAAGGTCGGGATTACTGGATTGATCGACTGGTGGATCGGGAGCTTCTGTCGGAAGTTCCTTTTCTTTGTTAGGTTCTCCAACTCCTCGGTTGAAGATTCGACCGCTCCGTGTTACTCGACTGATGTCTGCAATATTCACGACGGAGGGTAATGGAATTTCCTTTCCATTTTCAATTATCGTTGCACCGTATTTGTAAGGGATCGCCTTAGCTGATTCATACGGTAATGGTCCTAGCAGATAGATAACTACAGGAGCCTTCTGATTTTTCTGACTGTCGTAATTAACCTTAATCAGTTCCTTGCTAAGAACTTTTGATTCGTCCAGTAGAGGGATGATGGTACAAACATCCTTGTTCCTCTCAGGGTCAGAGATTACAACCACGTCTCTGATTTGATCTGCGAAGTAGTCTGGCATCCAGTCAATGGACCCCGAAGCTAGGTTTGGGTGAATCTCTTTGCGATCCAACTGACTCTGAAGGGCTGCTCGCACGAGGTAGCATCCTTGGTTATTCTCCGAGCAGACTCTACAACGTTCATAGTTGTGTGGTGGCACCTGGCCACGTCCATTTTGAATACAATGTAACCTCACTAGATTTGTTTCTGTAGATCGGACATCTTGACTTTGATGCCGAGTAGGGTTTCCATCAACCACACTGATTTATTGCGTGTCTTCATCCATATAGATCGGAAGCCACCAGTGGTTTAACAAGTGTTGTAAAGTTCTTTGAACGAGAGCGCACCCTTGGTTACCCTCACAACATCCTTTACAGTTCTGATAATTATGCAAAATGAGAAAACCGAGTTGGACCTGCCTATCATGTAATTCCACCAAGCTGGTATTCATCAGACGAATATCAAATATTTGAATCATGTTGATCTGATAGGGATTCCTATCATGGTAGTCCTGGATCCATCCTAGATCCATCTGATGCTGGAGGGCCTCTTGTACAAAAGAGCATCCCTGTTTGTTTACCGAGTAAGTCAGACAGGAACTATAATCGTGCCGCGACAGATTATGATATTGGCTTTACCTTGAGTGCATTGCCACCAAGTTGACATTCATTGCACGGACGTCATGGTTCTAAATGATGTTGGAATTCATATAGGTCATGTTGACTCCACGAACTCGATGCTCTTGGATCCACCCGAGATCCAATTGTTCCTGTAGAGCTTATTGCACCACAGAACATCCCTAATTGTCTTTAGAGCAGATATCACACTGGTGATAATTATGAGGTGGCACATGGCCATATCTACTCTGTCTACAATGCATCTTGACCAAATTGGCCCTTAACAAGAGTACATCATGAATTTGATAGTTGTCGCTAGACTCTCCCTCTATCAAATTGATTGCAGCTTTCTCGTGTTGAGGCAGCAGGTTCATGAGAACATTCGGATTCGTATTTTTGAAAGGTAAAACCCCGCTCCTAACAAACTTTTGTACGTCGGATTTGAAACTGAGACAGTTTTCTATGTTATGCCCTGGTCCTCCTTGATGGTAAGGACAAGTCTGATCCATTTTGAACCAAAAAGGCGGACTTTCTGGTACTGTAAGAGGAGACCTGGTTTGGACATGCCCCTTGACCAGTAGTAACGGAAACAGTTCCATGTACAACATGGGTATAGGATCAAACCCTGATGGTCGTGTTGCACGGTTGTTGTTATATGGAGGATGAGCCTGCTGAAGAGGTTGTTGTGTCCTTTGCTGAAATTGTTGTTGATTCGGTTGGCTCTGAGCAACTTGAGGTTGATACGTAGGAATAGGCGCAGGGTTGATAACAGGAGTTACAGCTGCTACTGGTTGATATCGTCGCCTTTGCTTTCCGAGAGAGATATTCCCAATATCCTGCTCTTTTTTCTTAGGGAGAGCACTACCGTATCGTTTTGTACTACCCGATGATCCAGCGTCTTTAACTAAACGTCCTTCTTGGACGGCCTCCTCAAGACGAACTCCCATGCCCACCATCTCGATGAAGTCACTGGGCGCACTGGCGACCATTCTGTCGTAGTAAAATGAGCTCAAGGTCTTTAAGAAGATCTTTGTCATCTCCTTTTCCTCAAGAGGTGGAGAAATTTGAGCGGCAATTTCACGCCATCTCTGAGCGTATTCTTTAAAGGTTTCCTTGTCCTTTTGTGACATTGATCTGAGTTGATCTCTGTCCGGTGCCATGTCCAAATTGTATTTATACTGCTGAACGAAGGCAGCGCCAAGATCTCTAAATGTGCCGATCGTAGCGCAGTTTAAACCCATGTACCATTTTAATACGACACTGGTTAAACTATCCTAAAAGTAGTGAATCAGTAGCTCCTGGTTCTCTGTTTGAGCGGACATTCGCCGAGCGTACATCACCAGATGACTCTGAGGGCAAGAATTACCCTTGTATTTTTCAAAGTCGGGCACTTGGAACTTATGTGAAACTTTCACATTGGGGACCAAACAAAGGTCTGCGGCTTCCTTTCCAAATAAATCCTGACCGCGAAGGGCTTGCAGTTCTTTCTGCATCTCCAAGAATTGTTCCTGGTGAAATTCTGGTACCATAAATGTGATGTTACGTGTGATGTCACAACAACACACTCTGCAATGGACAATGTAAAACAACAAGAGAAACACACAGAATTGTTTACCCAGTTCAGTTTAACAACTTAATATGGGGGCTACCAAGCCAGGGATGAAATTCACTACTTGTAGAATTAATTTATAGACTCAACAACCTCGTTGATAATCTCCTAAACTTAATTCCTACTAATGAACTTTCTACCTAAGAGCCCACTTAGGTATGAGAACACTACTCAATCCCTACAACCTCTCAAAGATCAAACATTTTGAGAAACACCTTGATCCTGCTTCACAGCTTTGATCAAGTTACAAAACTCTCTTGCTTCACAGCTCTAGAGAGGACAGATTACACTCACCAATTCACTCTTGAATAGTTAACACAATACTCGAATAAAGACAATGCTTAACCTCCAGTCAAAGCTCTCTATTTTCTATCTATCTTCTGTATCGTCTTCCTTTGGTTGATGCGCTTTAAATAGCCATCTGAATTGGGCTTGGACCTGCTACAATATCTGACCTGATTTGTTATTTAAAACTGAATCTTCAAAACAGATTTTATCCCCAAAATCTTTTTAAATCTTCAGCCTTTAAACCTCCCTACAAATCTGCATCAAATCTCTATGCAACAGAGAATATCTATCCCAAGATATCCGCATCCAATGAGACTAACAGCTCTCCCAATATCCAGCTAAAATGCAAACCCTAACAAAATCACTAAACCTGATGTTATTAATCTTCTGCAGACCTGATGTCATGACATCACATGTGACATCAGACTTCAAAACTTCAACAACTTAAATCCTTAACATAGACCAATGTTAAGACTCAATGTTAAGACATCAACATTGAACAACTTTGTTTTACCAAAATTCTAGCCAATCCAAGAACCAACAATCTCCCCCTTTGGCTAATTTTGGCTAAAACAATCTCTGCAACATCAGAGACTTCAGCAGTGGATAAACATGAATATTTTACCAACCTTCGCAGCGGCATTTCTTTATAATAGCTTCACAATGCTTTCAGCACACTCCAAAACTCTGCTACATGCTTCAGTACTAACTAGTAGCAGCATTTCTTCAAACACTAATCAGCAGCATAGGGCAAGCTCCCCCTCAAAGCAAGAATCTGCATACCAGCAACTGTTCAACAACTCTCCCCCTCAATATATGCATTTCAGCATCACTGCACTCCTTAGCATTTCACAATGACTAATTGCTACACCTTGACTAACTCTTGGCTAACTCTCCCCCTTTTTAGCCACAATTGGACAACCCTCAACATGTAAGTCCTACTCACTACAGTTAGTCCTAAATAGACTCTCATTATCAGTCTAAAGTCAGCATGCAAGACAAGACAAATCATAGAACATAAAAACATAAATAGTGCATAAACAGGCACAATATTCAAGTTACATATTAGGCACATCAAGTGCAGAAACAAAAACAGCAAAAAATAAAACTAAACTACTATCTAGAAAAAACAGCAAGGAAACTAGTCTTCATCAGAGTTGGCCCCATCTTCATCATCAGTGCTAGGACCACCTTCTTCAGAACCTGGTTCTTCAACATCATCATCACCTTGTTCCAAGTATTTGATCATCTGCTCAATTCTCAACTTCCTAGCAGTGCTAGTACTGATAACCACATCAAGATCCTTGCATGTTGCCTTCAATTCTTCAATCAACTCAGCTTTAGTCCTGGCCTTTTTAACACCAGAACTTGATGTTACAACAATGTATGGAACATGATGTCTAGCAAACATCTTAGGATGCAAGGACAAGGCTGACTCCCTCTTGCAAGCTATATCTGAACTTGTCAAAGTTTCAGGATGTTGCTCCAAGATGATTCCACAAACAAGGGATGGGAATGCTATAGGTAACTTGATAGCATTTGTTTCAGCATGTTTCACCACTTGCTCAAAGATGTAGCTTCCAAAGTCAAACTTGATCTTTTTCCCAACAGCATAGATAAACCTACCCAATCCAACAGCTATTGTTGTCTTGTGGTTTGTTGGCACCCAGTTGGCTGCTCCAATTCTGTGAAGAACGGCATACTTGATGCTAAGTTTACTAGCCTTCAACTTCCCTTTCAATGGCCAAACCTTTACCTGACCAGCTGTAATCTCTTTGCATATTTCATTATCAGTCATCTCAAGTTCACTATACTCTTCATCATCTCTTCCCAGATACTTGTTGATAGTACTAGGAGAGAAAGTAATGTACTTTCCTCTCACATAGACTTTCATGTAATCAATGCTCTTTTTATCAGCAATTTTTCCAGAAATGTTGACAACAAATTCTTTGACAAGACCCTCATAGCACTTGGGAAATTTAGTCACAGTCTTCACCAACCCAGCCTCATTAATCAGCTCCGTAATATCCTTCATCTCTAAAGCTTCTTTCCCAAGCTCCCTCTCTATGGCTAGTCTTCTCTGACATACAAATTTCCACATTGATGCACTACTGGCATAATGAAAGGAAATGTTGTCAACTGGTACTTCAGGGACTTTGTCAAAGATTCTCTTCAAAATTGTCCTTCTGACAGGTGTGATGTCATGAGCATCATCCTCAACATCAAAGTCAGAATCAGAATCTTCCCTGATCTTCCTCTTTTTTGAGGATGTAGCAACCTTGCTCCAAGGTTTTGTAGGACCCACAACAGCAGTTTTCTTCTTGCCTTCAGAAGACTTCTTTAGAGAGGATTCAACAACCTTTTCTCTCCTTGTCTTTAGTCTCTTAGCAATACTTGGAACAGCTTTACCAATGACTTCATCATCAGATAAATCAACCACATTGATCACATCCTCATTCTTTTCTTCACCAGGAGTAGCTTCAACAGGTGATGTTCTAACATCCCCCTTAACATTAGCTTCCTCATGCTCATCATCTTCTTCCACTCCCACTTCAGAATCTTTAATAACAGACATAACAAGTCTATGAAGATTTGTAGCAGCACTTTGCATGTCCTCCTTTTCCCTTTCAGCAGGCATTTGCCTCAGTGGTCTAGATATACCCTTTATAGGGAGCCCTTTCTCAAAAATCTTATCGACAATCTGATCTAAGCTTTTGTCAACATCTACTCTTTCTTCACCAGTTTGAGAAGTGGATGACCTAGGTGTTGTTTTATCACTAAATAGAACACTAGTAACAAGCTTCTTTGTCTCATTATCTCTAAAGATAGTCCCAGCCCTTTTTGAAACAAGTTTAGAAGGTCTAGATTTACCTGACTCTGGGAGCATCATAGAGATGGGTTCTACATTCAATGCTTCTTCTGCAGTCCCCTCTTCTGTAGAAACCCTAGCTTTATCTTGCGAGGAATATTGTGAGGCAGATTTCTTTGATGGAGAAGACATCTGTTTTGACATGGTTCCCTTGAAGCAGTATAGGTTCAGAGACGGATTATTCTTCTTGTTGAAGGAGATGAACAGTCGGGAGATATGAGCTTTGATGAAACGTGATATTGCTACAAAAGGGAATGATGGTCTAAGGTATGGCGCCTGATTTTGTGTATTCCTTAAAGACCAATCAATGAGTTTCTCCCTCCAAATTAACTTTCCTTTTAAATTTTTTAAAAGGATTCACATTAAGAGTAATTAACCTTAATTGACCTTTTAGCAGACTTTCACACTTGTTGTCACAATCTGATGTTACAACATCAATCTTAACATCACCAGATAAGTTGTCCACTTGAGGTACCCATCGATAGCAATTATCTCTGGATCTTATTCCCTTCATCACTA
Source organism: Lathyrus tuberosus (assembly GCA_022829125.1). Classification (NCBI taxonomy): domain Eukaryota; kingdom Viridiplantae; phylum Streptophyta; class Magnoliopsida; order Fabales; family Fabaceae; genus Lathyrus; species Lathyrus tuberosus. The sequence continues at coordinate 574,713 of JALAZF010000617.1, read as the reverse complement.
CCTCATTCTGCTCATTTGTCACCACACACTCATCTTTGGTGTAATTGACCTTATATCCATCATCACAGAGCTGACTTATGCTAATCAGGTTAGCACTCAACCCTTTGACAAGAAGCACATTGTCAAGTTCAGGTCCACCATGACACTTTACTTTTCCAATACCTTTCACCACACCTTTCTCTCCATTTCCAAAAGTCACATCAATTGAGGAGAAAGAATTAACTTCCACCAATTGGCTTTTGAATCCAGTCATGTGCTTTGAACAGCCACTGTCAAAGTACCATCCATCTTTAGCTGAGTGTCTGTCTGAAACGTGAGCCAATAGACACTTAACCTCTTCTTTAGGAACCCACTGCTTAACAACCTTGGGCTTGTTCACCTTCTGTCTGGGTTGAGGGTTAGACTTGGGATAACCATGTAGCTTGAAACAAGAAAATTGCATGTGTCCAAATCTGCCACAGTAAAAACACCTAACTCTGTCTTCTCTGAAGTGGTTAAACCTTCTGCCACCTTAAGGATGATACTTCTGTGGCTGCCACCCATAATGTTGTCTTCTTCTCCCATAGTTTGATTGTCTTCTATGGTAAGGATGCTGCCCTTTTGGCTGTCTTCCATGGTGATGAGGCTTCCTTCTTCCATAATAATAAGGCACAACATTATTATATACATATCCATACATGTTTCCCTGATGTTGAGACATCTGATGGAACATGTTTTGTTTGAACCTAGAAGCCTGCATGCTCTTATGATATTGTGGAGGCATATACTGCCTAGCTCCAGAAGCATGTGCCTTCCTTTGATGAGGACCATGACCATGCCTCTTCCCAACATTTTGAGGTTGTGGATGATCAACCTGCTTAGGTTTAGGATCCTGTCTCTTTGTGTGATGTTGAGACATTGGTTGAGACATCTCCTTCTTGATTCCTGAAGTGCTTGCTTCAGCAGATACCTTTTCCTCAACCACAAATCCTATGCCTGAATTATCACTAGTAACCTTTTTTGTCTGAAGGATCTTATCAAGTGTGTCTGTACCACAATTCAGCATCCTAACAGATTTGGTCATATGATGAAGATGAGCTTTGACTAATAAGACTTCATTTTCCAAATCAGCTTTAGCAGTCTCAAGCTGAACAATCTGTTTCTTCTATTTTTTACTTTCTTGACAGATTTCTGCACTCTTTAGACAAATCTCTTGATAAGTGGATGCTAACTTCTCAAAAGTCAGTTCCTCATCACTTGAGGCACCATCAGAAATAACTGTTCCAGTTAAAGCTTTGACATGTTTGGCTGACTCTCCTTCACTTTCACTTTCAGAGTCTGACCAAGAAATTGTCATTCCTTTCTTTGCTTCTTCAGGAATGTGGGGCATTCTTTCTTAACATGTCCATGACCTTCACACTCAAAGCACTGAACACCCTTGTCTTGAGCAGTCTTCTCTTCATCCTTCTCCTTAGACTTGTCAGAAGCGATGTTCTTGACATTAGGCTTAAAATTCTTGTTCATTCTTTTAAACACCTTGTTGAACTGCCTTCCCAACATAACAATGGCCTGAGATAGATCCTCCTGGGATTCAGCATTATTCCCTTTCTCTTCTTGAGCATCTGAAACCAAGGCTATACTCTTTGGCTTCTTTTCAGGTTCTTCCTCATTCAACCCAAGCTCAAAAGTTTGAAGAGATCCAATGAGCTCATCAACCCTCATATGACTGATGTCTTGTGCTTCTTAAATGGCAGTCACCTTCATCTTGTACCTCTTAGGAAGGGACCTAAGGATTTTCCTTACAAGCTTTTCTTCTGACATCTTTTCTCCAAGAGCACTTGATGCATTGGACAGCTCAAGGATACTCATGTGGAAGTCATGGATAGTCTCATCTTCCTTCATCTTCAGACTTTCAAACTTTGATGTTAGAATCTGAAGTCTAGACATCTTAACTCTAGATGATCCTTCATGTGTAGTCTTCAAGATGTCCTAAGCTTCCTTAGCAACTTCACAGGTATTGATCAACCTGAATATATTCTTATCTACTCCATTGAAAATAGCATTTAAAGCTTTGGAATTACCAAGGGCAAGCTCATCTTCTTCCTTGGTCCATTCTTCTTCAGGTTTCACCTTTGAGGTGCCCTCTTTATCTTTCCCAGCATCATCTTTTTCAAACACAACAGGTGCTTTCCATTCTTTTATGATAGCCTTCCAAGCCCTGTTGTCCAAGGATTTCAAAAAGGTGATCATCCTTGGTTTCCAATAATCATAATTTGAGCCATCCAAAATAGGGGGTCTATTCACAAATCCACCAACTTCCTTGTCCATCTTTACCAGAAACTATCAGCCCTAGATCTCACCCAGATGCAGAGCAGGATGCCTGCTCTGATACCAATTAAAATTCTGGTACCAGAAATGTGATGTTACGTGTGATGTCACAATAACACACTCTGCAATGGACAATGTAAAACAATAAGAGAAACACACAGAATTATTTACCCAGTTCAGTTTAACAACTTAATCTGGGGGCTACCAAGCCAGGGATGAAATTCACTACTTGTAGAATTAATTTACAGACTCAACAACATCGTTGACAATCTCCTAAACTTAATTCCTACTAATGAACTTTCTACCTAAGAGCCCACTTAGGTATGAGAACACTACTCAACCCCTACAACCTCTCAAAGATCAAACACTTTGAGAAACACCTTGATCCTGCTTCACAGCTTTGATTAAGTTACAAAACTCTCTTGCTTCACAGCTCTAGAGAGGACAGATTACACTCACCAGTTCACTCTTGAATAGTTAACACAATACTCGAATAAAGACAATGCTTAACCTCCAGTCAAAGCTCTCTATTTTTTATCTATCTTCTGTATCGTCTTCCTTTGGTTGATGCGCTTTAAATAACCATCTGAATTGGGCTTGGACCTACTACAATATCTGACCTGATTTGTTATTTAAAACTGAATCTTCAAAACAGATTTTATCCCTAAAATCTTTTTAAATCTTCAGCCTTTAAACCTCCCTACAAATCTGCATCAAATCTCTATGCAACAGAGAATATCTATCCCAAGATATCCGCATCCAATGAGACTAACAGCTCTCCCAATATCCAGCTAAAACACAAACCCTAACAACATCACTAAACCTGATGTTATTAATCTTCTGCAGACCTGATGTCATGATATCGCACGTGACATCAGACTTCAAAACTTCAACAACTTAAATCCTTAACATAGACCAATGTTAAGACTCAATGTTAAGACATCACCCATGTGACATCATTATTGAACAACTTTGTTTTACCAAAATTCTAGCCAATCCAAGAACCAACACCTAGAATTCATTCATTCTGTCGATCATGCGGTCGTTTCCACCAGAAGGTATCTGTGGAATCTGTCCTTCTGGGATAGTGTGTACCACGGGTGGTGGTATAGTCATTATGGCCGAGCTCTCGGTGCCTCCCGAAGTTTGTAACCTTCAGGAGTTGCTGCCATGCCCCTGGCATCTTTGATTTCTCGAAGTTTGTAACCTTCAGGCCCAGCGACTCCTGCTGCAGTTCCTTGATCCTCATTGATCGGCGAAACATATCCTTCCGGGATATAGTTAAGTGGCATGCCCCAGGGGCGATCTTTCGGCATCTTGTACCTAGGATCATACTTCTCCACTATGGGCGTTGATGTGATCTCCGAGATCACAGTCCTTTGTTTTGCATCTGAGCTTCTACTAGAGCTTGCATGTCGTTATGAAGCTTTCTCAGATCCTCTTTCAGAGTGTTGATCTCTTCTCTCAACTCTCTGTTCTCTTCCTCGAAATCATCCAACTTTTTTTGACGATTGGCCCGAGTATTGTACGAATGAGACAGTTTGACTCTAGAATCGAGACGCAAATGTGAGATTCGTAGGTAAGAAGAATGCGTTTTGTGAGAATGATGCAATGATTTAATTTTTTTGTTTAATCAAAAGAAACTTCAACAATTAGATTGCAAATATCATACAGTGGGGAAACCCTATTTTATTGAATTCAAAGGATTGCGGAAATGGAAATATAGTAGATTACAAAGTGCTGGAAAAGGAAATCTAAACTAATGGATCCTGAGTCCTCTCTGAGGAGAGCTCAAGTGCTGGTTCGGGTGCTTTCCTCTTCTTTGACCGGGGCTCTTGGGCCGTTGTTGGGTTGTCATTCCTTTGCCAAGTGAAAGGAGCGAGCAAATTCCTTTGGTCATCCTGATTTTCTACAGCATGTTGCTCTAAAATCTCAATCAGAGCATCCTTTTCTCTTAATAGCTGCTGTATTTTCTTACATTCCACATTGAGAATACGGTACTTGTTCCTCCAAGACCTCTTCTCCTGCTGAACTTTGCTGAGAGTAACCTGAAGTTTTTCCGTCTCAGACATGAAATAAAGGGTAGAGTCCCTTAATGGAAGAACTTCCTGGCGAGGGTAAGGCATCCTCAGCTTGAGAGCTCTAGTTTGTATCCAATGGAGATAAGGCTCCATCGAGACACAGTCTGGTTTTCCTAGAGACTCCCGTCCTTTCCTATGAACGTGTTTCCAAGCATGCACTATTTCTGTCTTTAGCGCCCTGTCATTTTCTCCTTCCTTGAAGAAAAGACCTTCCAGATGAGCACTGCGCGGGACATGCCTCATCGGGTATCCAAATTGACAACGAACTAACACCGGATGATAGTTGATTCCCCCCTTAGTTCCTATAAGGGGTACATTTGGGAAATTTCCACAACAGCCAATGATTCTGATCCCGTCGTAGATTCGATTGTACCAATCGATGTCCGAGTTGGTAAGAGACATGACTCTCTGTGACCAACGTAAAGTATTCTTTTGATCCCAAAATGCAGCAGATTTGGGCAAATAGGAAGTGAACCATTTGTAAAGCAAGGGTACACAGCACGTGATTATCCCTCCGTTGTATAAATTCCTTAAGTGTACTGAATGATACGCATCTGCGAGTAAGGTCGGTACGGGGTTTCTGATCAGGAAAATCTTAATGGCGTTGATATCTACAAAGTTATCGATGTTGGGAAACAAAAATAACCCGTAGGTGAGCAAAACAAATATGCTCTCGAAAGCGGCCACATTCCCTATACTGGCAAAGTACAGGGCTTTTTTTGTCAAGAACTGGGCTGGCAAACCTTGGATGCCACCCTTAGTGGTCATGTGAGTCCTGACTTCTGACTCGTCCAAATAAACTGCTCGTGAAATAGTCTGATCCTTTGGAATTTCTTCCAGTCCAGAAAATGGAGCTTGATCATTGATATGTAAATCAGACAAGTGAGAGTACTTCTCCAGTGTTGGTGCTAGTTGATAATCCGGGAATGTGAAACAGTGATAGACCGGATCGTAGAACTGGATTAACGTGGACATGATTCCTTCAATTACGTGGACCCTTAACAAGGACAGCAGTCCTCCATACTTGGCTCTGAAAGCCTCATGGTTGGTGATCATTCTCGCCAAACCTCTCAAATCCTCTAACTTTGGAACCTTGAAGGTGTACTTATGAGTTTTCCTTCTACCGAAATCCATTAGCGCAATCTCCTTTCTCTGATATATGCAATCATTGTCTCAGTTTAATTTGAAAAAGAGAGACTAGAAGAGAAGATTTTCTTTGTTTTAATGTTTTTTAGATGAATGTATGAATGCAACACACAAAAACATAGAAAAAACATGGGGTCAAAGGGTCGATGTCATGAAGTCAAGGCTCTACCCCCCAAAGGTTTATACTGGTGATTTTTTGTACCTGTCCGCAAAATCATTGACCCCTTTGGGATAATAACAGCAAGCGGATCGCCAGCAAGCTGATGTATCCTGGAGTGATCTCAGATGAGGGTAGTATCGCGTGACAACTATTTCCGATAGCTTCCGCACTATAAAATAGATTACGTCTGTTAAAAACCTCAGCTTCTCAGATAACCCAGTCGACCACACTACTTTCAACAATCGAAGTCGCATAGGCAATGTATCTGCAAAGGGAGTCTCCACTGAGTTTGATGGTCGATCGGGGGCTCTTAACTGGAATTCACTCCCAGTAAGATTACCCGCATTGCCATCACCTATCTTAGGTGTATACTCAATCTTTCCACATGCGGCATCATACGCATTCCCATTAGTAGAAAAATAAACACAGATATCAATTAGGAAAAGCAGTATATATATTTGTCTTAACCATCCTAGACCTCTAGTCTTATGATCCTATACAGACAATGACACCCCAGCAGAGCTGTCATTTTTGTGACATGAACGTGAACTCAAGGTCTCTGCCTAAGAGATGGGAAAAGATAATACAATGAATAAAATATGTCCCCAGCAAAGTCACCATTTTTCTGTATCGTGAGTTTTATGTGTGGTTGCGAAGCACTATCGCTTTTAGGTACTACAGCTCGATTCATTTTTTATCCTATTGAAGCTGATGAAGGAAGGGAAATAGATGTCTCCAATTAACCCTGCTTGCAAACTGAGTTTAAACAGATAATTGTTGGTTTACAGATGCTACAAAGATTGTGGGTCTCTCTTAGGTTATTTTGTTAAGAACACAGGGTTTAGACTATTGGTAGGATGTTAGGACTGATGCTTTTCGATTGATGTATGAAGGTATGAGATTTTGGGTTTTTTATTAGTATGCTCGCTAAGATTTTTCCAATCTTATGCCTACGTATTCCCGTTTAACGAAACAGGGAAATCAGAGCGATCGTAGTTCCTCCTATTCTATGGGAGGAAATGGTGTTTTGGTGTCTTGTTCAAAGCCCAAGACATGAAGCTAAAAGTGGTTTGTATCTTGTTCAAAGCCCAAGATGTGAAGCTGAAGGGTCTATTTGTATCTTGTTCGAAGCCCAAGATGTGAAGCTAAAATGATGTTGACTTTAGAGAGAATTTGTCATCTCTAAAGGGGAATATTTAGTCTATTTGGCACAACTGTTGGGTGACTGATTATAAAGGAGAATTACTTTAACTGGGATATGTGAATCTAGCAATGCCATAATTTCCTTTTATAGAGGATTTTCAACCTGAAGGAGAAGACTTTAACTCAGTTTAGAGCAATGTCATCTTTCCTTAGGAATTTCTCATGCTAAAAGAGGGTCAGTGGCGTGGATGTAAATAATCCAGAGGCTTTCCGCTTACAACAATTAAACGAGGGAAAAGGAGTTGTTGATGTTTGTATGCTGTGACCAAAGCATGATTTGATGCTAAAAGGTTGCTTGAATCAAACGGGGGTTTCTTTATACAAAGCCAAAAAGGAGGCTATTGACCCAACAAGAGGATGCTTTTGTGTCTCGTACGAAGCCTGAGATAGAGGCTAAAAGGGGATCGACTCAACAAGAAAGTCTTCTTATACTCAATAAGAGAGTGATTTGTATCTCGTACGAAGCCTGAGATAGAGGCTAAAGGGGTTGACTCAACAAGAGAGTCTTTTATACTCACTAAGAGAGTGATTTGTATCTTGTACGAAGCCCGAGATAGACGCTAAAAAGGTTAGCTCCACTGGGGAGAATCATTGTACAAAGCCCAAGAGGAGGCTATCTATGCTGGTGACTGCTTCAGTTTAGTGACAGGTCCAGTATGTTGGTTAAAAGAGAAAATCAGTTCTTATAAAGAGACTGATTCCAGGTGAGGTTGTACTTTGGTACTGATTAGAAGATCGGGGGTTATTTCCTGTTCTTTAAGGAAATGGGAAATCCAAAGGGTATTGAGACTGTCCAAGTCTAGAGTTTCATCTTTTGTACGATGCCCAAGAGGAGGCACATGAGTTTAAGGGATGAGTACTAACCCTCAAATGGCTAGAGTTTTGACACTGGAAAGACTGCTCTAGCAAAGGATGACTAAGTTCTGTCTTATACCTTTAAGAGGTCGTCAGGGTCCTTGTATTAAGCCCAAGAGGAGGCATGAGAGCTTTTAAGAAGCCGAAGGGTCCTTGTACAACGTCCAAGAGGAGGCAGGGATACTTTTAAGAAGCATGTGGGTCCCCAAACCCCGAGAAGTTCAAGACATGTCATTCACAGAGAATAGATCAAGCCAGGAAAGTCTGAGAATTTGGAAGAAACTCAAGAGATGCCATTCACGGAGAAAAGATCATCTCTAGGGAGTTAGAGTTTCTTTGACAATTTTTAAGGGTGCTTTTAAGAAGCCTGTGGGTCCCCAAACCCCGAGAAGTTCAAGACATGCCATTCACAGAGAATAGATCAAGCCAGGAAAGTCTGAGAATTTGGAAGAAACTCAAGAGATGCCATTCACGGAGAAAAGATCATCTCTGGGGAGTAGAGTCTTTTTGACAACTTCTAAGGGTGACAGTCTGAGAAAGGGTTCACCGAGAATACTGCCTTTCACGTCTCTATATTGTTTAACCCCAAGAGGAGGGAAGACTGTGTCTGGTAATCCTATGGGGATCTAGTTTTGTTTGTATTTAAGAGTGACCAACAGGGCTTTACCTAGTGCTAGACGTAGTTGCCGGGGAAAACTCTAAATAACTATACTAGTATTACACAGTTGATATTTGACAAGTATATAAAAGTTTGTGAAAGATGACTTACAGTGAGCAGCCCCAAAATACAGTTATATATATATATATATATATATATATGAAAGCGGATAAAGAAAGCGGGTAAACACTTACTCGGTTGTAGAGCTTCCATGCTGTTTTGTTAGTTTGTTCAACAAAGAAAGCTTTGATAACAATATTATATTCTAAATCAAAGGATAAAGTGCTTTGAAAAGATTGTTGGGGCTTACAGCTCAAGGAGAGGCCCAAGGTTTTATCAGTGATTGCAATGTTTGTTTTGTACAGGGACTTATACAAGTGACTGAGGCCCAAAAAAGTTTTCTGTACAAATGGATGGGTCTTACACTCTCTCAAGAGGCCCAAAGGTGTTTAAAGAAAAAGAATGGGGCTTATAACACGAGGGTAGGCCCAGATGATTTGTTTTTTTGAATTGGCGATCGCGCCGAGATTTCTTTAACATACTGGGTCTTATACAATGCATTGAGGCCCAAAAAAGTTTTGGTTAAAAGGGGGTTGGGTCTTACACTCTAATAGAGGCCCAATGATTTATTTTTGTACAAGTGGTGGGGCTTACAGCTCAAGGAGAGGCCCAAATGATTTTGCTAAAAGGCGACGATCGAGCCGTTGTTTTTGAAAATATAGTGGGACTTATACAATGACTGGGGCCCAAAAAGTGGTGTATTTACAAAGGGGATGGGTCTTACACTCTAATAGAGGCCCAAAAAGTTTGAAAAAGTTTGATGAGGGTTGAATTAATCAAAAAACCATAATTTGTTTTCAAAATGTATTTTAATTGAATAAAAATTCAATTAAAATGATCAAAATTATTAAACATGTGTGAAAACAAATTGTGATATTGGATTAATGTTTCAAAAATTATGTTTCTATCCACAAAATGATTGGAAATCACTAACATTTGAAAAATCAAGGGGGAGAAAATATTTTAAATGTCAAAAAACAATCAAAATATTAATTCTTTACAAAAATATCAAGTATATGAAATAAATAATATTTTTGGGATTTTTTGGGAAAATAAAATATTTTAACATTTTTGTGAATTATTAAAAAAAGAATCAACTCAAAATCATTAAAACTCATAGAGAATTAATTTTTGAATCAATTAAATAAAATCACAAAAATTCAAAAATTCAAATATTTGAAAAAAGGGCGCCAAGAACATCTTGGCCTTGCCCGCGGGCTCTGTTTTGCCCATATTTGCGTTTTTTATCAATCTCACTGAATACTTGATTATATCATGCAATCTACATATCAATTTGCTCGTTTTCACCTCACGATCATGTCTATGGTCTTTAATTTCATTTATTTTAAACATGGAATAAGAAATCAAAGAGAAACCTCAAGAACCCTAAAATTTGCATGAAGGTTCAGAAATTCCATACACGATTCAAACAATGCAATTGATTGAGGGAAAACACTCCATGCATGATTATGAACATATGGCCAAATTATTGTGCAGCAAAAATTGTATGGATCATAGAGTTAGAAGAGCTCATGCTTACCACTTGCAGCTGGTGATCGTGTTTTGTATTTGAGGTGTTATAGCTTGGTTCCAAGGTTATGGACAGCTTCCCTAGGTTCTATGGAGTGTGTCTGGATGATTGGAGTGGATTGATTTGAGCTGGAACTTGATTTGGCACCTCAACTGCAAATCTGTCAAAGGCTTGAGCAGTTGGCTGGTGATTTTGTGATTTTGGTGTTCCAGATGTTATGTGAGTGTTTGGATCACTTCTATATGATGTTTATGAGGTGTGTGTGTGTGATTGGTTTGATTGGAATTGTTCTCAAACTCAAAACCCGATAGTGACTTGCTTTGGAAGGCAAAATTGGAGTGAAGAAGGAGATTTTGAGGAAAGCATCTGTTTGATGGTTTTGGTGTACTCAAATTGATCACAAATGAGCTCTATTTATAGTAGAGCAAGTTTGTTTTGCAAGGAATAGTGAATGGCAACTACTGCATAGGTTTGGCCAATGTTGAGCAATGAGAATCCAAGTCTCCTCTAGCCATTGACTAGAGGTTAGGGCACAGGCTGCTGGTTCCCTTGGTCTTGGATAAGTCTTGACTGAATTCAGTTAACAATTACTCAGTCCATGCAACCTAGGTGTATGCATTGAATGCTCCAATTCAAAATTGGAGTCTTGTCCCTCTTTTAGGCAATCCTAGGTTTGGCATGCTATTTTTGGTTCCAAAGACTTGGGAGGCTTGGGATCAGAGTTGGTTCCTCCTTGGTCCCCCCTTGAGGTGTTCAGATGGATAAAGTTGCTTGGAATTGCACAAATTTGGTAAATCGAGCAAAACTCCAAAATCTGCCTTGCCTTGACAGTTTTCAGCAAGGCATGTTGCCATTGTCATATCTCATGGCTCAAGTGGAATTTGATGGAGTTCTTGGCTATTTTGGAAAGCCCTCATATGATACAATAACTGTTTGATCATAATTGGTTTTGATACTTTTTGGATCCAAGTGAAAAATGCCCCTACATTTGGAAAAAAGTGAAGGCAGATTCTGACTTAGTGAAAATTTCACTAAGTGTTGGAAAAAAGTGACATTTTCACTTTTTATGATTTTGATCATTCTATAACTCAAAATCCATGGCGAATTGGAATGAGTGGTAGTTGAAGCTCTTGTAGAGGGTAATGAGAGCTACAAATCCAGCTTTGGATGGGAAAAAATGGCCTTGTGGTTTAGGAGTTATGATCCTCCAAAGTTGGTACCTTAGCCACTTTATTCCATAACTTAGAAAATTTTCTAAGTTTTTTATGGTTACCCTTTTACAAGTTATCCCACTTTTATTGATTTTTCTTGATGAATGATGATTCCAACCACACATTAACATCATTTTAGGGTCAAAGAACCATTTTTGTCAAAAATCTCAAAAAGTTAAAGTTGACTTTTGTGCACAGTTGACTTTTTGTCAGATGAATTCCAAACTGTGCGATCCTCTATGAAATCAAGTCCTTGACCTAAATCAAACTTGATGGATTGATTTCATAGGTGTTATAGGGTGTATTGAATCATGTCCTAGGGTTTGGGTGCATGTCCTGGTCAAAAGTCAAAGCTACAGTTGACTTTTCCCGCGAAACCCTAACTGTGGTTCAGATGAAATTGAAACTTGTTGCTCAAGCTTCTTGGCTTAATCCATTGTTACAAATGGACCAATGTGGTGTGTTAGAGACCCTCAAATCATGTCTTGAGGTCTTGGCTCATGATTTGTCCCAAAAGTCAACTTAGGGGTGAGTTAGGTCAAGAAACCCTAATTCCTGATTTTTTATGAATGCATCCCCTGAGGAAAAATTGACTTGATTATTGGGTTTATGATGCCCCTTGGAGCATCATATGTTATGCTTTGAAGCATTGGCTTATGCCCAGAGGAAAATTTCCATCTGGAGGCCCTGGTCGACCAAAACCCTAATTTGGTGACACTGTCGATCGTGAGGCTTGATCCACCTAGAAGGGAGCAGCCTTGTGCTTAATCCTTAAAGTGGGAGTCTTCTTGATCCTTTTTTAGAGATTAGACAAGTTGAAGATCATGTCAATTCTTGATTGATCCTTTGTCTAAGAACTCTGAGAGGGCTAGAAACCCTAATTTTTGATAGTAGTGAATGCTCACCCATCTTTGGGGAGACTGATGAGGCATGATGGTTCGCCCATATTGTGATGACGGTTTGCACAATGATGGGGAATCTTAGTGGTCAAAATTTGGGGTATGACACTCTCTACCTTTTGTAGAAGGAATCATGTTTCTCCTAACCTTTTGTTCTAGAGTCATTTCTGCTTTTTGCAGAAGAAAGTACGATCGTCTTCTCCCGAGGGAGTTTCCTCTACTTGTTGTAAAAGGAGTTATCATGTCTCCAAACATTTTGTTATGGAGTCCTCTCTACCTTTTGTAGAAGGAATATTTCTCCTAACCTTTTGTTCTGGAGTCCTCTCTACCTTTTGTAGAAGGAATATTTCTCCTAACCTTTTGTTCAGGAGTCCTCTCTGCCTTTTACAGAAGGAACATCTTTCTCCAAACCTTTTGTTCTAGAGTCCTTTCTGCCTTTTGCAGAAGAAAATACGACCGTCTTCTCCCGAGGGAGTCTCCTCTACCTTTTGTAGAAGTAATATTTCACCTAACCTTTTGTTTAGGAGTCCTCTCTACCTTTTGTAGAAGGAATATTTCTCCTAACTTTTTGTCTAGGAGTCCTCTCTACCTTTTGTAGAAGGAATATTTTCTACTAACCATTTGTTCAGGAGTCTTACTTGCCTTTTACAAGAGGAAAACCAATTTCTATCTCACAACCTTTTATTCTAAAGTCCTCTCTACCTTTCGTGAAAGGAATATCTCACAACCTTTTATTCTAGAATGCTCTCTACCTTTCATAAAGGGAATATTTCACCTTTTGTTATAGAGTCCTCTCTATATTTCGTAGAAGGAATATCTCACCTTTTGTAGAATGAGTGATTATCTTTTCTCCTAGCCTTTTGTTCAGGAGTCCTCCTTGCCTTTTGCAAGAGGAATATCTTTTTCCTTGTCTTTTGCAAGTATCCCCTACCTTTTGAAGTGGAAAACCTTATCATCTCCCAACCAGATACACAATTATCTATCACGAGGCGTCTCTATGCCTTTTGCAGAAGAGGTTTCAGATTGTAGATTTATCGCTACCACATCCTTTTGGAATTCTGCAAGGATATCTCCCTTTCCGAGGTTGGCAAAGCACTCATGATCATTCCGCATTGCATCTCAAGTATATCATCATATCCCTCATAACCATCAACCTTTTCCCAATGTCAGATGCTTTTTTCAAGCCATCCAACTGATTGACTATTTTCATTCTACCTCTTTACGGCTGAAAATTCTTGGTATTCTAATATTTAATCCCCTTGTACCTCAACTATAGAAGAACTTTTGTTATTCTCACCTTTAGGTCCAAAAAGATTAAATAGGGGCATTTGTCACACCCTAATTTTTACCCTCCCCTTTTAATATCATAACATTTACATCATCTATGCATCCCATGTTCATTCATGCTTTCCTTTGGTTCTAAGGCTTGGGATCAAGGCATTGAGTTTCATCAATCAAGGAAGAGGAATTTCCTTTCAAAGCAATGAGCAAGGAGGTATCCTCAGCACCATGGTTCTCTCAAGATACAAGGTCCATACTCACCTTAAAGTATCTCAACAAGGTGACATGTTCATTTGGCAACTAGAGTTTCAAGGAGATTGAAGATTGATCATAACCCCTATCCTAGCTCTAGATTAGGGTTTTTGGGCAAAACAACCTATGATGAATTTTTGGGCAAAACATGTCTCCATGGTTCAAAATACACCTCAAGTAATCCATACAAGCCTCTTGGTTCATTACAAGCCATATCAAGAGCTCTCCAAGTGAGTAGAGGAAAGTTTGAATTCATCTGGTCAAAAGTCAACGGGTGCCCAACAAAAGTCAACCATTGGGATTCTAGGTCAACCATGAGCTTTCCAAGTCATTATCTATGATCCCATGAGGGTTAGTCAAGAGAAGATGAGTGGAATCATAAAATAAGGAAAAGGTTACTAAATTAAGGTTTCTTGGATTTTTTTTCTAAGTATAACATTCCTTCTTTTAGTACATGACTTCCAAGGCCAATTCCTTCATGATACAAGCTTCATCTCAATTTTCCATCAACATGAAAGTTGTAAAACATCTTCCAAGATTTCTCTTGATACCAAAAACATTCCATTTGGATAATTAGAACTCAAGTTATGATGCCTCAAAGTCATGGTCCTCAAGTTGGCAAATTTGGCAAGTTCTTGGTCAACTTTTTGGAACCAACTTCAAGTGAATCATTCCTGATGAACCAAGCCTTATCTCATCTTGCTTTCAACATGGAAATTATTCCTCATTCTCCAAGCTTTCCATCCATGTCAAGAACTCCCCAATTGGATCAATATAGCTCAAGTTATGTGGCTCCAAAGTTGACAAAATCCATAACTTAGTGAAATTTCTCTAAGTTATGTTGGGCTGATTTTGGACATGACTTCAAGGCCAATTTTCTCAATCTTCTAAGCCTCATTTCAATTTGTTTTCAACATGAGAAATGTTCCTTAATCTTCATGCTTTCCATTGAGATCAAGAGTTCATGATTTGAATAAAAACTCACCAAGATACAATGGCTCAAAGGTGACTACCTACACTTGCTTCTAAAACATGTCATGTTATTCATTTTTGGAACATCTTGAACTTTTCTTCATGCAGCAAGTTATTTTTTCCATTCCACACGTATTTGCATCACTCTTTTCATCACCAAAACATTGCTCAAAATAGCCAAACCACATACATACTCCATGCACCTTTTGAAGCATTTTTACCAAAAGAAGGAAAATGACAAAAGACACAAAAATTGATCACCAAGTGTTATTTCCACGTTCTCTCCTTCTTACCTTCTTTCCACTCTCCAAAAAAACAACAACAATAACCTAAAATGAGGTTGAATTCGTGCCACTCCCCCACTCACCATTTTGTTCCAAACTTTTCACCACAAGATGTAACCACAGTTACATTCTTTTAACCACATAAAAACTCT
This sequence comes from Lathyrus tuberosus, assembly GCA_022829125.1. Taxonomy (NCBI): domain Eukaryota; kingdom Viridiplantae; phylum Streptophyta; class Magnoliopsida; order Fabales; family Fabaceae; genus Lathyrus; species Lathyrus tuberosus. Next base: position 559,661 of record JALAZF010000617.1, on the reverse strand, counting down.
CATATATAAGCTAAGAAACCCTAAAAGAGGAGAGGAGCCTCACTTTCATCAAAGATCAGATCCAAAAAACACCTCACTCTCTCAAAAATTTCCAAAACTCGAGTTGCTTACTTCTCAAGGGTTTCTTCACATTCTTTGCTTCCAACATCATCTCTGAAGTTCATAGAGCTAGAAGAAAGATTTCCTGGGGTACTGGAGCAAGAACCAAGAGTTCCAGATCCTTTCATTTGGTACATTTTTCTCAATCTTTTTCTTGCATTTTAAAAGCATTTTAAGGTCATTGAGGTCGTGTTTGAGGTCTCCTCTTGATATAGATAATGTTTGTGTTGTTGTTGTTCAATATGGAGGTTGTTTCAGATTGAGTGTCAAATTTTTGTGGTTGATTTGCAAGGGTTTAGAGAGGATTTCAATGAAAAGTAAGGTCATATTCTTGTTCAGTGTGAAAAATACTTCAGAATGGTGTTTTATTTTGTTCGTTTTGATGATGTTTGGAGTTTGCTCTGGTGAGAGGTGACCGGAGAAGACGACCGGTGCCCTAGTTCCAGCGTCTCTGGGTGTTTTGATTATGAAGCACGTTGAACCCTTGACTTGCTTGGGTGTCATCCTGTGTGGCGATGACAAGGAGCTAACGCATTAATGAGCTGCTTGCGTGGCTCTTATTTTTGCTCTTTTTTTCTGAGCTTTACTTTTAATTGGGTTGGGCTTTAATTTTATTGGTCTCTGCACCCCCTGTTTCTAGCCCAACACGTGCATCACATGTTTATCAGTTCATTCTGGCTTTGCTAATGCACCCCTTTTCCCTTTATTTCCTTTTATTTCCTTTTATTATATTTCTTTTCTTTTTAATTTATTTTTAATTGTTTCGAGCTTTGCGAAAATTCATAAAAATATGTTTTAGACACTTTAATGTCTTAAAAATTTTATAATATTTTTATTTTTATTTTTAAAATTATTTTCTTTTTTAATTATTTGTGAAAGTGGTTTTACTAAAATGCCCTTGAATTAGGGTTTAGGTTTTTGATTCTTTGTACACACTTTCTTGGGCCAATCTTTTGCTATCCTTTGACATGTATTATCATGTTTGAATGTTTTTTTTTTGAGCTTTGGTGATGCTAATTCATTTACCTTTTATTTGATTTTTGTGTCCCTCGATGTATGCTCGATTAGTAAAGCACCTTAAGCTTGTGGGTTGATTTTGTGTAAGCTCTTATGCATTCCTTTTAGAGATATTTTACACACACACTTGGATATATGGCCATGAGGTAGAGCCTTTTACTTGAATTCATTTAGCCATTTTCCTATTTTTTATTGGTGTCTCAAGTTAGGGTTAGTTTTGAACATGATTTTGCTTTGTTTTGACCTAGTCTTTGAGCATTGTTTCTTATATGTATCCATTTGATGCTTGATGATCTTAAGTGACTTGAATGCTATGTTTGAGATTCTGAACTTCATGTTTTGATGTTTATTTCTTGATCATTTGCATCTTGTGTTTCCATTGGATGTTTGCTTCCTTTGTGGATGACAATAGTTCTTGCATACCTAGTTTTGACATATGCTTTGAACATGATGATTGATGTTTCTTCTTTGATATCATGAGTTTGATTTTGGATTGTTGATTATGTGTATGCTACTGCCTCCTTTTGGATTCATGCTATAATGATATATGCTTGGTCATTGTTGCTTCGTTGTCATGAGATAATTGTTAATAAGTGCTTAGCCTTTGTGTTGATTCATGATGAATGCTTGTGTGCATCTTTCCCCATTTTTGAAATATGTTGATCACAACATGATATAGGTTCTGGCTTCACTTGTATTTCATCTTACTTATTTCACATTGTCTTGGCTTGATCATTATTGATGATTGAATAATTTCTCAAGGCATGTATGCTTATGCACTAATGATTTAATTTTTCCCTAAATGTTTGAGTTATGTTGTGTACCTTTCTTGAGCATGTTTAGATGATTGAAATGTGTATGTGTATTTACTTGTATGCCTCTTTATTGCTTTGGTTCTATTGTTGAGACATGTTTTGCATTGTATACTTGTTTGCCATTCTTACTTGTTTTGATTGAGCTTTCTTACTGTGTGTTGCCTCAGCTGGTTCTTGTTGACATACTTGATGCATCCCTCTTACTTCCTAATACTTAAATTTCATTCCCCCCTTGATGGGTCATATGTATCCCTCTCCCCCTAAACAATGTAATAATTTAGTTCTTCTTATGCTTGCTTGCTTATTAAGAAAGATAAAATGAACTAGGTTAGAACACCATTTCAAAATAAAGGACAAATAAAACTTGATCCAACGTCAAGTCATTTTTCAAACTCATTAACTTGGATTACACCTTAGGGTTTCTCCTCTCTCCTCATTCTCACTTCTCTCTTCCATTAAACTCCACACTAACCTTGTATGTATTCCACCCTTGTAAGTCGATTGCCTTGCGCATCGCCATCAACCTACCTTGATCTACTCACCACCCTTTCTTTTTATACCTTTTTTTTCTTTATTTTTTCTCCTTGAGTCTAAAAACCTTGGTCTTGTACCAAGTGCATTTTCAAACTTCTTTTTCTTAATAAACTTGGATGGTCGTGGAGTGGTTAGGCGAAGGACTTGTCCTATCCTGAGTGTTTGACACTATCTTTAGGGTTCACTGTCATAAAAGCACTTACCATCCAAATTAAAACACTTTAAATAAGAGAATAAGGTTCTCTTTGTATTGAATTAAAGAGAGAGGATTGAGTGAAGACTTCTTCCTCTCCGAGTATTAGGATGCTCACTTTAGAGTGTGTGGTCTCGATACTCATCTTTCAATACGAAGACGTGACTATATTCTCCACACAATTTTTATAATAAATCTTTTGAGATAAAGAATTGGCTACTACCCGTAGGGGTTCCTATCCGAAGACTTATTTCACCCCTAAAATCAACCTTCAACAAATCAAATGTGGCATCTTGCCTTGATGGAGAAAATTCCTCCTTTTATAAAAGGGCATATTACTTCCGTTCTACCGTAAATAGGTAACACATAAGACTCCACGAGCGAGCGACAATACACCTAACTTCTAGAATGCGAACGTTAGCACCCTCCATAAAAAACACTAACAAACCCGTAATGCCACGAACTACGATTGTTCTGACTTCCTCATTGCACTATGAGGGTACGTAGGCATAGGATTTCGACGATCCTAGCTGTCACACCCTCATTTTCACCCTAGCCTTGCATATCATATCATTTTCATAATCTATGCATTCCATCAGGTCATAACTTGCATTCATCTGACTATATTTTCATTTCGCATCAACATAACATGCTTTTCATCGTGTACTGCCTAAAATGTCAGCCGGAGTAGAATTCTCGGATTTATAGACGAATCAGTCAAACTAAAAGTCGGTCCCGACTAATTTCAAAATCGGACAAAACGCTATATTTTTTCGAGTGATTTACTCCGCGCTATTAATTTTGGTGCAGTCGTTTTTCATTTTCAGGATTTTCGATACCCGACTTTTTATTCACATTTATTCATTTTATTTGTAGTTTTTGGTTAAATAATCTTTTAATTAATTTAGAATTAATTTAGATTTCTTAGTTAATTAAGATTTTATTTTTGTTAATTTTATATTATTTTATCACTTTCTTTTTTCTTTATTTTATTTCTTAGTTAATTTTTTTAATTAAATTAATTTAATTTGTTTAGAGAATTAGGTTTTTTTATTTTAGTTAAAATTGATTTATTTTTATTATTTTATATTTATTTATTTTTTATCTTTTATTTGGAGCTTTCTTGTTGATTAAGTTTGTTAAAAAGGGATTTTTATCTTACTAAGTAATGGATAACCCTAATTTGTTTTTGTATGTAAGTTAGCCTAGTTCACATAGGGAAGAGGGAGCCGCGCCTCACCTTTTTTTCGATCTGAAATATAAAAACAAAAAGTAATATTGTTTTTCTTCTTCAATCAAAACACCACAATACCACATGCTTTTCCTCTTGATTCCCTCACAAATCTTCACCGATTCACCCATCCACCACCAAATCCCTTCTCCTTTGTTTTCGTAGCCGGTCTTCCACCCTTCTTCCACACAAGCTGCCGAAGAAGGTTGCTCTACTCTCCACCCTTCTCTCAAGTCACCACCGCCGGGGCATAAACCCTTCGCCTCCCCTTCCACCGTGTTTCTGATTATAACCAACAAAGACCGCCGTGTGAACCGCGCACCACACACTTCATCCTCACTTCCTTTCACTTTCCTAAACGAAATTCACACCACCCTCCATAAATCCTCCTCGCACCATTCAATTCATACGTCTTCGTGCTACGACCAACAAGCTCCCTTGTCAAAGTTTCAGCATCAACAACAACGACATAAACCTCAATTTTCACCGATCGAGTTCCAACTACAACTGTCGCAGCCAAACCTCAAGTTCAGCGAGAGCAGATTCGAGTTCGCAAAAGTGACATTGAGACGACTCCCGTTTAGGCTACAACCACATCTTCAATAACCTTACAGCAGCTCTCGCTCTCTTTATGCGGCGTCGGTAACCTTCAAATCATTTTGATAGAATTTGTTAAGTTGTACTTGCTGTTTTGTTGCGTGAGTTTTCTGGTTATGTAGTGATTTGATCCTCTAGCTTTTCAATGGGTATTTTGAACTGATATGGTGGTTCTGAAGTGTTTCAATTTATGTGCTAACAGTGTAGCAGTAGATGTAGAATATTTGAATTGATAGGTTCTTGTTTTCAGAAATTTTCGTTGAACTGACAGGATAATGTTAAAACTTGGGCTGATACATTGATGTTTATAATATTGTTGTTCCTTGAGTTTTGTTGAAATTCTGCGACTGATAAAAATGATTATTTCATGTTGGTTGATTGTACATACTTCTTAGCATTTATATCATTGCATTTAATTGGTATTTTTGGATTCCTTTTGTTTCGGTTACACTGAGTTAATGTGATGCTGTCGAATTCTATGTTCGTTTGTGGCTATGATATTAGTTTTGATTTCCGTTCGATTACATTGCATACCTGCTGTATTATATTTTCCGATTGCAAATCTGTTTCGATTTTGTTTCAGTTTGAATGATACCTTTTTGTTGTTCGCGATTTAGTTTGGTTACGACATTATTTCTTCTTGTTGCTTTGTTGAGCATTGGTTGCGTCGATACCTGTTTTTTCGTAGTGATTTTGGTTTTGTTTGTGGCAATAAGACTTGTTGTGGTGTGATTATTGAGCTCATGATGTTGCGACTCGATTCGATTAGGGTACCAAGTTTTTTTACGTTTCATGAATCTTTGTTGATGAATATTGTGTGAGTTTCGGTTCGGCTTGTTTAAATTTTTCTATGCAATGGTGCCATAGTGTTATAGTTGCTTTTGACAATATTTTGTACTAAAGCATATCTCGTAGCAGTTGAGATTTGCTTAAGATCCTGCTATGTTGTAGCACCATTTTTTTCTATAGCTTCTATATGAGGATACTGATATAGATATTCTTTGGTCTTGGATTTGATATTTTATAAGACTTTCTTTGTTCAGTTTCTTGGCTACTAAGTTCATGTGCATCAAATTGGTATATTATGTTTTGATCACTTGCTTGTTGTTGCTGCTCTATTGCTGGCCCATCTTCATTCTTTAGTTTTTAAGCTGATCTTTTTATGCAATATATTTGTCTTCCCTTTTTTTTTAATTACAATTATTAATTCTTAGGTTTTTAACAATTACTTAGGTTTTTATAAATTATTTTCTTTAAGATTTTTATTATTTATGTTCTTTAAGTTTTATTTTTTTTTGTAAATAATTTATTTAAGATTTTAATTCTTGTTAATATCCTTGTTAGTAATCTTGTAAATAATTCTTGTTATTATTAATTTTGTTAGTTACTAGTTAATATCCTTGTTAGTAATCTTGTAAATAATTTTGTTTAGCAAATTGTTAAGTGTTTTTGATTTAATTCTTGTTAACTTTTTGTTAAATATTTTAGTTAATATTATTGTTAATCATTTTTGTTAATATTGTTTATTTTAATTTATAGTATTTATATTATTTAGTTATTTTTAATTGTAAATAATTTCTTTAATATGTTTTTTAACTATTCTTTTGTATTAGAATTTAAATATTTAGGTTTTGTATTTAGTTCATTTCTTTATCAATTTAACTACAAATTTATTGACATGTGATTCAATTCCTAACTTTGTGAGCTGGTGATCTCGATTCTTGGCTATTCTCTTGACCATCTTCTCGTGCTTATCACCCACTGGTTCCATTCTTTATTCCATTTCTCCCTTTCATCATCTTCTTCTTACGTCTTAAAACCTTGGTCTTGTACCAAGTGCATTTTTTTTTTAATTTTTTTTAATAAACTTAGATGGTCGTGGAGTGGTTAGGCGAAGACCTTTTTCTATCCCGAGTGCTTGACATTACCTTTAGGATTTACTGTTGTAAATCACTTACCATCTAAGAGCAAAATACTTTAAACTAAAGAGAGAGGATTGGGTGAAGACTTCTTCCACTTTGAGTATTAGGATGCTCACTTTAGAGTGTGTGGTCTCGATACTCGTCTTTCAATATGAAGACGTAACTATATTTGCCACACAACTTTCACAATAAACCTTTTGATATAAAGAATTGGGTACTACCCGCAAGGGGTTACTATCCGAGGACTTATTTCATCCCTAATACCAAATTTCAACAAATCAAATGTGACATCTTGCCTTGATGGCGAAAACTCACCTTTTCAAAAAAGGCATGTTACATCCGATCTACCGCAAACAGGTAACGCATAAGACTCCATGAGCGAGCTGCAAAACACCTAACTGCTAGAACCCGTACGTTAGCATCGTCCATAAAAAACACGAACAAACCGTAGGCATAAACTACGATTACTCTGATTCTTCATTCTCGTCTGAATGTAAGATACGTAGGCACAAGCTTGCGATGATCTTGTTGAGCCACCTTCTATCCCTCTTTTGTTTTTCTTCCCCAAAAAGGACATGTTACGTCCGTTCTACCGCAAACAGATAACACATAAAACTCCAAGAACGAGTCGCAATACACCTAACTGCTAGAATGCGCACGTTAGTATCGTCCACACAAACTTCTCTTTTTTCATCCGTAGGCAGAACTACGGACGCTCTGATTCTTCACTTTCTTAAGTGAAGATACGTAAGCACAAGATTGCGATGATCTTGGCGAGCACCCTTCACCTATATTCCTCCGAACTACGTGGACTCTGACTTTCTCATTAGGGAATACGTAGGCATAAGACCGCAAAGTCCTATCGAGTCCCCTTTTCTTCTCCCCACCTTTTTTATTTTCTTTCACATTCTTTGGTTCTCACCCTTCTCTTTCCCTTTTAGAACATCTTAAAAAGCAATCCTTTAGCAAACATCCTTACACATAGACAAGCGAATGGTTCCCATCGAGTACGATGGATGTGGGGGGTGCTAATACCTTCCCTTCGCATAATCGGCTTCCGAACTCATAATTTGATTGCGAGACCATCTTATCCTTTCTTATTTGGGTTTTCTCGATGTTTTACCTTCCCCTCATGGGATAAATAAAGTTCGATGACGACTCTTCTGTTTCTTTCTCTTTCGCCTTCGGTCGACTATTTTTCGAGTAGCGACACTAGAGAGACAACTTCCATTTTTTCTCACTCGTAGTCCTCCGAACTACGGACGCTCTGATTCTTCATTGGTCAATGAAGATACGTAGGCATAAGACAACGAAGTCTTGGCGAGCCACCTTTTCTTTTCCCCACCTTTTTCTTTATCATCTTTGTTTCTCAACCCATTTTCTTCCCTTTTAGAGGCACTCTTAGAAAGCAATACCCTTAGCAAACATCCTTACACATAGACAAGCGAATGGTTCCCATCGAGTACGATGGATGTGGAGGGTGTTAATACCTTCCCTTTGCATAACCGGCTTCCGAACCCATAATTTGGTTGCGAGACCATCTTATCTTTTCTCTTGGAATTTTCTCGATGTTTTCCCTTTCCCTTTTGGGATAAATAAATTTTGATGGTGACTCTGTTTCTTTTCACCTCACGTTGTCTATTTTTTGAGTAGCGACACTAGGAAGTGTCATAAATGCCAGATTTATGCAGACAAAGTGCATGTGCCACCAGCTCCTCTCAATGTGTTGTCATCTCCTTGGCCCTTTGCTATGTGAGGCATTGATATGATTAGAAAGGTTGAGCTAACTACTTCCAATGGGCATCGCTTCATCCTAGTTTCCATTGACTATTTCACCAAGTGGGTGGAAGCAGCTTCGTTTACCAACGTCACCAAGCAAGTGGTTGTCCGGTTCATAAAGAAGGACATCATTTGTCGTTATGGTATTCCTGAAAGGATCATTACTGATAATGGTTCAAATTTGAATAATAAGATGATGAAAGAGTTGTGCCAGAGTTTCAAGACCGAACATCACAATTATTCTCCCTATCGTCAGAGTATGAATGGTGTTGTTGAGGCAACCAATAAGAACATTAAGAAGATTGTGCAGAAGATGGTTGTGACGTATAAAGATTGGCATGAGATGAGCCATTTGCCTTGCATGGATATCGTACTTCGGTGCATACATCAATAAGGGTAACTCATTTCTCGTTGGTGTATGGTATGGAGGAAGTCCTACCATTAGAAGTTGAGATTCCTTCTTTAAGGGTTTTGTTGGATTTGAAGCTTGATGAAGCTGAATGGGTACAAACTAGGTTGAACCAACTGAACCTCATCGAAGAGAAGAGAATGACAACCATTTCTCATGGTCGATTGTATCAGAGCAGGATCAAAAGGGAATTTGATCAGAAAGTGCGTCCTCGGTGTTTCCAGACAGGGGATTTAGTTTTGAAAAGGACCCTCCCTCCTCAGACAGATCACAGGGGAAAGTGGACTCCGAATTATGAAGGACCATGCGTTGTGAGGAAGGTTTTCTCTGGCGGAGCCTTGTTGCTCTTAACTATGGATGGTGGAGATTTTTCTTCCCCTGTGAACGCAGACGCAGTCAAAAAATACTTCACCTAAAAGAGACCCGCTGGACCACATAAAGAATAGGTCCATGCAAAAAAGGGCATCCCGATAAACCACAAAAAGGAAAGGTTCGAGCAAAAATTAGGGATAAAAAGAAAACAATTGAATAAACCCGCAAAGTTAAAAACCTGAAAAGCAACTTTGGCAAAAATGGGTATCCCGGTGGATTGAAAACCCGAAAAGGCGATCCAGATAAAAGTTAGGGATTTGAAAGCGAGAGGATGCGATCTACGTTCGATCTGTGAGCTTATTTCAATTGTTTAGAATTCCAATGGATATGAATCGGTCCAATCATCCTTCTCAAAAAGCGAAAGTATTTGAGAGCGTCGAAGACATACGAGTCATAGCTGAATCGGAACTTAATGGAAATCTATTTCTACGTTGCCAATCTGTGTATTTTCATTTTATTTGTGCAATTGCTTCTTTCTAGGAATTGCCTCCTAATGTAAATGCCTATTTACAGGCCAAATTCAATAAATAAAGTTTCATTTCACTCATAAGTTTTCCTGTTCTGTTTTAATTTTTACTGTTTGGTTTGCAAAAACGTCAGATCTTTTTGATAAACATTGCATATGAAAACATTGAAGCTTTGCGCATATGTGTTGAAAACATTTGAAATTGCTTTAAAGGTTGAGTGCCTTGAATGGTAAATACAATTGCCACATTGTCCCTGGAGAATCTTGTGTTTGTATCATGTTTGCAGGAATTACAGTTCAAGGGTCGTCCCCAGCATGAGGCTCGTTTGACCTCTCTTCTCCCCAGTAGAGTTTCTCTCCCCGCGGAGTGCTGGTGTATCCTTTCCTCAGCATGATCCAGAAGTGTGATTTCCCCAGTAGAGTCCTATTTTTTTATGTTCTCCCCAAGCATAGTTGGTGTTATTGGTTTTCGCCCCAGCAGAGAAGTGGGTCCGACATCATCCCTTAGCGGAGTTGGTATCGTCATCAGTTATTATTTTCCTCAGCAGATTGAAGCCCGGTAGTGGTTGGTTTGCAGGTCAAAGCCCAATCATCATTGGCGTTCCCCCCAGCGGAGGTGGTTTGTATTTCCCCACAGAGAGTTAGAAGATCAGAATGGTGATGTCTTCCCCAGCAGTTGCTTGTTGTCCTCCTTGGTAGGATTCCTTTGCACCTTGCATATAGAAATAATCACATTGCATCCACCCAAATGCGTAGCATTTCCATTCGATATGGAGCATTACGCCATAGAAAATTCAAACATGCATACAGAGCATAAGCCAAGTTCGATACTTTATGACTGGAAAACTGAATTAACTTTCAATCAAGATAGAGATTGTGTTTCAAAACCATTTTCCGTTTGGTAATCTGCCCTTGTCCGGCTAGTCTTCTCAGAATCCTATCCTCGTTTGGTAGACTTTAAAGCTTTGGTTTGTCCAAAGTCGCTTCTTGCAATTGGTCCACCTTTTTCAATACTCGTATGTATTGATTTAAGCACTCGTCCGTGTTTATTCTATTTCTTGTCAATACTCATCCGTATTGATTCTTAACACTCGTCCGTGTTTATTCTTTTTTTCAATACTCGTCCGTATTGATTTCCAACACCCGTTCGTGTCAATCTTTCCTTTTTAAACACTCGTCCATCTTTTCCCCGTATTGATCTAAACACTCTTCCATGTCTATCATTTTTCTTTCTCAATACTCGTCCGTATTGATTTTAAACACTCGTTCGCGTTTCTTGCATCTTTCTTTTCAATAACTCGTCCGTATTGATTTTTAACACTCGTCCGTGTTTATTCTTCTTTTCAATACTCGTCCGTATTGATTTTCGACATCCGTCTGTGTCAATCTTTTCTTTTTAAAAAAAATACTCGTTCGTGTTTCCCCCATTTCTTTTCAATACCCGTCCATTCGTCCGTATTGATTTTTAACACTCATCTGTATTTATTCTTTTCAATACCCGTCCGTATTGACCTAAACACTCGTCCGTGTTTGTTTCATTCCTTTTCAATACTTGTTCATATTGATTTTCAAGCATTCGTCATGTTTGTTTCAGTCTCATCAATACTCGTCCGTAATGATCTTCGACACTCGTCTGTGTTCATCTCTATTGATTTTCAAACACTCTTCCGTATTTATTCCAATCATTTTCAATACTCGTCCGTATTGATCTTCAACACTCGTCCGTATTTATCCACTTTCTCAGTACTTGTCCATATTGACCTTGTCACTCGTCTGTGTTTATCCTCCAGCACAGTCGACACTCGTCTGTATTCACCTCTTTTGCTTCAATACTCATCTGTATTAATCTCAACACTCGTCGTGTTTATTTCTTAACACTCATCCGTGTTCATCCCCAGTGAAGCCATCACTCGTATGTGTTGACCCCATCTTCCAGCACACTTTAATCATACCTTTTATTACTTATTCCCCAACGGAGTCGTCTCTCCCCCTGCAGATTGCAAATTTTATGGTTCTTTTGGTATTCAATCTCCTTGTACCTTGAAGGTATAAATGAAATCACTCTTCATACCTTCAGGTTTAAGTTGATTGAATTGGGGCAGCTGTTGTACCCCAAAATTTGCCTTCACTTTACCTAACCATATTTGGCTTTTGTTTTACATACATATGCATTATCCACTAGGTCATACACTCGCAATCATTTATTTGCATAAGATCCTAAGGCATGGGATCAAGGTCCTCTGAAGAATCAATGTTTTCTATTGGGCTGAGGTTTCTACTTCACTGAAGAATAATTCAACTGGTTCTTTCATTATGAATTCAAGTTTTGAATTGTCATCATCATAAGCATCTTCTTATAAAGATTAATCAAGTATCAAGGTTATTTCCTTCAGTATTTCTCAGAAGACTCGGGTCATCCACTCATATAGTATACATCTCAAGGAGAATCAGGGTTTTCTTACCCATGGTTAAACTTGTTAAACATACACCAATTGAAGATCATGAGGCTAAGGGTTCATGTCGAGGACATCGTGGTGGTCATAATTTTTCTTATACTTCAAGTATCACCTTAATCTTCGGGACATTATTTTTGTGTGTTCTAAGGTAGACATATCTCAAAGCACCGAGACATGGAGTAAAAGTTCAAGTTATATTGTGGCCAGGACATCATTGCTCTCTCAGTTGTTCATTTGTTTATTGCTCATGATGCAAGTTGTTTATGGAATATGGGTGGTCACAATTAAGCTCAATTTAATCAAGGTTGTCAAAGTCTGGTTGAAAGTTGCATCTAAATGGATTACTTAAAGTCAAAGTCTGCTCGTGAGTTGTTTGAAGGGTGATTATTCTTGTTTGTTTGCATTGTTTGATGTCATGATTGGATCCAATGTAAAGCCCAACGAGGAAACCTTCTTGGGCATTTTTCATGCTTGTGTTCACCTTGGTGCTCTTGACCTGGTAAATGGGTTCAGAACTTAAAAAGCAGATACCAATGTTTTTGTTTGGACAAGTCTCATTAACATACAAAATATGGTTGCATTGAGGCGGTGGAACGTTTTTTTGAATAATTCATTGTAGAGATTTGGCTTCTTGGAATGCCATGTTTTTAGTATTGTGAAGAATCTCCGCTACCAAGCTAATATCTAAGATTTTCAATGGGAATAATTTCAAGAGATGGAAACTGTTTTCATCATTTTAAAGATGGGTTTTGTTCATGCAATGATTGTTGGTGAAACTTAATGGAATATATCATTTGCGGAAAGAGATGTCATTGATTAACCATGATTGGTTATCTGTACATAAGAACACTCTCACTATTGAAATACAAATCATTATGTATGATTTCAAATGTGAAATTAACTTAATGGTGCTTAAGAATTTAATATTTGTCGGATGCAAAATGCACCCAAATCCAGGATCCAAGTTACGCATTGGAAGGTCAGTTGAAGCAATTCTTTCTTGCCATTGCCAAGACGGTCTCGTCAGCTACGACAAAATGTGCTGCTCCTGCTAACATTGAAGCTGACGGTAAGCCTCCTGGGGTGAAGGAAAATTGTCAATCAAAAGATCAAAAGGAAGTTTGGTAAAATAATGACCACTTGCAAAACAATCAGGGTATTATTTATGTTCAAAATTTGAATACTGACGTAAAACTGAGTCAATTCTCGAATCAAAGACATAGAGTAATTACCTCTAGTTTTCATACTCCAAGTCTCAGTATCTCAAACAATGCCTTGATGTCAGAAACAAGCATGTTGGATTCCCCGAATGCTCCTCGTCAAGACATCCTCGAGCAAATATCTTGACATGAGTTTTGGTACACCATTCAACATCATCAATTTTTTGTGTTGGAGGAGAGGCCATGAAGGTTGATATTGAATTCTTAAAACTGCTGCGAATCGCAATTCATTAATCATTAAAAGCCATAACACAATCATACACAATGAAATGAACATGGAAGAGTGATTCGAGAATATAACCTCATCGAGGGTGGCATTTGTGCTAATGATCCGACTATGTTTGCAACAAGAAGTGATAAAAGATATGATGAGGAAACCACAAGGGATGTCAGATAGGAATACTGTTGATATTGAAACTTTTGACGACATTGCAGAGGTCATGCTTATCGTGTAGGTCTCTACCGTAAGTTCTGATAATGTACAAGTAGTTGCTGAATTTAAAAGGCTTTCTCAGGCATTTTTTGCAGAATCTACCTCTCATTGTCCGACTTTGCCCCTTACAGCTCTAATTGTTCAGGATCACCAATGTAGCACCATCTGATACACCGTTGCATTCACTTCCCATAACAGCCATCTAAAAATGGAAATTAGCAATACGGTTATGGCATATTTTGAAAACGGAAACAGAATCACGCAAGAAATCGTCATTTTCATCAAGAAGATCCCAACACAATCAAACCTGATCAACTAAAAACGGCAAGTTTCAATCGCGAAATCATCTTCATTAATCACCCAGAATCACAATTAACAGCAGAAATATTTTCTTTCCCAAGCAAGAATCAACAACATTATTTCAAATTCAATTCAAAACCATGGTATTTACTCACTCAAGCCTATAAAAGATGGACACGATATTCACAACAGAAAAAATAATCACAAGACATACGCATCGCAGCAGATCACAATATCACAGTATCACCAAGAGAGTTCATATACAGAGTATCATCAAACAATCATAAAAATTCACACAGAATACACAACAACACACAAGAGGAAAAGACGGTTTTGGTTAGGAGAGCAACAGGGAAATGATAAGTGCTAAATTGGAGTGGTATTGAGTGTGAATAATTGGCACTTATTGGCTTAATTCAACCAATAAACCTCAACTTTTGTGCATATGTTGTATAGTTTATATTATAGTGTATATATTGCGTATCGTGTAAATATCATTGAGTTTAATTGTTTTTCTCTCATTTTTGTAGGTACACAAGCAATGATATTTTGTTATTGTCATATAGAGCATTGAATAAGCTTTCCAACGCTTTCGAACGTGCATAAAATGGAGTTACGATTCAAAAGGTATGGTCGAAACAAATGCTGGTTTGTTGTCATGTTCGCTATGCAAACAGAAAGTTCTCAAAAGCGTGGAAAACATTGTTTTGGCAGTAGCTAAGACGGCATATGTTCGCTGGGCGAACGAGACTTCGCTGGGCGAACACGGGACCCCATTTTTGCCTATTAGAGTCATTTTTCCAGCATTTTTAAGTTATGTGGTTGGGAACTTTTTACCCCTACTTCATCAAAAACATTCTTGAGTAGATTTAGCCTAGAAACAACACATGAAGTGTATATCTTGATGATCCGGAGTCAAATCCACTTTAATAGGAGTTGACAAATCGTGCAATTTGTGTTCTTCTTCCTTCCTCTCTATGTATTTATCATTTGTTGGGGTTTTGTATGTAAGTTTATCTTGATTGTATGTATATTTATGGATCTTTGTATAAAATCTCTTTTCCAACTCTTTAGAGATGTTATATTTGAATTTTTACTTAATGGGTTTGGATTGCTATAAACATATACGGTTCGAACTCGATCTAAGATGAACATCTGTTAGATTCTATACTCTAGACATAGATTTAGGTCTAAATTCACGTGGGTATCGATTCTTAATGCTCCATGTTGTCGAGTTGCGTGAGACATCACCGATGAGGCGATGTGGTTGTTCTCTCAACATGGCGTTATACATAACCTCTATTGTGAACGATACGTGATGATATTGACGAGTGATTTAGGTGGCGTGCATTTGATCCATAGATTTTTTAGTACATGATGGGTAGAACGAAACACAACTCCTGACGAGTTTTCTCATTTCTTAAGGATGTATTTATTTTCTTGTTTTATTTTTTTCTTTTACATCTTACTCTTTTAAACCATTTACCCCAAGCTTAGAGACGTAGAGATTGTCAAACAACATTCTTTCCCTCGCACCGATCCCTGTGAAAACAACATAAATCTTAGAGGGAATTCTTCTGAAAATAATATTTTTGCTTGCTGCTTTACCGCATCCAACAGGTGTAGCGTGCGATTTTTGTCGGTGACGCGACCACCTTACTGCAATGGTTGGAATTGGGTGCTACTTTTTGATTTCTTATTTATCCTATGAAGTTGTAAAGGAAAGGGAAGCTATCTAAAACTAACCTTGCACACAAATGATTTCTTTAACAAATGCTATGAGATTGGGGGGTCCGGGGTCAGGTTATACAAAGGGAAGTTGTCAATTACCCAATGTATATATGGTTATCCATAGATCTTCTTTGGCATGTTTAAATACTTTCTGGTGTTTATCTGTTATGGGTAGGGAATGTTGATAGAGTGTTTTTGTTGTTTCTGGGTTTTCTATTGTATTTGGTAAGGTTCTGGACCTAAAGTTTTTGAGTTGTGTGCTCGCTAAGATTTTGCAATCTTATGCCTACGTATTCCCGTAAAGATAACAGGGAAATCAGAGCAATCGTAGTTCCTCCTATTCTATGGGAGGAAAAATGTTTGGTGTCTTGTTCAAAGCCCAAGATTGAAGCTAGATGAGTATTTGTGTCTTGTTCAAAGCCCAAGATTGAAGCTAAAGGGGTATTTGAGAGAGAACCTGTCATATCTAAAGGGAGATATCTCACCTGTTCATCACAGTTATTGGGTAATCGATTATAAAAGGGAATTACTTTAACTAGAATGTATGGAATCCATCAATGCCATAATTTCCTTTATAAGGGAGATGTCCTGAAGGAATAAACTTTAACTTAGTGTAGAGCAATGCCATTTTTCCTTAGGAGTCCTTCATGCTAAGAGAGGGACATTGGATTGGATGTAAACAATCCAGAGGCTTGCCACTTACAGCTGTTAGATGAAAGAGGAAGTTTACCAGGATAAAAGAGGGACCACACCTTGGATTTTTGAATTAACAAGTGTGCCACTTACAACAGTTATCTGGGATTCGGTTTTTTGATTGTCTGTTTTGATGTGTGATGTACAGAGAAATGCCTTCCTACAGAGATAACTTTTGATTTCCTCTGAGGGGATGTTGATTTTTGTGTGCCTTGATCAAAGCACAAGGTTGAAGCTAAAAGGTTGATTCTGTTTAGGGAGTTTTATATTTGTCTTGTACAATGCCCAAGATTGAGGCTGAAAAGAGATTGACTCTTCTTGGGAATATTTTGCCTGTCTTGTGTAAAGCCCAAGATTGAAGATAAAAAGAAATTGACTCCACATGGAGAGGTTTTATATGTCTTGTACAAAGCCCAAGATTGAGGCTAAAAAAGAAATTGACTCAGCTAGAGAGTATGATCTGTCTTGTACAAAGCCCAAGATCGAGGCTAACTTTACTGAGGAAAATCATTATACAAAGCCTAAGAGGAGACTGGTTGGGGAAATTCTTATATGAAGCCTAAGAGGAGGATGGCTTCTGCTTAGGATTATTGAGATCCAGAGACAGGTCCAAATTGGGGAATCAACTCTTGTTGAGGATTAAAGAAGAGTTTAAAATATCAGATGCCCTGAGGTTCTAATTTTGTTAAGGTTTCATTGATGGTAAAGGTTTAAACCTTGAGTATGAAAACCCATGGAGGTTTCAGACTCTTCTGGGGATTGATATGTTGATGAAATGATCAGGGTTTTTCTTGTGTCATTAGGAAACTTGAGGATCTCTATGAAGTTCAAGAGGATATGAGACTTTCCAAGTCTACTGGTATCAAGAGGTTGACACTTAGTTGGAGAATAATCTTTGTATGATGCCCAAGAGGATGCTGATGTTTTAAGGGATTAGAATCAACCCAAAACTAGTATGATGTTTTGGAATTCTGACTCTCTGGAGGATTGAACTAGTAGAGATGACTAAGTTCTGTCCTATACCTGTAGGAGGTCTTCAGGTCCTTATACTAAGCCCAAGAGGAGGCTGAGAACTTCTAAGAAGCCTGAGGGTCCTTGTACAAATCCTAAGAGGAGGCTGGGGATGCTTTTAGGAAGCCTGTGCGTCCAAGCCTGAGAAAAGTTCAAGAAAGGTTTCACCGGGAATAATCCTTTCTTTAGTGAACAGTTCTAGGGTTTGAAGAAATTCAAAAGAGGATTCACCAGGAATTAGTCCTCTTTGGGGAAATGAATTTCTTGTACACACATTTCTAAGTTGTGACAGTCTTGAGAAAAGTTTCACTGGGAATAATGCCTTTCTTTGTTCCCTATTGTATAAGCCCAAGAGGAAGCAAGACTGTATCTGGAATTTCCTATGGGGAAACTAGTTTTGACTGTGTTAAAAGAGTAACCACTGGCTTGATCTAAAACTAGACCTAATTGTTGGGGAAAACTCTATGCAAGTATATACAGGCATACATATACAGATGAAATATATAAACAAGTATGTATTGAAGGGATAGTGGAACTTATAGTTGTGCAAGCTCCAGCATTGTAACCACAACTGCATGGTTAGTTATTCAAGAAATTGAAGAAAGTTTTGATAATAACTTTGAAGTTGAATCTAAATCAAAAACGAAAGTTGTTTTAAAGGAAGTTTGGGGCTTATACTCAAGAAGAGGCCCAGATGAATTCTTTCGAAAACGCGACGATCGTGCCGTCATTTTGAAAACCACAGAAGGACTTATACAATGTCTGAGGCCCAAATTGTTGTATTTACAAAAAGGATGGGTCTTACACTCTATTAGAGGCCCAAAGTTTATTTTTATACAAGAGATGGGACTTATAGCTCAAGGAGAGGCCCATATGAAAAATAGTGATTATACCGTTATTCTGAAAATTGTATCGGGACTTATACAATGACTGAGGCCAAAATTGTTTATGTATAGAAAGGGGGTTGGGTCTTACAACAAAAGGGAGGCCTATATGAAAATTATTTGAAAATGACGATCGCGCCGAGAATTTTAAAATCGTATCGAAACTTATACAATAACTGAGGCCCAAATCAATTATTTACAAAGGGATTGGGTCTTACACTCTATTAGAGGCCCAAAAGTGTTAAAAAAAAAGAAGTTTGATCAATGGGGAAACCCTAATTTCTTTAAAAATATAATTTTTAAAGATAAATAAGTAATAAATGAAAGCTTGGAATCCAATTAAATTTTAAAATTCAAGGTGGAAACCTCATTTTAAAAATGTTTGAAAACAAATAAAATGAAATTAATTAAAAAAATTCAAGCTATATTAAATAAATAATATAAACTTGATTTTTTTGTAGAATAAAATATTTTAATATTTTTGTGAATTTTCAAAAAAAGAATCAATAAAAAATAATTAAAATTGAGAGAAATCAATTTTGAGATTAATTAAGAAATTCATGAAAAATAAGAAAAAATAGCAAAAATGAGAGGGAACCAAAAATGGTCTGGGTGGGTGTTGAACCCACGCCCTCCAATCAAACACACATGCGCGCTACCACAGGGGTGGTGATACACCCTGTATCAAAACCACCCCATAAACATATATGGGTGGCCTAAATTTCAGGCCAGGCAAGGCAAAAACCAAGTTTTTGGTGATTTGCAAGAAGGATCATATCTCCCTCATTTCTCCATGAAACTGGACAAAATTTAGATGGATCCTACCTAGAATTTTATGAGGAATCCAATGGTGGTATTAGATTTTTCTAAAGATTCCTAATTTTAAAACCCGATAATTGTTTCAAAATATGCCAAAGTTTGCAAGTTCTATGCTATCTCATAATACAAGCAACAATAGCATGGTAAATTGGTTCAAACACAACACATATGATATATATGACATGTTCATGATCAATGGACATTAAAGCAATGCATATTTTAAAGAGTTCAAGGTCTTATGCACTTACCTCTTGAAGCTCCTTGTGCTAACTGTCAAAATGCTTGTGCCAGAAGTAATCCAATGCTTTAGACACTCTTAATTGATCCCTTAGAAGCTTTTAGGATGATCAAAACCAGCTGGAAATCTCAAGAGGAGGCTGGGGATGCTTTTAGGAAGCTTGTGGGTCCAAGCCTAAGAAAACTTCAAGAAAAGTTCTAGCAAAAGTGGCAAAAGTGACCAAAAGCGTATCTCACTCAAATGGTGTTACAGTTGAGGGATACTTGTTGGAACAACTCAAGGATGATAATTGGAGAGTATTTGAAGGGTTAATTGGTTTTAAAAGTGATTGGATCAAGACATGGCCCTAAAAATGCAGAAAAGTCAAAATTTGAGGTTTTGGAGGTTGACTTTCTGATTTGGTGTTTGTACAATGAGGATGAAGGTTTGAACACCTCCAATGGATGATTTTTGATGTGTTTGAATGGTTATTTGAGTGGTTTGTGCTCTGGTTTCAAGAATTCCCAAATTACTCCAATGTGACTTGAAATTGAAGTAAGAGAGGGAGAGTGAGAAAACAAGGCTTTAATATTGTTTTGGTGTGGTTTGAAACATCAGAAATGACCTCTATTTATAGTAGAGGAAGTTTGTTTTTGAAGGAATAGTGAATGACAACTGGTTCACTCTATTATCCAATGGATATGCCCATGTATCACTTTCTTAAATGCCAAGGTACCAAGTCTTATCTTGGCCATTGACTTGAGCTGGTCATGGTAGCTTTAGGTCTTCTGATTTTTGCAACAACCTTGACTTAATTGGACTGATATGTGCTAGTTCATGACAGCTCAATGCACCACATCAATTCCAAATGACAAAGCTTGGTTTTGGATTTGCAACATTGATGATCACATGCCAAAGGAATTGGATTCTTGCCTTAGGGTCCAAGCTTGCAGGTTCTTCATGATTGACTGAGATTCTTGTTGAATTTGGATGAGGATCAGTCTTGCATAGTCACCAAAATTGGACTCAAGAATCGTGTGACATAAGTAATGCACAAAATCTGTCATGGAAATCAGTTTGAGCAAGGCATGTTGTGAGGTTCATAACTCCTTGCTCAAATTGAATTAATGGGAGTTCTTGTACTTTTTGGAAAGCTCTCATGACATACTTTAACTTTGATGTCCACCAATGGACCTGGTTTAGCTTGGATCATGATGAAAAATGGTCCAAAAGTTGGTGAAAAACCTAGACAGATTCTGTCTAAAATTTTTTCTAAGTGTTGGAAAAAGTGGTCATTTTCATGTTTTTGTGATTTTGATCAATCCATAACTCAAAATCCATGAGGATTTGGAATCTTTTGTAGTTGACACTTTTGAAGTATGTCATGTGAAATTTCATTTAAGCTTTGGATGGAAGAAAAAGGCCTTAGGGTTTGGGAGTTATGACCTTGCAAAGTTGGTACCAAATCCATTTTGTTCCATAACTTATAAAATTTTAAGTTTCTTATGGTTGCCCCTTTTGCAAGAAACCTCATTTTTCTTGATTTTTCTTGATAGATGATGATCAAAACCATGCATTAACATTATTTTGGATTTAGGAGAGCCACATTTGTAAAAAAATTCAAAAAGTCAAACTTGATTTTGGGCACAGTTGACTTTTTTGTCAGATGAATTCCAAATTGTGTGATCTTCTATGCAATCAAGTTCTTGACCTAATTCAAACCTAATGGATGGATTCCACAGGTGTTTTAGGGTGTCCTGGATCATGTCCCAAGGTTTGGGAACATGTCTTGGTCCAAAGTCAAAGGTACAATTGACCTTTTCTTCAAAATCCTAATTGTGGTCCAGATGAATTTGAAACTTGTGAATCAAGATTCTTGGATTAATCCATTGTTGTAAATGGATCAATGTGGTGTATTTGAGGCCCTCAAATCATGTCTTGAGGTCTTGGTTCATGTCTTGCCTCAAAAGTCAACTTAGAGGTGAATTAGGTCAAGAAACCCTAATTCCTAATTTTTGATGAATGCTTCCCTGAGGCTATTTTGACTTGATGATTGGGTCCATGAGGTCCCTTTGAGCATTTTGGGTCATGTTTTGAAGTATTGAATCATGCCCAGATGAAAATTTTCATCTGGAGGCCTTGGTCGACCAAAACCCTAATTTGGTGACACTTGCGATCTTAAGGCTTGATCCACTTGGAATGTTGCAACCTTGTGCTTGATTCTTGATGTGGGAGACCTCTTGATCTTTTATGGGTATTTGAGAGATTAGACAAGTTTAAGATCATGTCATTTCTTGATTGATCCTTTGTCTAAGTGCTCTGAGGGGGCTTAAAACCCTAATTCTTGATTGTAGTGAAAGCTCAACAATCTTTGAGGAGATTGATGAGGTATGATGGTACATCCATATTGTGGCAATGATCCTCACAATGATGGGAAATCTTGTGGTCAAAATTTAGGGTATGACAGATGCCCCTATTTAATCTTCTTGGACCCAAAGGTGTGAATGGTGAAGATATTCGGACCTTCAAGGTGCAAGAGGATTAAATATCAGAATACCCGAAATTTTGATTGTGGTTGTGAATAGCAGCGGTTTGCTCACCCATCTTCTTTTGCGAAGAAATGTTGCTTAGAAAAAGGTAAAACTCCTCCTCGATCCTGGTCTTCAGCCATAGAACTGGTCTCAGTTTTCTTTTGAAATAAACTCCCCCTCGATCCTGGTCTTCAGCCACGGAACTGGTCTCAGTTTCTTTTAAAATAAGCTTCCCCTCGATCCTGGTCTTCAGCCACGGAACTGGTCTTAGTTTTTAATAAACTTCCCCTCAATCCTGGTCTTCAGCCACAGAACTGGTCTCAGTTTCTTCTTGTCGGGTTTCTTTCTTTACAAGGAACACTATTTGTAGCGGTCTTCATCAAACTTCTCGCCGAGTTTTACTGGTGAGACGCCATTTGATGGAAAAAGTTTGAGGTCAGACTTGTTGGGAAAACCCATTAGTCTGAACTACAGAGGTGTGCAAACTTCTCCGTGGGAGATGCCATTTGTCGACCTACTGGGGAAAAACGAGTCTCTTGAGTGACTGATTTTTGCTTGGGGATATTACATCATACTTTTCTTCGAGACCTTTTCGGAGAAATGCCATGTGATGTAATCCAATTTTGAGGTGCTGATGACTTTATTTGATAGCAAAATTTTCGGTGAGAAACCGCCGTATTGCCGAGAGTCTTTTAGTGGAGAGGCTTTCTCTAGGGATTTTCCTTAATCTGGGAAAGCGAAAATATCATCTTCAATGGTGAAGAGTGATGCTCCAAAGGTGTCAATCAAATGTCTTCTTGCCTTTCAGAGGTTCAAGTTATCAAAGTGGTCGAGGACAGACTCCAATCCAGAAATAAACTGGGGAGAAATTGCCCAGACGATACATTTCCAGATGAGGAAAGAACTGACAACCTTATTGGTGAGAGGACTTTATCACTTGGGGATAAAAAATGACCAGAGTAATATTAAGACAACATATGTATGAATATGAATCAATTATGCATGATGTATGTATGTTTATTCTGACAAAACAGACGCGACATACAGACTGGTGAATGAGCACGACTGGATACTCGGCCACTGCGGGGGATAAAAGTATCATTGGTTCAATGACAGTAATACTTTCTTGCTTAGAAGGGGTAGACCCTTATGGGGAGAAAAAAAACCATCAATTGGTCTTTAGAGGTAAACACTTTGTCGGGGATGATAGATAGATCATTGCATCTGAAACAGTTGATCCTTCATTCAGGCGTACTGGTTTAGAAGGAGTACTTTGATTTTGCATTTTGAAGTTTAATCACTTCTGGAGAAGCCATCGATGTTCCTTTTTTGTGTTCAGTAATAAAAAAGAATTGCCATCTTTATTTTAAAAGCAGAAGAAAATTTGACAAGTAAAATTCATTTTTTTCAAGAATCGTTGATCATGTTAAAAATGTCATTCTGTAAAGCAAAATAAATGAGAATTGCAAACAAAAGCACTAGGGCTCAAATTTTATTGATAGAATAGTAATCAGCCAAGCGCGTGATCCCATAGATCATTTACAAAGTTTAGAAAATGGTAATTTACAGAAGAGGGGCTACATTGAAACATAACGACCGCTATCCTTCTACCAACTTTGAATTCTGGACATTCTGAGCTTCTGTCGAAGGTGACCTTGACTAAAATCTTTCGACGGATGGTGTTACCGCTGGGGATTTAACCTTGCCATGAATCCCTAAGTTTTTCCTGGATTCTCTTTTGAGGTTTCCAATCCATCGGGATGATTTTTTTGCTTATGTCTCTAATTTTTGCCTGGACCGCCCTTTCGGGTTTTCAATCCACCGAGATGTTTTTTATTTTATTTTATTTAGGAGAAGTATTTCTTGACTACATCAACATTCGTGGGGTAGGTAAACTCCTCTCCATCCATGGTTGCGAGTCTCAAGGCGCCGCCTAAAAAGGCTTTCTTGACCACATAGGGGCCGTCATAATTCGGAGTCCATTTGCCCTGGGAATCAGTGAAAAATGATTGTATCTTCTTGAGCACGAGGTCTCCTTTTCTGAAGACACGAGGTCATACTTTTTTGTCGAACACTTTCTTCATTCTTTGCTGATACAACTGACCATGGCATAGAGCCGTCATTCTCTTTTCTTCGATTAGGTTCAGTTCTTCGTGTCGGCTTTGACACCATTCAGCTTCTGTTAGCTTGGCTTCCATCAAGACTCTTATTAATGGTATCTCTACTTCTATGGGGAACACTGCTTCCATGCCATATACTAGAGAGAAAGGGGTTGCCTCTATTGAAGTGCGGACAGATGTGTGATAACCGTGAAGAGCAAAGGGTAGCGGCTCATGCCAATTCTCGTAGGTTACAACCATCTTCTGAATGATCTTCTTGATATTCTTGTTAGCCGCTTCTACCGCTCCATTCATTTTAGGCCGATATGGAGATGAGTTATGGTGTTCGGTTTTGAACTCAGCACACAACTCTTTCATCATCTTGTTGTTCAAGTTGGATCCATTATCCGTAATGATCTGGCTTGGAACACCATAACGACAGATGAGATTGTTCTTGATAAATCGGACCACCACTTGTCTGGTCACATTGGTGTATGACGCTGCTTCGACCCACTTGGTGAAGTAGTTGATGGCTACTAGGATGCACTGATGTCCGTTTGAAGCTTTAGGTTCAATCATGCCAATCAAGTCGATTAGCCATATGGAAAAAGGCCATGGAGAAGAAATAACTTTGAGATGCGTTGGCGGTACATGGTTTTTGTCTGAGTATATCTGACACTTGTGACACCTCCTCGTGTACTTGTAGTAATTGGATTCCATTGTCAACCAATAATATCCTGCTCTCAGAATTTTTCTTGCCATTGTGTGTCCGTTGGCATGACTGCCAAAGGATCCTTCGTAAATCTCTTTCATCAACATGTTTGCTTCTTGTCTGTCTATGCATCTGAGCAAAACCATGTTGAAGTTTCTCTTATAGAGTGTATGACTGCTCAGGAAGAAATTTCCAGCCAGTCTTTTGAGGATAATGGTCGTTATGTTTCAATGTAGCCCTTTTCCCTTAAATTACCGTTTTCTAAACTTTGTAAATACTCTGTGGAATCACGCGTTTGGCTGATTTCCATCCTATCAATAAAATTTGAGCCCTTATGCTTTTGTTTATAATTCTCATTTGTTTTAGCTTTATAGAACGACATTTTAACATGATCAACGATTCTTGAAATGAAACAAAAATGAATTTACTTGTCAAACTTTTTCTGCTTTTAAAATAAAGATGGCAATTTCTTTTGACTGTTGAACATCGAAAGAACATCGATCGTTTCTCCAGAAGCAATTGAGCTTCAAAGTGCAGAATCATAGTGCTCCTTCTAAACCAGTGCACCTGAATGAAGGATTAACTGTGTCAGAGACCGTGTTTCATCTGACAACCCCGACAGAGTTCTTATCTCCTAAGACCGACCAACGTAGCTCCCAACAGGGACTATCCCTCCTAAGCAAGGAAGAATTGCTATTTTCGTGAACAAGTGATACTTTTCATCTCCCACTGTGGTCGAGTATCCAGTCGTGTTCATCCATTAGTCTGTATGTCGCGTCAGTGTTGTCAGCATAAACATACATACATCATGCATTATTGATTTGCATTCACATTCATATTGCATCACTATCTCTCTAGTCGGTCTTATCCCCTAGTGATAAAAGTTCTCTCAATCAAGTTGTCAATCATTTCCTCGTCAGGAAGTGTTGCGTTTGAACAATCTCTCTCCTCCAGTTTATTTCTGGATTAGAATTAGCCCGGGACCACTTTGATAACTTGAACCTCTGAAAAACCAAAAAACCCTCGACAAACATCAATCTTCGCCATTGAAGATGATATCCTCGCTTTCCCGAATTAAGGAAAATCCCCAGAGAAAGCCTCTTAATCAGAGATTCGACAAAACAGCAGTTTTTCTCCAAAAAATTCGCTGACGAAAAGGTCATCAACACCTCAAAATTGGATTACACCATATGGCATTTCTCTGAGAAGATCCCGAGAAAAGTATGATGTAATATCCCCAAGCAGAAAGCAGTTTCTCAAGAGACTCGTTTTCCCCCAGTAGAGTCAACGAATGGCATCTCCAACGGAGAAGTTTGTACATCTCTACAGCTCAGACGACTGTGTTCCCTAGCAACTCTGACATCAGATCCTTTTCCATAAAATGGCATCTCCCCAGGAAAATTCGGCGAGAAGTTTGAGGAAACCCGCTACGAAGAACGTCCCTTGTCAAGAAGTTTATTGACAAAAGAAATTGAGACCAGTTCCTTGGTAGGAAACCAGGATCGAGGGAAGGTTTATTTTAGAAACTAAGACCAGTTCCTTGGTAGGAAACCAGGATCAAGGAGAAGTATATTTCAGAAACTAAGACCAGTTCCTTGGTAGGAAACCAGGATCGATGGGAAGTTAATTTCAGAAACTGGACCAGTTCCCTGGTAGGAAACCAGGATCGAGGGGAAGTTTTACCTTTTCTAGGCATCATTGCTTAGCAAAAGAAGATGGATGAGCAAACTGCCATTCCTAACCACTGTCAAAATTTCGGGTATTCCGATATTTAATCCTCTTGCACCCCGAATGCCCGAATACCTTCGCCATTCACACCTTCGGGTCCAAGAAGATTAAATAGGGGCATCTGTCTTACCCCAAATTTTAACCACTAATATTTCCCATCATTGTGTAAATCATCATCACAGTATGGATGAACCATCATACCTCATTAGTCTCCCCAAAGATGGGTGAGCATCCACTACAATCAAATTTAGGGTTTCAAGCCCTCTCAGAGCTCTTAGACAAAGGATCAATCAAGGAATGACATGATCTTCAACTTGTCTAGCCTCTCAAACATCCACAATGGATCAAGAGGACTCCCACATCAAGGATCTAGCACAAAGTTGCAACATTCCAAGTGGATTAAGCCTCAAGATCGCCAGTGTCACCAAGTTAGGGTTTTGGTCGACTGGGGCCTCCAGATGGAAATTTTCCTCTGGGCATGAGCAAAAAGCTTCAAAGCACAACCTAAGATACTCCATGGGACCTCATGAACCCTATCATCAAGTCAATTTAGCCTCAGGGGAGACATACATCAGAAAATCAGGAATTAGGGTTTCTTGACCTAATTCACCCCTAAGTTGACTTTTGGGACAAAACATGAGCCAAGACCTCAAGACACATTTTGAGGGTCTCTAATACACTACATTGATCAATTTGCAACAATGGATTGATCCAAGAAGCTTGATCAACAAGTTTCAAGTTCATCAGAACCACAATTAGGGTTTTTGAAGAAAAAGCCAACTGTGCCTTTGACTTTTGACCAGGACATGCTCCCAAACCTTGGGACATGATTCAATACACCCTATAACACCTATGAAATCAATCCATCAAGTTTGATTTAGGTCAAGGACTTTATTTCATAGAGGATCGCACAGTTTGGAATTCATCTGATAAAAAGTCAACTGTGCACAAAAGTCAACTTTGACTTTTTGAGATTTTTCACAATTATGGTTCTTTGACCCTAAAATGATGTTAATGTGTGATTTGAACCATCATTCATCAAGGAAAATCTAGAAAAGTGGGATAACTTGTAAAAGGGGTAACCATAAAAACTTAGAAAATTTCTAAGTTATGAACAAAGTGGCTAGGGTACCAACTTTGGAGGATCATATCTCCTAAACCACAAGGCCATTTTTCCCCATTCAAAACTGGATTTGTAGCTCTTATGGCCCTCTACAAAAGCTTCAACTACACCTCATCCCAATTCTCCATGGATTTCAAGTTTTGGAATGGCCAAAATCACAAAAAGTGAAAATGTCACTTTTTTCCAACACTTAGTGAAATTTTCACTAAGTCAGAATCTGCCTAGTCTTTTTTTCCAAATGTAGGGGCATTTCTCACTTGGATCCAAAAGGTATCAAAACAAAATATGATCACACATATGTTGTATCAAATGAGGACTTTCCAAAATGGCCAAGAACTCCATCAAATTCCATTTGAGCCATGAGATATGACCATGCCAATATGCCTTGCTGCAAACTGTCAGGGCAAGGAAGATTTGTGCATTTTGCTCGATTTGCCAAATTTTTACAAATGACAAACATGTCTATCCATCTGAACACCTCAGTGAGGGACCAAGGAGGGACATACACTGATCCATAAGCCTCCCAAGTCCTTGGAACCAAAAGTAGCATGCCAAACCTAGAAATGCCCTAAAGAGGGGACAAGACTCCAATTTTGTTTTGGAGCATTCAATGGATGCACCAAGGTGTCATGAACTGAACCATTTCCAACTGAATGAGTCAAGGATGATCTCTGAACTAGGGGACCAGCAGCCTGTGCCCTAACCTCTAGTCAATGGCTAGAGGAGACTTGAGATTCTAAAATGCAACCATTGGCCAAACCTCTGCTACAGCTGCTATTCACTATTACAGCCAAAACAAACTTGTTCTACTATAAATAGAGCTTATTTATGCTCAGTTTGAGTACACCAAAGCACTACAACACTTGCTTTCCACAAAATCTCTTTCTCTAGGCAAAAATGCCTTCTTTAGCAAGGTAACTCTAAGTTTTTGAGTTAGAGAGCAATTTTATCACAGCTCATGATCCAAACACATCCAATATGTCATATCTAAGCTGTCCAAACTCTCACAAGTGACCTGTAACACCAAAATCTCAAAGTCCCCTCTCAAAACCTCAAAATTGGACTTTTTTTTGCATTTTTCAAGTCATGTCTTGATTCAGTCACTTTTAAAACCAGATAAAACCTCAAACACACTCCAAATATCATCCTTGAATTGTCCCAAATGGTTCCACACATCTGGAACACCATTTGAGAGAGTTGCTATTTTGGCCACTTTTGCCCCTTTTGCAAGAAAGGACCAACTTCCATTCCCGAGGTTTCCAGCTGATTCCAATCATCCTAAAAGCTTCCAAGGGATCATTTGGGAGTGTTCAAAGCATCAAAACATTTCTGGAACAAAGCACTTGACATATTGCCCAAAAAGCTCATAAAGGGGTAAGCATCTCAACTTGAACTCTTTAAAATATGCCTTGTTTTGAGGTCCACTGCTCATGCATCTCTTATACATGTTATATGTGTTGTGTTTGAACCAACTCATCATGTAATTCATGCCTATAACAAGAGGTAGCACAAAAAATGAAAATCATGGCCTATTTCAAAACAACTATCGGGTTTTGAGGAGGATTGATTTTTTGGAAAAACCACCACCACCATTGGATTCCTTGTGAAATTCTAGGCCAGATGCATATAAATTTTGTCTCCATCCATGGAGAAATGAAGAAGTTATGACCTTCATGTTTCTGACCAAAAACCTTGCCTTGCCTTGCCTTGGCCAAGCCAAGAACAAGGCAAGCCTTGTATATTTATGGCTGGGGTTTGATACACGGATGTATCACCACCTCAGTGGTAAGGCGCGCATGCTGCACACAAGAGGTCTGGGGTTCGAATCCCCCTCGCCCCAGACCCCTTTTTAATGGTTTTTTTTTTCACTTTTTTTATTATTTTTCATATTATTTTTAATGATTTGAAAAATTAATAACTCCCTCAATTTTAATTATTTTTTATTGGTCCTTTTTGCAAAAAATCACAAAAATGTTGAAATATTTTATTCCACAAAAAAAATCAAATTTATATTAGTTATTTAATATAGTTAGTATTTTTGTGAATAAATTCATTTTTAATTGTTTTTAAACATTTAAAAGTGAATGTTTATTTTGAAAATCAAAACCAAATGAGTTCTAAATCATCTTGTGATTAAAACCTCATTTTCAAACCTTAAGTAAAAATCACAAGTGGTTTATTCAAACCTATTTGGTATTTTTATCATTTTAATTGATTTTCTTTAAATATTTACTTTTAAAGGAAAACAAAATTAGGGTTTCTTTGACTTTCACCCTCGCAAATCTGTTTTAAAACACTTTTGGGCCTCTAATAGAGTGTAAGACCCAATCCTTTTTGAAACCAAAACCTTTTGGGCCTCAGTTATTGTATAAGACCCACTGCGATTTCAAAAATCTCGGCGCGATCGCCATTTCAAAATGAAAATCACCTTGGGCCTACCTTCGTGTTATAAGCCCCATTTCTTTTCTTTAAAAAATCATTGGGCCTCTAATAGAGTGTAAGACCCAACCCCTTTGAAAATACACCACCTTTTGGGCCTCGGTCATCGTATAAGACCCACTGTGTTTTCAAACCTCGGCGCGATCGCCAGTTTTCGAACAAATAATCACTTGGGCCTCTCCTTGAGCTGTAAGCCCCACCACTTGTACAAAAACAAATTATTGGGCCTCTAATAGAGTGTAATATCCAATCCCCTTTTAACTAAAACTTTGTGGGCCTCACATATTGTATAAGTCCCTCTGTACAGTTTTCAAAACAGCGATGCAATCATCGTTAAAACCTTGAGCCTCTCCTTGAGTTGTAAGCCCCAACAAACTTTTCAAAGCACTTTCTCCTTTGATTTTGAATATGATATTGTTATCAAAGCTTTCTTTGTTGAACAACTAACAAAACATCATGGAAGCTCTACAACGGGTAAATATTTATCCGCTTTCATTTATTGCTTTCATATGTATATAACTGTATTGTGGGGCTGTTTCACTGTAAGTCTTCTTTCACATCCTTTATATACTTGTCACATATCCACTGTGTAATACTAGTATAGTTATTTATAGTTTTCCCCGACAACTACGTCTAGCACTAGGTAAAGCCTTGTTGGTCACTCTTAAATACAAACAAAACTAGACCCCCCATAGGATTACCAGACACAGTCTTCCCTCCTCTTGGGGTTAAATAATATGGAACAAAGAGAAAGGCAGCATTCTCGGTGAACCTTTTCTCAGACTTTCACTCTTAGAAATTGTCAAAGAAACTCTAACTCCCCAAAGATGATCTTTTCTCCGTGAATGGCATCTCTTGAGTTTCTTCCAAATCCTTGAACTTTCCTGGCTTGATCTATTCTCGGTGAATAACATGCTTTGAACTTCTCTTGGTTTGGGGACCCACAGGCTTTCTAAAAGCATCCCTGCCTCCTCTTGGGCATTGTACAAGGACCCTTCGGCTTCTTAGAAGTTTTCATGCCTTCTCTTAGGCTTAATACAAGGACCCTGACGACCTCTTAAAGGTATAAGATAGAACTTAGTCATCCTTTGCTAGAGCAGCCTTTCCAGCGTCAAAACTCTAGTCATTGTAGGGTTGATACTCATCTCTTAATGTCCGTGCCTTCTCTTGGGCATTGTACAAAAGATAAAACTCTAGACTCGGATAGTCTAAGACCCTTGAGTCTCAAAGACATTCTCAAGTTCCTTTCAAACATAGGAAGAAACCCTAGTCTCTCTCATGAGGGTTCCCCACACTTGGACCCGCTTCAGGATATCCAGAATCCACAGCGGTAAGGTAGCCTCCTTTTAGGCTTTGTACAAATAATGCTCCCCAGCGGAGCTAACCTTTTCAGACTCTCTTGTTGAGTCACCTCCCTTTTTAGCCTCCATCTCGGGTGTCGTACGAGATAAAATAACACTCTCTTGTTGAGTATAAAAGACTCTCTTGTTGAGTCAATCCCCTTTTTAGCCTCCATCTCAGGCTTTGTACGAGATAGAAAAACACTCTCCTGTTGAGTATAAAGGACTCTCTTGTTGAGTCAAACCACTTTTAGCCTCCGTCTCGGGCTTTGTACAAGACATAAAAACCCACTCTCTTGTTGAGTATAAAGGACTCTCTTATTGAGTCAAACCATTTTTAGCCTCAGTCTCGGGCTTTGTACAAGACATATAAATCACTCTCTTGTTGAGTATAAAAGACTCTCTTGTTGAGTCAATCTCCTTTTAGCCTCAATCTCGGGCTTCGTACGAGACAGTCGATCACTCTCTTGTTGAGTATAAAAGACTCTCTCGTTGAGTCAAACAACCTTCAGACTCTCTTGTTGAGTTAATCACCTATTCAAGACTCTCTTGTTGAGTCAACCCTCTTTAGCCTCCGTCTTGGGCTTCGTACAAGACATATAAAAGCACTCTCTTGTTGAGTCAGTCACTTGTTAGTACTCTCTTGTTGAATCAACCCTTTTAGCCTCTATCTCAGGATTTGTACGAGACAAATAATAAACACCCTCTTGTTGGGTCAATAGCCTCCTCTTAGGCTTTGTATAAAGAAAACCCCGGTTGAGTCAATCAACCTTTTAGCATCAAAGTTGTGCCTTGCTCACAACATACAAACATCAACAACTCCTTTTTAGAGATGACAAATTCTCTCTCAGCCAAAACCTTTTAGCTTCACATCTTGGGCTTTGAACAAGATACAAACCACCTTTAGCTTCACGTCTTGGGCTTCGAATAAGAGACCAAAACAACCCTCTTTCCTCCCATAGAATAGGAGGAACTACGATCGCTCTGATTTCCCTGTTTCGTTAAACGGGAATACGTAAGCATAAGATTACAAAATCTTAGCGAGCACACTAATCAAAAACCCAAAATCCCGTACCTTCATATATCAATCGAAAAGCACCAAATCCTAACATCTTACCAAAAATATCTCGCAAAGAGTCCAGACATTTCGAATTTAAACAAAATAAACCGAAGAAGGACCCACATCTTAATAGCATCTGTAACCTAACAGACAACTGTTTAAACTCAGTATGCAAGCAGGGTTAATTGGAGACATATATTTCCCTTCCTTAATCAGCTTAACAGGATAAAAAATGAATCGAACTATAGCGCCCAAGCGATAGTGATTCAAGACCACAAAAATCGCGCTACAGAAAAAATGGCGCCCACCATGGGGCCTTCTTTTATTTCTTGCAATCTTCGGTGGAAACCCTTAAATTCAACCAGATGTCACAGAAATGGCGACTCTGCTGGGGTGTCATTGTCTGTATAGGATCATAAAACTAGAGGTCTAGGATGATTAAGACAAATATATATATACTGCTTTTCCTAATTGATATCTGTGTTTATTTTTCTGCTAATGGGAATGCGTGTGATGCCGCATGTGGAAAGATTGAGTATACACCTAAGATAAGTGATGGCAATACGGGTAATCTTGCGGGGAGTGAAACCCAGTTAAGAGTCCCAGGTCGACCATCAAACTTAGTGGAGACTCCCTTTACAGATACATTGCTTATACGACTTCGGTTGTTGAAAGTAGTGTGGTCGACTGGGTTATCTGAGAAGCTAAGGTTTTTAGTAGACTAAAACCATTTTGTAGTGCGAAAGCTATCGGAAATAGTTGTCATGCGATACTACCCTCATCTGAGATCACTCTAAGATGCATCAGCTCGCTGGCGATCTGATTGTTGTTGTTATCCCAAGAGGGATCAATGATTTTGCGGACAGGTACAAAAAATCACCAGTATAAACCTTTGGGGGGGGGGGGGTAGAGCCTTGACTTCATGACACCGACCCTTTGGCCCCATGTTTTTTCTATGTTTTTGTGTGCTGCATTCATACATTCATTTAAAAAACATTAAAAAAAAATAAAAATCTTCTCTTCTAGTCTCTCTTTTTCAAATTAAACTAAGACAATGATTGCAAATGTCAGATAAAGAGATTGCGCTAATGGATTTTGGTAGAAGGAAAACTTATAAGTACACCTTCAAGGTTCCAAAACTAGAGGATTTAAGAGGTATGGCGAGAATGATCACCAACCACGAGGCTTTCAGAGCCAAGTATGGAGGACTTCTATCTCTGTTAAGGGTTCATGTAATCGAAGGAATCCTGTCCACACTAATTCAGTTCTACGATCCGTTCTATCACTGTTTCACTTTCCCGGATTATCAGCTAGCACCAACGCTGGAGGAGTATACCAATCTCCCTTTTCTGGACTGGAAGAAATTCCAAAAGATCAAACCATTACAAGAGCAATTTATTTGGACGAGTCATAGCTCAAGACTCACATGACCACTAAGGGTGGAATCCAGGGTTTGCCAGCCCAGTTCTTGACAAAGAAAGCTCTATACTTTGCTAGTATAGGGAACGTGGCCGCTTTTGAAAGCATCTTTGTTTTGCTTACTTACGGGTTATTTTTGTTTCCCAACATCGATAACTTTATAGATATCAATGCCATTAAGGTTTTTCTGATTGGAAACCCTGTACCAACTTTGCTCACACATGCGTATCATTCTGTACACTTAGGGAATTTGTATAGCGGAGGAATGATCACATGCTGTGTACCCCTGCTATACAAATGGTTCACTTCCCACTTACCCAAGTCTGCTGCATTTTGGGATCAAAAGAATACTTTCCGTTGGTCGCAGAGAAGCATGTCTCTTACCAACTCTGACATCGATTGGTACAATCGAATCTACGACGAGATCAGAATCATTGACCGTTGTGGAAATTTCCCAAATGTACCCCTTATAGGAACTAAGGGAGGAATCAACTATCATCCGGTGTTAGTCCGTCGTCAATTTGGATACCCGATGAGGCATGTCCTGCATAATGCTCATCTGGAAGGTCTTTTCTTCAAGGAAGGAGAAAATGACAGGGCACTAAAGACGGAAATAGTGCACGCCTGGAAACACGTTCATAAGAAAGGAAGAGAGTCTCTGGGAAAACCGGACGGTGTCTCGGTGGAGCCTTATCTCCACTGGGTACAAACTAGAGCTCTCAACCTGAGGATTCCTTACCCTCGTCAGGAAGTTCTTCCATTAAGGGACTCTGTCCTTTATTTCATGTCTGAGACGGAAAAACTTCAGGTTACTCTTAACAAATTTCAACAGGAGAAGAGGTCTTGAAGGAATAAGTACCGTATTCTCAAAGTGGAGTGTAAGAAAATACAACAACTATTGAAAGATAAAGATGCTCTGATTGAGATTTTAGAGCAACATGCTGTGGAAAATCAGGATGACTAAAGGAATTTGCTTGCTCATTTCACTTGGCAAAGGAATGACAACCCGACAACGGCTGAAGAGCCCCGGTCAAAGAAAAGGAAAGCACCAGAACCAGCACCTGAGCTCTCTTCAGAGAGGACTCAGGATCCATTAGTTTAGACATTTCCTTTTTCAGCACTTTGTAATCTACTATATTTCCATTTTCGCAATCTTTGAATTCAATAAAATGGGGTTTTCCCACTGTTTGATATTTGCAATCTAATTGTCGAAGTTTACTTTGAACATACGAAATATATACAATTAATATAATCATTGCATATCATTCATCATTCTCGCATAAACACATTCTTCTTACCTACGAATCTCACGTTTGCGTCTTGATTCTAGAGTCAAACTGTCCATTCGTACAATACTCGGGCCAATCGTCATAAAAAGATGGATGATATCGAGGTAGAGAATAGAGAGTTAAGAGAAGAGATCGACACTTTGAAAGAGGATCTAAGAGAGCTTCATAACGACATGCAAGCTCTGGAAGCAACTCAGATGCAACAACAAAGGACTGTGATCTTAGAGATCACATCAACGCCCATAGTGGAAAAGTATGATCCTAGGTACAAAATGCCGAAAGATCGTCCCTGGGGCATGCCTATTAACTATATCTTCGAAGGATATATTTTGCCGATCACGGAAGATCCGGAAACTGTAGCGGGAGCCGCTGGGCCTGAAGGTTACAAACTTCAGGAAAGCGAAGATGCCATGGGCATGACAGCAACTCCTGAAGGTTACAAATAGTTTAACCGGTGTCGCATTAAAATGGTACATGGGTTTAAACCGCGCTACGATCGACACTTTCAGAGATCTTGGCGCTGCTTTCGTTCAATAATATAAATACAATTTGGACATGGCACCAGACAGAGATCAACTCAGATCGATGTCACAGAAGGACAATGAAACCTTTAAGGAGTAGGCTCAGAGATGGCGTGAAATTGCCGCTCAGATTTTTCCACCTCTGGAGGAAAAAGAGATGATAAAGATTTTCTTAAAAACCTTGAGCTCATTTTACTACGATAAAATGGTTGCCAGTGTGCCCAGTGACTTCACCGAGATGGTGGGCATGAGAGTTCTTCTTGAGGAAGCGGTTCGAGAAGGACGTTTAGTTAAAGACGCTGGATCATCAAGTAATACAAAACGATACGGTAGTGCTCTCCCTAAGAAAAAAGAGCAAGATATTGGGAATATCTCTCTCGAAAAGCAAAGGCGACGATACCAACTAGTAGCAGCCGTAACTCCTGCAATCAACCCCGCGCCTGTTCCTGCGTATCAACCTCGGGTTGCTCAGAGCCAACCTATTCAACAACAATTTCAGCAAAGGACACAACAGCCTCTTCAGCAGGCTCGTCCTCCGTACAACAACAATCGTACAACGCGACCACCAGGGTTCGATCCTATACCGATGTTGTATGCAGAACTGTTTCCACTCTTACTGGTCAAGGGGCATGTCCAAACCAGGTCTCCTCTTGCAGTACCCGAGAATCCGCCTTTTTGGTTCAAAGTGGATCAGACTTTCCCTTACCACCAAGGAGGACCGGGGCATAACATAGAAAACTGTCTCAGTTTCAAATCCGATGTGCAAAAGCTTGTTAGGAGTAGGGTCTTATCTTTCAAAGATACGAATCCGAATCTTCTCACGAATCCGCTGCCTCGACACGAGAAAGCTGCCGTCAATTTGATAGAGGGAGAGTCTAACAACAGCTATCAAATTCATGATGTACTCTTATTAAGGGCCAACTTGGTCAAGATGCATTGTAGACAGAGTGGATACGGCCATGTGCCACCTCATAATTATCACCAGTGTGATATCTGCTCTAAGAACAACAAAGGATGTTCTATGGTGCAATAAGCTCTACAGGAACAATTGGATCTCAGATGGATCCAAGAGCACCGAGTTCGTGGGGTCAACATGACCTATACGAATTCCAACATCATTCAGAATCACAACATTCTGGCAATGAATGTCAACTTGGTAGCAATGCACTCAAGGCAAATCCAGTATCATAACCTGCCACGGCATGATTACAATTCCTGTCTGACTTGCTCGGTAAACAAACAGGGATGCTCTTTCGTACAAGAGGCCCTCCAGCGTCAGATGGATCTTGGATGGATCCAGGATTACCGTGATAGAAATCCCTATCAGATCAACATGATTCAAATCTTCGATATTCGTTTGATAAATACCAGCTTGGTGGAGTTACACGCCAAGCAAGTCCAACTCAGTTTTCTCACTTCACATGATTATCTGAGCTGTAAAGTATGTTGTGAGAGTAACCAAGGGTGTGCTCTCGTTCAAAGAACTTTATAACACTTGTTAAACCACTGGTGGCTTCCGATTTATATGGATGAAGACACGCAACAAATCAGTGTGGTTAATGGGAACCCTACTAGGCATCGAAGTCAGGATGTCTGATCTCTGGAAACAGATCTAGTGTGGTTGCACTGCATTTAAAGTGGACGTGGCCAGGTGCCACCACATAACTATGAACGCTGTAGGGTCTGCTCAAAAAATAATCAAGGATGTTATCTCGTGTGAGCAGCCCTTCAAAGTCAGTTGGACCGCAAGGAGATTCAACCATGTCCGAGTTCAATCAATTGGGCGCCAGGCTATTTCGCTGATCAGATTAAGGACGTTGTCGTAATCTCTGATCACGAAGGGACCGAAGTTGTTTGTACCATCATCCCTCTACTGGACGAATCAAAGGTTCCTAGCCGGGAATTAATTTAAGTTACTTACGATAGTTAGAAAAATCAGAAGGCTCCTATAGTTATTTATTTGCCAGGACAAGTGCCGTATGAATCAACTAAGGCGATCCCTTACAAATACGGTGCGACAACAATTGAGAATGGGAAGGAAACTCCATTACCCTCCGTCGTGAATATTGCAGACATCAGTCGAGTAACACGGAGCGGTCGAATCTTCAACAGGGGAGTTGGAGAACCTAACAGAGAAAAGGAACCTCAAACAGAAGTTCCTAATCCACCAGTCGGTCCATCCAGTGATCCCGACCTTTCAAAGAACAATGATGAAATGCTGAAGCTCATCCAAAGGAGTGAATACAATATCGTTGATCAACTGTTACAAACTCCTTCAAAGATCTCTGTGTTATCTCTTTTACTTAGTTCTGAATCCCACTGAGAGGCTTTACAGAAAGTCTTAGAGCGGGCCTTTGTGGAACAGGATGTGTCAATACGACAATTTGACAACATTATCTCTAATATCACTTCCTGCAACAACTTGGGGTTTAGTGATGAGAAATTGCCAAAGGAAGGCAAAAGTCACAACATGGCGCTCAATATCACAGTCAACTGCCAGGACGATGCTTTAGCCAGCGTACTGGTAGACACCGGATCAGCTCTCAACGTTATGCTGAAGTCCACCCTAATGTGACTATCATTCAAAGGATCTCCGATGAGAGGCAGCGAGGTCATCGTCAAAGCATTTGACGGGTCTCGGAAAACAGTTATCGGCAAAGTCGACCTTCCCATCACTATCGGTCCTCACACTTTCCAAGTCACTTTCCAGGTCATGGACATCCGGGCAACATACAGTTGCTTATTAGGAAGACCTTGGATACACCAGGCTGGGGCAGTTACTTCGACACTGCACCAGAAGCTGAAGCTCGTCAAGAACGATCAACTCGTCACGGTCTGTGGAGAACAAGCCTTGATTGTGAGTAATCTGTCATTATCTACTTGTGTAGAGCCCGAGGAGGTTGTTGGGACTCAGTTCCAAGCACTTTCGGTGAACAATGAGAATCAATCAGAAAAAGGAACATCGATTTCCTCGTACAAAGATGCTCTCAAAGTAATCGAGAGTAACAATGCAAAGGGATGGGGATAGCTTGTCATTCCTACTGATAACAAAACAAAGAAGGGTCTTGGTTTTACCTCAACATGTACCCAGACAGCTGCTAACGATGAAAGTCTTCATCCCATTCAGAACTTCTTTCATAGTGGAGGTTTCCTTCACCTAGTGCCTCAAGCAGTCCATACCATCAATGAGGGAGATCCCTCCGATACAGATGAAGAGTGGAAGTCCTATCTTAACGAGGACGGCTATATGTCTCAGGAAGAGGTGCCTACGCCATTTTGCTATCCCGCACAGAGTTCGAGATTTATACCCAGGTCAGATGTCAGAACAATATACGGAGATTGTGATTCGGAAGGATGTCGTGCTCCACCAAACTCATTAGAGGAGGACACTCTGATGAAAGACAACTTTGACCACGACTATTATGGCCCGATGGATGGCCTGCCTATCTGGCAGCCGTACCCAGGAGACTTGGGGCAAGGAAATCAGCCGAACAATGAAAATCAGTCGAGCATCATTAAACAGAATGCCTGCGTCCCCACCATGTCATGGGATCATTACTCAGGGCATTCAGAAAATATCCAGTACGACGATGAATTGGCAAAGCTTGTCGGACTAGAATTCATCAACTATGCTTTTCCCGAGGTCAACGTCATCGAGAAAGATGACTCCTCCAGTTCCAAAGAGGTGTGGGACACATTAGGACAACCAAGTGGAAGGTTCGACTATTTGGTCAAATACACTGCTCCTGAAAGCTCTCGTATCAGGCTCGAAGACATCCAACTGACTGGACGGGGAGATATACCTGAGAGCACAAATACCATGCAAGATACAACTGAAGAGTTCGTCTACGACAGCTCTGCCTGGGAAACAGATTCCAATGATCCTGCTCCACCAGAAATCAGCGTTATTTCTGAAGAAAAATCAAGGAAGGTACCAGAATTTGTGATTCACCGAGGACTTCGCCGCCCATGGGTTGCTGTCGATGTTCCGAAGATTGTTCATAAGTCAAAGTAATTGTCGTCTTTAACCTTTCACCCTGCCCAGGTGAAACTGATGTTTTGATAGGGCTCAATTTCTGTAAATATCCCTCTTCGCTTTGCCCAAAGCGACAAAGTTTTGTTTTATAGGGCTGTAGTTTCAAGAATCGACCTGATCATAAATAAAATAACGTTGTTATGTAATTTCCGCATTTATTGTTGTATTCTCATTTCGCTTTTTCAGAAAATGGTAATCCTAAAAAAAAAATTCAATAATAAAAAACAAGCAGTTTTCCAAAAAAAAAAAATACACTGCACACACTCTTGCATTCTCTCTATCTCTTCTAAACACAAATCATCACGTCATGCATATTGCTTGTCTTAAACCCTATTGAAACATCCGATCCAATGCCTTCTCCCAACTTTGAATTCCCGATATTTGAGCCTGAAGAAGAAGATGACAAAGAAATTCTAGAAGAGATCTCCCGATTACTCAGACAAGAGGAAAGGTCCATTAAACCTTACAAAGAGCCATTGGAAAAGGTCAACTTGGGTTCAGAAGAAGAGAGAAAAGAAGTCAAGATTGGGGCACTGCTCAGTCCAGCTGTCAAAGAAAGTTGGATAAAGCTTCTCAAAGAGTTTCCCAATGTATTCGCTTGGTCCTACCAGGATATGCCAGGGTTGGATACCAGCATCGTGGAACATCATCTACCGTTGAGATCAGAATGTCCACCTGTAAAACACAGGTTGAGACGGACTCACCCGGACATGGCCATCAAAATCAAAGAGGAAGTACAGAAACAGATTGATGCGGGTTTCCTCGCCACATCAGAATATCCTCAATAGTTAGCCAACATAGTACCAGTTCCGAAAAAGGACGGGAAAGTCAGAATGTGTGTAGACTACAGGGATCTAAACAAGGCTAGTCCAAAGGATGATTTTCCCTTACCACACATTGACATGTTGGTAGACAGTACAACAAAGTTCAAAGTCTTCTCCTTCATGGATGGATTCTCGAGCTATAATTAGATAAAAATGGCGTCGGAAGATATGGAGAAAACTTCCTTCATCACCCCATGGGGTACTTTTTGTTACAAGGTAATGTCGTTTGGTTTGAAGAATGCCGGGGCAACCTACCAAAGGGCCATGACTACTCTGTTTCATGACCTGATACACAAGGAAATCGAGGTATATGTCGATGACACGATTGCCAAATCAAAAACAGAGGAGGAGCATGTGACCCACCTGTCAAAACTATTTGAGCGGTTGAGAAAGTATAAACTCCACTTGAATCCCAATAAGTGCACCATCGGTGTCCGTTCGGGGAAACTCTTAGGGTTCATCGTCAGCCAGAAAGGAATTGAGATTGATCCTGACAAGGTCAAGGCCATTCAAGAAATGCCTTCTCCAAAGACTGAAAAACAAGTCAGAGGATTCCTAGGACATTTGAACTACATTTCCAGATTTATATTCCTCATGACCGCGACATGCACGCTGATATTCAAATTACTAAAAAAGAATCAGGATTGCGTTTGGACAGAAGACTGTCAAACTGCCTTCGACATCATCAAGGAATATCTATTGAACCCACCGATTATATCACCTCTAGTGGAAGGAAGACCACTGATCATCTACCTCACAGTCTTGGAAGACTCGATGGATTGTGTACTTGGCCAACAAGACGAAACCAAAAGGAAAAAGTCTGCCATCTACTATTTAAGCAAGAAATTCACCGACTGCGAGACTCGGTACACTATGCTTGAGAAAACTTGATGCGCTTTGGCTTGGGCAGCCAAACGTCTTCACAAATATATGATTCGTCACACTACTTGGTTAATCTCCGAAATGGATCCAATCAAGTACGTCTTTGAAAAACCTGCTCTCATGGGAAGGATTGCCCGTTGGCAAATGTTGTTGTCAGAATATGACATAGAGTACCACGCTCAGAAAGTCGTTAAAGGGAGTATTTTAGCTGATCATTTGGCTCATCAACCAATTGACGATCAGGAATCAGTCGGATTTGACTTCCAATACGAAGATGTCATGTTTCTAAAAATGAAAGACTACGATGAACCACTACCCAGTGAAGGGCCAGAACCAGGATCCCAATGGGGATTAATTTTTGACGGAGCTGTCAACCATTACGAAAATGGAATTGGGCAATCATTGTTACCCCTCAGGGTACCCACATTCCTTTCACCGCCAGACTGACATTTAAGTGTACAAACAACCAGGCCGAATACGAAGCTTGTATCATGGGTCTCAAAGAAGCGATCAATTTGAGGATCAAGAACTTGGATGTATATGGCGACTCAACCCTGGTTATCAATCATATCAAAGAAGATTGGAACACATACCAATCAAGGCTGATCCCTTACAAAAATTACGCCAGAAGGTTGTTACCCTTCTTCAACAGAATCGAGTTTCACCACATCCCTCGTGATTAGAATCACATGGCTGATGCCTTAGCCACTCTCTCTTCCATGATTAGTGTAGTTCAAAGGAACGACCTACCTAAAATCGACATAATTCGCCTTGAACGGTCCGCTTACATCTTCAAGATTGAAGCAGTCATCGACGACAAACCTTGGTATCACGATATCAAATGCTTCCTTCAGACACAAGAGTACCCTCCTGGGGCATCCAGAAAAGACCAAAAGACCCTCAGAAGACTGGCAGGTAGTTTCTTCCTGAGCGGTGATACACTCTATAAGAGGAACTTTGACATGGTCTTGCTCATATGTGTAGACAGACCAGAAGCAACCATGTTGATGAAAGAAATTCAAGAAGGATCCTTTGGCACTCATGCCAATGGACACACGATGGCGAGAAAAATTTTGAGAGCAGGGTACTACTGGTTGACCATGGAATTCGACTGCAACAAGTACATGAGGAAATGTCACAAGTGTCAGATATACTCAGACAGAATCCATGTACCGCCAACACATCTCAAAGTTCTTTCTTCCCCTTGGCCATTTTCCATATGGGGAATCGACATGATTGACATGATCAAACCCAAGGCTTCGAACGAACATCGGTTCATCCTAGTAGCCATTGATTACGTCACCAAGTGGGTCGAAGCAGTATCATACACCAATGTTACCCGACAAGTGGTAGTCCAATTTATCAAAAACAATCTCATCTGTCGTTATGGTGTTCTGAGCCAGATCATTACCGATAATGGATCCAACTTGAACAATAAGATGATGAAAGAGTTGTACGTTGAGTTCAAGATCGAACACCATAACTCATCTCCCTACCAACCTAAGATGAACGGGGCAGTAGAAGCGACTAACAAGAACATCAAGAAGATCGTTCAAAAGATGGTTGTAACCTACAAAGACTGGCATGAGATGCTACCCTTTGCTCTTCACGGTTATCGCACATCTATCCGCACTTTAACAGGGGCAACCCCTTTCTCTCTAGTATATGGCATGGAGGCCGTGCTCCCCATCGAAGTAGAGATCCCATCAATCCGGGTATTGATGGAAGCTAAGCTTACAGAAGCTGAATGGTGTCAAAGTCGACATGATGAACTAAATCTGATTGAAGAAAGCGAATAACGGCTCTATGCCATGGTCAGTTGTATCAGCAAAGGATGAAGAAGGCGTTAGACAAAAAGGTCCGACCTCGCGTCTTCAGAAAAGGAGACTTTGTGCTAAAAAAGATACAATCATTCCTCATTGATGCCCGGGGCAAATGGACTCCGAATTATGACGGCCCCTAAGTGGTCAAGAAAGCTTTCTCAGGCAGCGCCTTGAGACTCGCAACCATGGACGGAGAGGAATTTTCCTACCCCACGAATGTTGATGTACTCAAGAAATACTTCGCCTAAACTAAAAAAAAGTCCCAGTGGATTGAAAACCCGAAAGGGAGGTCCAGGAAAAAATTAGAGACATGATCAAAAATCATCCCGGTGGATTGGAATCTTCAAAGTACAATCCAGGAAAAAGTTAGGGATAATGGCAAGTAACTACGTCCAACAGGGGCAAATCCTCCAGTAGCAGTCATGCCATCCATAAGAAAACTCCAATGAAGGTCATCTTCGACATAAGCTTAGGATGTCCCGAATTCAAAGTTGGTAGAAGGATAGTGGTCGTTATGTTTCAATGTATTCCCTTAAATTACCGTTTTCTAAACTTTGTAAATACTCTGTGGAATCGCGCGTTTGACTGATTTCCATCCTATGAATAAAATTTGAGCCCTTGTGCTTGAAGGTGAGAAAAACGCAAGAAAGGGGGGTTTGAATTGATTTTTCAAAATAATCGTTTCTTTTGAATAACTTTCCTTTTTAAAACTTTTCCCCTTTTCTAAAGAACAACAACTTGGTTAAACAAAAAGATATAAACACGTTATGTTTATACTAGTTCACTTGAGAATCTCCCAAGTTAGTCTAGTCCACCCGCCAAGGTGATTTTGCCTCTCTCAACGAGGTCTTAATCCACTATTCAACAAAATAGTACACTGCACGAGCTACACAGCTGGTGACTAACAACAACCTCTAGAACTCACACGTTCTAGACTTCTCAAGTAATCCAACCACACAGGTCTTACTCAAGGCACAACCTCTAAGACACATGTCCTAGACTTCTCAAGAGATCTAATCACTAAGACTCTCTTAAGGAATACAACTTTTAAGTTCAGACACAATGAGTTTACAGAGAATTGCTTCTTATCAAGCTGATAACGTAAACACGATTTTAGACCAAGATTGACTTCAGAAAGAACAGACTTAAAAATGTATTGTAGCAGTTCGCATGTGTGTCTTTCTTCAAGTCTTTGAACTTCCTTTTATAGCCGAGTGAAAAGAGTCATTGAAATGAAATCATGATAGCTAAGTAGGCTTACGGCTG
Organism: Lathyrus tuberosus; assembly: GCA_022829125.1. Classification (NCBI taxonomy): domain Eukaryota; kingdom Viridiplantae; phylum Streptophyta; class Magnoliopsida; order Fabales; family Fabaceae; genus Lathyrus; species Lathyrus tuberosus. The sequence continues at coordinate 515,371 of JALAZF010000617.1, read as the reverse complement.
GAAGCGTGATGACAGGTACAAAATCTTCTGCATGCAGCGCGTCCTGTCTGTGTCAGATTGTCTTGTTTGTATTTCGCACAGTCTTCGAGAATTTTAACGTTGTAATGTGGTACAGCTGTACAGTGTGGCAGGTTTTCTGGGCTTCTCAACTTCAGAGGCTTTTTGTGAGCGTGAGTAAGAAGGGAAACCATTGCTCGGTTCTTGAGATTATCAAGTCTTCGAATCATCAGCTCTGCGCTTCCAGAATCTTCAGAACTTGTCTTTAGAACCTTGTTCTCTTAATCCACTTTCTTCAAATCTTCATAGGCTTCTGATAATATTTGATTGAAGCATGAGAGTCGACTTTAGGTAGGTCTTCAGAACCTTGATCGAAAATCGTGAGGCTTCAGCATTTGGACTTCGTCCCGTCAGAACCCTTGTCTCTTGATCTTCAGAATTCATGTTCTTTTTCTTTTCGTATCAGAGTTATGTGAATCTTGTCTTATCTTCGAATTAAGTTCAGTTCTTCGAAGCATCTTTCATTAAGCATTGCGCCAATTCACGGAAGCAGAACCTGTTTGTTAGGTTCTCACAAATAACAACATTAGTTGCACAAAATTGTTCATACAAATATTCATCTGTTATCATCAAAACTTAGAGATAATATTGCAGAACCAAGTCTTGTTCTCACAATCTCCCCCTTTTTGATGATGACAAAACTATATAATTTGATGACTCAATTTTGATATATATAACACAGGGAAAATGAAAAGGTTTTTAGGATAGCTTCTCCTTTTTATGAAGTGCCCCCCCTGAGTATTAGATTAAGGTTCTTGCTTGGGGCTCCCCCTGACTTCATTAACCTTTTGAGTCTTTCTTCATCATCAGAATTCTGAGTTATCTGCACAGAAGAAAAAAATACAGAAAAATAATCTAATAGAGATAATGGATATATCTGTTAGCATGTAAGCAGCATTGTTTTTTGGAGAAGGATTATAGGATCAAAATTATCACATTCATACTTTCTCCCCCTTTTTGTCATAAATAAAAAAGATTAAAACAGGGATGTCCAAGGGTGAAAAACACAGAACTAAAGCTTAAAAGAAAAACAGAGGTTTATTTGCTGTCAGAGGACAGTTTGTCCCAGATTTTCTTCATCATGATCTGAAGATTTTCATTGACAGTATCTTGCTTGTCAAACCTTTCTCTGAAGTTCTTCTGTTCAGTTCTGATTTCATCAACGGCGTCTCCCAGACGCTTGATAACAGGATCAAAGGTGGAAGCAATCATAGTACTTTCTTTAGCTCTTTCAGCCTCTGCAGCTTCTTGTGCCTTTCTAGCAGCTTGCTCTTCTGCTTCTTTAGCAGCCTTTTCTTCAGCTTCTTTCTGCTTAGCAGCTAAGAACTTGAGTACTCTGACTCTTGCTTCAGCTTCTGCTCTCTCCTTAGCTTTTGCTAGTTCAGTAGTTATGGTTGTGTTTGAGAAACTTACAATTCTTATAAGTTCCATGTCCAGCCATTTGTGAAAACTTTGACAGGCACTCTCAAGTTCCATGAGCTTTGTGCTTGTACAAAGTTCTGCTCTTAACCTAGTAAACTTCTCAAGTGCTTTGTCATGAAATTGACTTGTACATTCTTCAAAGAAAGTTGGAGGTGGAGTATTGTAGATAACCAGAGCGAGGTTGGATTTATCATAGTTGGTTTCAGATGGTGATTGCTGAGATAAGTTAATCTCAGTAGCAGCAGGTTCAGGTGGTTGTTGTTGATTGTTAGGAGAGGTGACTTCTAGTGTTTCCAGATTGTTATGAATTTTAGGAGAAATAAAATCAGACGGCTGGGTTAAGGGTTCAGTTATGATTTTCTGATGAAAAGCATAGGCCATTGGTGAGACATGTATGTCTTGTAAGGTTGTTGATGAAGGAATTTGTGGGGTTTTTGAATGAGACCATGATGATTGTAAGTTAGATGGTTTAACATAAACTGATGGATCAGGATTTGATTTTGAACTTGTATTCTCGAGGATTTTTGATCTTTTACTCCTTTTCCGTTTCTGAGGCTTAGAAATTATGGTAGCATGCTTTCTTTTCCTTTTAGGAGACTCAATAAAGTTGGTTCAGAATTTAATTGATCAGTCTGCTCATTCTGCTCTATTTGCTCCCACTCTTCTTCTTCATGCTTGATTTCACAAACATCATATCCTCGTGCCTTTACTCCATCTATGTATACAACTAATTCTTCACGTTGGTAACTTCTGTGATAGGCAGGATAACCCGGCACCCGTGATCCTTCGTTTACTTAAATCATCAAAGATGATGAAAGGATTTACCTTTACTTTATTGATTATTCTCATTTTCTTAAGAGTTGTGGCATTTACTGGTTCTCCAAGGGTTGTGGTCAGATCTTCTGTGTATTTGACTTCTGTAACCAGAGTGTCGATTATACCACTTTCATAGAAAATGTTTGAGAGCATTCTTCCAAAAGGGATGTATCTTGGTATATCATTTCTGTATCCACCGGTTGTCCTAGTTTTTGTTACCATGTCTCTCAGATAGTAAAATAGGATAGAGGGTAGGCACATTCTCTCTTTGGTGATCAGATAGTAAAGCATGTATTTCATGTTGGCGTTGAAGAAATTTGCAGCATGTGATGAGGGCCTAGGATTGATGCAGCCAAGAATGATTTTGTGCCATATTTTTAAGTGTGCATGCAAACCTTCTCTCTTGTACTCCTTTTTGCTCAGTTGATAGTTGGCGTAGATGATTGGGTTGATCCTCTTTTTCACAAATGAAGATTTATTGTTCATCCCATATACTCTCTTGTTCTTCATAAACTCCAGGCTGTAAAGATCGGCAATGGATTTTTCAGTGATGACGATCTTTCTTCCCAGGACATGGGAGATAACATGGATCTTGTCACAAACAGCTTGTCTCCAGAAATCTTTTACAAGTGCTTCAAAAACTGGTCCTTTGAGCCTATCAAAGTAAGCGGTCCATTCTTAAGCTTCTACTTCTTTGATCATATTAAATCCATTTTCGGCAAGATTCTGGAAATCTACATGCATTTCCTTGAGTACAGTTAGGTTTACAAGATTGCAAGTGTCAGAAGCTTCTCTTTGGGTAATGTGTTCTTCGCTTATTTGAGAAGGATGAGATGAAGATGAAGTGACCATTTGATTTGTTAGAGATATCGTTGAGGATGGCTCGGTTGAGGGAGCTGACATTCTCCTTGATGATTCTTCAAATTCTTGTGAGAACTTGACGGCTTCTTCTTGCATTGGGGTCATCATTTTGAGCGATTGAGATGAAGAGTATAGATTTAGGGTTTTGGTGATGAGCGAGAGTGATAGAGTGTTTTGAAGAGTTGAAGAACACAAAGGAAGAAGAATGAACGTCTTTGGAATGTTCCCAAGAGGAATTAGAGGTAATCTAGGTTACACGTGTTAACTATTCTCTAATAGATTGAGGGGTTCTGGTATTTATGAGATTGTGAAGTACTTGAGTGGATAGACGTAAGGAAATAGGTGAATAAATGTGATAAAGTTGAGTCAATCTCGAGAGAAATGCTGTTTGTTTAATTTGAATAGTTAAAGTGACTTAATTTTATTTAAATCGCGTGCAAAAATAATTTTCCGAAAGTATGACACGTCACAAAATTATCAGAACTTGAGATGCGTTAAGAAAATGGTTCTGATGATTTAAAAAATGCTTTTCTCTGACTAAACACATGAGGTTCTGAAAATGTTTTATTCTGAACAGTATTTCATATTCAGGTGTTTTAAAATGATTAGAAATCTATCTTCAGCTAAGGGTTTTGTGAAAATATCAGCCCACTGGTGGTCTGTATCAATGAATTGAAGCATAGAGTTCCCTTCTGAACATAGTCCCTAATAAAGTGATGTTTTATTTCAATGTGTTTAGCCCTAGAATGCAAAATTAGATTTTTACTTAAGCAGATAGCAACAGTATTATCACAGAAGATAGGAATGTTACTCTCATATATCTGATAGTCTTCCAGCTGATTTTTCATCCATAGCATTTGAGTACTGCATAGGGAAGCCGATATGTATTCTGCTTCAGCTGTTGAGAGAGCAATTATAGATTGTCTCTTGCTTGACCATGAGATTAGATTACTTCCTAAGAACTAACAGTTCCCCGATGTGCTCTTTCTTTCTAATCTGTCTCCGGCATAGTCTGCATCACAGTAACCAGAAAGAGTATACTCTGATGTTTTCTTATACATCAGGCCAAGGTTAGTTGTTCCTTTCAGATACCTTAGAATTCGCTTGACAGCGGTTAAATGTGATTCTCTTGGATCTGATTAGAACCTATCATGCCACGATAGAGTTTTTGACAAACCTTAACTCCTGTTTCTTCCTTTCCAATGACACACGTTAGATGCAATGGTGTTTTAGAAATGTTGCAATCCGTCATATTGAACTTCTTCAGAAGTTCTTTTGTGTACTTGGTTTGATGAATGTAAGTGGCCTCTGATCTTTGATCAATCTGAATTCCAAGGAAGAACTTTAGTTCTTCCATGAGGCTCATTTCAAATTCGGCCTGCATTAACTTTGAAAATTCTTGACATAGAGAGGAGTTAGCAGAACCAAAAATAATGTCATCAACATAGATTTGAACAATGAGAATGTCATTCTTATATGTCTTGCAGAAAAGAGTTGTGTCAACCTTTCCTCTGGTGAAATTGTTTTCTAATAAAAATTTGCTCAATCTATCATACCAAGCTCTGGGAGCTTGCTTTAAACCATAGAGTGGTTTTTTTTTAAGTTTAAAAACAAAGTCTGATTTTTCTGAATTTTCAAACCCAGGAGGTTGTTTGACATAAACTTCTTCTGATATATGGCCATTTAAGAATGCACTTTTAACATCCATTTGATATAGAGTGATGTCATGATTCACTGAAAAGGATATTAGTAAACGTATTGCTTCAAGTCTAGCAACTGGAGCAAATGTTTCGTTGTAGTCAATTCCTTCTTGTTGACTGTATCCTTGAGCAACGAGTCGTGCTTTGTTTCTGACAACTTCCCCCTTTTCATTCAGCTTGTTCCTAAATACCCACTTAATTCCTATTACATGAACATCCTTAGGTTTAGGAACTATATCCCAAACATCATTTTTGGAGAACTGGTTAAGTTCTTCTTCCATAGCCAGAACCCAATCTTTGTCCATGAGAGTTTCTTCAATTGTAGCTGGTTCTATCAACGATACTAGTCCTACAAGTGTTTCTTCTGATGGTCTAAAGGCTGATCTGGTTCTGATAGGAGCATCTTTGTTACCCAGAATTAGTTCCTCAGGATGGGATGTGGACAATCTTTTTCTTCGTTGAGATGAGGTATTTGGAGTTACTTCAGTGGTTTTTGGTGTAGGATCTTGCTGTTCTTTGACTTCCTCTACCTCTTCCTTAGATTCAGAGAATCTGATTTCTAAATCTGCAAGTTTCTCAACTAGCTCTGACTTTTCTGAGTCAGGCTTGTCATTGAATCTAACATGAATGGATTCCTCCACAATTCTTGATTCTGTGTTGTAAACTCTGTAGCCTTTCGAGCGTTCAGAGTATCCCAACAACAGACACTTCTGTGCTTTGGAATCAAACTTGCTATGATTCTCTTTAGTGTTAAGCATAAAACAGACACATCCAAATGGATGAAAGTAAGAAATGTTGGGTAATTTATTCTTCCACAATTCATATGGAGTTTTATTCAATATAGGTCTTATAGAGATTCTATTTTGAATATAGCATGCTGTGTTGATTGCTTCTGCCCAAAAATGCTTAGCTATGTCAGTTTCTTGGATCATGGTGCGAGCTATTTCTTGCAAAGTTCGATTCTTTCTTTCTACAACTCTGTTTTGTTGTGGAGTTCTAGGGCAAGAAAAATCGTGAGATATTCCATGTGAATCAAAAAGTTCTTCAAAGTTTTTATTTTTAAATTCTCCACCATTATCACTTCTGACTCTGACTATTTTACAAATTTTCTCATTTTGTACTTGGGTGCAGAAGGAAGCAAACACAGAATGTGATTCATCCTTGTGTTTTAAGAATTTTACCCATGTCCATCTGCTGTAGTCATCAACGATGACTAGTGCATATTTCTTACCATTGAGAGAGGCTATTTTTACAGGGCCAAACAGATCAATGTGAAGAAGTTCCAACGGTCTAGAGGTAGAAACAACATTTTTAGTTTTGAAAGAGGTTTTCGAAAACTTTCCTTTCTGACATGCTTCACAAAGAGCATCTGACTAATATTTCAGATTTGGCAAGCCTCTAACAAGACCAAGCTTGTTAAGCTGAGAGATTCTTCTCAGACTGACATGGCCAAGACGTCTGTGCCAGACCCATTGCTCTTCATTTACAGAAAGAAGACATTTTACATTTTGATGTTTTAAATCAGATTACTTAATTTTGTAAGTGTTGTTTTTCCTCTTTCCGTTGAATAGGACAGATCCATCCTTCTGACTTACAGCTTTACAAGATGTTTGATTAAAAATGAGATCATAACCACTGTCGCTATGTAATACCCTGTATAATATATATCTAGAATAATGCAATACAAGCATTTGATTTGGTACTGACACCATCATAAGTGCCTAATGGCGTAATTCACATACTTGACCATTCTAAAAACATAAATACAACACATGGCACAAGTCATGGAAATTAGCCAAAAAAAATAAAATCTAAGAATAATATACAATATCCTCAATTGTATACAACAAAATAATACACAGCAGAAATACTAAAGCCAAGCTTCTCTTGAAACATCCAAGCATTGCTTCACTTGTAAATCAACCTGCAACCCGAACCTGAAATATAGCAACTATAGTGGGGTGAGATACATCAAATCTTAGTGAGTTCCCTATCTTATAATTCCTCTCGGATTTACAAGGTTCTATCCATCCTAACTCAAGTCAAAGGGGAAGGGAAAAGACCTCGAGTTCACAATCTCACGATCTCACAATCTCACAATCTCACACTATATGGAAACACGTCATGAGTCTGTTAACTCATAAAGTTCGCACGGAAAAAATTACGTCTTAAGCCTGTTAACTCAAGATTCCTTACGAATCTATAACCGATACCAAGGCATCCCCTTTTCCCGTCCGCTTCTACATCTAGAAGACGACCCGAGTCATGGATCCTTGAAGTTACTTGGCATACAAATTGGATTCGGGATCATCGGCCTGTTAACCGTGAACCGTCACTTCTCATGGCCTGTTAACCATCACAAGTCTCTACCCATAGCATAGGCTCCAATCGTACTACACGTAGGGAATCAAACCTACCAAGTAATTGTGCATACGTTTCAGAGGAGGAGCTCGAGTCTCATGAAACTACACCTCAAGATAAATGGTTACGATTACGTGATCATATACACGACGTGATTATATTCGACAATCACAAGGCCACATTCGCCTTAAGGCCTCTTTTGTCTTTAACAATAAAACATAACAAAAATACACGTGTTCTATACTAGTGTCTTATTCTCACTCTATACCATTTGATAATGGACACACGCCTCGGCCCCTCATGCACGAGCGTTGTCATTAAGTTATCTATCACAATTCTATTCACAACCTAGAATTATAACAATCTTAACTATGTCATTTGTTTTGGGGTAAGGTTTCCTCACTCTACCTAATTTCATATTTTAACATGCATACTCTCTCGATCAAGTTAAACATCAATAACAGGCAAAATATATCACAATTGCACATATAATAATTCAATCACAAGTTATACAAAAGTATAATAGAATCACATAATGGTTCATCGCATAAAACATCCCTTTCGGGGTCCCTCTGATTCATTTAATCGGGTATCAGATCAATATCGATCACTGTTATCCCATAGGATATTTCCACAGCTTTACATCAGCTATAACTATGCCTCGATCGGATTTACGATCCAAAAGATGTCAATTCCAACATTTCACAAAACCTTACTTTCCTTCATTTTCCACTAAATCATTTATCCCACATCGTCATAGCTTTCTAATGACACCAAGAACGTCCCGATCCGAGTTACAGATCAAAAGTTATGAAGGAAACAAAACGGAAAAGCTGTCATGTTCGCTTTGCGAGGTTCCAGCGAATGTTCGCTTCCCCATTCACAGTGCGAAGCTCCCAGCGAACCAAGGCAGAACTAAAACGAGGTAAAGTTCGCATTGCAAACCTCTGGCGAACGTTCGCCCTCACCCTCGCTGTGCGAATAGCCAGCAAATGCTCGATTTCCCCTTCGCTAGGGGATTCGTAGTGCGAACCTGCGGAAATGCAGAAATTCTGTAGCGTACAACTGAGTTCCCTTGGGTTCAAAACCAACCCAAAACATACCCAAACATCCAACAATCAAATAGAGATGATTCTATACTCATAGAGCTTATACTACTCAGTTTATAACACATTTCAACCGTTAAATTTCATCGATTATCGATTTAAGCAATTTCTCATAAACCCTAACTTAAGCTAAAATCATCTCTAACTCTAGAACTTAATTTTCTATCTAGAACCCACCTGATAATCGAAGAGGAGTTTGAAGAAGATGCTGATGATCCATGGGTTTCTCTTCTTCATCTTTCTCCATTTTCTCTCTTTCTCTTCTTTCCTTTTCTTCTTCTTCTTTACTAACTTCTTCTTTTTCTTTTTTTCTTTCTCTTTCCAAATATATACATATATTATACTATTATTATATAATATAAATCCAATAGGGTAAAATATCTCCAATTGATATTTTGTCGTCTCAACCCAATAGATCAATTATTAGAGTTATCTTAAAATCCTTTCTCGAATTTAAATAATTGATCTCTTCAGAGTTCATCAGTTGCTCTATTGATCCCAAATGTCAATACTTAAAGTACTTAGAGGATTCCATTCATCCAATATACCAAAGATAGAGCACATAGATACTCATCTGATCTTATCTGATATCCAATTGAGCAATTAGATAATACGGGGTATTACACACTAAGTTGACTTATTGACAACAGATTATGCATTAGACCTTCTACTAACAGAACATTTTTAATGGAAGGAAGCTTACCATTTCCAACAGTTTCGGAGCCAATGATTCTTCCTTTCTGATTTCCTCCGAAACCAACAACGCCTCCAGGTTTAAGTTTCAGATCTTGGAACATAAGCCTTTCTCCTGTCATGTGTCGCGAGCACCCACTGTCCAGGTACCATGACTGGTGTTTCAATTGAGCTATTAAGGATATCTGCAACATAGATTATCTTGTTTTTAGGTACCTATTTTGTGGGTCCTTTCACATTAGTTCTTCCAAAGGTTCTGATCCCTTTAGATTTCCGTACGTTAGTGAAACGGTGTGAAGTTTGTGCATAGTGTTCGTGTTTAGGATATTTCCTTAGTGTGTGTGTTTGTGTAATCCTAGTGTTTGAGCCTTTTGGTTCTGAATGCTTAAGGCCAGTACCAGAGGGAATAAATTGTTTGAATAGAGGTATTATTTTGATGTTTCTGGTTTCATCATATGGTTGAGATGGTCCTGAATATCCTAGACCTCTACTGCCATTTCTACTGACTCCATAGATTAGTGAAGCCATTTTGCTTCTATCTACGCTTTTGGAAAGAAATTTTTTAAATGCGTTATCATATTTGTCTTCTTTACTAGTGTTAGTTGAGTTTGAAACAATTTCTTCTTCTAACTTAGATATTTTACATTTCAGGACAATGTTTGAATTTTCTAAGATAAATATTTTTTCATTTTGTTCAGAAATGGTTTTCTTGTTTTTAGTAAGATCATCTGAAGAAACTATAAAACTCTTTTTCAAGATTTTGAATTTGATTTGAAGGTTTTAATATCTTTTTATAAGTTCAGTCAATCCTAATTCAAGTTCAGATCGTGATAAGGAAGAAAGTACCTCTCTTTCATCGTCAGAGTCTGATAGTTCTTCCTCTGACGAGTCACTTCTGGTTTCTGCCATGAAAGCCATGTTGACCCGACCTTCATCAGCATCATCTTTAGATTCCGAATCATCCCAAGTTGCCATGAGACCCTTTTTGGTTTTCCTAGGTCTTTCTTCTTTCTTGGCCTTTGGGCAGTCATATTTGAGATGTCCAGGTTCTTTGCATTCAAAGCACGTAACATCTTTTCCATAGTTTCTTCTTTGACAAGATGTAGATTCGAATCTTCTCCTTAGTCCTTTGAACTTGTTCCTTCTGTATTTCCAAAGTTGACTTATCTTTCTTGATATGAGTGATATATCATCTTCTTCTGAATCTTCTTCAGATTCTTCCATTTCTTCTTCTGCCTGATACGCCTTCTTCTTTTCTGGCTTTGCCTTTAGTGCAATGGATTTTTTTTTCTTCTGAGGTTCATCTCCTTGAAGCTCTATTTCATGACTTCTTAAAGAACTGATAAGTTCTTCAAGACTGATATTATTCAAATCCTTTGCAAGTTTCAAGGCAGTCACCATTGGTCTCCATTTTGCTGGAAGACTTCTGATGATTTTCTTGACATGATCAGCAGTAGAGTAGCCTTTGTTCAGAACTCTGAGTCCGACAACAAGCATTTGAAACCTTGAGAACATGGTTTCAACTGACTCATCTTCTTCCATTTTGAAGACTTCGTATTTCTGGATTAGCGCAAGAGCCTTTATCTCCTTGACTTAAGCATTTCCTTCGTGAGTCATACGAAGAGAGTCAAAGATGGATTTTGCAGTTTCTTTGTTTGTGATTTTCTCATTCTCAGTATAAGAAATTGCGTTCAATAGAATGGTTTTTGCTTTGTGATGATTTTTGTAAGTTTTCTTCTGAGCATCTGTAAACTCACTTCTTTCAATCTTTTTACCTACAGAATCTATAGGATAACTATAGCCATCAAGTACTAGATCCCATAGATCTAGATTAAATGATAAGAAATAACTTTCAATTCTATCTTTCCAATAATCAAACTTTTCGCCATCAAAGATAGGAGGTTTTGCATTGTAAGATTCTCTTTCAATAACATTTGTTTCAGAAGTTATTGGTGGTGGTGTAGTCATTGTTTTTCACACTTGGATCGGTACTGAACACTGTTAAGTGCTTGATAAAAATTCAATCTTTTTATCACCTCAGAACTGGAGCTCTGATGCCAATTGAAGGTGTGAAAAACGCAAGAAAGGGGGGGTTTGAATTGGTTTTTCAAAATAATCGTTTCTTTTGAATAACTTTCCTTGTTAAAATTTTTTCCCTTTTCTAAAGAACAACAGCGTGGTTAAACAAAAAGATATAAACACGTTATGTTTATACTAGTTTACTTGAGAATCTCCCAAGTTAGTCTAGTCCACCCGCCAGGGTGATTTTGCCTCTCTCAACGAGGTCTTAATCCACTATTCAACAAAATAGTACACTACACGAGCTACACAGTTGGTGACTAACAACAACCTCTAGAACTCACACATTCTAGACTTCTCAAGTAATCCAACCACACAGGTCTTACTCAAGGTACAACCTCTAAGACACACGTCCTAGACTTCTCAAGAGATCTAATCACCAAGACTCTCTTAAGGAATACAACTTTTAAGTTCAGACACAATGAGTTTACAGAGAATTGCTTCTTATCAAGTTGATAACGTAAACACTATTTTAGACCAAGAATGACTTCAGAAAGAACAGACTTAAAAATGTGTTGTAGCAGTTCGCATGAGTGTCTTTCTTCAAGTCTTTGAGCTTCCTTTTATAGCCGAGTGAAAAGAGCCGTTGAAATGAAATCATGATAGCTAAGTAGGCTTACGGCTGGAAGTGTGAGGACAGGTACAAAATCTTCTGCATGCAGCGCATCCTGTCTGTGTCAGATTGTCTTGTTTGTATTTCCCACAGTCTTCGAGAATTTTAACGTTGTAATGTGGTACAGCTGTACAGTGTGGCAGGTTTTCTGGGCTTCTCAACTTCAGAGGCTTTTTGTGAGCGTGAGTAAGAAGGGAAACCATTGCTCGGTTCTTAAGATTATCAAGTCTTCGAATCATCAGCTCTGCGCTTCCAGAATCTTCAGAACTTGTCTTTAGAACCTTGTTCTCTTAATCCACTTTCTTCAAATCTTTAGAGGCTTCTAATAATATTTGATTGAAGCATGAAAGTCAACTTTGGGTAGGTCTTCAGAACCTTGATCGAAAATCGTGAGGCTTCAGCATTTGGACTTCGTCCCGTCAGAACCCTTGTCTCTTGATCTTCAGAATTCATTTTCTTTTTCTTTTCATATCAGAGTTATGTGAATCTTGTCTTATCTTCAAATTGAGTTCAGTTCTTCGAAGCATCTTTCATTAAGCATTGCGCCAATTCACGGAAACAGAACCTGTTTGCTAGGTTCTCACAAATAACAACATTAGTTGCACAAAATTGTTCATACAAATATTCATCTATTATCATCAAAACTTAGAGATAATATTACAGAACCAAGTCTTGTTCTCACAGTGCTTTTGTTTATAATTCTCATTTGTTTTAGCTTTATAGAATGACATTTTAACATGATCAACGATTCTTGAAATGAAACAAAAATGAATTTACTTGTCAAACTTTTTCTGCTTTTAAAATAAATATTGCAATTTCTTTTGACTGTTGAACATTGAAAGAACATCGATCGTTTCTCCAGAAGCAATTGAGCTTCAAAGTGCAGAATCACAGTACTCCTTCTAAACTAGTGCACCTGAATGAAGGATCAACTGTGTCAGAGACCGTGTTTCATCTGAAAACCCCGACAGAGTTCTTATCTCCTAAGGCCGACCAACGTAGCTCCCAACAGGGACTATCCCTCCTAAGCAAGGCAGAATTGCTATTTTTGTGAACAAGTGATACTTTTCACCTCCCACTGTGGCTGAGTATCCAGTCGTGTTCATCCACTAGTCTGTATGTCGCGTCAGTGTTGTCAGCATAAACATACATATATCATGCATTATTGATTTACATTCACATTCATATTGCATCACTATCTCTCTAGTCGGTCTTATCCCCTAGTGATAACAGTTTTCTCAAACGAGTTGTCAGTCCTTTCCTCGTCAAGAAATGTTGCGTCTGAACAATCTCTCTCCTCCAGTTTATTTCTGGATTAGAATTATCCCTGGACCACTTTGATAACTTGAACCTCTGAAAAACCAGAGAACCCTCGACAAACATCACTCTTCGCCATTGAAGATGATATCCTCGCTTTCCCGAATTAAGGAAAATCCTCAGAGAAAGCCTCTTAATTAGAGATTCGACAAAACAACAATTTTTCTCCAAAAAATCCGCTGACGAAGAGGTCATCAGCACCTCAAAATTGGATTACACCATATGGCATTTCTCCGAGAAGATCCAGAGAAAAGTATGATGTAATATCCCCAAGCAGAAAGCAGTCTCTCAAGAGACTCGTTTTCCCCCAGTAGAGTCAACAAATGGCATCTCCAACGGAGAAGTTTGTACACCTCTACAGCTCAGACGACTGGGTTCCCCGGCAACCCTGACATCAGATCTTTTTCCATCAAATGGCATCTCCCTAGGAAAATTCGGCGAGAAGTTTGAGGAAAATCGCTACGAACAGCGTCCCTTGTCAAGAAGTTTATTGACAAAAGAAACTAAGACCAGTTCCTTGGTAGGAAACCAGGATCGATGGAAGGTTTATTTCAGAAACTGAGACCAGTTCCTTGGTAGGAAACCAGGATCGAGGGGAAGTTTATTTCAGAAACTAAGACCAGTTCCTTGGTAGGAAACCAGGATCGATGGGAAGTTTATTTCAGAAACTGAGACCAGTTCCATGGTAGGAAACTAGGATCGAGGGGAAGTTTTACCTTTTCTAAGCATCATTGCTTAGCAAAAGAAGATGGATAAGCAAACTGCTATTCCTAACCACTGTCAAAATTTCGAGTATTCCGATATTTAATCCTCTTGCACCCCGAATGCCCGAATACCTTTGCCATTCACACCTTCGGGTCCAAGAAGATTAAATAGGGGCATCTGTCATACCCCAAATTTTGACCACTAAGATTTGCCATCATTGTGCAAATCATTATCACAGTATGGATGAACCATCATACCTCATTAGTCTCCCCAAAGATGGGTGAGCATTCACTACAATCAAATTTAGGGTTTCAAGCCCTCTCAGAGCTCTTAGACAAAGGATCAATCAAGGAATGACATGGTCTTCAACTTGTCTAGCCTCTCAAACATCCACAATGGATCAAGAGGACTCCCACATCAAGGATCAAGCACAAAGTTACAACATTCCAAGTGGATTAAGCCTCAAGATCGCCAGTGTCACCAAGTTAGGGTTTTGGTCGACTGGGGCCTCCAGATGGAAATTTCCTCTGGGCATGAGCCAAAGGCTTCAAAGCACAACCTAAGATACTCCATGGGACCTCATGAACCCCATCATCAAGTCAATTTAGCCTCAGGGGAGACATACATCAAAAAATCAGGAATTAGGGTTTCTTGACCTAATTCACCCCTAAGTTGACTTTTGGGACAAAACATGAGCCAAGACCTCAAGACATGATTTGAGGGTCTCTAATACACTAAATTTATCCATTTGCAACAATGGATTGATCCAAGAAGCTTGATCAACAAGTTTCAAGTTCATCAGAACCACAATTAGGGTTTTTGAAGAAAAAGTCAACTGTGCCTTTGACTTTTGACCAGGACATGCTCCTAAACCTTGGGATATGATTCAATACACCCTATAACACCTATGAAATCAATCCATCAAGTTTGATTTAGGTCAAGGACTTGATTTCATAGAGGATCGTACAGTTTGGAATTCATCTGATAAAAAGTCAACTGTGCACAAAAGTCAACTTTGACTTTTTGAGATTTTTCACAATTATGGTTCTTTGACCCTAAAATGATGTTAATGTGTGATTTGAACCATCATTCATCAAGGAAAATCAAGAAAAGTGGGATAACTTGTAAAAGGGGTAACTATAAAAACTTAGAAATTTTCTAAGTTATGAAACAAAATGGCTAGGGTACCAACTTTGGAGGATCATATCTCCTAAACCACAAGGCCATTTTCCCTATTCAAAGCTGGATTTGTAGCTCTCATGGCCCTCTACAAAAGCTTCAACTAACCTCATCACAAAACGTGAAAATGTCACTTTTTTCCAACATTTAGTGAAATTTTCACCAAGTCAGAATCTGCCTGGTCTTTTTTCCAAATGTAGGGGCATTTTTCACTTGGATCCAAAAGGTATCAAAACAAACTATGATCACACATATGTTGTATCATATGAGGGCTTTCCAAAATGGCTAAAAACTCCATCAAATTCCATTTGAGCCATGAGATATGACCATGCCAATATGCCTTGCTGCAAACTGTCAGGGCAAGGCAGATTTGTGCATTTTGCTCTATTTGACAAATTTGTACAAATGACAAACATGTCTATCCATCTGAACACCTCAGTGAGGGACCAAGGAGGGACAAACACTGATCCATAAGCCTCCCAAGTCCTTAGAACCAAAAGTAGCATGCCAAACCTAGAAATTCCCTAAAGAGGGGACAAGACTCCAATTTTGTTTTGGAGCATTCAATTGATGCACCAAGGTGTCATGAACTGAACTATTTCCAGCTGAAGGAGTCAAGGATGATCTCTGAACTAGGCGACCAGCAGCCTGTGCCCTAACCTCTAGTCAATGGCTAGAGGAGACTTGAGATTCTAAAATGCAACCATTGGCCAAACCTCTGATGTAGCTTCCATTCACTATTGCAGCCAAAACAAACTTGCTCTACTATAAATAGAGCTCATTTATGCTCAGTTTGAGTACACCAAAGCACTACAACACTTGCTTTCCTCAAATTCTCTTTCTCTAGGCAAAAAAGCCTTCATTAGCAAGGTAAATCTGAGTTTTTGAGTTAGAGAGCAATTTCATCACAGCTCATGATCCAAACACATCCAATATGTCATATCTAAGCTATCCAAACTCTCACAAGTGACCTGTAACACCAAAATCTCAAAGTCCCCTCTCAAAACCTCAAAATTGGACTTTTTTGCATTTTTCAAGCCATGTCTTGATTCAGTCACTTTTAAAACCAGATAAAACCTCAAACACACTCCAAATATCATCCTTGATCTGTCCCAAATGGTTCCACACATCTGGAACACCATTTGAGAGAGTTGCTATTTTGGCCATTTTTTCCCCTTTTGCAAAAAAGGGCCAACTTCCATTCCAGAGGTTTCCAGCTGATTCCAATCATCCTAAAAGCTTCCAAGGGATCATTTGGGAGTGTTCAAAGCATCAAAACATTTTTGGAATAAGGCACTTGACAGATTGCCCAAAAAGCTCATAAAGGGGTAAGCATCTCAACTTTAACTCTTTAAAATATGCCTTTCTTTGAGGTCCACTGCTCATGCATCTCTTATACATGTTATATGTGTTGTGTTTGAACCAATTCATCATGTAATTCATGCCTATAACAAGAGGTAGCACGGAAAATGCAAATCATGGCCTATTTCAAAACCACTATCGGGTTTTGAGGAGGATTGATTTTTTGGAAAAACCACCACCACCATTGGATTCCTTGTGAAATTTTAGGCCAGATGCATATAAATTTTGTCTCCATCCATGGAGAAATGAAGAAGTTATGACCTTCACGTTTCTGACCAAAAACCTTGCCTTGGCCAGGCCAAGAACAAGGCAAGCCTTGTATATTTATGGCTGGGGTTTGATATACGGATGTATCACCACCCCAGTGGTAAGGCGCGCATGCTGCACACAAGAGGTCTGGGGTTCGAATCCCCCTCGCCCCAGACCCCTTTTTAATGGTTTATTTTCACTTTTTTTATTATTTTTCATATTATTTTTAATGATTTGAAAAATTAATAACTCCCTCAATTTTAATTTTTTTATTGGTTCTTTTTGCAAAAAATCACAAAAATGTTGAAATATTTTATTCCATAAAAAATCAAATTTATATTAGTTATTTAATATAATTAGTATTTTTGTGAATAAATTTGTTTTTAATTGTTTTTAAACATTTAAAAGTGAATGTTTATTTTGAAAATCAAAACCAAATGAGTTCTAAATCATCTTGTGATTAAAACCTCATTTTTCAAACCTTAAGTAAAATTCACAAGTGGTTTATTCAAACCTATTTGGTATTTTTATCATTTTAATTGATTTTCTTTAAATATTTACTTTTAAAGGAAAACAAAATTAGGGTTTCTTTTATTTTCACCCTCACAAATCTGTTTTAAAACACTTTTAGGCCTCTAATAGAGTGTAAGACCCAATCCTTTTTGAAACCAAAACATTTTGGGCCTCAGTTATTGTATAAGACCCACTGCGATTTTTCAAAAATCTCGGCGCGATCGCCATTTCAAAACGAAAATCACCTTGGGCCTACCCTCATGTTATAAGCCCCATTTATTTTCTTTAAAAAAATCATTGGGCCTCTAATAGAGTGTAAGACCCAACCCCTTTGAAAATACACCACCTTTTGGGCCTCGGTCATCGTATAAGACCCACTGTGTTTTCAAACCTCGGCGCGATCGCCAGTTTTCGAACAAATAATCACTTGGGCCTCTCCTTGAGCTGTAAGCCCCACCACTTATACAAAAACAAATTATTGGGCCTCTAATAGAGTGTAAGACCCAATCCTCTTTTAACTAAAACTTTGTGGGCCTCATATATTGTATAAGTCCCTCTGTACAGCAATCATTGTTAAAACCTTAGGCCTCTCCTTGAGCTGTAAGCCCCAACAAACTTTTCAAAGCACTTTCTCCTTTGATTTTGAATATGATATTGTTATCAAAGCTTTCTTTGTTGAACAACTAACAAAACAGCATGGAAGCACTACAACGGCTAAGTGTTTATCCGCTTTCATTTATCGCTTTCATATGTATATAACTGTATTGTGGGGCTGTTTCAGTGTAAGTCTTCTTTCACATCCTTTATATACTTGTCACATATCCACTGTGTAATACTAGTATAGTTATTTAGAGTTTTCCCCGGCAACTACGTTTAGCACTAGGTAAAGCCTTGTTGGTCACTCTTAAATACAAACAAAACTAGATCCCCCGTAGGATTACCAGACACAGTCTTCCCTCCTCTTGGGGTTAAACAATATGGAAAAAAGAGAAAGGCAGCATTCTCGGTGAACCCTTTCTCAGATTGTCACTCTTATAAATTGTCAAAGAAACTCTAACACCCCAGAGATTATCTTTTCTTTGTGAATGGCATCTCTTGAGTTTCTTCCAAATCCTTGAACTTTCCTGACTTGATCTATTCTCGATGAATAGCATGTCTTGAACTTCTCTTGGTTTGGGGACCCACAGGCTTCCTAAAAGCATCCCCGCCTCCTCTTGGGCATTGTACAAGGACCCTTCGGCTTCTTAGAAGTTCTCATGCCATCTCTTGGGCTTAATACAAGGACCCTGACGACCTCTTAAAGGTATAAGACAAAACTTAGTCATCCTTTGCTAGAGCAGTCTTTCCAGCGTCAAAACTCCGACCATTGTAGGGTTGATACTCATCTCTTAATGCCCGTGCCTCCTCTTGGGCATTGTACAAAAGATAAAACTCAAGACTCGGACAGTCTAAGACCCTTGAGTCTCAAAGACATTCTCAAGTTCCTTTCAAACATAGGAAGAAACCCTAGTCTCTCTCATGAGGGTTCCCCACACTTGGACCCGCTTCAGGATCTCCAGAATCCACAGCGGTAAGGTAGCCTCCTTTTGGGCTTTGTACAAATAATGCTCCCCAGCGGAGCTAACCTTTTTAGACTCTCTTGTTGAGTCACCTCCCTTTTTAGCCTCCATCTCGGGCATCGTACGAGATAGAATAACACTCTCTTGTTGAGTATAAAAGACTCTCTTGTTGAGTTAATCCCCTTTTTAGCCTCCATCTCGGGCTTCGTACGAGATAGAAAAACACTCTCCTATTGAGTATAAAGGACTCTCTTGTTGAGTCAAACCACTTTTAGCCTCCGTCTCGGGCTTTGTTCAAGACATAAAAACCCACTCTCTTATTGAGTATAAAGGACTCTCTTATTGAGTCAAACCACTTTTAGCCTCCGTCTCGGGCTTTGTACAAGACATATAAATCACTCTCTTGTTGAGTATAAAAGACTCTCTTGTTGAGTCAATCTCCTTTTAGCCTCAATCTCGGGCTTCGTATGAGACAGCCAATCACTCTCTTGTTGAGTGTAAAAGACTCTCTCGTTGAGTCAAACAACCTTCAAACTCTCTTGTTGAGTCAATCACCTGTTCAAGACTCTCTTGTTGAGTCAACCCTCTTTAGCCTCCGTCTTGGGCTTCGTACAAGACATATAAAAGCACTCTCTTGTTGAGTCAGTCACTTGTTAGTACTCTCATGTTGAATCAACCCTTTTAGCCTCTATCTCGAGCTTCGTACGAGACAAATAATAAACACCCTCTTGTTGGGTCAATAGCCTCATCTTAGGCTTTGTATAAAGAAAACCCCGGTTGAGTCAATCAACCTTTTAGCATCAAAGTTGTGCCTTGCTCACAGTATACAAACATCAACAACTCCTTTTTAGAGATGAAAAATTCTCTCTCAGCCAAAACCTTTTAGCTTCACATCTTGGGCTTTGAATAAGATACAAACCACCTTTAGCTTCACGTCTTGGGCTTCGAATAAGACACCAAAACAACCCTCTTTCCTCCCATAGAATAGGAGGAACTACGATCGCTCTGATTTCCCTGTTTCGTTAAACGGGAATACGTAGGCATAAGATTGTAAAATCTTAGCGAGCACACTAATCAAAAACCCAAAATCTCGTACCTTCATATATCAATCGAAAAGCACCAAATCCTAACATCTTACAAAAAAAACCTCGCAAATAGTCCAGACATTCCGAATTTAAACAAAATAAACCGAAGAAGGACCCACATCTTAATAGCATCTGTAACCTAACAGACAGCTGTTTAAACTCAGTATGCAAGCAGGGTTAATTGGAGACATCTATTTCCCTTCCTTAATCAGCTTAACAGGATAAAAAATGAATCGAACTGTAGTGCCCAAGCGATAGTGATTCAAGACCACAAAAATTGCGCTACATCTAGTTCCTTTCAAACATAGGAAGAAACACCGATCACTCTGAAAACCAGTCTCTCTCATGAGAGTTCCCCACCCTTGGACCCGCTTCAGGATCTCAATAATCCTCAGTAGTAAGACAGCCTCCTCTTGGGCTTTGTACAAATGATTCTCCCTAGCGGAGCTAACCTTTTCAGACTCTCTTGTTGAGTCAAACTCTTTTTGCCTCCGTCTCGGGCTTTGTACAAGACATAGAAAACACTCTCTTGTTGAGTACAAAAGACTCTCTTATTGAGTCAATCTCTTTTTAGCCTCAATCTCGGGCTTTGTACGAGATATAAAAAACACTCTCTTGTTGAGTGTAAAAGACTCTCTTATTGAGTCAATCTCCTTTTAGCCTCAATCTCGAGCTTCGTACGAGACAACAAATCACTCTCTTGTTGAGTATAAAAGACTCTCTTGTTGAGTCAATCAACCTTCAGACTCTCTTGTTGAGTCAATCACCTGTTCAAGACTCTCTTTTTGAGTCAACCTTTTTTAGCCTCCATCTTGGGCTTTATACAGGACAGATAAAAGTACTCTCTTGTTGAGTCAAACCGTGTCAGCCTCCATCTTGGGCTTTATACAAGATACATTCTCCCCAACGGAGTCAAAATCCCTTTTAGCCTTAATCATAAGCTTTGTACAAGACAGAAAGAACATTTTCCCCGGAAAAGTCAAACTTCCCGCCTCCTCTTAGGCTTTGTATAAAGAAACTCCGGTTGAGTCAATCAACCTTTTAGCATCAAATGTGTGCCTTGCTCACAGCATACAAACATCAACAATTCCTCTTTAGAGATGACAAATTCTCTCTCAGTCAAACCTTTAGCTTCATATCTTGGGCTTTGAACAAGATACAAACCACCTTTAGCTTCATGTCTTGGGCTTTGAACAAGTCACCAAAATAATCCCTTTCCTACCATAGAATAGGAGGAACTACGATCACTCTGATTTCCCTGTTTCGTTAAACGGGAATACGTAGGCATAAAATTGCAAAATCTTAGCAAGTATACTAATAAAAAACCCAAAATCCTATACCTTCATACAAAGCATCAGACCTAACACCTTACCAGAAACCTAGAAAATAGTCTAGACACTGTTCTTAAGCAAATAACCTAAGGCAGACCCCCCTTTTTGATAGCATCTGTAAACCAACAGTTTTGACTGTTTAATCTCAGTATGTAAGCAGGGTTAATTGGAGACATCTATTTCCCTTCCTTAATTAGCTTCACATGATAAAAAATGAATCGAACTGTAGTACCAAAGTGATAGTGATTCGAAACCACAAAAATCGCGTTACAGAAAGCATTTGATAAAAAGGTCCGACCCCGAGTCTTTAGAAAAGGGGACCTTGTGCTCAAGAAGATACAATCATTCCTCACTAATTCCCGGGGCAAATAGACTCCGAATTATGACGGGCCCTATGTGGTCAAGAAAGCCTTCTCAGACGGCGCCTTAAGACTCACAACCATGGATGGAGAAGAGTTTGCCTACCCCACGAATGTCGGCGTAGTCAAGAAATACTTCGCCTAAATAAAATAAAATAAAAACGTCTCGGTGGATTGAAAACCTGAAAGGGCGGTCCAGGCAAAAGTTAGAGACATAATCAAAAATCATCCCGATGGATTGGAAATCTCAAAAGTACAATCCAGGCAAAAGTTAGGGATAATGGTAAGTAACTACGTCCAACTAAGGGACAAGTCCCTCAGTAGCAGTCATGCCAT
The DNA here is from genome assembly GCA_022829125.1 of Lathyrus tuberosus. NCBI lineage: Eukaryota > Viridiplantae > Streptophyta > Magnoliopsida > Fabales > Fabaceae > Lathyrus > Lathyrus tuberosus. The sequence goes on along the minus strand of JALAZF010000617.1, from coordinate 493,668 downwards.
CTGTCAGGAAAACTCCAGTCAAGGTCATCTTCGACAGAAGCTCCGGATGTCCAGAATTCAAAGTGGGTAGAAGGATAGCGGTCGTTATGTTTCAATGTAGCCCTTTTCCCTTAAGTTACCATTTTTTTAACTTTGTAAATACTCAATGGAATCACGCGCTTGGCTGATTTCCATCCTATCAATAAAATTTGAGCCTAGTGCTTTTGTTTGCAATTCTCATTTGTTTTAGCTTTACAGAATGGCGTTTTAACATGATTAACGATTCTTGAAATAAAACAAAAATGAATTTTACTTGTCAAATTTTTTTGCTTTTAAAACAAAGATGGCAATTTCTTTTGACTATTGAACATCGAAAGAACATCGATCGCTTCTCCAGAAGTAATCGAGCTTCAAAGTGCAGAATCAAAGTACTCCTTCTAAACCAGTACACCTGAATGAAGGATCAGTTGTGTTAGATGCGAATGTTCCATCTGACACCCCTTGGCAGAGTTTGTATCTCCTAAGCCCGACCAACGCTTTTCCCCACAGGGACTATCTCTCCTAACCAAGGTAGAATTGCTATTTTGAAACCAGTGGTACCTCTTTGTCCCCCGCAGTGGTTGAGTATCCAGTCGTGCTCATCCACTGGTCTGTATGTCGCGTCAATTTTGTCAGCATATACATACATACATCATGCATTATTTATTTACATTCATATTGCATCACTATCACTCTAGTTGGTCTTGTTCCCGAGTGATAAGAGTCATCTCAATCGAGTTGTCAGTTCTTTCCTCGTCAGGAAATGTTGCGTCTGAACAATCTCTCCTCCAGTTTAGTTCTGGATTGAAGTTGGTCCCTTGACCGCTTTGATAACTTGAACCTCTGAAAGGCAAGAAGGCCTTTGACAATAGTCACTCTTCATCATTGAAGATGATATCTTCGCTTTCCCAGATTAAGGAAAATCCCCAGAGAAATCCTCTTAAACAAAGATTCGGCAATACAGCAGTTCTTCTTCAAAAAGTTTGCCGACGAAAAGGTCATCAGCACCTCAAAATTGGATTACATCACGTGGCATTTCTCCGAGAAGATCTCGGGGAAAGTATGATGTAATACCCCAAAACAGGAAACAATCTCTCGAGAGACTCGTTTTCCCCGATAGAATCCACAAATGGCATCTCCAACAGAGAAGTTTGTGCACCTCTATAGCTCAGATGACTGGGTTCCCCAGCAAGTCTGACATCAAAACTTTTCCCATCAAATGGCATCTCTCCAGGAAAATTCGGCGAGAAGTTTGAGGAAAACCTCTACGAATAGTGTCCCTTGTCAAGAAAGTTTATTGACAAAAGAAACTGAGACCAGTTCTTTGGTAGGAAACCAGGATCGAGGGGAAGTTTACATCAAAAACTAAGACCAATTCCTTGGTAGGAAACCAGGATCGAGGGGAAGTTTATTTCAGAAACTAAGACCAGTTCCTTGGTAGGAAACCAGGATCGAGGGGAAGTTTATTTCAGAAACTAAGGCTAGTTCCTTGGTAGGAAACTAGGATCGATGGGAAGTTTATTTCAGAAACTAAGACCAGTTCCTTGGTAGGAAACCAGGATCGAGGGGAAGTTTATATCAGAAAACTGAGACCAGTTCCTTGGCTGAAGACCAGGATCGAGGGGAAGTTTACCTTTTCTAAACATCATCGCTTAGAAAAAGAAGATGAATGCGTAAGCTACCATTCATAACCACCATCAAAATTTTGGGTATTCTGATATTTAATCCTCTTGCACCCCAAATGCCCGAATACCTTCGCCATTCACATCTTCAGGTCCAAGAAGATTAAATAGGGGCATCTGTCATACCCCAAATTTTGACCACTAAGATTTCCCATCATTGTGCAAATCATCATCACAATATGGATGAACCATCATGCCTCATCAAGCTCCTCAAGGAATTATTTAGCATTCACTACAATCAAGGATTAGGGTTTCAAGCCCTCTCAGAGCCTTAGACAAAGAATCAATCAAGGAATGCCATGATCTTCAACTTGTCTAGTCTCTCAAACACACATAAATGATCAAGATGACTCCTACATCAAGAATCAAGCACAAGGCTGCAACATTACAAGTGGATCAAGCCTCAAGATCGCCAGTGTCACCAAATTAGGATTTTTGGTCGACCAGGGCCTCCAGGTGGAAATTTTCCTCTAGGCATGAGCCAATGCTTCAAAACATAACCCAAAATACTCTAAGGGACATCATAAACCCAATCATCAAGTCAATTTGGCCTCAGGGGATGCATTCATAAAAAAATCAGGAATTAGGGTTTCTTGACCTAATTCACACCTAAGTTGACTTTTGGGACAAAACATGAGCCAAGACCTCAAGACATGATTTGAGGGTCCCTAATAAACCACATTGATCCATTTACAACAATGGATTGATCCAAAAAGCTTGATTCACAAGTTTCAAGTTCATCAGAACCATAGTTATGGTTTCGCGGAAAAAGTCAACTGTGCCTTTGACTTTTGACCAGGACATGCTCCCAAACCTTGGGACATGATTCAATACACCCTATAACACCTATGAAATCAATTCATCAAGTTTGATTTAGGTCAAGGACTTGATTTCATAGAGGATCGCACAGTTTGGAATTCATTTGATAAAAAGTCAACTTTGCCCAAAAGTCAAAGTTTGACTTTTTGATTTTTTGATCAATTATGGTTCCCTAAACCTAAAATGATGTTAATGTGTGATTGGAATCATCATTCATCAAGAAAAATCAAGAAAAGTGGGATAACTTGTAAAAGGGGTAACCATAAAAAAAACTTAGAAATTTTCTAAGTTATGGAACAAAGTGGCTAGGGTACCAACTTCCAAGGATCATAACTTGAGATCCAAGCAACCATTTTGGTTGATCCAAATATGCATTTGTAGCTCTCATGGCATACTTTAAAAGTGTCAACTACACCTCATTCCAATTCTCCATGGATTTTTAGTTATGGAGTGACCAAAATGACAAAAACATGAAAATGCCACTTTTTCCAACACTTAGTGAATTTTTCACTAAGTCAGAATCTGTTTCACCTTTTTCAAAATGTAAGGGCATTTTTCACTTAGATCCAAAAAGTGTCAAGACGAACTATGATCACACATATGTTGTATCATATGAGAGCTTTCCAAAATGGCCAAGAACTCCATCAAATTCCATTTGAGCTAAGAGTAATGACAAGGGCAATATGCCTTACTGCAACTGTCATGGCAAGGCAGATTTGTGCATTTTGCTCGATTTGATCAAATTGTGCAAATGACAAACAAGTTTATCCATCTGAACATCTCAGGGGGAGACCAAGGAGGGACAAACACTGATCCATAAGCCTCCCAAGTCTTTGGAACCAAAAGTAGTATGTCAAACTTAGAAATTCCTAAAAGGGGGACAAGACTCCAATTTTGTTTTGGAGCATTCAATGGATGCACCAAGGTGGCATGAACTAAGCCTTTTCCAACTAAATTAGTCAAGGATGATCGCTGAACTAGGGAACCAAAGGCCTGTGCTCTAACCTCTAGTCAATGGCTAGAGGAGACTTGAGATTCCAAAATGATCCAATTGGCCAAAGGTCTGCTGCGGTTGCCATTCACTATTGCTTGCAAAACAAACTTGCTCTACTATAAATAGAGCTTATTTGTGCTCAGTTTAAGTACACCAAAGCCATCAAATTGATGCTTTCCTCAAAATCTCTTCTTTCACTCTAAAATTGTCTTCCAAAGCAAGTCACTATCGGGTTTTGAGTTTGAGAGTCATTCCAACCAAACCAATCACACACACACACACACCTCATAAACATCATATAGAAGTGATCCAAACACTTAAACCACAACTAGAACACTGATTTCTTAGAATCACTAGCCAATTGCTCAAGGTTTTAACCAAGTTGCAGTTGAGGGACCATAACCTATTCCAGTCCATTTCCAATCACTCCAAGCATTCAAACACATTCCATATGGTGTAGGGAAGCTGTTCTGATCATCACAACTCATCTGTAACACCTCCAACTCAAAAATCACTTTGCTCTTGCTGTCACGACCTTTAGGTAAGCCTAAACTTGGTCATCTCTTAATCTATGCATATTTCCTCGCACAATACTTTTGCCAAATGTTCATAATCATGCATAGAATGTTTCCCCTCAATTAATTGCTTTGTTTGAATCGTGTATCAAAATTCTCAACCTTCATGCAAATTTTAGGGTTCTTGAGGTTTTGTCTTGATTTCTTATTTCATGCTTAAAATAAATGAAATTAAAGACATAGACATGATCGTGAGGTGAAAACGAGTAGATTGATATGTGGATTGTGTGATTTCATCAAGTATTCAGTGAGATTGGTGAGAAAATGCAAATCTGCAGAAACAGAGGGGTGGCGCGTGTTCTTGCTATGTTCTTGGTGCCATTTTTTGAATATTTGAATATTTGAATTTTGTGATTTTATTTAATAGATTCAAAAATTAATTTCTCTCTAAGTTTTAATGATTTTGAGTTGATTCTTTTTTTAATAATTCACAAAAATGTTAAAATATTTTATTTTGCCAAAAATTCCCAAAAATATTATTTATTTCATATACTTGATATTTTTGCAATGAATTAATCTTTTATTTGTTTTTTAACATTTAAAATATTTTTTCCTACTTGATTTTCCAAATTTAATTGGTTTCCAATCATTTTGTGGATATAAACATGATTTTTCAAACATTAATCCAAGATCACAACTTGTTTTTCACACATGTTTGATAATTTTGATCATTTTAATTAAATTTTTATTTAATTAAAATACATTTTGAAACTAATTTAGGGTTTTGATCTTAATCACCCTAAAAAAATCATTTTCAAACACTCATGGGCCTCTAATAGAGTGTAAGACCCAAACCCTCTTGAAAACCAAAATATTTTGGGCCTTAGTGTATTGTATAAGTCCCGATACCGTCAAAAAGTTCGGCGTGATCGTCGCCTTTTTAAGAAAAACCCTTGGGCTTCTCCTTGAGCTATAAGACCCATCTTTTTTTCATTTTCAAACTCTTTGGGCCTCTAATAGAGTGTAAGACCCAACCTTTTTTTTAAACCAAAAAAAATTGGGCCTCAGATATTGTATAAGACCCACTGTGTTTTCAAAAACCTTGGCGCGATCGCCGTTTTTCAGAAAAATAACCTTGGGCCTCTAATAGAGTTTTTGAGGGAATTGTTGAGCCAAAGGACCTGATGTACGTTGCTGAGAAATTCTGGGTTTTCGCAGGTTTGCCCAACGAACCGCAGCGAAGGGCACGTCGAAATTTCGCCAGCAGTTCGCTAAGTGAACTTTGTGCCATTTTGTTTCTGACTTAGTTCGCCCAGATGTTCGCTAAGCGAAGGGCAAGGCGAATGTTCGCCTGGGTGTTCGCAACGAAAACTTTGTGTCCTTTCAGCTCTGTTTCAGTTTGCCACGGGGGTTCGCCCGGCGAAGGTGAAAGCGAACGTTCGCTGGGGATTCGCCTAGCGAACATGACAGATCTTTCCAATTTGTTTCTTCCATAACTTTTGAACTGTGACTCTGATCGGGGCGTTCTTGGTACCGATGGAGAGCTGTGAGAATACTTTATCTAATGGAAGTGGAAATTATCAGTTTTGATGCCCGATTAAATAAATCGGAGAGAACCGGAATTGGTGTAACTTTGTGATATGTTGAATTATGTGGTTCCATTATATAACTAACTTATGTTTACCTATTCTCTTGTTGTTAAGCATTTTGAGAGTATATGCATGTTAAAATACGAAATAGGTAGAGTGAGGAATATGATCGTAAATGATGTTAAAACCTAGTAATGGCTAGGAAATTATTGAATAACATAACGACGACGCTCGTGCATGAGAGGCCGAGGCGTGCGTCTATTACCGAATGGTATGGAAATAATTACACTAGTATGGATCATGTTTTATTGTGTTTTTATTAAGAAAAGACAAAAGAGGTCTTAAGGCGAATGTGGCCTTGTGATTGTCGAATACAATCGCGTTGTGTTTATGATCACGTAATCGTAACCGTTTCACTTGAGATGCAGTTTCATGATTCTCGAGCTCCTCTAAAACATATGCATAATTACTTGGCAGGTTTGATTCCCGCGTGTAGTACGAATGAAGCCTATATGGTAAAGAGACTTGCGATGGTTAACAGACCATGAGAAGTAACGGTTCACGGTTAACAGGCCGATGATCCCGAATCCATTTCGTATGCCAAGTAACTACAAGGATCCATGACTCGGGTCGACTTCTAGATGTAGAAGCGAACGGGAAAAGGGGATGCCTTGGTAAGGTTATCAATTAGTGATAATGTGAGTTAACAAGACTCATGAACATGGATCCATATAGTGTGTGTGAGTACTCAAAGTCACTTCCCTTTCCCCTTGACTTGAGTTAGGATTGGCTAGAACCCTGTAGAGCCTAGATAATCATAAGATAGGGAACTCACTGAGATTTGATGTATCACACCCCTCTATTGTTGATTATTTTCAGGAGGTTTTTGCAGGTTTGATTTACAAGTGGAGATATTCTTGGATGTTTCAAGAGAAGCTTAGTTGAGCTTATTCCGCTGTGTAATCGTTGTATACAATTGAGGATATTGTATATTGATCTTAGATCTTTGTTTTGGCTAGTTTCCATATTTTGTACCATAGATTGTATTTATGTTTTAGAAATGGTCAAGTATGTGAATTACGCCACTAGAAACTTATGATGGTGTCAGTACCAAATAAAATGCTTGTATTGTATTATTCTAGATATATATTATACAGGGCATTACAGTTGGTATTAGAGCAGGTCGTGTCCTCGACCTAGCCTTGAAACATCATAAGTAAATCTATTCTTGCCTCTTAAGTGTGTCTTGCTAGCATGACTCTTAATATCATACTATGTAGTGTTGGGCCTGATCAACCTAATACTATGTATGTGATAGGTAGAATCATGGTTGAGCGACCACGAGGACTCCGAAGTGTTGTCAGAACTTGTGTTGTGAGGGTAGGCTCAAGCCAAGAGTTAATAGTGAGAGTTTTGGTTAGCTCAATTGAGGTATTAGTTGAGGTTGTGCTTTGGGTAGCATGGGATTAAAGAGTGATGTGTTGTTCAAGTAATCCTTTGGAATGGATGGAGTCTGAAAGTTAAGGATCTCTATTGGACGATTGGTTAAGGTATTGAGGAATATGTAAAATCGCTAGTGGAGCTGGATTGACCACTAGTATGGATAAGGATTTCAAGTAATCTCATTCCGTGAAAAAGAAAAGTTGTTTTGTGGAACGTGTGATGTAAGGTCTGAAAGTAAGATAGTTACTGGTGTTTCTGTTCTAAGGCCGTTATGGTATCTTAAATGGACGAGAGTGCCTTAAGGAATGTGTTCGGAACAATATCTTCCAATTGGTTAAAAGTGGAGAGTTAAGGACGTTCAGCTTCTATGGGAACCTAAAGTAGTAGATAAGTGTGAGAAGGAAACACAAGGATGTGTGTACATGCTTCGTGTGAAACAAGTATGTGTCAGACAAAGAGTGGATGATGAATTGCGTATATTCAGTTATGTTGAGAGATTAAGTTCGAGATATTACATCGAGATTTCTCTCTATTCGATGAGAGACCAATTTGGAAATTGAAATTTGTTAACTTACCCAAGGAACAATATAAAGTATTGTGTTGGAGAAAGATTGAACTTCATTTAGTAACGAAAAACTTAGTGATATGGACCGGAAGAAGTTGTATTAAGAAACAGAGTAAGTATCTTGGAATCTAAGGGAATCGTGGTAAGATGGTTTGATATTTGGACCTAAGAGGATTACCAAGGAGAGCAAAGTAAACGCAGTATGGAAAACGGTATTAACGGTATTTTATGAGGAAGTGACAACGAAATGTGTTTTGGACGAGTGTGCAATGGAGTTATTAAGGTGCTGACTATAGTTAAGGAAGTGTAATTAAGGATGGTTCACCCATGAGAACCCTAGTAATATGTTGTGAAATGAGAAAGTTACACCTTGGTATTAAGAACAAGCGTAGTAGTAGCATCGTGGTTACAATTGTACGTGATGGATTCTCATTCTTGAGACAAGGGTGATGAGATGTACTCTGTGGAACAGTGAATATTGTATTTTAAGAAGCAAGTTTGTGGTAAAACAACGAGAAGCAAATCAGGACTTATTATGGACTAAGTGTAAATCATGGAACGATTTATACCAGAAGGGTTTTGTAAATAGTTGATGAGAATTATTGGTTGCGAATCTTTCGTTAAGTAATTTGCTGTAAGTGTGATGTGCAATGGATAGTGAAGGGTAATAAATCCTGGTTAATGTGTATGTAGTGATGGAAAGGTTCTTCAAGAGGATGCATTGCCCCGATCTATTTTCAAGTATAGAGAACTTGTGTATTTATGAATAATCGGAATAATCGAAATCTACCTTTTGTTGGACTAAAAACGTTATTGTTTTATTTCTCACCAAGGAGTTCAAGTGAGAGAATAAGGTGGTATGGTTGTTATGAGATGTCCATCAATTTTGTGGTACCGTATAATGGTTGTGTGTTGGGTTTTGCTTATGGACGAATCGAGTATAAACTGTGGCTGAAACCTTAGAATGTCGTCATTATTGACTTCCCGCTAGTGTAGTTGTTTAAACAGGAAAAATGAACTATCCCGCTGAAGTTTTGTGGTGTGACCTCGTCAGAATTTGGAATTTTGCCTTGTCACTTGGTTGGAGTGTGTCGTCAACTTTGTCGGTTTTACCTTGAGTGGATCATGGTTAGTGAATGTTATACAAGTTAAAAGGCCACGAGTTGAGAATGATATTGTGGGTTAGAACAAACCGGATTGATGGTTTTGAGTAGGAAGGGCTTTTGAACTAAAAGGAATTGGTTTTTCAGCTTCTGCAGCAGTGTTAACCAATTAACACAATGGGGTTACCCGATTAACACGTGCAAGGATGGTGTTTTGTACTAAATCTTGAGGAGTTAACCGATTAGCTCAAATGGTTAATCGATTAACATGTGTGTAGATTGTGAAATCCCTTAGGAACCATCATCTGTGTTTTGTTACCTTATATTGCTCCGAGTGGAGAGTAATGTGTGAATGGAAAACGGGATGGTAAGTATATGAAAGACGGATTTGTGTTTTGAAATCGTGACTTCTGGAAAGGTGTTGCGTAGTTGACCAATTGTTCAGGCAACAAGAGAATTTTACTTTGGGAAAATAACCTTGTGAACTATATTGAGTATAAGAAGGTCTTAGGTGTATTACTGTTAAGAACCTTAAGGACGAAGTTGGAAAATACTCACGAAGTGTTGATCTTGCAAGGAATATTTCGGTGTGTAATTATGGTGTTAGTAAGGTATGAACGATTGGGCAGAGTTTAGTAATCATTAACTTTCGTGGGTTCATGGTATCGAATTTAGATTGTGACAGTGGTACCAGTTGTGTGCATTTGTGTTTTACCAAGAGAATGAAATGTGGAAGTTATCTTTACAAGTACGAGTAAGAAATGGACGTTCCGAAGTTAAGTATGTAACTTGGAATTGTTTATGGAATAGAACAAATGAGAAAAGTGGATTCAATTGAGAAACGTGGCATGGTCTTCGAAAGTATGGGTGTATGTGGATTGGTAAGTAGTATGGAAACTCACAATTGTGCCTTGAGTGGTTTAAGTTTGAATAAGTGGTGATTCGTATATGTTTGTAGTTCTGTGATGGTGTTATATGTGATTGATTGAGATCTCGTGTCACCAAGGAATCTTAAGTAAGTCAGAAACCGTAAGAAGAATCGATTTGGAATGTGGTAACTAGAAAAGAAGATTGTTAAGCTGTTTTGGATGTATTATTTCGAGTTTGGAATGGATTTGAAGTTGTATATGTTACAGCTGTGGCAATGTAACTCCTGTACGTTTATCATCTGGAGAGTGTTGGACATATGTTATAATATAGTGTGTTGGCAAAGAAATTGTTCTACCGTAGGATGTCAGTAAGTTTCTTGTACCGTTGGTTAATAAGGATCCAAGTGGATAAGTGTGTTTCTCAGTGGACTGTTAGCTACCTGGTAGTACTTAAGAATTCGTGGCATTCCGTTGTGAGATTTTGGATTGCACTGTAAGAGGAGTTAGATGAAGAATTCAGTCAGAATAAAGGGAATTTGGAAAATTGTTACTCATAAGTATGGAAATGAGGAGATCTTGTTCTAAGTGTGTTACCTTTTGGTGTGATGCGAAAGAGATGAAATATCGGATGTAATGAGTATCGTGTACAGCATCAGACCAGATGGAACTGGTAAGGGAGTCGTTTGACTATTTATGAAGTGGTTTTGAACGTTAAGGGATTTATGAAAGGATGGTCGTCAGTGATTGCATGAAGGTAATAAATCACTGAGTTACCTCATAAAAATTTGATGGGTGTTTGTTATCCTAAACCAAGATAAGTGTTACGGTTTTGTTTGTGACTCAGTAAAGGAGTATAGAATGGTACATTCTTTCCGAAGGTAGAATGTGACCAAGTGTTTTAGTACGAAACAACAGATGAATTATGGAAAAAGAAAAGTTGAAGTTAACCCAATATTGGAACAAGAGTATGATTAAGGACGTGAAGTTTGTTAATTGTGAAAACAAAGATTTTGATCTGTGAAGTCAAGTTGGAATCGAATTATATCAGAATTTGAACGGAGGTAAAGTGGAGTGTGGAACTCAGACAATGATACAAGTTGTGGTTATTGTCGAGTAAAGGAAATTCGGGGGAGAATTTCAACTTAAGGGGGGAGAGTGTAATACCCCATATTATTTAAATGCTCAGTTGGATGTCAGATGAGATCAGGTGAGTGTCTATGTGCTCTATCTTTGGTAAATTGGATTAATGGAATCCTCTAAGTACTTTAAGTATTGACATTTAGGATCAATAGAGCAACTGGTGAACTCTGAAGAGATCAATTATTTTATTGAAGAGACGGATTAATATTTATTAGTTCAAGAAAAGATTTTAAGGTAACTTCAATAACTGATCAATTGGTTGAGATGACAAAATATCAATTGGAGATATTTTACTCTATTGGATTATATTATATAATATTGGTATTATATGTATTTATATATGTTAAGAAAAAGGAAGAAAAAGATAGTAAGAGAAGAAGAAGAGAAGAAGACGAAAGAAGAGAAAGAGGAAAAAGCTTGGGAAGGAGAAGAAGCTCATGGATCATCATCATCTTCTTCAACCTCCTCTTCGATTATAAGGTGGGTTCTAGATAGAAACATTAGTTGTAGCAATGTCTTGAGTTTTGAGTTAGGTTAGATATTGTGAGAGAATGAGAAATCATGCTAAATCTAAGAATCTAACGGATGAAATGTGATATTAACTGTGTAGTATGTTTGATATCTATGTGTGATCATATGTCAATGCTTGGTTGGGTGTTTGATCATGTTTTTGAGTGAATTGTTGAGCCAAAGGACCTGCTATACGTTGCTGAGAAATTCTGGGTTTTCATAGGTTTGCCCAGCGAACCGCAGCGAAGGGCACGGCGAAAGTTGGCCAGCAGTTCGCTAAGCGAACTTTGTGCCATTTTGTTTCTGACTTGGTTCGCCCAGATGTTCGCTAAGCGAAGGGCAAGGCGAATGTTCGCCTAGGTGTTCGCAAAGCGAACTTTGTGTCCTTTCAGCTCTGTTTCAGTTCGCCACGGGGGTTCGCCCGGCGAAGGTGAAAGTGAACGTTCGCTGGGGATTCGCCTAGCGAACATGACAGATCTTTCCAATTTGTTTCTTCCATAACTTTTGAACTGTGACTCCGATCGGGGCGTTCTTGGTACCGATGGAGAGCTGTGAGAATGCTTTATCTAATGGAAGTGGAAATTATCAGTTTTGATGCCCGATTAAATAAATCGGAGAGAACTAGAATTGGTGTAACTTTGTGATATGTTGAATTATATGGTTCCATTATATAACTAACTTATGTTTACCTATTCTCTTGTTGTTAAGCATGTTTGAGAGTATATGCATGTTAAAATATGAAATAGGTAGAGTGAGGAATACGACCGTAAAAGATGTTGAAACCTAGTAATGGCTAGGAAATTGTTGAATAACATAACGACGATGCTCGTGCATGAGAGGTCGAGGCGTGCGTCTATTACAGAATGGTATGGAAATAATTACACTAGTATGGATCATGTTTTATTGTGTTTTAATTAAGAAAAGACAAAAGAGGTCTTAAGGCGAATGTGGCCTTGTGATTGTCGAATACAACCGCGTTGTGTTTATGATCACATAATCGTAACCGTTTCACTTGAGATGCAGTTTCATGATTCTCGAGCTCCTCTGAAACGTATGCATAATTACTTGGCAGGTTTGATTCCCGTGTGTAGTACGAATGGAGCCTATATGGTAAAGAGACTTGTGATGGTTAATAGGCCATGAGAAGTGATGGTTCACGGTTAACAGGCCGATGATCTCGAATCCATTTCGTATGCCAAGTAACTACAAGGACCCATGACTCGGGTCAACTTCTAGACGTAGAAGTGAACGGGAAAAGGGGATGCCTTGGTAAGGTTATCGATTAGTGATAATGTAAGTTAACAAGACTTATGAACATGGATCCATATAGTGTGTGTGAGTACTCAAAGTCACTTCCCTTTCCCCTTGACTTGAGTTAGGATTGGCTAGAACCCTGTAGAGCCGAGAGAATCCATAAGATAGGGAACTCACTGAGATTTGATGTATCACACCCCACTATTGTTGATTATTTTCAGGAGGTTTTTGCAGGTTTGATTTACAAATGGAGCTATGCTTGGATGTTTCAAGAGAAGCTTAGTTGAGCTTATTCCGTTGTGTAATCGTTGTATACAATTGACGATATTGTATATTGATCTTAGATCTTTATTTTGGCTAGTTTCTGTATCTTGTACCATAGATTGTATTTAGTTTTAGAAATGGTCAAGTATATGAATTACGCCATTAGGCACTTATGATGGTGTCAGTACCAAATAAAATGCTTGTATTGTATTATTCTAGATATATATTATACAGGGCATTAGAAACAAATCATGTTTAATCCAAATTTTAAAACTAAACTAATATGACAACACTAAAACTTCCAAATAAAGTTAAATACATAATATAGTGTAAGCATCCCTATAGAATGGAATAAATGATAAGGGTGGCGGGGCAGCTGGAAGCTGCTTCGACACCAACAAAATGAATCAAATGTATTCATATAAGTATTTAAGTATTATAATTATTCAATTTTCCTCATTAAAGAATTAGAGTTGTTTATGTATATCTTTAGAACTCCAATAATTAATGTTTAGGACTTCATACAGACTTGAGCTTTATTATAAATCACTTCTTCTTAGAAATTGTTTCATATTTAATAATTCAGAGAATTTTAAGTCTCCTTGTCTTAAAGTTGTGAATTCAGATCCAAATTTTATCTTAATAATTTAAAATATTTCAAAAAAATGATATTATTGTGTTTATTTTATTACAATTTTTTATTTTAATTTCCTTAAAAAAATCCAAAAATTAATAAACTTATATTTAATATATAAATTATCATACGTATTTAACAAATTGAATTTTGTATAAAATTTTTCAATTCAAGTAACACTTCTCTTATTATTTTTATGTTTAAATTGTGAACATCGTTTCTGTAAAAAGTTTAAGTTAAATAACACATAAAATTTATATAATTAATTAAAAAGAATAAAAATTATTTTTTATCATATTGAATAAAATATAAGGATAGAAAAATATCAAAAAAATATATTGAAAATATTATTTACAGATTTAATTGTGGTTTGACACATTTGTTTTTCTAAAAGAAATATAATTCATATAATTTCTTTAAATTTTAAAACTGTACAATATTTTATATTTGTCATTAACGATATTTGTATATTTTCTCTTTGTTATTTCCTCTTCTCAATTTTGCTAAACATCAAAACCTATTCCAGTTTTTTAGTTTTCGAAACTCATAAATAAAGAGTAACTTTTAAAAATAATTTTGTAAAACTAAATTATCAAATAAGTTTTATTATTTTTAAATTCTAAAAATTTAAAATAAATATTAAAAATAAATCTAACAAATCCCGAAATAATATTATAATTATACAAAACAATTTAGTTTAACTGTAATAATAACAGAGCAATTGTTAACAGAAAATCAAAGCATCCTTATTATTCAAGAACGTAATTTAGAATAAAATAGCTAAAAAAAATAAAAAAATACTATCAATATAATATAAAATATTTCGTAGTTCCGTTTATGCAATAATAAGATATTAACCAATAATTATTTTTTAATACATATCTTGTAAATATAAACATAAACTTATATATAAAACCTTTATGACAAACAAATCCTGTTTAATCCTAATTTTAAAACTAAACTAATATGACAACACTAAAACTTCCAAATAAAGTTAAATGCATAATATAGTGTAAGCATCCCTATAGAATGGAATAAATGATAAGGGTGGTGGGGCAGCTGGAAGCTGCTTCGACACCAACAAAATGAATCAAATGTATTCATATAAGTATTTAAGTATTATAATTGTAATACCCCATATTATTTAAGTGCTCAATTGGATATCAGATGAGTATTTATGCGCTCTATCTTTGGATAATTGGATTAATGGAATCCTCTAAGTACATTAAGTATTGTCAATTGGGATCAATAGAGCAACTAATGAACTCTGAAGAGATCAATTATCTTATGAAAGAGACAGATTGGTATGTATTAGTACGAGAGAGTATTTTAAGGTAACTCTGATAATTGATCAATTGGGTTGAGACGGCGAAATATCAATTGGAGATGTTCTACCCTGTTGGATTATATTATATTATAAGTTAATATATATATATATATATAAGAAAAGAAAAAGATAGGAAGAAGAAGAAAAGGAAAAGAGAAGGAGAAAGAGAGAAAGAAGAAGAAAATGGAAAAGAAGGAAGAGCTTGGATCTTCACCATCTCTTCATCGCTTCATCATCTTCTTCAACCTCCTCTTCGTTTATCAGCTGGGTTCTAGTTAGACACTCTAAGTTCTAGAAATGGATTTAGAAATTTAGAGAAAATGATAAATTGTTGAATCAATAGAATCTTACGGATAAAATGAGTTATAAACTGTGTTGTATGATCAATATGTGTGTAGAATCATCTATTAATGCTTGTTTATGCATTGGTTGGTGTTTGGAATGGGTTTTGGACCCCAAAGGACCAGTTATTACGCTGCTGAGATTTCTGGGTTTCGCATGGTTCGCTTAGCGAACCAAGGCGAAGGGGAAAGCGAGCGTTGTCGAGGGTTTGCCTAGCGATCCCTGCAGCGAAGGCCAAGGTGAAGGTTCGCCGGTGTTCGCCTAACGAACCATTGTGTCCATTTTGGTTCTGTCTGTTGAGTTTCGCTATGCGAACGGAAGCGAACGCTCGCTGGGTGTTCGCCTAAAGAACATGGCAGATTGTCCCGTTTTGTTTCCTTCATAACTTTTGATCCGTAACTCGGATCGGGACGTTCTTGGTGTCATTAGAAAGCTATGACGACCCTCTACCCGATATTGTATTTGGATATTGTATATTATTCTTAGATTTTACTTTTGGCTAGTTTCCATCTCTTGTGCCATAGTTTGTGTTTATGTTTTAGAAATGGGCAAGTATGTGAATTACGCCATTAGGCATTTATGATGGTGTCAGTACCAAATACAATGCTTGTATTGCATTATTCTAGATATATATTATACAGGGCATTACAATAATTATTCAATTTTCCTCATTAAAGAATTAGAGTTGTTTATGTATATCTTTAGAACTCCAATAATTAATGTTTAGGACTTCATACAGACTTGAGCTTATTATAAATCAATTCTTCTTAGAAATTGTTTCATATTTAATAATTCAGAGAATTTTAAGTCTCTCCTTGTCTTAAAGTTGTGAATTCATATCCAAATTTTATCATAATAGTTTAAAATATTTCAAAAAAATGATATTACTGTGTTTATTTTATTGCAATTTTTTATTTTAATTTCCTTAATAAAATCCTAAAATTAATAAACTTATATTTAATATATAAATCATCATACGTATTTAACAAATTGAATTTTGTATAAAAATTTTCAATTCAAGTAGCACTTCTCTTATTATTTTTATGTTTAAATTGTGAACATCGTTTCTGTAAAAAGTTTAAGTTAAATAACACATAAAATTTATGTAATTAATTAAAAAAGAATAAAAATTATTTTTTATCATATTGAATAAAATATAAGGATAGTAAAATATCAAAAAAATATATTGAAAATATTATTTAAAGATTTAATTGTGGTTTGACACATTTGTTTTTCTAAAAGAAATATAATTCATATAATTTCTTTAAATTTTAAAACTGTACAATATTTTATATTTGTCATTAACGATATTTGTATAATTTCTCTTTGTTATTTCCTCTTCTCAATTTTTCTAAACATCAAAACCTATTCCAGTTTTTTAGTTTTCGAAACTCATAAATAAAGAGTAACTTTTAAAAATAATTTTGTAAAACTAAATTATCAAATAAGTTTTATTATTTTTAAATTCTAAAAATTTAAAATAAATATTAAAAATAAATCTAACAAATCCTGAAATAATATTATAATTATACAAAACAATTTAGTTTAACTGTAATAACAATTTACTATCAATATAATATAAAATATTTCGTAGTTCCGTTTATGCAATAATAAGATATTAACCAATAATTATTTTTTAATACATATCTTGTAAATATAAACATAAACTTATATATAAAACCTTTATGACAAACAAATCCTGTTTAATCCTAATTTTAAAACTAAACTAATATGACAACACTAAAACTTCCAAATAAAGTTAAATGCATAATATAGTGTAAGCATCCCTATAGAATGGAATAAATGATAAGGGTGGTGGGGCAGCTGGAAGCTGCTTCGACACCAACAAAATGAATCAAATGTATTCATATAAGTATTTAAGTATTATAATTGTAATACCCCATATTATTTAAGTGCTCAATTGGATATCAGATGAGTATTTATGCGCTCTATCTTTGGATAATTGGATTAATGGAATCCTCTAAGTACATTAAGTATTGTCAATTGGGATCAATAGAGCAACTAATGAACTCTGAAGAGATCAATTATCTTATGAAAGAGACAGATTGGTATGTATTAGTACGAGAGAGTATTTTAAGGTAACTCTGATAATTGATCAATTGGGTTGAGACGGCGAAATATCAATTGGAGATGTTCTACCCTGTTGGATTATATTATATTATAAGTTAATATATATATATATATATATATATATATATATAAGAAAAGAAAAAGATAGGAAGAAGAAGAAAAGGAAAAGAGAAGGAGAAAGAGAGAAAGAAGAAGAAAATGGAAAAGAAGGAAGAGCTTGGATCTTCACCATCTCTTCATCGCTTCATCATCTTCTTCAACCTCCTCTTCGTTTATCAGCTGGGTTCTAGTTAGACACTCTAAGTTCTAGAAATGGATTTAGAAATTTAGAGAAAATGATAAATTGTTGAATCAATAGAATCTTACGGATAAAATGAGTTATAAACTGTGTTGTATGATCAATATGTGTGTATAATCATCTATTAATGCTCGTTTATGCATTGGTTGGTGTTTGGAATGGGTTTTGGACCCCAAAGGACCAGTTATTACGCTGCTGAGATTTCTGGGTTTCGCATGGTTCGCTTAGCGAACCAAGGCGAAGGGGAAAGCGAGCGTTGTCGAGGGTTTGCCTAGCGATCCCTGCAGCGAAGGCCAAGGTGAAGGTTCGCCGGTGTTCGCCTAACGAACCATTGTGTCCATTTTGGTTCTGTCTGTTGAGTTTCGCTATGCGAACGGAAGCGAACGCTCGCTGGGTGTTCGCCTAAAGAACATGGCAGATTGTCCCGTTTTGTTTCCTTCATAACTTTTGATCCGTAACTCGGATCGGGACGTTCTTGGTGTCATTAGAAAGCTATGACGACCCTCTACCCGATATTGTATTTGGATATTGTATATTATTCTTAGATTTTACTTTTGGCTAGTTTCCATCTCTTGTGCCATAGTTTGTGTTTATGTTTTAGAAATGGGCAAGTATGTGAATTACGCCATTAGGCATTTATGATGGTGTCAGTACCAAATACAATGCTTGTATTGCATTATTGTAGATATATATTATACAGGGCATTACAATAATTATTCAATTTTCCTCATTAAAGAATTAGAGTTGTTTATGTATATCTTTAGAACTCCAATAATTAATGTTTAGGACTTCATACAGACTTGAGCTTATTATAAATCAATTCTTCTTAGAAATTGTTTCATATTTAATAATTCAGAGAATTTTAAGTCTCTCCTTGTCTTAAAGTTGTGAATTCATATCCAAATTTTATCATAATAATTTAAAATATTTCAAAAAAATGATATTACTGTGTTTATTTTATTGCAATTTTTTATTTTAATTTCCTTAATAAAATCCTAAAATTAATAAACTTATATTTAATATATAAATCATCATACGTATTTAACAAATTGAATTTTGTATAAAAATTTTCAATTCAAGTAGCACTTCTCTTATTATTTTTATGTTTAAATTGTGAACATCGTTTCTGTAAAAAGTTTAAGTAAAATAACACATAAAATTTATGTAATTAATTAAAAAAGAATAAAAATTATTTTTTATCATATTGAATAAAATATAAGGATAGAAAAATATCAAAAAAATATATTGAAAATATTATTTAAAGATTTAATTGTGGTTTGACACATTTGTTTTTCTAAAAGAAATATTATTCATATAATTTCTTTAAATTTTAAAACTGTACAATATTTTATATTTGTCATTAACGATATTTGTATAATTTCTCTTTGTTATTTCCTCTTCTCAATTTTTCTAAACATCAAAACCTATTCCAGTTTTTTAGTTTTCGAAACTCATAAATAAAGAGTAACTTTTAAAAATAATTTTGTAAAACTAAATTATCAAATAAGTTTTATTATTTTTAAATTCTAAAAATTTAAAATAAATATTAAAAATAAATCTAACAAATCCTGAAATAATATTATAATTATACAAAACAATTTAGTTTAACCGTAATAACAATTTACTATCAATATAATATAAAATATTTCGTAGTTCCGTTTATGCAATAATAAGATATTAACCAATAATTATTTTTTAATACATATCTTGTAAATATAAACATAAACTTATATATAAAACCTTTATGACAAACAAATCCTGTTTAATCCTAATTTTAAAACTAAACTAATATGACAACACTAAAACTTCCAAATAAAGTTAAATGCATAATATAGTGTAAGCATCCCTATAGAATGGAATAAATGATAAGGGTGGTGGGGCAGCTGGAAGCTGCTTCGACACCAACAAAATGAATCAAATGTATTCATATAAGTATTTAAGTATTATAATTGTAATACCCCATATTATTTAAGTGCTCAATTGGATATCAGATGAGTATTTATGCGCTCTATCTTTGGATAATTGGATTAATGGAATCCTCTAAGTACATTAAGTATTGTCAATTGGGATCAATAGAGCAACTAATGAACTCTGAAGAGATCAATTATCTTATGAAAGAGAAAGATTGGTATGTATTAGTACGAGAGAGTATTTTAAGGTAACTCTGATAATTGATCAATTGGGTTGAGACGGCGAAATATCAATTGGAGATGTTCTACCCTGTTGGATTATATTATATTATAAGTTTATATATATATATAAGAAAAGAGAAAGATAGGAAGAAGAAGAAAAGGAAAAGAGAAGGAGAAAGAGAGAAAGAAGAAGAAAATGGAAAAGAAGCAAGAGCTTGGATCTTCACCATCTCTTCATCGCTTCATCATCTTCTTCAACCTCCTCTTCGTTTATCAGGTGGGTTCTAGTTAGACACTCTAAGTTCTAGAAATGGATTTAGAAATTTAGAGAAAATGATAAATTGTTGAATCAATAGAATCTTACGGATAAAATGAGTTATAAACTGTGTTGTATGATCAATATGTGTGTAGAATCATCTATTAATGCTT
Organism: Lathyrus tuberosus; assembly: GCA_022829125.1. Lineage (NCBI taxonomy): Eukaryota > Viridiplantae > Streptophyta > Magnoliopsida > Fabales > Fabaceae > Lathyrus > Lathyrus tuberosus. The sequence goes on along the minus strand of JALAZF010000617.1, from coordinate 473,650 downwards.
GTTTGTGCATTGGTCGGTCTTTGGAATGGGTTTTGGACCCCAAAGGACCAGCTGTTACGCTGCTGAGATTTCTGGGTTTCACATGGTTTGCTTAGCGAACCGGGGTGAAGGGGAAAGCGAGCGTTGTCAAGGGTTTGCCTAGCGAAGGCCAAGGTGAAGGTTCGCCGGTGTTCGCCTAGCGAACCATTGTGTCCATTTTTGTTCTGTTTGTTGAGTTTCGCTACGCGAACGGAAGCGAACGCTCGCTGGGTGTTCGCCTAGCGAACATGGCAAATTGTCCCGTTTTGTTTCCTTCATAACTTTTGATCCGTAACTCGGATCGGGACGTTCTTGGTGTCATTAGAAAGCTATGACGACCCTCTACCCGATATTGTATTTGGATATTGTATATTATTCTTAGATTTTATTTTTGGCTAGTTTCCATGTCTTGTGCCATAGTTTGTGTTTATGTTTTAGAAATAGGCAAGTATGTGAATTACGCCATTAGGCACTTATGATGGTGTCAGTACCAAATACAATGCTTGTATTGTATTATTCTAGATATATATTATACAGGGCATTACAATAATTATTCAATTTTCCTCATTAAAGAATTAGAGTTGTTTATGTATATCTTTAGAACTCCAATAATTAATGTTTAGGACTTCATACAGACTTGAGCTTATTATAAATCAATTCTTCTTAGAAATTGTTTCATATTTAATAATTCAGAGAATTTTAAGTCTCTCCTTGTCTTAAAGTTGTGAATTCAGATCCAAATTTTATCATAATAATTTAAAATATTTCAAAAAAATGATATTACTGTGTTTATTTTATTGCGATTTTTTATTTTAATTTCCTTAATAAAATCCAAAAATTAATAAACTTATATTTAATATATAAATTATTATACGTATTTAACAAATTGAATTTTGTATAAAAATTTTCAATTCAAGTAGCACTTCTCTTATTATTTTTATGTTTAAATTGTGAACATCGTTTCTGTAAAAAGTTTAAGTTAAATAACACATAAAATTTATATAATTAATTAAAAAGAATAAAAATTAATTTTTTATCATATTGAATAAAATATAAGGATAGAAAAATATCAAAAAAATATATTGAAAATATTATTTACAGATTTAATTATGGTTTGACACATTTGTTTTTCTAAAAGAAATATAATTCATATAATTTCTTTAAATTTTAAAACTGTACAATATTTTATATTTGTCATTAACGATATTTGTATAATTTCTCTTTGTTATTTCCTCTTCTCAATTTTGCTAAACATCAAAACTGTAACTCCCATATATAAAACTCATACATCAAAGCATAAATATATATATATATAGATCCAAGTATTTGGTACTGAAATACTATAAGGTCCTAGTTAACACATTATATACATTAAATGCCCTAAATACAAAGTTCTAAAGTCTACGGCATAACATATACAAGATGTCCCAAAATGCACTAAGAACTAGATCAATACAATAATCTCAAAATAAAACGCCATAGCGGAAGCCATGCCATCTCAAAAGCTACGACCTGTAAGGAAAAGTCAAACCACTTTATCCTTATTCTTCGCTGAACCTATAGTACCTGTGATGTAAATAACAACGTGGGGTGAGATACATCAAATCTCAGTGAGTTCGCTATCTTATAGTCCTCTCGGCATTACAAGGTTCTAACATCCTAACTCAAGTCAAAAGGAAAGGGAAATGACCTTGAGTACACACACGCCATAAGTGGATTCACACTAGTGAGCCTGTTAACTCACGCTAGTACCAAAGTAAGTCCTGAGCCTGTTAACTCAAGAATCTCGCTAATCAATAACCGCACCAAGGCATCCCCTTTTCCTGTCTGCTTCTACGTCTAAAAGATGACCCGAGTCATGGATCCTTGTAGTTACTTGGCATACGAATTGGATTCGGGATCATCGGCCTGTTAACCGTGAACCGTCACTTCTCATGGCCTGTTAGCCATCACAAGTCTCTTTACCATATAGGCTCCAATCGTACTACACGTAGGGAATCAAACCTATCAAGTAATTGTGCATACGTTTTAGAGGAGGTGCTCGAGTCTCATGAAACTACACCGCATGATAAACTGGTTATGATTTCTAGACACACGCCTCAGCCTCTCATGCACGAGCGTTGTCACTATGCCATTTCCCCACTATCCGACAATTGTTTACGGTAATATTCCTCACTCTACCTATTTCGTATTTTAACATGCATACATATTCAAACATGTTTAACAATAAGAGCATAGGCAAATAATCATCTATCGCATAACGAAAACACATAATTCAACATATCACAAATCACACTAATTCACGGTTCCCTCCGATTCATTTAATCGGGAAATAAATAGATATTTCTCACTTTCATTAGCTAGATGATGTTCATAGCTCCACAACGATACCAAGAACACTCACAACGGATAAACGAGTCAAAAGTTATGAAAGAAACAAGTTGGATGATCTGTCATGTTCGCATTGTGAAGAAACTAGCGAATGCTCGCTTCTTCATTTGCAGTGCGAAGTTGCCAGCGAATGCTTAGCCAACACTGGTTCGCTGCCCCATTCGCAGTGCGAACGTCTGGCGAACAGTGGCAGAACCAAAACAAGCTAAGGTTCGCAGTGCGAACCCCTGGCGAACCTCTGGCGAATGTTCGCCTTTCCATTCGCCGTACGAACATCCAGCGAGTGCACGATTTCCCCTTCGCTGGGGGATTCGCAGTGCGAATCTGGGAAAATGCAAAAATTCTGCAGCGTAATAGCTGAGTTCCCATGGGTCCAAAACTTCACCAAAACATATCCAAACATCCCACAATCAAATATAGATGATTCTACACTCATATAACTTATACTACTCAGTTTGTAACAGATTTCAACCGTTAATTTTCATCGATTACCATTTTAAGCAATTTCTCATAAACCTAACTTAAGCTAAAATCATTTCTATCTCTAGAACTTAAGTTTCTATCTAGAACCCATCTTGAATAGATGATGATGGTGAAGATTGGAAGATGATTTGATGAAGATTTGATGATGATCTTGATCTTTCCACTTCTAGGTTTTCTCTTCTTTTCTCTTTTCTTCACTTCTTCTTTCTTTCTTCCTTTTTTCTATCCTTTCCCAAATGAAGAGAAAAAGAGAAAAAGAAATGATATAGGAAACCCAATTAGATAGTAACACTACTAATTGTCCAAAAAGTCTCTAAAGTTCAAATACTTAAATATCTCAGAGTCAGATAATATTAATTGGATTTACTCCAAGTTCAACAGTTACCCTACTTATCTCTACAGATAATTTCTCAGAGTACACTGGGACTCAGTAGATCACAACTAATATTATCCAGAGTAAAATAATGTACGGGGTATTACATCCTCCCCCCCCCCTCTTAAATAGAAATTCGCCCACGAATTTAAAACAACTACCTGAAAAGATGAGGATAGACCTCCCGCATCTCCGATTCTAATTCCCAAGTTGCATCGCCCGGATGCGTCTCATCCCACTGGACCTTAACAAGAGGAATCTCTTTATTCCTTAACACTTTAGTTTCTCTTCCGGTGATACGACTCGGTTGAGGCTCAAATGTCAAATCTTCTTCTATCTCAATTGTATCTGGTAAAATTGGCTGAAGAGGATCTGGGACAAATTTCCGAAGCTGAGACACATGAAAAACGTCGTGCATCTCTGACAGAGAAGGTGGTAAGGCTAATCTGTAAGCTACTTCACCAATTCTTTCCAAAATTTGATATGGTCCCACGTATCTCGAACTTAACTTCCACGACCGAAATGGTCCTTTCAACCGCAATCTCGGAGTAACCTTCAAAAACACGTGATCGCCTTCTTCAAATTCTAAAGGTCTTCTTCGGTTATCCGCATAACTCTTTTAACGATCCTGTGCTTGCTTAAATTTTCCACGGATCATCCTAATCTTCTCCGTAGTTTCGTTAATAATCTCGGGTCCCAACATCCTATCTTCACCGACTTCTGTCCAACACAACGGTGTCCTACACTTCCTTCCATACAACGCCTCATAAGGTGCCATACCAAAACTTGCATGATAATTGTTATTATAAGAGAACTCAATCAACGGAAAAAGTTCTATCCAATTTCCTCCACTTCCAAGTACACAAGCTCTCAACATGTCTTCCATGGTTTGTATTGTCCGTTCCGTCTGACCGTCCGTTTACGGATGATTCGACGTACTCAAACACAACTTCGTTCCCATCGCTTGCTGAAAAGCTCTCCAAAATCTCGAAGTAAATTTTTTATCTCTATCTGAAATGATACTAGTAGGAATACCATGCAATCTCACTATCTCCGAAATGAACAACCTTGCGAGATGACTCGCCTTGTAGGTAGTATTCACAGCTAAGAAATGCGCGGATTTCGTTAACCGATCCACGATTACCCAAATCGAATCATAACCACCTTGTGCACGGGGTAATCCCACCGCGAAGTCCATCGAAATACTCTCCCATTTCCACACCGGAATTTCCAAAGGTTGCAGCAAGCCACCCGGTCTTTGGTGTTCTATCTTCACTTGTTGGCACACTGCACATTCCGACATATACACCACAATATCCTTTTTCATCCCGGACCACCAATAGTCCTTCTTTAGATCTTGGTACATCTTTGAAGATCCCGGATGTATAGTAAAAGCACCCTTATGCGCTTCTTCCAAAATCCTCCTTTTTAACTCCTGGTTATCCGGAAGGCAAATCCTTTGGTTAAATACAATAACTCCATCGGTAGCTCGCACAAAACCCGGTTACAATAACACTTCTTGTAACTTCTCATCTAACCCTTGCTCTTGTTGGATTTCCTCCCTAAGAGTAGAATTGATATGCAAATTTCCCATAATTACACAATTAGGAGTCCAATTAAATTGAAGATTTAGATCTCGAAATTTTTCCAATAAAGTATACTCTAGCATCATCAACTCGGCATTATGCAACACCTTCCTACTCAATGCATCCGCCACTTTATTCACTTTACCCGGATGGTATTTTAACTCCAAGTCGTAATCTTTCAAATATTCCATCCACCTCCTTTGACACATGTTCAACTCCTTCTGATCAAAGAGGTACTTTAAGCTTTTGTGGTCACTAAACATCTCAAAACGTACACCATACAAATAGTGACGCCACACCTTCAAGGTAAATACAACGGCCACCAATTCTAAATCATGCGTTGGATAATTCTCTTCATGGACTTTCAACTGTCGTGAAGCATAAGCCACTACATGTCCATCTTGCATTAACACACCTCCTAAACCCATCTTCGATGCATCACAATATACCTCATATGACTTGCTAGGATCAGGAATAACCAAAACAGGAGCGGTCGTCAATCTTTCCTTCAAACTCATAAAACTTTGCTCATAAGCCGAATCCCATTCATACGAATAATCCTTCCGAGTAAGTCTCGTCATCGGTAAAGCCAGTTGGGAAAAACCTTTAATAAACCTTCTATAATAACCTGCTAGTCCCAAGAAGCTCCTAACTTCAGACACATTCTTCGGTCTCTCCCAATTTATCACTGCTTCAACTTTCGACGGATCAACCGCGACACCTCCCTGGGATATAACATGACCAAGAAAATTAACCTTCGACATCCAAAACTCACACTTACTTAACTTAGCAAAAAGTTGTCTCTCTTGTAAGATGGATAGAACGATTCTTAGGTGTTCTCCGTGCTCTTGAGGATCACGAGAATAGATAAGAATATCATCAATGAAAATCACCACAAATTGGTCTAAATAAGGTTGAAATATCCGATTCATATAATCCATGAAAACTGCCAGAGCATTCGTCACACCGAAAGGCATCACCAAAAATTCATAATGACCATAACAGGTTCTAAACGCAGTCTTTGGTACATCTGAACTCTTCACCCGAATCTGATGATAACTCGACCGTAAATCAATCTTCGAGAACACACAGGCTCCTTTCAATTGATCTAACAAATCGTCTATCCTTGGCAATGGGTATTTGTTCTTGATGGTAACCTTATTCAACTGACGGTAATCAATACACAATCGCATTCCACCATCCTTTTTCTTTACCAACAACACAGGAGCTCCCCAGGGCGAAACACTTGGTCTAACAAAATGCTTAGCCAACAACTCTTCCAATTGATTCTTCAATTCTCTTAATTCAAGTGGTGCCATCCGATACGGAGAAACAGATATTGGAGTCGTTCCCGGTATCAGGTCAATAGAGAATTCCACTTCCCGCTCCGGGGGAAGAGAAGTGATATCCTCGGGGAAAACTTCAGGAAAGTCACAAACTACCGGAATACTCGAAACTTGACGGTTACTACCCTCCTCCTTAGTAAGAATCAAAAGAATGGATTTTTCCTCCTCAAACAAGAAATTAATCATTCCAACCGTACCTTCTAAAATAATAGTTAACACATCCTTCAGAGTGGCCTCGGTAGAGGGGATAATGATTAGTTTTTCTTCACACCCGATAAATACCGAATTAGCTGAAAGCCAATCCATTCCCAGAACCACGTCCACTTTCTTAAGCGGTAAGCAAATCAGATCAATCTGGAAAACTCTTCCATCCACAGATAAAACACAATTTTCACACATTAAAGGTGTTTCTACCATCTCATCCATGGCAGTAGTAACCACCATGGGTGGAGACAACGGAACCGCTTGCAACCCAAGCCGCTTTACACATTGCATCGATACAAAAGAGTGTGTAGCTCCACAATCAAATAAAACAAAGCAAGGATTTCCATTCACAAAACACGTACCAGCAATCAACGAGTTATCACCCTTTGCTTTCCTTGCATCCAAGGTATACACTCGCCTGGTATTATTCTCTTGCACCTGATTCCTCTTCTGAGGATAATCCCTCGATACATGGTCCACCTTATTACACTGATAACACCTTATTCCTTCCCAACTGCACCTACCATAATGATTATTTCCACAAGTACGGCATACCAGAGGCGCACTAGTCCTAGAACTCTGAACTTGCTTCCCTTTGAAAGATTATTGTCTCGGTCTAAATTGTTGATTCGATCTCCCACGATCACTTTGATTCACCCTACTTAACTCTCCTTCTGCTTGCACCTTCTTTAAGCTATGCTCCGCCACATAACACTGTCGTAAAAATTCGGCATAGCTAGTGAATTCTCTCTGAGACACACTATGTGAAATTTCGGCCCTCAAACCAAAAAGAAACTGATCAATCTTCCACCTCTCATCAGGAGCATACATAGCCTGCCTAGAATAAGCAGCCATAACCTCGAACTTTTCCGCATAAGAAGCCACAGTCAAGTTACCTTGTCTCAGCTGTTGAAACTCGAATTCCTTTTGAGACCTTAAGGAACTTGGGAAATACTTCTCCATAAAAGTTATCTTAAACTGCTCCCATACTTTCGGTACCTCTTGAATTGTCATTAAAGCTGAAGCATTTTCCCACCATCTCATGGCAGGACCCTTCAACAAGTGAGAAGAGAATACCACCTTGTTTTCCTCACTGCACTGAACTATCAAGAAAATCTGCTCCATACCGGATATCCATTCATGAGCCTTTACTGGATCTAACCCACCTTGAAACTCCGGAGGATTCATACGAATGAAATCCCTAAAGATTCCCCCTGCAGCTTCAGGAACAACCACTGGAGGATGCATGCCACTAGCCATTTGCTGTACCATTTGTTGCATAAACTGGTTCTGCTGTTGATGCATCTGTTGCATAAATTGATACAAAGGGGCATTCCCTTCGTCCCCTGGCAGATTTGTCCCTGCTGGAGTAGTTCTCGGTCTCCCGCGGTTGTTTCTGCACCCGTCGGCCATGTTCCTAAATGTCATACAGATAGGATTAAGTTGATCAGGCTCAATACCATAAATATAACACGTAAGACCAATAGCGACACAACGCATATGAAACGGAAAGAAAATACTTATACTATTTCATGGCTAGGTCGAGGATACGACCTGCTCTGATACCAACTGTAACACCCATATATAAAACTCATACATCAAAGCATAAATATTATATATAGATCCAAGTATTTGGTAATGAAATACTATAAGTTCCTAGTCAATACATTATATACATTAAATGCCCTAAATACAAAGTTCTAAAGTCTACGACATAACATATACAAGATGTCCCAAAATGCACTAAGAACTAGATCAATACAATGATCTCAAAATAAAACGCCATAGCGGAAGCCATGCCATCTCAAAAGCTATGACCTGTAAGGAAAATTCAAACCACTTTATCCTTACCCTTCGCTGAACCTGTAGTACCTGTGATGTAAACAACAACGTGGGGTGAGATACATCAAATCTCAGTGAGTTCGCTATCTTGTAGTCCTCTCGGCTTTACAAGGTTCTAGCATCCTAACTCAAGTCAAAAGGAAAGGGAAATGACCTTGAGTACACACACGCCATAAGTGGATTCACACTAGTGAGCCTGTTAACTCACACTAGTACCAAAGTAAGTCCTGAGCCTGTTAACTCAAGAATCTCGCTAATCAATAACCGTACCAAGGCATCCCATTTTCCCGTCCACTTCTACGTCTAGAAGACGACCCGAGTCATGGATCCTTGTAGTTACTTGGCATATGAATTGGATTCGGGATCATCGGCCTGTTAACCGTGAACCGTCACTTCTCATGGCCTGTTAACCATCACAACTCTCTTTACCATATAGGCTCCAATCGTACTACACGTAGGGAATCAAACCTACCAAGTAATTGTGCATGCGTTTCAGAGGAGGTGCTCGAGTCTCATGAAACTACACCACAAGATAAACTGGTTATGATTACTAGACACACGCCTCGGCCTCTCATGCACGAGCGTTGTCACTATGCCATTTCCCCACTATCCGACAATTGTTTACGATAATATTCCTCATTCTACCTATTTCGTATTTTAACATGCATACATATTCAAACATGTTTAACAATAAGAGCATAGGCAAATAATCATCAATCGCATAACGAAAACACATAATTCAATATATCACAAATCACACTAATTCACGGTTCCCTCCTATTCATTTAATCGGGCAATAAATAGATATTTCTCACTTTCATTAGCTAGATAATGTTCATAGCTCCACAACGATACCAAGAACACTCACAACGGATAAACGAGTCAAAAGTTATGAAAGAAACAAGTTGGATGATCTGTCATGTTCACATTGCGAAGAAACTAGCGAATGCTCGCTTCTTCATTCGCAGTGCGAAGCTGCTAGCGAATGCCTAGCCAACACTGGTTCGCTGCCCCATTCGCAGTGCGAACGTCTAGCGAACAATGGCAGAACCAAAACAAGCTAAGGTTTGCAGTGCGAACCCCTGGCGAACCTCTGGCGAATGTTCGCCTTTCCATTCGCCGTGTGAACATCCAGCGAGTGCATGATTTCCCCTTCGCTGGGGGATTCGCAGTGCGAATCTGGGAAAATGCAGAAATTCTACAGCGTAACAGCTGAGTTCCCATGGGTCCAAAACTTCACCAAAACATATCCAAACATCCCACAATCAAATATAGATGATTCTACACTCATATAACTTATACTACTCAGTTTGTAACACATTTCAACCATTAAATTTCATCGATTACCATTTTAAGCAATTTCTCATAAACCTAACTTAAGCTAAAATCATTTCTATCTCTAGAACTTAAGTTTCTATCTAGAACCCACCTTGAATAGATGATGATGGTGAAGATTGGAAGATGATTTGATGAAGATTTGATGATGATATTGATCTTTCCACTTCTAGGTTTTCTCTTCTTTTCTCTCTTCTTCACTTCTTCTTTCTTTCTTCCTTTTTTCTATCCTTTCCCAAATGAAGATAAAAAGAGAAAAAGAAATGATATAGGAAACCCAATTAGATAGTAACACTACTAATTGTCCAAAAAGTCTCTAAAGTTCAAATACTTAAATATCTCAGAGTCAGATAATATTAATTGGATTTACTCCAAGTTCAACAATTACCCTAATTATCTCTACAGATAATTTCTCAGAGTACACTAGGACTCAGTAGATCATAACTAATATTATCCAGAGTAAAATAATTTACGGGGTATTACAAAAACCTATTCCAGTTTTTTAGTGTTCGAAACTCATAAATAAAGAGTAACTTTTAAAAATAATTTTGTAAAACTAAATTATCAAATAAGTTTTATTATTTTTAAATTCTAAAAATTTAAAATAAATATTAAAAATAAATCTAACAAATCCTGAAATAATATTATAATTATACAAAACAATTTAGTTTAACTGTAATAACAACAGAGCAATTGTTAACAGAAAATCAAAGTATCCTTATTATTCAAGAACATAATTTAGAATAAAATAGCTAAAAAAATAACAAAAATACTATCAATATAATATAAAATATTTCGTAGTTCCGTTTATGCAATAATAAGATATTAACCAATAATTATTTTTTAATACATATCTTGTAAATATAAACATAAACTTATATATAAAACCTTTATGACAAACAAATCCTGTTTAATCCAAATTTTAAAACTAAACTAATATGACAACACTAAAACTTCCAAATAAAGTTAAATGCATAATATAGTGTAAGCATCCCTATAGAATGGAATAAATGATAAGGGTGGCGGGGCAGCGGGAAGCTGCTTCGACACCAACAAAATGAATCAAATGTATTCATATAAGTATTTAAGTATTATAATTGTAATACCCCATATTATTTAAGTGCTCAATTGGATATCAGATGAGTATTTATGCGCTCTATCTTTGGATAATTGGATTAATGGAATCCTCTAAGTACATTAAGTATTGTCAATTGGGATCAATAGAGCAATTAATGAACTCTGAAGAGATCAATTATCATATGATAGAGACAGATTGGTATGTATTATTCTGATAATTGATCAATTGGGTTGAGACGATGAAATATCAATTGGAGATGTTCTACCCTGTTGGATTGTATTATATTATAAGTTTATATATATATATATATATATATATATATATATATATATAAGAAAAGAAAAAGATAGGAAGAAGAAGAAAAGGAAAAGAGAAGGAGAAAGAGAGAAAGAAGAAGAAAATGGAAAAGAAGGAAAAGCATGGATCTTCGCCATCTCTTCATCGCTTCATCATCTTCTTCAACCTCCTCTTCGTTTATCAGGTGGGTTCTAGTTAGACACTCTAAGTTCTAGAAATGGATTTAGAAATTTAGTGAAAATGATAAATTGTTGAATCAATAGAATCTTACGGATAAAATGAGTTATAAACTGTGTTGTATGATCAATATGTGTGTAGAATGATCTATTAATGCTTGTTTGTGCATTGGTTTGTGTTTGGAATGGGTTTTGGACCCCAAAGGACCAGCTGTTACGCTGCTGAGATTTCTGGGTTTCGCATGGTTCGCTTTGCTAACCGGGGCGAAGGGGAAAGCGAGCGTTGTCGAGGGTTTGCCTAGCGAACCCTGCAGCGAAGGCCAAGGCAAAGGTTCGTCGGTGTTCGCCTAGCGAACCATTGTGTCCATTTTGGTTCTGTTTGTTGAGTTTCGCTACGTGAACGGAAGCGAACGCTCGCTGGGTATTCGCCTAGCGAACATGGCAGATTGTCCCGTTTTGTTTCCTTCATAACTTTTGATCCGTAAATCGGATCGGGACGTTCTTAGTGTCATTAGAAAGCTATGACGACCCTCTACCCGATATTGTATTTGGATATTGTATATTATTCTTAGATTTTATTTTTGGCTAGTTTCCATGTCTTATGCCATAGTTTGTGTTTATGTTTTAGAAATGGGCAAGTATGTGAATTACGCCATTAGGCACTTATGATGGTGTCAGTACCAAATACAATGCTTGTATTGTATTATTCTAGATATATATTTTATAGGGCATTACAATAATTATTCAATTTTCCTCATTAAAGAATTAGAGTTGTTTATGTATATCTTTAGAACTCCAATAATTAATGTTTAGGACTTCATACAGACTTGAGCTTATTATAAATCACTTCTTCTTAGAAATTGTTTCATATTTAATAATTCAGAGAATTTTAAGTCTCTCCTTGTCTTAAAGTTGTGAATTCAGATCCAAATTTTAACATAACAAATTAAAATATTTCAAAAAAATGATATTACTGTGTTTATTTTATTGCAATTTTTTATTTTAATTTCCTTAATAAAATCCAAAAATTAATAAACTTATATTTAATATATAAATTATCATACGTATTTAACAAATTGAATTTTGTATAAAATTTTTCAATTCAAGTAACACTTCTCTTATTATTTTTGCGTTTAAATTGTGAACATCGTTTCTGTAAAAAGTTTAAGTTAAATAACACATAAAATTTATATAATTAATTAAAAAGAATAAAAATTATTTTTTATCATATTGAATAAAATATAAGGATAGAAAAATCTCAAAAAAATATATTGAAAATATTATTTACAGATTTAATTGTGGTTTGACACATTTGTTTTTCTAAAAGAAATATAATTCATATAATTTCTTTAAATTTTAAAACTGTACAATATTTTATATTTGTCATTAACGATATTTGTATAATTTCTCTTTGTAATTTCTCGTCTCAATTTGGCTAAACTTCAAAACCTATTCCAGTTTTTTAGTTTTCGAAACTCATAAATAAAGAGTAACTTTTAAAAATAATTTTGTAAAACTATATTATCAAATAAGTTTTATTATTTTTAAATTCTAAAAATTTAAAATAAATATTAAAAATAAATCTAACAAATCCCGAAATAATATTATAATTATACAAAACAATTTAGTTTAACTGTAATAACAACAGAGCAATTGTTAACAGAAAATCAAAGCATCCTTATTATTCAAGAACATAATTTAGAATAAAATAGCTAAAAAAAATAACAAAAATACTATCAATATAATATAAAATATTTCGTAGTTCCGTTTATGCAATAATAAGATATTAACCAATAATTATTTTTTAATACATATCTTGTAAATATAAATATAAACTTATATATAAAACCTTTATGACAAACAAATCCTGTTTAATCCAAATTTTAAAACTAAACTAATATGACAACACTAAAACTTCCAAATAAAGTTAAATGCATAATATAGTGTAAGCATCCCTATAGAATGGAATAAATGATAAGAGTGGTGGGGAAGCTGGAAGCAGCTTCGACACCAACAAAATGAATCAAATGTATTCATATAAGTATTTAAGTATTATAATTGTAATACCCCATATTATTTAAGTGCTCAATTGGATATCAGATGAGTATTTATGCGCTCTATCTTTGGATAATTGGATTAATGAAATCCTCTAAGTACATTAAGTATTGTCAATTGGGATCAATAGAGCAACTAATGAACTCTGAAGAGATCAATTATCTTATGAATGAGACAGATTGGTATGTATTAGTACGAGAGAGTATTTTAAGGTAACTCTGATAATTGATCCATTGGGTTGAGACGACGAAATATCAATTGGAGATGCTCTACCCTGTTGGATTATATTATATTATAAGTTTATATATATATATATATGTAAGAAAAGAAAAAGATAGGAAGAAGAAGAGAAGGAGAAAGAGAGAAAGAAGAAGAAAATGGAAAATAAGGAAAAGCTTGGATCTTCCCCATCTCTTCATCGCTTCATCATCTTCTTCAACCTCCTCTTCGTTTATCAGGTGGGTTCTAGTTAGACACTCTAAGTTCTAGAAATGGATTTAGAAATTTAGAGAAAATGATAAATTGTTGAATCAATAGAATCTTACGGATAAAATGAGTTATAAACTGTGTTGTATGATCAATATGTGTGTAGAATCATCTATTAATGCTTGTTTGTGCATTGGTTGGTGTTTGGAATGGGTTTTGGACCCCAAAGAAACAGTTGTTACGCTGCTGAGATTTTTGGGTTTCGTATGGTTCGCTTAGCGAACCGGGGCGAAGGGGAAAGCGAGCGTTGTCAAGGATTTACCTACCTAACCCTGCAGCGAAGGCCAAGGCGAAGGTTCGTCGGTGTTCGCCTAGCGAACCATTGTGTCCATTTTGGTTCTGTTTGTTGAGTTTTGCTACGCGAACGGAAGCGAACGCTCGCTGGGTGTTCGCCTAGCGAACATGGCAGATTGTCCCGTTTTGTTTCCTTCATAACTTTTGATCCGTAACTCGGATCGGGACGTTCTTGGTGTCATTAGAAAGTTATGACGACCCTCTACCCGATATTGTATTTAGATATTATATATTATTCTTAGATTTTATTTTTGGCTAGTTTCCATGTCTTGTGCCATAGTTTGTGTTTATGTTTTAGAAATGGGCAAGTATGTGAATTACGCCATTAGGCACTTATGATGGTGTCAGTACCAAATACAATGCTTGTATTATTCTAGATATATATTATACAGGGCATTACAATAATTATTCAATTTTCCCCATTAAAGAATTAGAGTTGTTTATGTATATCTTTAGAACTCAAATAATTAATGTTTAGGACTTCATACAGACTTGAGCTTATTATAAATCACTTCTTCTTAAAAATTGTTTCATATTTAATAATTCAGAGAATTTTAAGTCTCTCCTTGTCTTAAAGTTGTGAATTCAGATCCAAATTTTATCATAATAATTTAAAATATGTCAAAAAAATGATATTGTTGTGTTTATTTTATTGCAATTTTTTATTTTAATTTCCTTGATAAAATCCAAAAATTAATAAACTTATATTTAATATATAAATTATCATACGTATTTACCAAATTGAATTTTGTATAAAATTTTTCAATTCAAGTAGCACTTCTCTTATTATTTTTATGTTTAAATTGTGAACATCGTTTCTGTAAAAAGTTTAAGTTAAACAACACATAAAATTTATATAATTAATTAAAAAGAATAAAAATTATTTTTTATCATATTGAATAAAATATAAGGATAGAAAAATATCAAAAAAATATATTGAAAATATTATTTACAGATTTAATTGTGGTTTGACACATTTGTTTTTCTTAAAGAAATATAATTCATATAATTTCTTTAAATTTTAAAACTGTACAATATTTTATATTTGTCATTAACGATATTTGTATAATTTCTCTTTGTTATTTCCTCTTCTCAATTTTGCTAAACATCAAAACCTATTCCAGTTTTTTAGTTTTCGAAACTCATAAATAAAGAGTAACTTTTAAAAATAATTTTGTAAAACTAAATTATCAAATAAGTTTTATTATTTTTAAATTCTAAAAATTGAAAATAAATATTAAAAATAAATCTAACAAATCCCAAAATAATATTATAATTATACAAAACAATTTAGTTTAACTGTAATAACAACAGAGCAATTGTTAACAGAAAATCAAAGCATCCTTATTATTCAAGAACGTAATTTAGAATAAAATAGCTAAAAAAAATAACAAAAATACTATGAATATAATATAAAATATTTCGTAGTTCCGTTTATGCAATAATAAGATATTAACCATTAATTATTTTTTAATACATATCTTGTAAATATAAACATAAACTTATATATAAAACCTCTATGACAAACAAATCCTGTTTAATCCAAATTTTAAAACTAAACTAATATGACAACACTAAAACTTCCAAATAAAGTTAAATGCATAATATATTGTAATCATCCCTATAGAATGGAATAAATGATAAGGGTGGTGGGGCAGCTGGAAGCTGCTTCGACAACAGCAAAATGAATCAAATGTATTCATATAAGTATTTAAGTATTATAATTGTAATACCCCATATTATTTAAGTGTTCAATTAGATATCAGATGAGTATTTATGCGCTCTATCTTTGGATAATTGGATTAATGGAATCCTCTAAGTACATTAAGTATTGTCAATTGGGATCAATAGAGCAACTAATGAACTCTGAAGAGATCAATTATCTTATGAATGAGACAGATTGGTATGTATTAGTACGAGAGAGTATTTTAAGGTAAATCTGATAATTGATTAATCGGGTTGAGACGACGAAATATCAATTGGAGATGTTCTACCCTGTTGGATTATATATCTATATATATATATATATATATATATATATATATATATATATATATATATATATATATATAAGAAAAGAAAAAGATAGGAAGAATAAGAAAAGGAAAAGAGAAGGAGAAAGAGAGAAAGAAGAAGAAAATGGGAAAGAAGGAAAAGCTTGGATCTTCACCATCTCTTCATCGCTTCATCATCTTCTTCAACCTCCTCTTCGTTTATCAGGTGGGTTCTAGTTAGACACTCTAAGTTCTAGAAATGGATTTAGAAATTTAGAGAAAATTATAAATTGTTGAATCAATAGAATCTTACGGATAAAATGAGTTATAAACTGTGTTGTATGATCAATATGTGTGTAGAATCATCTATTAATGCTTGGTTGTGCATGGTTGGTGTTTTGAATGGGTTTTGGACCCCAAAGGACCAACTGTTACGCTGCTGAGATTTATGGGTTTCGCATGGTTCGCTTAGCTAATCGGGGCGAAGGGGAAAACGAGCGTTGTCGAGGGGTTGCCTAGCGAACCCTGCAGCGAAGGCCAAGGCGAAGGTTCGTCGGTGTTTGGCTAGCGAACCATTGTGTCCATTTTGGTTCTGTTTGTTGAGTTTCGCTACGCGAACGGAAGCGAACGCTCGCTGGGTGTTCGCCTAGCGAACATGGCAGATTGTCCCGTTTCGTTTCCTTCATAACTTTTGATCCGTAACTCGGATCGGGACGTTCTTTGTGTCATTAGAAAGCTATGACGACCCTCTACCCGATATTGTATTTGGATATTGTATATTATTCTTAGATTTTATTTTTGGCTAGTTTCCATGTCTTGTGCCATAGTTTGTGTTTATGTTTTAGAAATGGGCAAGTATTTGAATTACGCCATTAGGCACTTATGATGGTGTCAGTACCAAATACAATGCTTGTATTGTATTATTCTAGATATATATTATACAGGGCATTAGAATAATTATTCAATTTTCCTCATTAAAGAATTAGAGTTGTTTATGTATATCTTTAGAACTCCAATAATTAATGTTTTGGACTTCATACAGACTTGAGCTTATTATAAATCACTTCTTCTTAGAAATTGTTTCATATTTAATAATTCAGAGAATTTTAAGTCTCTCCTTGTCTTAAAGTTGTGAATTCAGATCCAAATTTTATCATAATAATTTAAAATATTTCAAAAAAAAAATGATATTACTGTGTTTATTTTATTGCAATTTTGTATTTTAATTTCCTTAATAAAATCCAAAAATTAATAAAATTATATTTAATATATAAATTATCATACGTATTTAACAAATTGAATTTTGTATAAAAATTTTCAATTCAAGTAGCACTTCTCTTATTATTTTTATGTTTAAATTGTGAACATCATTTCTGTAAAAACTTTAAGTTAAATAACACATAAAATTTATATAATTAATTAAAAAGAATAAAAATTATTTTTTATCATATTAAAAAAAATATAAGGATAGAAAAATATCAAAAAAATATATTGAAAATATTATTTACAGATTTAATTGTGGTTTGACACATTTGTTTTTCTAAAAGAAATAGAATTCATATAATTTTTTTTAATTTTAAAACTATACAATATTTTATATTTGTCATTAACGATATTTACATAATTTTTCTTTGTTATTTCCTCTTCTCAATTTTGCTAAACATCAAAACCTATTCCAGTTTTTTAGTTTTCGAAACTCATAAATAAAGAGTAACTTTTAAAAATAATTTTGTAAAACTAAATTATCAAATAAGTTTTATTATTTTTAAATTCTAAAAATTTAAAATAAATATTAAAAATAAATCTAACAAATCACGAAATAATATTATAATTATACAAAACAATTTAGTTTAACTGTAATAACAACAGAGCAATTGTTAACAGAAAATCAAAGCATCCTTATTATTCAAGAACGTAATTCAGAATAAAATAGCTAAAAGAAATAACAAAAATACTATCAATATAATATAAAATATTTCGTAGTTCCGTTTATGCAATAATAAGATATTAACCACTAATTATTTTTTAATACATATCTTGTAAATATAAACATAAACTTATATATAAAACCTTTCTGACAAACAAATTCCGTTTAATCCATATTTTAAAACTAAACTAATATGACAACACTAAAACTTCCAAATAAAGTTAAATGCATAATATAGTGTAAGCATCCCTATAGAATGGAATAAATGATAAGGGTGGTGGGGAAGCTGGAAGCTGCTTCGACACCTACAAAATGAATCAAATGTATTCATATAAGTATTTAAGTATTATAATTGTAATACCCCATATTATTTAAGTGCTCAATTGGATATCAGATGAGTATTTATGCGCTCTATCTTTGGATAATTGGATTAATGGAATCCTCTAAGTACATTAAGTATTGTCAATTGGGATCAATAGAGCAACTAATGAACTCTGAAGAGATCAATTATCTTATGAAAGAGACAGATTGGTATGTATTAGTACGAGATAGTATTTTAAGGTAACTCTGATAATTGATCCATTGGGTTGAGACGACGAAATATCAATTGGAGATGGTCTACCCTATTTCTTATATATATATATATATATAAGAAAAGAAAAAGATAGGAAGAAGAAGAGAAGGAGAAAGAGAGAAAGAAGAAGAAAATGGAAATGAAGGAAAAGCTTGGATCTTCACCATCTCTTCATCGCTTCATCATCTTCTTCAACCTCCTCTTCGTTTATCAGGTGGGTTCTAGTTAGACACTCTAAGTTCTAGAAATGGACTTAGAAATTTAGAGAAAATGATAAATTGTTGAATCAATAGAATCTTACGGATAAAATGAGTTATAAACTGTGTTGTATGATCAATCTGTGTGTAGAATCATTTATTAATGTTTGTTTGTGCATTGGTTGGTGTTTGGAATGGGTTTTGGACCCCAAAGGACCAGCTGTTACGCTGTTGAGATTTTTGGGTTTCGCATGGTTCGCTTAGCGAACCTGGGCGAATGGGAAAGCGAGCGTTGTCAAGGGTTTGCCTAGCGAACCATGCAGCGAAGGCCAAGGCGAAGGTTCTCCGGTGTTTGCCTAGTGAACCATTGTGTCCATTTTGGTTCTGTTAGTTGAGTTTCGCTACAAGAACGGAAGCGAACGCTCGCTGGGTGTTCGCCTAGCGAACATGGCAGATTGTCCCGTTTTGTTTCCTTCATAACTTTTGATCCGTAACTCGGATCGGGACGTGCTTGGTGTCATTAGAAAGCTATGACGACCCTCTACCCGATATTGTATTTGGATATTGTAAATTATTCTTAGATTTTATTTTTGTCTAGTTTCCATGTCTTGTGCCATAATTTGTGTTTATGTTTTAGAAAAGGGCAAGTATGTGAATTACGCCATTATGCACTTATGATGGTGTCAGTACCAAATATAATACTTGTATTGTATTATTTTAGATATATATTATACAGGGCATTAGAATAATTATTCAATTTTCCTCATTAAAGAATTAGAGTTGTATATGTATATCTTTAGAACTCCAATAATTAATGTTTAGGACTTCATACAGACTTGAGCTTATTATAAATCACTTCTTCTTAGAAATTGTTTTATATTTAATAATTCAGAGAATTTAAAGTCACTCCTTGTCTTAAAGTTGTGAATTCAGATCCAAATTTTATCATAATAATTTAAAATATTTCAAAAAAATGATATTGCTGTGTTTATTTTATTGCAATTTTTTATTTTAATTTCCTTAATAAAATCCAAAAATTAATAAACTTATATTTAATATATAAATTATCATACGTATTTACCAAATTGAATTTTGTATAAAAATTTTCAATTCAAGTAGCACTTCTCTTATTATTTTTATGTTTAAATTGTGAACATCGTTTCTGTAAAAATTTTAAGTTAAATGACACATAAAATTTATATAATTAATTAAAAAGAATAAAAATTATTTTTTATCATATTGAATAAAATATAAGGATATAAAAATATCAAAAAAATATATTGAAAATATTATTTACAGATTTGATTGTGGTTTGACACATTTGTTTTTCTTAAAGAAATATAATTCATATAATTTCATTAAATTTTAAAACTGTACAATATTTTATATTTGTCATTAATGATATTTGTATAATTTCTCTTTGTTATTTCCTCTACTCAATTTTGCTAAACAACAAAACCTATTCCAGTTTTTTAGTTTTCGAAACTCATAAATAAAGAGTAGCTTTTAAAAAAATTTCGTAAAACTAAATTATCAAAAAAGTTTTATTATTTTTAAATTCTAAGAATTTAAAATAAATATTAAAAATAAATCTAACAAATCCCGAAATAATATTATAATTATATAAAACAATTTAGTTTAACTGTAATAACAACAGAGCAATTGTTAACAGAAAATCAAAGCATCCTTATTATTCAAGAACGTAATTTAGAATAAAATATCTAAAAAAAATAACAAAAATACTATCAATATAATATAAAATATTTCGTAGTTCCGTTTATGCAATAATCAGATATTAACCAATAATTATTTTTTAATACATATCTTGTAAATATAAACATAAACTTATATATAAAACCTTTATGACAAACAAATCCTGTTTAATCCAAATTTTAAAACTAAACTAATATGACAACACTAAAACTTCCAAATAAAGTTAAAGGCATAATATAGTGTAAGCATCCCTATAGAATGGAATAAATGATAAGGGTGGTGGGGCAGCAGGAAGCTGCTTCGACACCAACAAAATGAATCAAATGTATTCATATAAGTATTTAAGTATTATAATTGTAATACCCCATATTATTTAAGTGCTCAATTGGATATCAGATGAGTATTTATGCGCTCTATCTTTGGATAATTGGATTAATGGAATCCTCTAAGTACATTAAGTATTGTCAACTGGGATCAATAGAGCAACTAATGAACTCTGAAGAGATCAATTATCTTATGAATGAGACAGATTGGTATGTATTAGTACGAGAGAGTATTTTAAGGTAAATATGATAATTGATTAATTGGGTTGAGACGACGAAATATCAATTGGAGATGTTCTACCCTGTTGGATTATATTATATTATATATATATATATATATATATATATATATATATATATATATAAGAAAAAGATATGAAAAAGAAGAAAAGGAAAAGAGAAGGAGAAAGAGAGAAAGAAGAGGAAAATGGAAAAGAAGGAAGAGCTTGGATCTTCACCATCTCTTAATCGCTTCATCATCTTCTTCAACCTCCACTTCGTTTATCAGGTGGGTTCTAGTTAGACACTCTAAGTACTAGAAATGGATTTAGAAATTTAGAGAAAATGATAAATTGTTGAATCAATAGAATCTTACGGATAAAATGAGTTATAAACTGTGTTGTATGATCAATATGCGTGTAGAATCATCTATTAATGCTTGTTTGTGCATTAGTTGGTGTTTGGAATGGGTTTTGGACCCCAAAGGACCAGCTGTTACGCTACTGAGATTTCTGGGTTTCGCATGGTTCGCTTAGCGAACCGAGACGAAGGGGAAAGTGAGCGTTGTCGAGGGTTTGCCTAGCGAACCCTGCAGCAAAGGCCAAGGCGAAGGTTCGCCAGTGTTCGCCTAGCGAACCATTGTGTCCATTTTGGTTTTGTTTGTTGAGTTTCGCTACGGGAACGGAAGCGAACGCTCGCTGGGTGTTCGCTTAGCGAACATGGCCGATTGTCCCGTTTTGTTTCCTACATAATTATGATCAGTAACTCGGATCGGGTCGTTCTTGGTGTCATTAGAAAGCTATGACGACCCTCTACCCAATTGTATTTGGATATTATATATTATTCTTAGATTTTATTTTTGGCTAGTTTGCATGTCTTGTGCCATAGTTTGTGTTTATGTTTTAGAAATGGGCAAGTATGTGAATTACGCCATTAGGCACTTATGATGGTGTCAGTACCAAGTACAATGCTTGTATTGTATTAGTCTAGATATATATTATACAGGGCATTACAATAATTATTCAATTTTCCTCATTAAAGAATTAGAGTTGTTTCTGTATATCTTTAGAACTCCAATAATTAATGTTTAGGACTTCATACAGATTTGAGCTTATTATAAATCACTTCTTCTTAGAAATTGTTTCGTATTTAATAATTCAGAGAATTTTAAGTCTCTTCTTGTCTTAAAGTTGTGAATTCAGATCCAAATTTTATCATAATAATTTAAAATATTTAAAAAAAATGATATTACTGAGTTTATTTTATTGCAATTTTTTATTTTAATTTCCTTAATAAAATCCAAAAATTAATTAACTTATATTTAAGATATAAATTATCATACGTATTTAACAAATTGAATTTTGTTTAAAATTTTTCAATTCAAGTAGAACTTCTCTTATTCTTAACAAAATGAATCAAATGTATTCATATAAGTATTTAAGTATTATAATTGTAATACCCCATATTATTTAAGTGCTCAATTGGATATCAGATGAGTATTTATGCGCTCTATCTTTGGATAATTGGATTAATGGAATCCTCTAAGTACATTAAGTATTGTCAACTGGGATCAATAGAACAACTAATGAACTCTGAAGAGATCAATTATCTTATGAAAGAGACAGATTGGTATGTATTAGTATGAGAGAGTATTTTAAGGTAACTCTGTTAATTGAACAATTGGGTTGAGACGACGAAATATCAATTGGAGATGTTCTACCCTGTTGGATTATATTATATTATAAGTTTATATATATATATATATATAAGAAAAGAAAAAGATAGGAAGAAGAAGAGAAGGAGAAAGAGAGAAAGGAGAAGAAAATGGAAAATAAGGAAAAGCTTGGATCTTCCCCATCTCTTCATCGCTTCATCATCTTCTTTAACCTCCTCTTCGTTTATCAAGTGGGTTCTAGTTAGACACTCTAAGTTCTAGAAATGGATTTAGAAATTTAGAGAAAATGATAAATTGTTGAATCAATAGAATCTTACGGATAAAATGAGTTATAAACTGTGTTGTATGATCAATATGTGTGTAGAATCATCTATTAATGCTTGTTTGTGCATTGGTTGGTGTTTGGAATGGGTTTTGGACCCCAAAGAAACAGTTGTTATGCTGCTGAGATTTTTGGGTTTCGTATGGTTCGCTTAGCGAACCGGGGCGAAGGGGAAAGCGAGCGTTGTCAAGGATTTGCCTACCTATCCCTGCAACGAAGGCCAAGGCGAAGGTTCGTCGGTGTTCACCTAGCGAACCATTGTGTCCATTTTGGTTCTGTTTGTTGAGTTTCGCTACGCGAACGGAAGCGAACGCTTGCTGGGTGTTCGCCTAGCGAACATGGCAGATTGTCCCGTTTGTTTCCTTCATAACTTTTGATCCGTAACTCGGATCGGGACGTTCTTGGTGTCATTAGAAAGTTATGACGACCCTCTACCCGATATTGTATTTAGATATTGTATATTATTCTTAGATTTTATTTTTGGCTAGTTTCCATGTCTTGTGCCATAGTTTGCGTTTATGTTTTAGAAATGGGCAAGTATGTGAATTACGCCATTAGGCACTTATGATGGTGTCAGTACCAAATACAATGCTTGTATTGTATTATTCTAGATATATATTATACAGGGCATTACAATAATTATTCAATTTTCCCCATTAAAGAATTAGAGTTGTTTATGTATATCTTTAGAACTCCAATAATTAATGTTTAGGACTTCATACAGACTTGAGCTTATTATAAATCACTTCTTCTTAAAAATTGTTTCATATTTAATAATTCAGAGAATTTTAAGTCTCTCCTTGTCTTAAAGTTGTGAATTCAGATCCAAATTTTATCATAATAATTTAAAATATTTCAAAAAAATGATATTGTTGTGTTTATTTTATTGCAATTTTTTATTTTAATTTCCTTGATAAAATCCAAAAATTAATAAACTTATATTTAATATATAAATTATCATACGTATTTACCAAATTGGATTTTGTATAAAATTTTTCAATTCAAGTAGCACTTCTCTTATTATTTTTATGTTTAAATTGTGAACATCGTTTCTGTAAAAAGTTTAAGTTAAATAACACATAAATTTTATATAATTAATTAAAAAGAATAAAAATTATTTTTTATCATATCGAATAAAATATAAGGATAGAAAAATATCAAAAAAATATATTGAAAATATTATTTACAGATTTAATTGTGGTTTGACACATTTGTTTTCTTAAAGAAATATAATTCATATAATTTCTTTAAATTTTAAAACTGTACAATATTTTATATTTGTCATTAACGATATTTGTATAATTTCTCTTTGTTATTTCCTCTTCTCAATTTTGCTAAACATCAAAACCTATTCCAGTTTTTTAGTTTTCGAAACTCATAAATAAAGAGTAACTTTTAAAAATAATTTTGTAAAACTAAATTATCAAATAAGTTTTATTATTTTTAAATTCTAAAAATTTAAAATAAATATTAAAAATAAATCTAACAAATCCCAAAATAATATTATAATTATACAAAACAATTTAGTTTAACTATAATAACAACAGAGCAATTGTTAACAGAAAATCAAAGCATCCTTATTATTCAAGAACGTAATTTAGAATAAAATAGCTAAAAAAAATAACAAAAATACTATCAATATAATATAAAATATTTCGTAGTTCCGTTTATGCAATAATAAGATATTAACCATTAATTATTTTTTAATACATATCTTGTAAATATAAACATAAACTTATATATAAAACCTCTATGACAAACAAATCCTGTTTAATCCAAATTTTAAAACTAAACTAATATGACAACACTAAAACTCCCAAATAAAGTTAAATGCATAATATAGTGTAATCATCCCTATAGAATGGAATAAATGATAAGGGTGGTGGGGCAGCTGGAAGCTGCTTCGACAACAGCAAAATGAATCAAATGTATTCATATAAGTATTTAAGTATTATAATTGTAATACCCCATATTATTTAAGTGCTCAATTAGATATCAGATGAGTATTTATGCGCTCTATCTTTGGATAATTGGATTAATGGAATCCTCTAAGTACAGTAAGTATTGTCAATTGGGATCAATAGAGCAACTAATGAACTCTGAAGAGATCAATTATCTTATGAATAAGACAGATTGGTATGTATTAGTACGAGAGAGTATTTTAAGGTAAATCTGATAATTGATTAATTGGGTTGAGACGACGAAATATCAATTGGAGATGTTCTACCCTGTTGGATTATATATATATATATATATATATATATATAAGAAAAGAAAAAGATAGGAAGAAGAAGAAAAGGAAAAGAGAAGGAGAAAGAGAGAAAGAAGAAGAAAATGGAAAAGAAGGAAAAGCTTGGATCTTCACCATCTCTTCATCGCTTCATCATCTTCTTCAACCTCCTCTTCGTTTATCAGGTGGGTTCTAGTTAGACACTCTAAGTTCTAGAAATGGATTTAGAAATTTAGAGAAAATTATAAATTGTTGAATCAATAGAATCTTACGGATAAAATGAGTTATAAACTGTGTTGTATGATCAATATGTGTGTAGAATCATCTATTAATGCTTGGTTGTGCATGGTTGGTGTTTTGAATGGGTTTTGGACCCCAAAGGACCAACTGTTACGCTGCTGAGATTTATGGGTTTCGCATGGTTCGCTTAGCTAACCGGGGCGAAGGGTAAAACGAGCGTTGTCGAGGGGTTGCCTAGCGAACCCTGCAGCGAAGGCCAAGGCGAAGGTTCGCCGGTGTTTGCCTAGTGAACCATTGTGTCTATTTTGGTTCTGTTTGTTGAGTTTCGCTACGCGAACGGAAGCGAACGCTCGCTGGGTGTTCGCCTAGCGAACATGGCAGATTGTCCCGTTTTGTTTCCTTCATAACTTTTGATCCGTAACTCGGATCGGGACGTTCTTTGTGTCATTAGAAAGCTATGACGACCCTCTACCCGATATTGTATTTGGATATTGTATATTATTCTTAGATTTTATTTTTGGCTAGTTTCCATGTCTTGTGCCATAGTTTGTGTTTATGTTTTAGAAATGGGCAAGTATGTGAATTACGCCATTAGGCACTTATGATGGTGTCAGTACCGAATACAATGCTTGTATTGTATTATTCTAGATATATATTATACAGGGCATTAGAATAATTATTCAATTTTCCTCATTAAAGAATTAGAGTTGTTTATGTATATCTTTAGAACTCCAATAATTAATGTTTAGGACTTCATACAGACTTGAGCTTATTATAAATCACTTCTTCTTAGAAATTGTTTCATATTTAATAATTCAGAGAATTTTAAGTCTCTCCTTGTCTTAAAGTTGTGAATTCAGATCCAAATTTTATCATAATAATTTAAAATATTTCAAATAAAAAATGATATTACTGTGTTTATTTTATTGCAATTTTGTATTTTAATTTCCTTAATAAAATCCAAAAATTAATAAAATTATATTTAATATATAAATTATCATACGTATTTAACAAATTGAATTTTGTATAAAAATTTTCAATTCAAGTAGCACTTCTCTTATTATTTTTATGTTTAAATTGTGAACATCATTTCTGTAAAAACTTTAAGTTAAATAACACATAAAATTTATATAATTAATTAAAAAGAATAAAAATTATTTTTTATCATATTGAAAAAAATATAAGGATAGAAAAATATCAAAAAAATATATTGAAAATATTATTTACAGATTTAATTGTGGTTTGACACATTTGTTTTTCTAAAAGAAATAGAATTCATATAATTTCTTTTAATTTTAAAACTATACAATATTTTATATTTGTCATTAACGATATTTACATAATTTCTCTTTGTCATTTCCTCTTCTCAATTTTGCTAAACATCAAAACCTATTTCAGTTTTTTGGTTTTCGAAACTCATAAATAAAGAGTAACTTTTAAAAATAATTTTGTAAAACTAAATTATCAAATAAGTTTTATTATTCTTAAATTCTAAAAATTTAAAATAAATATTAAAAATAAATCTAACAAATCACGAAATAATATTATAATTATACAAAACAATTTAGTTTAACTGTAATAACAACAGAGCAATTGTTAACAGAAAATCAAAGCATCCTTATTATTCAAGAACGTAATTCAGAATAAAATAGCTAAAAGAAATAACAAAAATACTATCAATATAATATAAAATATTTCGTAGTTCCGTTTATGCAATAATAAGATATTAACCAATAATTATTTTTTAATACATATCTTGTAAATATAAACATAAACTTATATATAAAACCTTTATGACAAACAAATCCCGTTTAATCCATATTTTAAAACTAAACTAATATGACAACACTAAAACTTCCAAATAAAGTTAAATGCATAATATAGTGTAAGCATCCCTATAGAATGGAATAAATGATAAGGGTGGTGGGGAAGCTGGAAGCTGCTTCGACACCAACAAAATGAATCAAATGTATTCTTATAAGTATTTAAGTATTATAATTGTAATACCCCATATTATTTAAGTGCTCAATTGGATATCAGATGAGTATTTATGCGCTCTATCTTTGGATAATTGGATTAATGGAATCCTCTAAGTACATTAAGTATTGTCAATTGGGATCAATAGAGCAACTAATGAACTCTGAAGAGATCAATTATCTTATGAAAGAGACAGATTGGTATGTATTAGTACGAGATAGTATTTTAAGGTAACTCTGATAATTGATCCATTGGGTTGAGACGACGAAATATCAATTGGAGATGGTCTACCCTGTTATATATATATATATATATATATATATATATATATATATATAAGAAAAGAAAAAGATAGGAAGAAGAAGAGAAGGAGAAAGAGAGAAAGAAGAAGAAAATGGAAATGAAAGAAAAGCTTGGATCTTCACCATCTCTTCATCGCTTCATCATCTTCTTCAACCTCCTCTTCGTTTATCAGGTGGGTTCTAGTTAGACACTCTAAGTTCTAGAAATGGACTTAGAAATTTAGAGAAAATGATAAATTGTTGAATCAATAGAATCTTACGGATAAAATGAGTTATAAACTGTGTTGTATGATCAATATGTGTGTAGAATCATTTATTAATGTTTGTTTGTGCATTGGTTGGTGTTTGGAATGGGTTTTGGACCCCAAAGGACCAGCTGTTACGCTGTTGAGATTTTTGGGTTTCGCATGGTTCGCTTAGCGAACCTGGGCGAATGGGAAAGCGAGCGTTGTCAAGGGTTTGCCTAGCGAACCATGCAGCGAAGGCCAAGGCGAAGGTTCTCCGGTGTTTGCCTAGTGAACCATTGTGTCCATTTTGGTTCTGTTAGTTGAGTTTCGCTACAAGAACGGAAGCGAACGCTCGCAGGGTGTTCGCCTAGCGAACATGGCAGATTGTCCCGTTTTGTTTCCTTCATAACTTTTGATCCGTAACTCGGATCGGGACGTGCTTGGTGTCATTAGAAAGCTATGACGACCCTCTACCCGATATTGTATTTGGATATTGTAAATTATTCTTAGATTTTATTTTTGTCTAGTTTCCATGTCTTGTGCCATAGTTTGTGTTTATGTTTTAGAAATGGGCAAGTATGTGAATTACGCCATTATGCACTTATGATGGTGTCAGTACCAAATATAATGCTTGTATTGTATTATTTTAGATATATATTATACAGGGCATTAGAATAATTATTCAATTTTCCTCATTAAAGAATTAGATTTGTTTATGTATATCTTTAGAACTCCAATAATTAATGTTTAGGACTTCATACAGACTTGAGCTTATTATAAATCACTTCTTCTTAGAAATTGTTTTATATTTAATAATTCAGAGAATTTAAAGTCACTCCTTGTCTTAAAGTTGTGAATTCAGATCCAAATTTTATCATAATAATTTAAAATATTTCAAAAAAATGATATTGCTGTGTTTATTTTATTGCAATTTTTTATTTTAATTTCCTTAATAAAATCCAAAAATTAATAAACTTATATTTAATATATAAATTATCATACGTATTTACCAAATTGAATTTTGTATAAAATTTTTCAATTCAAGTAGCACTTCTCTTATTATTTTTATGTTTAAATTGTGAACATCGTTTCTGTAAAAATTTTAAGTTAAATGACACATAAAATTTATATAATTAATTAAAAAGAATAAAAATTATTTTTTATCATATTGAATAAAATATAAGGATAGAAAAATATCAAAAAAATATATTGAAAATATTATTTACAGATTTAATTGTGGTTTGACACATTTGTTTTTCTTAAAGAAATATAATTCATATAATTTCTTTAAATTTTAAAACTGTACAATATTTTATATTTGTCATTAATGATATTTGTATAATTTCTCTTTGTTATTTCCTTTACTCAATTTTGCTAAAAACAAAACCTATTCCAGTTTTTTAGTTTTCGAAACTCATAAATAAAGAGTAGCTTTTAAAAAAATTTCGTAAAACTAAATTATCAAAAAAGTTTTATTATTTTTAAATTCTAATAATTTAAAATAAATATTAAAAATAAATCTAACAAATCCCGAAATAATATTATAATTATATAAAACAATTTAGTTTAACTGTAATAACAACAGATCAATTGTTAACAGAAAATCAAAGCATCCTTATTATTCAAGAACGTAATTTAGAATAAAATATCTAAAAAAAATAACAAAAATACTATCAATATAATATAAAATATTTCGTAGTTCCGTTTATGCAATAATCAGATATTAACAAATAATTATTTTTTAATACATATCTTGTAAATATAAACATAAACTTATATATAAAACCTTTATGACAAACAAATCCTGTTTAATCCAAATTTTAAAACTAAACTAATATGACAACACTAAAACTTCCAAATAAAGTTAAAGGCATAATATAGTGTAAGCATCCCTATAGAATGAAATAAATGATAAGGGTGGTGGGGCAGCTGGAAGCTACTTCGACACCAACAAAATGAATCAAATGTATTCATATAAGTATTTAAGTATTATAATTGTAATACCCCATATTATTTAAGTGCTCAATTGGATACCAGATGAGTATTTATGCGCTCTATCTTTGGATAATTGGATTAATGGAATCCTCTAAGTACATTAAATATTGTCAATTGGGATCAATAGAGCAACTAATGAACTCTGAAGAGATCAATTATCTTATGAAAGAGACAGATTGGTATGTATTAGTACGAGAGAGTATTTTAAGGTAAATCTGATAATTGATTAATTGGGTTGAGACGACGAAATATCAATTGGAGATGTTCTACCCTGTTGGATTATATATATATATATATATATATATATATATATATATATATAAGAAAAAGATATGAAGAAGAAGAAAAGGAAAAGAGAAGGAGAAAGAGAGAAAGAAGAAGAAAATGGAAAAGAAGGAAGAGCTTGGATCTTCACCATCTCTTAATCGCTTCATCATCTTCTTCAACCTCCTCTTCGTTTATCAGGTGGGTTCTAGTTAGACACTCTAAGTACTAGAAATGGATTTAGAAATTTAGAGAAAATGATAAATTGTTGAATCAATAGAATCTTACGGATAAAATGAGTTATAAACTGTGTTGTATGATCAATATGCGTGTAGAATCATCTATTAATGCTTGTTTGTGCATTAGTTGGTGTTTGGAATGGGTTTTGGACCCCAAAGGACCAGCTGTTATGCTACTGAGATTTCTGGGTTTCGCATGGTTCGCTTAGCGAACCGGGACGAAGGGGAAAGTGAGCGTTGTCGAGGGTTTGCCTAGCGAACCCTGCAGCGAAGGCCAAGGCGAAGGTTCGCCAGTGTTCGCCTAGCGAACCATTGTGTCCATTTTGGTTTTGTTTGTTGAGTTTCGCTACGGGAACGGAAGCGAACGCTCGCTGGGTGTTCGCTTAGCGAACATGGCCGATTGTCCCGTTTTGTTTCCTACATAACTTATGATCAGTAACTCGGATCGGGTCGTTCTTGGTGTCATTAGAAAGCTATGACGACCCTCTACCCAAAATTGTATTTGGATATTATATATTATTCTTAGATTTTATTTTTGGCTAGTTTGCATGTCTTGTGCCATAGTTTGTGTTTATGTTTTAGAAATGGGCAAGTATGTGAATTACGCCATTAGGCACTTATGATGGTGTTAGTACCAAGTACAATGCTTGTATTGTATTAGTCTAGATATATATTATACAGGGCATTACAATAATTATTCAATTTTCCTCATTAAAGAATTAGAGTTGTTTATGTATATCTTTAGAACTCCAATAATTAATGTTTAGGACTTCATACAGATTTGAGCTTATTATAAATCACTTCTTCTTAGAAATTGTTTCGTATTTAATAATTCAGAGAATTTTAAGTCTCTTCTTGTCTTAAAGTTGTGAATTCAGATCCAAATTTTATCATAATAATTTAAAATATTTAAAAAAAATGATATTACTGAGTTTATTTTATTGCAATTTTTTATTTTAATTTCCTTAATAAAATCCAAAAATTAATTAACTTATATTTAAGATATAAATTATCATACGTATTTAACAAATTGAATTATGTTTAAAATTTTTCAATTCAAGTAGCACTTCTCTTATTCTTAACAAAATGAATCAAATGTATTCATATAAGTATTTAAGTATTATAATTGTAATACCCCATATTATTTAAGTGCTCAATTGGATATCAGATGAGTATTTATGCGCTCTATCTTTGGATAATTGGATTAATGGAATCCTCTAAGTACATTAAGTATTGTCAACTGGGATCAATAGAGCAACTAATGAACTCTGAAGAGATCAATTATCTTATGAAAGAGACAGATTGGTATGTATTAGTATGAGAGAGTATTTTAAGGTAACTCTGTTAATTGATCAATTGGGTTGAGACGACGAAATATCAATTGGAGATGTTCTACCCTGTTGGATTATATTATATTATAAGTTTATAATTATATATATATATATATATATATATATATATATATATATATATAAGAAAAGAAAAGAAAAGAAAAACATAGGAAGAAGAAGAAAAGGAAAAGAGAAGGAGAAAGAGAGAAAGAAGAAGAAAATGGAAAAGAAGGAAGAGCTTGGATCTTCACCATCTCTTCATCGCTTCATCATCTTCTTGAACCTCCTATTCGTTTATCAGGTGGGTTCTAGTTAGACACTCTAAGTTCTAGAAAAGGATTTAAAAATTTAGAGAAAATGATAAATTGTTGAATCAATAGAATCTTACGGATAAAATGAGTTATACACTGTGTTGTATGATCAATATGTGTGTAGAATCATCTATAAATGCTTGTTTGTGCATTGGGTGGTGTTTGGAATGGGTTTTGGACCCCAATGGACCAGCTGTTACGCTGCTAAGATTTATGGGTTTCACATGGTTCGCTTAGCGAACTAGGGCGAAGGGGAAAGCGAGCGTTGTCGAAGGTCCGCCTAGCGAACCCTGCAGCGAAGGCCAAGGCGAAGGTTCACCGGTGTTCGCCTAGCGAACCATTGTTACCATTTTGGTTCTGTTAGTTGAGTTTCGCTACACGAACGTAAGCGAACGCTCGCTGGGTGTTCGCCTAGCGAACATGGCAGATTGTCCCGTTTTGTTTCCTTCATAACTTTTGATCCGGAACTCAGATCGGGACGTTCTTGGTGTCATTAAAAAGCTATGACGACCCTCTACCCGATATTGTATTTGGATGTTGTATATTATTCTTAGATTTTGTTTTTGGCTAGTTTGCATGTCTTGTGCCATAGTTTGTGTTTATGTTTTAGAAATGGGCAAGTATGTGAATTACGCCATTAGGCACTTATGATGGTGTCAGTACCAAGTACAATGCTTGTATTGTATTATTATAGATATATATTATACAGGGCATTACAATAATTATTCAATTTTCCTCATTAAAGAATTAGAGTTGTTTATGTATATCTTTAGAACTCCAATAATTAATGTTTCATACAAACTTGAGCTTATTATAAATCACTTCTTCTTAGAAATTGTTTCATATTTAATAATTCAGAGAATTTTAAGTCTCTCCTTGTCTTAAAGTTGTGAATTCAGATCCAAATTTAATCATAAAAATTTAAAATATTTAAAAAAAAATGATATTACTGTGTTTATTTTATTGCAATTTTTTATTTTAATTAACTTATATTTAATATATAAATTATCATACGTATTTAACAAATTGAATTTTGTATAAAAATTTTCAATTCAAGTAGCACTTCTCTTATTCTTATCAAAATGAATCAAATGTATTCATATAAGTATTTAAGTATTATAATTGTAATACCCCATATTATTTAAGTGCTCAATTGGATATCATATGAGTATTTATGCGCTCTATCTTTGGATAATTGGATTAATGGAATCCTCTAAGTACATTAAGTATTGTCAACTGGGATCAATAGAGCAACTAATAAACTCTGAAGAGATCAATTATCTTATGAAAGAGACAGATTGGTATGTATTAGTATGAGAGAGTGTTTTAAGGTAACTCTGATAATTGATCAATTGGGTTGAGACGACGAAATATCAATTGGAGATGTTCTACCCTGTTGGATTATATTATATTAGAAGTTTATATATATCTATATATATATATATATATAAAAGAAAAGAAAAGAAAAGAAAAAGATAGGAAGAAGAAGAAAAGGAAAAGAGAAGGAGAAAGAGAGTAAGAAGAAGAAAATGGAAAAGAAGGAAGAGCTTGGATCTTCACCATCTCTTCATCGCTTCATCATCTTCTTCAACTTCCTCTTCGTTTATCAGGTGGGTTCTAGTTAGACACTCTAAGTTCTAGAAATAGATTTAGAAATTTAGAGAAAATGATAAATTGTTGAATCAATAGAATCTTACGGATATATTGAGTTATAAACTGTGTTGTATGATCAATATGTGTGTAGAATCATCTATAAATGCTTGTTTGTGAATTGGGTGGTGTTTGGAATGGGTTTTGGACCCCAAAGGACCAGCTGTTACGCTGCTAAGATTTATGGGTTTCGCATAGTTCGCTTAGCGAACCGGGGCGAAGGGGAAAGCGAGCGTTGTCGAGGGTCCGCCTAGCGAACCCTGCAGCGAAGGCCAAGGCGAAGGTTCGCCGGTGTTCGCCTAGCGAACCATTGTGTCCATTTTGGTTCTGTTTGTTGAGTTTCGCTACGCGAACGGAAGCGAACGCTCGCTGGGTGTTCGCCTAGCGAACTTGGCAGATTGTCCCGTTTTGTTTCCTTCGTAACTTTTGATCCGTAACTCGGATCGGGACGTTCTTGGTGTCATTAGAAAGCTATGACGATCGTCTACCCGATATTGTATTTGGATATTGTATATTATTCTTAGATTTTATTTATGGCTAGTTTGCATGTCTTGTGCCATAGTTTGTGTTTATGTTTTAGAAATGGGCAAGTATGTGAATTACGCCATTAGGAACTTATGATGGTGTCAGTACCAAGTACAATGCTAGTATTGTATTATTCTAGATATATATATTATACAGGGCATTACAATAATTATTCAATTTTCCTCATTAAAGAATTAGAGTTGTTTATGTATATCTTTAGAACACCAATAATTAATGTTTAGGACTTCATACAGACCTGAGCTTATTATAAATCACTTCTTCTTTGAAATTGTTTCATATTTAATAATTCAGAGAATTTTAAGTCTCTCCTTGTCTTAAAGTTGTGAATTCAGATCCAAATTTTATCATAATAATTTAAAATATTTCAAAAAAATGATATTACTGTGTTTATTTTATTGCAATTTTTTATTTTAATTTCCTTAATAAAATCCAAAAATTAATAAACTTATATTTAATATATAAATTATCATACGTATTTAACAAATTGAATTTTGTATAAAAATTTTCAATTCAAGTAGCACTTCTCTTATTCTTAACAAAATGAATCAAATGTATTCACATAAGTATTTAAGTATTATAATTGTAATACCCCATATTATTTAAGTACTCAATTGGATATCATATGAGTATTTATGCGCTCTATCTTTGGAGAATTGGATTAATGGAATCCTCTAAGTACATTAAGTATTGTCAACTGGGATCAATAGAGCAACTAATGAACTCTGAAGAGATCAATTATCATATGAAAGAGACAGATTGGTATGTATTAGTACGAGAGAGTATTTTAAAGTAACTCTGATAATCGATCAATTGGGTTGAGATGAAGAAATATCAATTGGAGATGTTCTACCCTGTTGGATTATATTATATAATAAGTTAATATATATATATATATATATATATATATATATATATATATATATATAAGAAAAGAAAAGAAAAAGATAGGAAGAAGAAGAAAAGGAAAAGAGAAGGAGAAAGAGAGAAAGAAGAAGAAAATGGAAAAGAAGGAAGAGCTTGGATCTTCACCATCTCTTCATCGCTTCATCATCTTCTTCAACCTCCTCTTCGTTTATCAGGTGGGTTCTAGTTAGACACTCTAAGTTCTAGAAATGGATTTAGAAATTTAGAGAAAATGATAAATTGTTGAATCAATAGAATCTTACAGATAAAATGAGTTATAAACTGTGTTGTATGATCAATATGTGTGTAGAATCATCTATTAATACTTGTTTGTGCATTGGGTGGTATTTGGAATGGGTTTTGGACCCCAAAGGACTAGCTGTTACGCTGCTGAGATTTCTGGGTTTCGCATGGTTCGCTAAGTGAACCGGGGTGAAGGGGAAAGCGAGCGTTGTCGAGGGTTCGCCTTGAGAACCCTGCAGCGAAGGCCAAGGCGAAGGTTCGCCGGTGTTCACCTAGCGAACCATTGTGTCCATTTTGGTTCTGTTTGTTGAGTTTCGCTACGCGAACGGAAGCGAACGCTCGCTAGGCGTTCGCCTAGCGAACATGGCAGATTGTCCCGTTTTGTTTCCTTCATAACTTTTTATCCTTAACTCGGATCGGGTCGTTCTTGGTGTCATTAGAAAGCTATGACGACCCTCTACCCGATATTGTATTTGGATATTGTATATTATTCTTAGATTTTATTTTTGGCTAGTTTGCATGTCATGTGCCATAGTTTGTGTTTATGTTTTAGAAATGGGCAAGTATGTGAATTACGCCATTAGGCACTTATGATGGTGTCAGTACCAAGTACAATGCTTGTATTGTATTATTCAAGATATATATTATACAGGGCATTACAATAATTATTCAATTTTCCTTATTAAATACTTAGAGTTGTTTATGTATATCTTTAAAAACTCCAATAATTAATGTGTAGGACTTCATACAGACTTGAGCTTATTATAAATCACTTCTTCTTAGAAATTGTTTCATATTTAATAATTCAGAGAATTTTAAGTCTCTCATTGTCTTAAAGTTGTGAATTCAGATCCAAAATTTATCATAATAATTTCAAATATTTCAAAAAAAATGATATTACTGTGTTTATTTTATTGCAATTTTTTATTTTAATTTCCTTAATAAAATCCAAAAATTAATTAACTTATATTTAATATATAAATTATCATACGTATTTAACAAATTGAATTTTGTATAAAATTTTTCAATTCAAGTAGCACTTCTCTTATTCTTAACAAAATGAATCAAATGTATTCATATAAGTATTTAAGTATTATAATTGTAATACCCCATATTATTTAAGTGCTCAATTGGATATCAGATGAGTATTTATGCGCTCTATCTTTGGATAATTGGATTAATGGATCCTCTAAGTACATTAAGTATTGTCAACTGGGATCAATAGAGCAACTAATGAACTCTGAAGAGATCAATTATCTTATGAAAGAGACAGATTGGTATGTATTAGTACGAGAGAGTATTTTAAGGTAACTCTGATAATTGATCAATTGGGTTGAGACGACGAAATATCAATTGGAGATGTTCTACCCTGTTGGATTATATTATATTATAAGTTTATATATATATATATATATAAGAAAAGAAAAGAAAAAGATTGGAAGAAGAAGAAAAGGAAAAGAGAAGGAGAAAGAGAGAAAGAAGAAGAAAATGGAAAAGAAGAAAGAGCATGAATCTTCACCATCTCTTCATCGCTTCATCATCTTCTTCAACCTCCTCTTCGTTTATCAGGTGGGTTCTAGTTAGACACTCTAAGTTCAAGAAATGGACTTAGAAATTTAGAGAAAATGATAAATTGTTGAATCAATAGAATCTTACGGATAAAATGAGTTATAAACTATGCTATATGATCAATATGTGTGTAGAATCATCTATTAATGCTTGGTTGTGCATTGGGTGGTGTTTGGAATGGGTTTTGGACCCCAAAGGACTAGCTGTTACGCTGCTGAGATTTCTGGGTTTCACGTGGTTCGCTTAGGGAACTGGGGCGAAGCGAACCCTACAGCGAATGCCAAGGCGAAGGTTCGCTGGTGTTCGCCTAGCGAACCATTGTGTCCATTTGGGTTCTGTTTGTTGAGTTTCGCTACGCGAACGGAAGCGAACGCTCGCTGGGTGTTCGCCTAGCGAACATGGCAGATTGTCCCGTTTTGTTTCCTTCATAACTTTTGATCCGTAACTCAGATCGGGACGTTCTTGGTGTCATTAAAAAGCTATGACGACCCTCTACCCGATATTGTATTTGGATATTGTATATTATTCTTAGATTTTGTTTTTGGCTAGTTTGCATGTCTTGTGCCATAGTTTGTGTTTATGTTTTAGAAATGGGCAAGTATGTGAATTACGCCATTAGGCACTTATGATGGTGTCAGTACCAAGTACAATGCTTGTATTGTATTATTATAGATATATATTATACAGGGCATTACAATAATTATTCAATTTTCCTCATTAAAGAATTAGAGTTGTTTATGTATATCTTTAGAACTCCAATAATTAATGTTTAGGACTTCATACAGACTTGAGCTTATTATAAATCACTTCTTCTTAGAAACTGTTTCATATTTAATAATTCAGAGAATTTTAAGTCTCTCCTTGTCTTAAAGTTGTGAATTCAGATCCAAATTTTATCATAAAAATTTAAAATATTTCAAAAAAAATGATATTACTGTGTTTATTTTATTGCAATTTTTTATTTTAATTTCCTTAAAAAAATCCAAAAATTAATCAACTTATATTTAATATATAAATTATCATACGTATTTAACAAATTGAATTTTGTATAAAATTTTTCAATTCAAGTAGCACTTCTCTTATTCTTAACAAAATGCATCAAATGTATTCATATAAGTATTTAAGTATTATAATTGTAATACCCCATATTATTTAAGTGCTCAATTGGATATCAGATGAGTATTTATGTGCTCTATCTTTGGATAATTGGATTAATGGAATCCTCTAAGTACATTAAGTATTGTCAACTGGGATCAATAGAGCAACTAATGAACTCTGAAGAGATCAATTATCTTATGAAAGAGACAGATTGGTATGTATTAGTACGAGAGAGTATTTTAAGGTAACTCTGATAATTGATCAATTGGGTTGAGACGACGAAATATCAATTGGAGATGTTCTACCCTGTTGGATTATATTATATTATAAGTTTATATATATATATATATATATAAGAAAAGAAAAGAAAAAGATTGGAAGAAGAAGAAAAGGAAAAGAGAAGGAGAAAGAGAGAAAGAAGAAGAAAATGGAAAAGAAGAAAGAGCATGAATCTTCACCATCTCTTCATCGCTTCATCATCTTCTTCAACCTCCTCTTCGTTTATCAGGTGGGTTCTAGTTAGACACTCTAAGTTCAAGAAATGGACTTAGAAATTTAGAGAAAATGATAAATTGTTGAATCAATAGAATCTTACGGATAAAATGAGTTATAAACTATGCTATATGATCAATATGTGTGTAGAATCATCTATTAATGCTTGTTTGTGCATTGGGTGGTGTTTGGAATGGGTTTTGGACCCCAAAGGACTAGCTGTTACGCTGCTGAGATTTCTGGGTTTCACGTGGTTCGCTTAGGGAACTGGGGCGAAGCGAACCCTACAGCGAATGCCAAGGCGAAGGTTCGCTGGTGTTCGCCTAGCGAACCATTGTGTCCATTTGGGTTCTGTTTGTTGAGTTTCGCTACGCGAACGGAAGCGAACGCTCGCTGGGTGTTCGCCTAGCGAACATGGCTGATTGTCCCGTTTTGTTTCCTTCATAACTTTTGATCCGTAACTCAGATCGGGACGTTCTTGGTGTCATTAAAAAGCTATGACGACCCTCTACCCGATATTGTATTTGGATATTGTATATTATTCTTAGATTTTGTTTTTGGCTAGTTTGCATGTCTTGTGCCATAGTTTGTGTTTATGTTTTAGAAATGGGCAAGTATGTGAATTACGCCATTAGGCACTTATGATGGTGTCAGTACCAAGTACAATGCTTGTATTGTATTATTATAGATATATATTATACAGGGCATTACAATAATTATTCAATTTTCCTCATTAAAGAATTAGAGTTGTTTATGTATATCTTTAGAACTCCAATAATTAATGTTTAGGACTTCATACAGACTTGAGCTTATTATAAATCACTTCTTCTTAGAAACTGTTTCATATTTAATAATTCAGAGAATTTTAAGTCTCTCCTTGTCTTAAAGTTGTGAATTCAGATCCAAATTTTATCATAAAAATTTAAAATATTTCAAAAAAAATGATATTACTGTGTTTATTTTATTGCAATTTTTTATTTTAATTTCCTTAAAAAAATCCAAAAATTAATCAACTTATATTTAATATATAAATTATCATACGTATTTAACAAATTGAATTTTGTATAAAATTTTTCAATTCAAGTAGCACTTCTCTTATTCTTAACAAAATGCATCAAATGTATTCATATAAGTATTTAAGTATTATAATTGTAATACCCCATATTATTTAAGTGCTCAATTGGATATCAGATGAGTATTTATGTGCTCTATCTTTGGATAATTGGATTAATGGAATCCTCTAAGTACATTAAGTATTGTCAACTGGGATCAATAGAGCAACTAATGAACTCTGAAGAGATCAATTATCTTATGAAAGAGACAGATTGGTATGTATTAGTACGAGAGAGTATTTTAAGGTAACTCTGATAATTGATCAATTGGGTTGAGACGACGAAATATCAATTGGAGATGTTCTACCCTGTTGGATTATATTATATTATAAGTTTATATATATATATATATATAAGAAAAGAAAAGAAAAAGATTGGAAGAAGAAGAAAAGGAAAAGAGAAGGAGAAAGAGAGAAAGAAGAAGAAAATGGAAAAGAAGAAAGAGCATGAATCTTCACCATCTCTTCATCGCTTCATCATCTTCTTCAACCTCCTCTTCGTTTATCAGGTGGGTTCTAGTTAGACACTCTAAGTTCAAGAAATGGATTTAGAAATTTAGAGAAAATGATAAATTGTTGAATCAATAGAATCTTACGGATAAAATGAGTTATAAACTATGCTATATGATCAATATGTGTGTAGAATCATCTATTAATGCTTGTTTGTGCATTGGGTGGTGTTTGGAATGGGTTTTGGACCCCAAAGGACTAGCTGTTATGCTGCTGAGATTTCTGGGTTTCACGTGGTTCGCTTAGGGAACCGGGGCGAAGCGAACCCTACAGCGAATGCCAAGGCGAAGGTTCGCTGGTGTTCGCCTAGCGAACCATTGTGTCCATTTGGGTTCTGTTTGTTGAGTTTCGCTACGCGAACGGAAGCGAACGCTCGCTGGGTGTTCGCCTAGCGAACATGGCAGATTGTCCCATTTTGTTTCCTTCATAACTTTTGATCCGTAACTCAGCTCGGGACGTTCTTGGTGTCATTAAAAAGCTATGACGACCCTCTACCCGATATTGTATTTGGATATTGTATATTATTCTTAGATTTTGTTTTTGGCTAGTTTGCATGTCTTGTGCCATAGTTTGTGTTTATGTTTTAGAAATGGGCAAGTATGTGAATTACGCCATTAGGCACTTATGATGGTGTCAGTACCAAGTACAATGCTTGTATTGTATTATTATAGATATATATTATACAGGGCATTACAATAATTATTCAATTTTCCTCATTAAAGAATTAGAGTTGTTTATGTATATCTTTAGAACTCCAATAATTAATGTTTAGGACTTCATACAGACTTGAGCTTATTATAAATCACTTCTTCTTAGAAACTGTTTCATATTTAATAATTCAGAGAATTTTAAGTCTCTCCTTGTCTTAAAGTTGTGAATTCAGATCCAAATTTTATCATAAAAATTTAAAATATTTCAAAAAAAATGATATTACTGTGTTTATTTTATTGCAATTTTTTATTTTAATTTCCTTAAAAAAATCCAAAAATTAATCAACTTATATTTAATATATAAATTATCATACGTATTTAACAAATTGAATTTTGAATAAAATTTTTCAATTCAAGTAGCACTTCTCTTATTCTTAACAAAATGCATCAAATGTATTCATATAAGTATTTAAGTATTATAATTGTAATACCCCATATTATTTAAGTGCTCAATTGGATATCAGATGAGTATTTATGCGCTCTATCTTTGGATAATTGGATTAATGGAATCCTCTAAGTACATTAAGTATTGTCAACTGGGATCAATAGAGCAACTAATGAACTCTGAAGAGATCAATTATCTTATGAAAGAGACAGATTGGTATGTATTAGTACGAGAGAGTATTTTAAGGTAACTCTGATAATTGATCAATTGGGTTGAGACGACGAAATATCAATTGGAGATGTTCTACCCTGTTGGATTATATTATATTATAAGTTTATATATATATATATAAGAAAAGAAAAGAAAAAGATTGGAAGAAGAAGAAAAGGAAAAGAGAAGGAGAAAGAGAGAAAGAAGAAGAAAATGGAAAAGAAGAAAGAGCATGAATCTTCACCATCTCTTCATCGCTTCATCATCTTCTTCAACCTCCTCTTCGTTTATCAGGTGGGTTCTAGTTAGACACTCTAAGTTCAAGAAATGGATTTAGAAATTTAGAGAAAATGATAAATTGTTGAATCAATAGAATCTTACGGATAAAATGAGTTATAAACTATGCTATATGATCAATATGTGTGTAGAATCATCTATTAATGCTTGTTTGTGCATTGGGTGGTGTTTGGAATGGGTTTTGGACCCCAAAGGACTAGCTGTTACGCTGCTGAGATTTCTGGGTTTCACGTGGTTCGCTTAGGGAACCGGGGCGAAGCAAACCCTACAGCGAATGCCAAGGCGAAGGTTCGCTGGTGTTCGCCTAGCGAACCATTGTGTCCATTTGGGTTCTGTTTGTTGAGTTTCGCTACGCGAACGGAAGCGAACGCTCGCTGGGTGTTCGCCTAGCGAACATGGCAGATTGTCCCGTTTTGTTTCCTTCATAACTTTTGATCCGTAACTCAGATCGGGACGTTCTTGGTGTCATTAAAAAGCTATGACGACCCTCTACCCGATATTGTATTTGGATATTGTATATTATTCTTAGATTTTGTTTTTGGCTAGTTTGCATGTCTTGTGCCATAGTTTGTGTTTATGTTTTAGAAATGGGCAAGTATGTGAATTACGCCATTAGACACTTATGATGGTGTCAGTACCAAGTACAATGCTTGTATTGTATTATTATAGATATATATTATACAGGGCATTACAATAATTATTCAATTTTCCTCATTAAAGAATTAGAGTTGTTTATGTATATCTTTAGAACTCCAATAATTAATGTTTAAGACTTCATACAGACTTGAGCTTATTATAAATCACTTCTTCTTAGAAACTGTTTCATATTTAATAATTCAGAGAATTTTAAGTCTCTCCTTGTCTTAAAGTTGTGAATTCAGATCCAAATTTTATCATAAAAATTTAAAATATTTCAAAAAAAATGATATTACTGTGTTTATCTTATTGCAATTTTTTATTTTAATTTCCTTAAAAAAATCCAAAAATTAATCAACTTATATTTAATAT
Source organism: Lathyrus tuberosus (assembly GCA_022829125.1). NCBI lineage: Eukaryota > Viridiplantae > Streptophyta > Magnoliopsida > Fabales > Fabaceae > Lathyrus > Lathyrus tuberosus. Next base: position 430,894 of record JALAZF010000617.1, on the reverse strand, counting down.
ATTAATTATCATACGTATTTAACAAATTGAATTTTGTATAAAAATTTTCAATTCAAGTAGCACTTCTCTTATTCTTAACAAAATGCATCAAATGTATTCATATAAGTATTTAAGTATTATAATTGTAATACCCCATATTATTTAAGTGCTCAATTGGATATCAGATGAGTATTTATGCGCTCTATCTTTGGATAATTGGATTAATGGAATCCTCTAAGTACATTAAGTATTGTCAACTGGGATCAATAGAGCAACTAATGAACTCTGAAGAGATCAATTATCTTATGAAAGAGACAGATTGGTATGTATTAGTACGAGAGAGTATTTTAAGGTAACTCTGATAATTGATCAATTGGGTTGAGACGACGAAATATCAATTGGAGATGTTCTACCCTGTTGGATTATATTATATTATAAGTTTATATATATATATAAGAAAAGAAAAGAAAAAGATTGGAAGAAGAAGAAAAGGAAAAGAGAAGGAGAAAGAGAGAAAGAAGAAGAAAATGGAAAAGAAGAAAGAGCATGAATCTTCACCATCTCTTCATCGCTTCATCATCTTCTTCAACCTCCTCTTCGTTTATCAGGTGGGTTCTAGTTAGACACTCTAAGTTCAAGAAATGGATTTAGAAATTTAGAGAAAATGATAAATTGTTGAATCAATAGAATCTTACGGATAAAATGAGTTATAAACTATGCTATATGATCAATATGTGTGTAGAATCATCTATTAATGCTTGTTTGTGCATTGGGTGGTGTTTGGAATGGGTTTTGGACCCCAAAGGACTAGCTGTTACGCTGCTGAGATTTCTGGGTTTCACGTGGTTCGCTTAGGGAACCGGGGCGAAGCAAACCCTACAGCGAATGCCAAGGCGAAGGTTCGCTGGTGTTCGCCTAGCGAACCATTGTGTCCATTTGGGTTCTGTTTGTTGAGTTTCGCTACGCGAACGGAAGCGAACGCTCGCTGGGTGTTCGCCTAGCGAACATGGCAGATTGTCCCGTTTTGTTTCCTTCATAACTTTTGATCCGTAACTCAGATCGGGACGTTCTTGATGTCATTAAAAATCTATGACGACCCTCTACCCGATATTGTATTTGGATATTGTATATTATTCTTAGATTTTGTTTTTGGCTAGTTTGCATGTCTTGTGCCATAGTTTGTGTTTAAGTTTTAGAAATGGGCAAGTATGTGAATTACGCCATTAGGCACTTATGATGGTGTCAGTACCAAGTACAATGCTTGTATTGTATTATTATAGATATATATTATACAGGGCATTACAATAATTATTCAATTTTCCTCATTAAAGAATTAGAGTTGTTTATGTATATCTTTAGAACTCCAATAATTAATGTTTAGGACTTCATACAGACTTGAGCTTATTATAAATCACTTCTTCTTAGAAACTGTTTCATATTTAATAATTCAGAGAATTTTAAGTCTCTCCTTGTCTTAAAGTTGTGAATTCAGATCCAAATTTTATCATAAAAATTTAAAATATTTCAAAAAAAATGATATTACTGTGTTTATTTTATTGCAATTTTTTATTTTAATTTCCTTAAAAAAATCCAAAAATTAATCAACTTATATTTAATATATAAATTATCATACGTATTTAACAAATTGAATTTTGTATAAAAATTTTCAATTCAAGTAGCACTTCTCTTATTCTTAACAAAATGCATCAAATGTATTCATATAAGTATTTAAGTATTATAATTGTAATACCCCATATTATTTAAGTGCTTAATTGGATATCAGATGAGTATTTATGCGCTCTATCTTTGGATAATTGGATTAATGGAATCCTCTAAGGACATTAAGTATTGTCAACTGGGATCAATAGAGCAACTAATGAACTCTGAAGAGATCAATTATCTTATGAAAGAGACAGATTGGTATGTATTAGTACGAGAGAGTATTTTAAGGTAACTCTGATAATTGATCAATTGGGTTGAGACGACGAAATATCAATTGGAGATGTTCTACCCTGTTGGATTATATTATATTATAAGTTTATATATATATATAAGAAAAGAAAAGAAAAAGATTGGTAGAAGAAGAAAAGGAAAAGAGAAGGAGAAAGAGAGAAAGAAGAAGAAAATGGAAAAGAAGAAAGAGCATGAATCTTCACCATCTCTTCATCGCTTCATCATCTTCTTCAACCTCCTCTTCGTTTATCAGGTGGGTTCTAGTTAGACACTCTAAGTTCAAGAAATGGATTTAGAAATTTAGAGAAAATGATAAATTGTTGAATCAATAGAATCTTACGGATAAAATGAGTTATAAACTATGCTATATGATCAATATGTGTGTAGAATCATCTATTAATGCTTGTTTGTGCATTGGGTGGTGTTTGGAATGGGTTTTGGACCCCAAAGGACTAGCTGTTACGCTGCTGAGATTTCTGGGTTTCACGTGGTTCGCTTAGGGAGCCGGGGCGAAGCAAACCCTACAGCGAATGCCAAGGCGAAGGTTCGCTGGTGTTCGCCTAGCGAACCATTGTGTCCATTTGGGTTCTGTTTGTTGAGTTTCGCTACGCGAACGGAAGCGAACGCTCGCTGGGTGTTCGCCTAGCGAACATGGCAGATTGTCCCGTTTTGTTTCCTTCATAACTTTTGATCCGTAACTCAGATCGGGACGTTCTTGATGTCATTAAAAATCTATGACGACCCTCTACCCGATATTGTATTTGGATATTGTATATTATTCTTAGATTTTGTTTTTGGCTAGTTTGCATGTCTTGTGCCATAGTTTGTGTTTAAGTTTTAGAAATGGGCAAGTATGTGAATTACGCCATTAGGCACTTATGATGGTGTCAGTACCAAGTACAATGCTTGTATTGTATTATTATAGATATATATTATACAGGGCATTACAATAATTATTCAATTTTCCTCATTAAAGAATTAGAGTTGTTTATGTATATCTTTAGAACTCCAATAATTAATGTTTAGGACTTCATACAGACTTGAGCTTATTATAAATCACTTCTTCTTAGAAACTGTTTCATATTTAATAATTCAGAGAATTTTAAGTCTCTCCTTGTCTTAAAGTTGTGAATTCAGATCCAAATTTTATCATAAAAATTTAAAATATTTCAAGAAAAATGATATTACTGTGTTTATTTTATTGCAATTTTTTATTTTAATTTCCTTAAAAAAATCCAAAAATTAATCAACTTATATTTAATATATAAATTATCATACGTATTTAACAAATTGAATTTTGTATAAAAATTTTCAATTCAAGTAGCACTTCTCTTATTCTTAACAAAATGCATCAAATGTATTCATATAAGTATTTAAGTATTATAATTGTAATACCCCATATTATTTAAGTGCTTAATTGGATATCAGATGAGTATTTATGCGCTCTATCTTTGGATAATTGGATTAATGGAATCCTCTAAGTACATTAAGTATTGTCAACTGGGATCAATAGAGCAACTAATGAACTCTGAAGAGATCAATTATCTTATGAAAGAGACAGATTGGTATGTATTAGTACGAGAGAGTATTTTAAGGTAACTCTGATAATTGATCAATTGGGTTGAGACGACGAAATATCAATTGGAGATGTTCTACCCTGTTGGATTATATTATATTATAAGTTTATATATATATATATATATATATATATATATATATATATATATATATATATATATAAGAAAAGAAAAGAAAAAGATTGGAAGAAGAAGAAAAGGAAAAGAGAAGGAGAAAGAGAGAAAGAAGAAGAAAATGGAAAAGAAGAAAGAGCATGAATCTTCACCATCTCTTCATCGCTTCATCATCTTCTTCAACCTCCTCTTCGTTTATCAGGTGGGTTCTAGTTAGACACTCTAAGTTCTAGAAATGGATTTAGAAATTTAGAGAAAATGATAAATTGTTGAATCAATAGAATCTTACGGATAAAATGAGTTATAAACTATCTTGTATGATCAATATGTGTGTAGAATCATCTATTAATGCTTTTTGTGCATTGGGTGGTGTTTGGAATGGGTTTTGGACCCCAAAGGACTAGCTGTTACGCTGCTGAGATTTCTGGGTTTCACGTGGTTCGCTTAGGGAGCCGGGGCGAAGCAAACCCTACAGCGAATGCCAAGGCGAAGGTTCGCTGGTGTTCGCCTAGCGAACCATTGTGTCCATTTGGGTTCTGTTTGTTGAGTTTCGCTACGCGAACGGAAGCGAACGCTCGCTGGGTGTTCGCCTAGCGAACATGGCAGATTGTCCCGTTTTGTTTCCTTCATAACTTTTGATCCGTAACTCAGATCGGGACGTTCTTGGTGTCATTAAAAATCTATGACGACCCTCTACCCGATATTGTATTTGGATATTGTATATTATTCTTAGATTTTGTTTTTGGCTAGTTTGCATGTCTTGTGCCATAGTTTGTGTTTAAGTTTTAGAAATGGGCAAGTATGTGAATTACGCCATTAGGCACTTATGATGGTGTCAGTACCAAGTACAATGCTTGTATTGTATTATTATAGATATATATTATACAGGGCATTACAATAATTATTCAATTTTCCTCATTAAAGAATTAGAGTTGTTTATGTATATCTTTAGAACTCCAATAATTAATGTTTAGGACTTCATACAGACTTGAGCTTATTATAAATCACTTCTTCTTAGAAACTGTTTCATATTTAATAATTCAGAGAATTTTAAGTCTCTCCTTGTCTTAAAGTTGTGAATTCAGATCCAAATTTTATCATAAAAATTTAAAATATTTCAAAAAAAATGATATTACTGTGTTTATTTTATTGCAATTTTTTATTTTAATTTCCTTAAAAAAATCCAAAAATTAATCAACTTATATTTAATATATAAATTATCATACGTATTTAACAAATTGAATTTTGTATAAAAATTTTCAATTCAAGTAGCACTTCTCTTATTCTTAACAAAATGCATCAAATGTATTCATATAAGTATTTAAGTATTATAATTGTAATACCCCATATTATTTAAGTGCTCAATTGGATATCAGATGAGTATTTATGCGCTCTATCTTTGGATAATTGGATTAATGGAATCCTCTAAGTACATTAAGTATTGTCAACTGGGATCAATAGAGCAACTAATGAACTCTGAAGAGATCAATTATCTTATGAAAGAGACAGATTGGTATGTATTAGTACGAGAGAGTATTTTAAGGTAACTCTGATAATTGATCAATTGGGTTGAGACGACGAAATATCAATTGGAGATGTTCTACCCTGTTGGATTATATTATATTATAAGTTTATATATATATAAGAAAAGAAAAGAAAAAGATTGGAAGAAGAAGAAAAGGAAAAGAGAAGGAGAAAGAGAGAAAGAAGAAGAAAATGGAAAAGAAGAAAGAGCATGAATCTTCACCATCTCTTCATCGCTTCATCATCTTCTTCAACCTCCTCTTCGTTTATCAGGTGGGTTCTAGTTAGACACTCTAAGTTCTAGAAATGGATTTAGAAATTTAGAGAAAATGATAAATTGTTGAATCAATAGAATCTTACGGATAAAATGAGTTATAAACTATCTTGTATGATCAATATGTGTGTAGAATCATCTATTAATGCTTTTTGTGCATTGGGTGGTGTTTGGAATGGGTTTTGGACCCCAAAGGACTAGCTGTTACGCTGCTGAGATTTCTGGGTTTCACGTGGTTCGCTTAGGGAGCCGGGGCGAAGCAAACCCTACAGCGAATGCCAAGGCGAAGGTTCGCTGGTGTTCGCCTAGCGAACCATTGTGTCCATTTGGGTTCTGTTTGTTGAGTTTCGCTACGCGAACGGAAGCGAACGCTCGCTGGGTGTTCGCCTAGCGAACATGGCAGATTGTCCCGTTTTGTTTCCTTCATAACTTTTGATCCGTAACTCAGATCGGGACGTTCTTGGTGTCATTAAAAATCTATGACGACCCTCTACCCGATATTGTATTTGGATATTGTATATTATTCTTAGATTTTGTTTTTGGCTAGTTTGCATGTCTTGTGCCATAGTTTGTGTTTAAGTTTTAGAAATGGGCAAGTATGTGAATTACGCCATTAGGCACTTATGATGGTGTCAGTACCAAGTACAATGCTTGTATTGTATTATTATAGATATATATTATACAGGGCATTACAATAATTATTCAATTTTCCTCATTAAAGAATTAGAGTTGTTTATGTATATCTTTAGAACTCCAATAATTAATGTTTAGGACTTCATACAGACTTGAGCTTATTATAAATCACTTCTTCTTAGAAACTGTTTCATATTTAATAATTCAGAGAATTTTAAGTCTCTCCTTGTCTTAAAGTTGTGAATTCAGATCCAAATTTTATCATAAAAATTTAAAATATTTCAAAAAAAATGATATTACTGTGTTTATTTTATTGCAATTTTTTATTTTAATTTCCTTAAAAAAATCCAAAAATTAATCAACTTATATTTAATATATAAATTATCATACGTATTTAACAAATTGAATTTTGTATAAAAATTTTCAATTCAAGTAGCACTTCTCTTATTCTTAACAAAATGCATCAAATGTATTCATATAAGTATTTAAGTATTATAATTGTAATACCCCATATTATTTAAGTGCTCAATTGGATATCAGATGAGTATTTATGCGCTCTATCTTTGGATAATTGGATTAATGGAATCCTCTAAGTACATTAAGTATTGTCAACTGGGATCAATAGAGCAACTAATGAACTCTGAAGAGATCAATTATCTTATGAAAGAGACAGATTGGTATGTATTAGTACGAGAGAGTATTTTAAGGTAACTCTGATAATTGATCAATTGGGTTGAGACGACGAAATATCAATTGGAGATGTTCTACCCTGTTGGATTATATTATATTATAAGTTTATATATATATATATATATATATATATATATATATATATATATATATATATATATATATATAAGAAAAGAAAAGAAAAAGATTGGAAGAAGAAGAAAAGGAAAAGAGAAGGAGAAAGAGAGAAAGAAGAAGAAAATGGAAAAGAAGAAAGAGCATGAATCTTCACCATCTCTTCATCGCTTCATCATCTTCTTCAACCTCCTCTTCGTTTATCAGGTGGGTTCTAGTTAGACACTCTAAGTTCTAGAAATGGATTTAGAAATTTAGAGAAAATGATAAATTGTTGAATCAATAGAATCTTACGGATAAAATGAGTTATAAACTATCTTGTATGATCAATATGTGTGTAGAATCATCTATTAATGCTTTTTGTGCATTGGGTGGTGTTTGGAATGGGTTTTGGACCCCAAAGGACTAGCTGTTACGCTGCTGAGATTTCTGGGTTTCACGTGGTTCGCTTAGGGAGCCGGGGCGAAGCAAACCCTACAGCGAATGCCAAGGCGAAGGTTCGCTGGTGTTCGCCTAGCGAACCATTGTGTCCATTTGGGTTCTGTTTGTTGAGTTTCGCTACGCGAACGGAAGCGAACGCTCGCTGGGTGTTCGCCTAGCGAACATGGCAGATTGTCCCGTTTTGTTTCCTTCATAACTTTTGATCCGTAACTCAGATCGGGACGTTCTTGGTGTCATTAAAAATCTATGACGACCCTCTACCCGATATTGTATTTGGATATTGTATATTATTCTTAGATTTTGTTTTTGGCTAGTTTGCATGTCTTGTGCCATAGTTTGTGTTTAAGTTTTAGAAATGGGCAAGTATGTGAATTACGCCATTAGGCACTTATGATGGTGTCAGTACCAAGTACAATGCTTGTATTGTATTATTATAGATATATATTATACAGGGCATTACAATAATTATTCAATTTTCCTCATTAAAGAATTAGAGTTGTTTATGTATATCTTTAGAACTCCAATAATTAATGTTTAGGACTTCATACAGACTTGAGCTTATTATAAATCACTTCTTCTTAGAAACTGTTTCATATTTAATAATTCAGAGAATTTTAAGTCTCTCCTTGTCTTAAAGTTGTGAATTCAGATCCAAATTTTATCATAAAAATTTAAAATATTTCAAAAAAAATGATATTACTGTGTTTATTTTATTGCAATTTTTTATTTTAATTTCCTTAAAAAAATCCAAAAATTAATAAACTTATATTTAATATATAAATTATCATACGTATTTAACAAATTGAATTTTGTATAAAATTTTTCAATTCAAGTAGCACTTCTCTTATTCTTAACAAAATGTATCAAATGTATTCATATAAGTATTTAAGTATTATAATTGTAATACCCCATATTATTTAAGTGCTCAATTAGATATCAAATGAGTATTTATGCGCTCTATCTTTGGATAATTGGATTAATGGAATCCTCTAAGTACATTAAGTATTGTCAACTAGGATCAATAGAGCAACTAATGAACTCTGAAGAGATCAATTATCTTATGAAAGAGACGAATTGGTATGTATTAGTACAAGATAGTATTTTAAGGTAACTCTGATAATTGATCAATTGGGTTGAGACGACGAAATATCAATTGGAGATGTTCTACCCTGTTGGATTATATTATATATATATATAAGAAAAGAAATGAAAAGAAAAAGATAGGAAGAAGAAGAAAAGCAAAAGAGAAGGAGAAAGAGAGAAAGAAGAAGAAAATGGAAAAGAAGGAAGAGCTTGGATCTTCACCATCTCTTCATCGCTTCATCATCTTCTTCAACCTCTTCTTCGTTTATCAGGTGGGTTCTAGTTAGACACTCTAAGTTCTAGAAATGGATTTAGAAATTTAGAGAAAATGATAAATTGTTGAATCAATAGAATCTTACGGATAAAAAGAGTTATAAACTGTGTTGTATGATCAATATGTGTGTAGAATCATCTATTAATGTTTGTTTGTGCATTGGGTGGTGTTTGGAATGGGTTTTGGACCCCCAAAGGACTAGCTGTTACGCTGCTGAGATTTCTGGGTTTCGCATGGTTCGCTTAGCGAACCGGGGAGAAGCGAACCCTGCAGCGAAGGGCAAGTCGAAGGTTCGCCGGTGTTCGCCTAGCGAACCATTGTGTCCATTTTGGTTCTGTTTGTTGAGTTTCGCTACGCGAACGGAAGCGAACGCTCGCTGGGTGTTCGCCTAGCGAACATGGCAGATTGTCCCGTTTTGTTTCCTTAATAACTTTTGATCCGTAACTCGGATCGGGACGTTCTTGGTGTCATAAGAAAGCTATAACGACCCTCTACCCAATATTTTATTTGAATATTGTTTATTATTCTTAGATTTTATTTTTGGCTAGTTTACATGTCTTGTGCCATAGTTTGTGTTTATGTTTTAAAAATGGGCAAGTATGTGAATTACGCCATTAGGCACTTATGATGGTGTCAGCACCAAGTACAATGCTTGTATTGTATTATTCTAGATATATATTATACAGGGCATTACAATAATTATTCAATTTTCCTCATTAAAGAATTAGAGTTGTTTATGTATATCTTTAGAACTCCAATAATTAATGTTTAGGACTTCATACAGACTTGAGCTTATTATAAATCACTTCTTCTTAGAAATTTTTCATATTTAATAATTCAGAGAATTTTAAGTCTCTCCTTGTCTTAAAGTTGTGAATTTAGATCCAAATTTTATCATAATAATTTAAAATATTTCAAAAAAAAATGATATTACTGGGTTTATTTTATTGCAATTATTTATTTTAATTTCCTTAATAAAATCCAAAAATTAATAAACTTATATTTAATATATAAATTATCATACGTATTTATCAAATTGAATTTTGTATAAAAATTTTCAATTCGAGTAGCACTTCTCTTATTCTTAAAAAAATAAATCAAATGTATTCATATAAGTATTTAAGTATTATAATTGTAATACCCCATATTATTTAAGTGCTCAATTAGATATCAGATGAGTATTTATGCGCTCTATCTTTGGATAATTGGATTAATGGAATCCTCTAAGTACATTAAGTATTGTCAACTGGGATCAATAGAGCAACTAATGAACTCTGAAGAGATCAATTATCTTATGAAAGAGACGGATTGGTATGTATTAGTACAAGAGAGTATTTTAAGGTAACTCTGATAATTGATCAATTGGGTTGAGACGACGAAATATCAATTGGAGATGTTCTACCCTGTTGGATTATATTATATTATAAGTTTATATATATATATATATATATATATATATATATATATATATATATATATATATATATATATATATATATATATATATAAGAAAAGAAAAGAAAAGAAAAAGATAGGAAGAAGAAGAAAAGGAAAAGAGAAGGAGAAAGAGAGAAAGAAGAAGAAAATGGAAAAGAAGGAAGAGCTTGGATCTTCACCATCTCTTCATCGCTTCATCATCTTCTTCAACATCCTCTTCGTTTATCAGGTGGGTTCTAGTTAGACACTCTAAGTTCTAGAAATGGATTTAGAAATTTAGAGAAAATGATAAATTGTTGAATCAATAGAATCTTACGGATAAAATGAGTTATAAACTGTGTTGTATGATCAATATGTGTGTAGAATCATCTATTAATGCTTGTTTGTGCATTGTGTGGTGTTTGGAATGGGTTTTGGAACCCAAAGGACTAGCTGTTACGCTGCTGAGATTTCTGGGTTTCGCATGGTTCGCTTAGCGAACCGGGGCGAAGCGAACCCTGCAGTGAAGGCTAAGGCGAAGGTTCGCCGGTGTTCGCCTAGCGAACCATTGTGTCCATTTTGGTTCTGTTTGTTGAGTTTTGCTACGCGAACGGAAGCGAACGCTCGCTGGGTGTTCGCCTAGCGAACATGGCAGATGGTCCCGTTTTGTTTCCTTAATAACTTTTGATCCGTAACTCGGATCGGGACGTTCTTGGTGTCATAAGAAAGCTATAACGACCCTCTACCCAATATTTTATTTGAATATTGTATATTATTCTTAGATTTTATTTTTGGCTAGTTTACATGTCTTGTGCCATAGTTTGTGTTTATGTTTTAAAAATGGGCAAGTATGTGAATTACGCCATTAGGCACTTATGATGGTGTCAGCACCAAGTACAATGCTTGTATTGTATTATTCTAGATATATATTATACAGGGCATTACAATAATTATTCAATTTTCCTCATTAAAGAATTAGAGTTGTTTATGTATATCTTTAGAACTCCAATAATTAATGTTTAGGACTTCATACAGACTTGAGCTTATTATAAATCACTTCTTCTTAGAAATTTTTCATATTTAATAATTCAGAGAATTTTAAGTCTCTCCTTGTCTTAAAGTTGTGAATTCAGATCCAAATTTTATCATAATAATTTAAAATATTTCAAAAAAAATGATATTACTGTGTTTATTTTATTGCAATTTTTTATTTTAATTTTCTTAATAAAATCCAATAATTAATAAACTTATATTTAATATATAAATTATCATACGTATTTAACAAATTGAATTTTGTATAAAAATTTTCAATTCAAGTAGCACTTCTCTTATTCTTAACAAAATGAATCAAATGTATTCACATAAGTATTTAAGTATTATAATTGTAATACCCCATATTATTTAAGTGCTCAATTGGATATCATATGAGTATTTATGCGCTCTATCTTTGGAGAATTGGATTAATGGAATCCTCTAAGTACATTAAGTATTGTCAACTGGGATCAATAGAGCAACTAATGAACTCTGAAGAGATCAATTATCATATGAAAGAGACAGATTGGTATGTATTAGCACGAGAGAGTATTTTAAAGTAACTCTGATAATCGATCAATTGGGTTGAGATGAAGAAATATCAATTAGAGATGTTCTACCCTGTTGGATTATATTATATAATAAGTTAATAAATATATATATATATAAGAAACAAAAAGGAAAAAAAAGATAGGAAGAAGAAGAAAAGGAAAAGAGAAGGAGAAAGAGAGAAAGAAGAAGAAAATGGAAAAGAAGGAAGAGCTTGGATCTTCACCATCTCTTCATCGCTTCATCATCCTCTTCAACCTCCTCTTCGTTTATCAGGTGGGTTCTAGTTAGACACTCTAAGTTCTAGAAATGGATTTAGAAATTTAGAGAAAATGATAAATTGTTGAATCAATAGAATCTTACGGATAAAATGAGTTATAAACTGTGTTGTATGATCAATATGTGTGTAGAATCATCTATTAATGCTTGTTTGTGCATTGTGTGGTGTTTGGAATGGGTTTTGGAACCCAAAGGACTAGCTGTTACGCTGTTGAGATTTCTGGGTTTCGCCTGGTTCGCTTAACGAACCGGGGCGAAGCGAACCCTGCAGTGAAGGCCAAGGCGAAGATTCGCCGGTGTTCGCCTAGCGAACCATTGTGTCCATTTTGGTTCTGTTTGTTGAGTTTCGCTACGCGAACGGGAGCGAACGCTCGCTGGGTGTTCGCCTAGCGAACATGGCAGATGGTCCCGTTTTGTTTCCTTCATAACTTTTGATCCGTAACTCAGATCGGGACGTTCTTGGTGTCATAAGAAAGCTATAACGACCCTCTACCCAATATTTTATTTGAATATTGTATATTATTCTTAGATTTTATTTTTGGCTAGTTTGCATGTCTTGTGCCATAGTTTGTGTTTATGTTTTAAAAATGGGCAAGTATGTGAATTACGCCATTAGGCACTTATGATGGTGTCAGCACCAAGTACAATGCTTGTATTGTATTATTCTAGATATATATTATACAGGGCATTACAATAATTATTCAATTTTCCTCATTAAAGAATTAGAGTTGTTTATGTATATCTTTAGAACTCCAATAATTAATGTTTAGGACTTCATACAGACTTGAGCTTATTATAAATCACTTCTTCTTAGAAATTTTTCATATTTAATAATTCAGAGAATTTTAAGTCTCTCCTTGTCTTAAAGTTGTGAATTCAGATCCAAATTTTATCATAATAATTTAAAATATTTCAAAAAAAATGATATTACTGTGTTTATTTTATTGCAATTTTTTATTTTAATTTTCTTAATAAAATCCAATAATTAATAAACTTATATTTAATATATAAATTATCATACGTATTTAACAAATTGAATTTTGTATAAAAATTTTCAATTCAAGTAGCACTTCTCTTATTCTTAACAAAATGAATCAAATGTATTCACATAAGTATTTAAGTATTATAATTGTAATACCCCATATTATTTAAGTGCTCAATTGGATATCATATGAGTATTTATGCGCTCTATCTTTGGAGAATTGGATTAATGGAATCCTCTAAGTACATTTAAGTATTGTCAACTGGGATCAATAGAGCAACTAATGAACTCTGAAGAGATCAATTATCATATGAAAGAGACAGATTGGTATGTATTAGTACGAGAGAGTATTTTAAAGTAACTCTGATAATCGATCAATTGGGTTGAGACGAAGAAATATCAATTGGAGATGTTCTACCCTGTTGGATTATATTATATAATAAGTTAATAAATATATATATATATATATATATATATATATATATATATATATAAGAAACAAAAAGGAAAAAAAAGATAGGAAGAAGAAGAAAAGGAAAAGAGAAGGAGAAAGAGAGAAAGAAGAAGAAAATGGAAAAGAAGGAAGAGCTTGGATCTTCACCATCTCTTCACCGCTTCATCATCTTCTTCAACCTCCTCTTCGTTTATCAGGAGGGTTCTAGTTAGACACTCTAAGTTCTAGAAATGGATTTAGAAATTTAGAGAAAATGATAAATTGTTGAATCAATAGAATCTTACGGATAAAATGAGTTATAAACTGTGTTGTATGATCAATATGTATGTAGAATCATCTATTAATGCTTGTTTGTGCATTGTGTGGTGTTTGGAATGGGTTTTGGAACCCAAAGGACTAGCTGTTACGCTGTTGAGATTTCTGGGTTTCGCCTGGTTCGCTTAGCGAACCGGGGCGAAGCGAACCCTGCAGTGAAGGCCAAGGCGAAGGTTCGCCGGTGTTCGCCTAGCGAACCATTGTGTCCATTTTGGTTCTGTTTGTTGAGTTTCGTTACGCGAACGGAAGCGAACGCTCGCTGGGTGTTCGCCTAGCGAACATGGCAGATGGTCCCGTTTTGTTTCCTTCATAACTTTTGATCCGTAACTCGGATCGGGACGTTCTTGGTGTCATAAGAAAGCTATAATGACCCTCTACCCAATATTTTATTTGAATATTGTATATTATTCTTAGATTTTATTTTTGTCTAGTTTACATGTCTTGTGCCATTGTTTGTGTTTATGTTTTAGAAATGGGCAAGTATGTGAATTACGCCATTAGGCACTTATGATGGTGTCAGCACCAAGTACAATGCTTGTATTGTATTATTCTAGATATATATTATACAGGGCATTACAATAATTATTTAATTTTCCTCATTAAAGAATTAGAGTTGTTTATGTATATCTTTAGAACTCCAATAGTTAATGTTTAGGACTTCATACAGACTTGAGCTTATGATAAATCACTTCTTCATAGAAATTGTTTCATATTTAATAATTCAGAGAATTTTAAGTCTCTCCTTGTCTTAAAGTTGTGAATTCAGATCCTAATTTTATCATAATAATTTAAAATATTTCAAAAAAAATCATATTACTGTGTTTATTTTATTGCAATTTTTTATTTTTATTTCCTTAATAAAATCTAAAAATTAATAAACTTATATTTAATATATAAATTATCATACGTATTTAACAAATTGAATTTTGTATAAAATTTTTCAATTCAAGTAGCACTTCTCTTATTCTTAACAAAATGAATCAAATGTATTCATATAAGTATTTAAGTATTATAATTGTAATACCCCATATTATTTAAGTGCTCAATTGGATATGAGATGAGTATTTATGCGCTCTATCTTTGGATAATTGGACTAATGGAATCCTCTAAGTACATTAAGTATTGTCAACTAGGATCAATAGAGCAACTAATGAACTCTGATGAGATCAATTATCTTATGAAAGAGACAGATTGGTATGTATTAGTACGAGAAAGTATTTTAAGGTAACTCTGATAATTGATCAATTGGGTTGAGACGACGAAATATCAATTGGAGATGTTCTACCCTGTTGGATTATATTATATTATAAGTTAATATATATATAAGAAAAGAAAACAAAAGAAAAAGATAGGAAGAAGAAGAAAAGGAAAAGAGAAGGAGAAAGAGAGAAAGAAGAAGAAAATGGAAAGGAAGGAAGAGCTTGGATCTTCACCATCTCTTCATCGCTTCATCATCTTCTTCAACCTCCTCTTCGTTTATCGGGTGGGTTCTAGTTAGACACTCTAAGTTCTAGAAATGGATTTAGAAATTTAGAGAAAATGATAAATTGTTGAATCAATAGAATCTTACGGATAAAATGAGTTATAAACTGTGTTGTATGATCAATATGTGTGTAGAATCATCTATTAATGCTTGTTTGTGCATTGGGTGATGTTTGGAATGGGTTTTGGACCCCAAAGGACTAGCTGTTACGCTACTGAGATTTCTGGGTTTCACATGGTTAGCTTAACGAACTGGGGAGAGGCGAACCCTGCAGTGAAGGCCAAGGCGAAGGTTCGCCGGTGTTCGCCAAGCGAACCATTGTGTCCATTTTGGTTCTGTTTGTTGAGTTTCGCTACGCGAACGGAAGCGAACGCTCGCTGGGTGTTCGCCTAGCGAACATGGCAGATTGTCCCGTTTTGTTACCTTCATAACTTTTGATCCGTAACTCGGATCGTGACGTTCTTGGTGTCATTAGAAAGCTATAACGACCCTCTACCCAATATTGTATTTGAATATTGTATATTATTCTTAGATTTTATTTTTGGCTAGTTTGCATGTCTTGTGCCATAGTTCGTGTTTATGTTTTAGAAATGGGCAAGTATGTGAATTACGCCTTTAGGCACTTATAATGGTGTCAGTACCAAGTACAACGCTTGTATTGTATTATTCTAGATATATATTATACAGGGCATTACAATAATTATTCAATTTTCCTCATTAAAGAATTAGAGTTGTTTATGTATATCTTTAGACCTCCAATAATTAATGTTTAGGACTTCATACAGACTTGAGCTTATTATAAATCACTTCTTCTTAGAAATTGTTTCATATTTAATAATTCAGAGAATTTTAAGTCTCTTCTTGTCTTAAAGTTGTGAATTCAGATCCAAATTTTATCATAATAATTTAAAATATTTCAAAAAAATGATATTACTGTGTTTATTTTATTGCAATTTTTCATTTTAATTTCCTTAATAAAATCCAAAAATTAATAAACTTATATTAAATATATAAATTATCATACGTATTTAACAAATTGAATTTTGTATAAAATTTTTCAATTCAAGTAGCACTTCTCTTATTCTTAACAAAATGAATCAAATGTATTCATATAAGTATTTAAGTATTATAATTGTAATACCCCATATTATTTTAGTGCTCAATTGGATATCAGATGAGTATTTATGCGCTCTATCTTTGGATAATTGGATTAATGGAATCCTCTAAGTACATTAAGTATTGTCAACAGGGATCAATAGAGCAACTAATGAACTCTGAAGAGATCAATTATCTTATGAAAGAGACAGATTGGTATGTATTAGTACGAGAGAGTATTTTAAGGTAACTCTGATAATTGATCAATTGGGTTGAGACAACGAAATATCAATTGGAGATGTTCTACCCTGTTGGATTATATTATATATATATATATATATATATATATATATATAAGAAAAGAAAAAGATAGGAAGAAGAAGAAAAGGAAAAGAGAAGGAGAAAGAGAGAAAGAAGAAGAAAATGGAAAAGAAGGAAGAGCTTGGATCTTCACCATCTCTTCATCGCTTCATCATCTTCTTCAACCTCCTCTTCGTTTATCAGGTGGGTTCTAGTTAGACACTCTATGTTCTAGAAATGGATTTAGAAATTTAGAGAAAATGATAAATTGTTGAATCAATGGAATCTTACGGATAAAATGAGTTATAAACTATGTTGTATGATCAATATGTGTGTAGAATCATCTATTAATGCTTGTTTGTGCATTGGGTGGTGTTTGGAATGGGTTTTGGACCCCAAAGGACTAGCTGTTACGCTGCTGAGATTTCTGGGTTTCGCATGGTTCGCTTAGCAAACCGGGGCGAAGCGAACCCTGCAGTGAAGGCCAAGGCCAAGGTTCACCGGTGTTCGCCTAGCGAACCATTGTGTCCATTTTGGTTCTGTTTGTTGAGTTTCGCTACGCGAACGGAAGCGAACGCTCGCTGGGTGTTCGCCTAGCGAACATGGCAGATTGTCCCGTTTTGTTTCCTTCATAACTTTTGATCCGTAACTCGGATCGGGACGTTCTTGGTGTCATTAAAAAGCTATGACAACCCTCTACCCGATATTGTATTTGGATATTTATATTATTCTTTGATTTTATTTTTGGCTAGTTTGCATGTCTTGTGCCATTGTTTGTGTTTATGTTTTAGAAATGGGCAAGTATGTAAATTACGCCATTAGGCACTTAAGATGGTGTCAGCACCAAGTACAATGCTTGTATTGTATTATTCTAGATATAAATTATACAGGGCATTACAATAATTATTCAATTTTCCTCATTAAAGAATTAGAGTTGTTTATGTATATCTTTAGAACTCCAATAATTAATGTTTAGGACTTCATACAGACTAGAACTTATTATAAATCACTTCTTCTTAGAAATTGTTTCATATTTAATAATTCAGAGAATTTTAAGTCTCTCCTTGTCTTAAAGTTGTGAATTCAGATCCAAATTTTATCATAATAATTTAAAATATTTCAAAAAAAATGATATTACTGTGTTTATTTTATTGCAATTTTTTATTTTAATTTCCTTAATAAAATCCAAAAATTAATAAACTTATATTTAATATATAAATTATCATACGTATTTTACAAATTGAATTTTGTATAAAAATTTTCAATTCAAGTAGCACATCTCTTATTCTTAACAAAACGAATCAAATGTATTCATATAAGTTTTTAAGTATTAAAATTGTAATACCCCATATTTTTTAAGTGCTCAATTGGATATCAGATGAGTATTTATGCGCTCTATCTTTGGATAATTGAATTAATGGAATCCTCTAAGTACATTAAGTATTGTCAACTGGGATCAATAGAGCAACTAATGAACTCTGAAGAGATCAATTATCTTATGATATAGACAGATTGGTATGTATTAGTACGAGAGAGTATTTTAAGGTAACTCTGATAATTGATCAATTGGGTTGAGACGACAAAATATCAATTGGAGATGTTCTACCCTGTTGGATTATATTATATTATAAGTTTATTTATATATATATATATATATATATATATATATATATATATATATATATATATATATATATATATATATATATAAGAAAAGAAAAGAAAAGAAAAAGATAGGAAGAAGAAGAAAAGGAAAAGAGAATGAGAAAAAGAGAAAGAAGAAGAAAATGGAAAAGAAGAAAGAGCTTGGATCTTCACCATCTCTTCATCGCTTCATCATCTTCTTCAACCTCCTCTTCGTTTATCAGGTGGGTTCTAGTTAGACACTCTAAGTTCTAGAAATGGATTTAGAAATTTAGAAAAAATGATAAATTGTTGAATCAATAGAATCTTACGGATAAAATGAGTTATAAACCGTGTTGTATGATCAATATGTGTGTAGAATCATCTATTAATGCTTGTTTATGCATTGGGTGGTGTTTGGAATGGGTTTTGGACCCCAAAGGACTAGCTGTTACGCTACTGAGATTTCTGGGTTTCGCATGGTTCGCTTAGCGAACCGGGGCGAAGCGAACCCTGCAGTGAAGGCCAAGGCGAAGGTTCGCCGGTGTTCGCCTAGAGAACCGTTGTGTCCATTTTGGTTCTGTTTGTGGAGTTTTGCTACGCGAACGGAAGCGAACGCTCGTTGGGTGTTCGCCTAGCGAACATGGCAGATTGTCCCGTTTGGTTTCCTTCATAACTTTTGATCCGTAACTCGGATCGGGACGTTCTTGGTGTCATTAGAAAGCTATAACGACCCTCTACCCGATATTGTATTTGAATATTGTATATTATTCTTAGATTTTATTTTTGGCTAGTTTGCATATCTTGTGCCATAGTTTGTGTTTATGTTTTAGAAATGGGCAAGTATGTGAATTACGCCATTAGGCACTTATGATGGTGTTAGTACCAAGTACAATGCTTGTATTGTATTATTCTAGATATATATTATACAGAGCATTACAAAAATTATTCAATTTTCCTCATTAAAGAATTAGAGTTGTTTATGTATATCTTTAGAACTCCAATAATTAATCTTTAGGACTTCATACAGACTTAAGCTTATTATAAATCACTTCTTCTTAGAAATTGTTTCATATTTAATAATTCAGAGAATTTTAAGTCTCTCCTTGTCTTAAAGTTGTAAATTCAGATCCAAATTTTATCATAATAATTTAAAATATTTCAAAAAAATGATATTATTGTGTTTATTTTATTGCAATTTTTTATTTTAATTTCCTTAATAAAATCCAAAAATTAATAAACTTATATTTAATATATAAATTATCATACGTATTTAACAAATTGAATTTTGTATAAAAATTTTCAATTCAAGTAGCACTTCTCTTATTCTTAACAAAATGAATCAAATGTATTCACATAAGTATTTAAGTATTATAATTGTAATAGCCCATATTATTTAAGTGCTCAATTGGATATCAGATGAGTATTTATCATTAAGTATTGCCAACTGGGATCAATAGAGCAACTAATGAACTCTGAAGAGATCAATTATCATATGAAAGAGACAGATTGGTATGTATTAGTACGAGAGAGTATTTTAAGGTAACTCTGATAATTGATCAATTGGGTTGAGACGACCAAATATCAATTGGAGATGTTCTACCCTGTTGGATTATATTATATTAGGCTAAAATACAATTTTGGTCCCCCCATTTTGTTTTTTAACAGTTTTGGTCCCCACTCCAATTTTGGCCCAAAAAAGTGATAAACAAGACCTGGTCCGTACATGAACAGTACATGAATAGTGAGGGGTGGGGGACCAAAACTGTTAAAAAACAAAATGGGGGGACCAAAACCGTGAATTTTGATAAACATGGGGACCAAAACTGTATTTTAGCCATTATATTATAAGTTTATATATATATATATATATATATATATATATATATATATATATATATATATATATATATATATATATATATAAGAAAAGAAAAGAAAAGAAAAAGATAGGAAGATGAAGAAAAGGAAAAGAGAAGGAGAAAGAGAGAAAGAAGAAGAAAATGGAAAAGAAGGAAGAGCTTGGATCTTCACCATCTCTTCATCGCTTCATCATCTTCTTCAACCTCCTCTTCGTTTATCAGGTGGGTTATAGTTAGACACTCTAAGTTCTAGAAATGGATTTAGAAATTTAGAGAAAATGATAAATTGTTGAATCAATAGAATCTTACGGATAAAATGAGTTATAAACGGTGTTGTATGATCAATATGTGTGTAGAATCATCTATTAATGCTTGTTTGTGCATTGGGTGGTGTTTGGAATGGGTTTTGGACCCCAAAGGACTAGCTGTTACGCTGCTGAGATTTCTGGGTTTCGCATGGTTCGCTTAGCGAACTGGGGCGAGGCGAACCCTGCAGTGAAGGCCAAGGTGAAGGTTCGTCGGTGTTCGCCAAGCGAACCATTATGTCCATTTTGGTTCTGTTTGTTGAGTTTCGCTACGCGAACGGAAGCGAACGCTCGCTGGGTGTTCGCCTAGTGAACATGGCAGATTGTCCCGTTTTGTTTCCTTTATAACTTTTGATCCGTAACTCGGATCGGGACGTTCTTGGTGTTATTTAAAAGCTATGACAACCCTCTACCCGATATTGTATTTGAATATTGTATATTATTCTTAGATTTTATTTTTGGCTAGTTTGCATGTCTTGTGCCATTGTTTGTGTTTATGTTTTAGAAATGGGCAAGTATGTGAATTACGCCATTAGGCACTTATGATGGTGTCAGCACCAAGTACAATGCTTGTATTGTATTATTCTAGATATATATTATACAGGGAATTACAATAATTATTCAATTTTCCTCATTAAAGAATTAGAGTTGTTTATGTATATCTTTAGAACTCCAATAATTAATGTTTAGGACTTCATACAGACTTGAGCTTATTATAAATCACTTCTCCCTAGAAATTATTTCATATTTAATAATTAAGAGAATTTTAAGTCTCTCCTTGTCTTAAAGTTGTGAATTCAAATCCAAATTTTATCATAATAATTTAAAATATTTCAAAAAAATGATATTACTGTTTTTCTTTTATTGCAATTTTTTATTTTAATTTCCTTAATAAAATCCAAAAATTAATAAACTTATATTTAATATATAAATTATCATACGTATTTAACAAATTGAATTTTGTATAAAATTTTTCAATTCAAGTAGCACTTCTCTTATTCTTAACAAAATGAATCAAATGTATTCATATAAATATTTAAGTATTTAATTGTAATACCCCATATTATTTAACGGCTCAATTGGATATCAGAGGAGTATTTATGCGCTCTATCTTTGGATAATTGGATTAATGGAATCCTCTAAGTACATTAAGTATTGTAAACTGGGATCAATAGAGCAACTAATGACCTCTGAAGAGATCAATTATCTTATGAAAGAGACAGATTGGTATGTATTAGTACGAGAGAGTATTTTAAGGTAACTCTGATAATTGATCAATTGGGTTGAGACGACGAAATATCAATTGGAGATGTTCTACCCTGTTGGATTATATTATATTATAAGTTAATATATATATATATATATATATATATATATATATATATATATATATATATATATATATATATATATAAGAAAAGAAAAGAAAAGAAAAGAAAAAGATAGGAAGAAGAAGAAAAGGAAAAGAGAAGGAGAAAGAGAGAAAGAAGAAGAAAATGGAAAAGAAGGAAGAGCTTGGATCTTCACCATCTCTTCATCGCTTCATCATCTTCTTCAACCTCCTCTTCGTTTATCAGGTGGGTTATAGTTAGACACTCTATGTTCTAGAAATGCATTTAGAAATTTAAAGAAAATAATAAATTTTTGAATCAATAGAATCTTTCGGATAAAATGAGTTATAAACTGTGTTGTATGATCAATATGTGTGTAGAATCATCAATTAATGCTTGTTTGTGCATTGGGTGGTGTTTGGAATGGGTTTTGGACCCCAAAGGACTAGCTGTTACGCTGCTGAGATTTCTGGGTTTCGCATGGTTCGCTTAGCGAACCGGGGCGAAGCGAACCCTGCAGTGAAGGCCAAGGCGAAGGTTCGTCGGTGTTCGCCTAGCGAACCATTGTGTCCATTTTGGTTCTGTTTGTTGAGTTTCGCTACGCGAACGGAAGCGAACGCTCGTTGGGTGTTTGCCTAGCGAACATGGCAGATTGTCCCGTTTTGTTTCCTTCATAACTTTTGATCCGTAACTCGGATCAGGACGTTCTTGGTGTCATTAGAAAGCTATAACGACCCTCTACCCGATATTGTATTTGAATATTGTATATTATTCTTAGATTTTATTTATTGGTAGTTTGCATATCTTGTGCCATGGTTTGTGTTTATCTTTTAGAAATGGGCAAGTATGTGAATTACGCCATTAGGCACTTATGATGGTGTCAGTACCAAGTACAATGCTTGTATTGTATTATTCTAGATATATATTATACAGGGCATTACAAAAATTATTCAATTTTCCTCATTAAAGAATTAGAGTTGTTTATGTATATCTTTAGAACTCCAATAATTATTGTTTAGGACTTCATACAGACTTGAGCTTATTATAAATCACTTCTTCTTAGAAATTGTTTCACATTTAATAATTCAGAGAAGTTTAAGTCTCTCCTTGTCTTAAAGTTGTGAATTCAGATCCAAATTTTATCATAATAATTTAAAATATTTCAAAAAAAGGATATTATTGTGTTTATTTTATTGCAATTTTTTATTTTAATTTCCTTAATAAAATCCAAAAATTAATAAACTTATATTTAATATTTAAATTATCATACGTATTTAACAAATTGAATTTTGTATAAAAATTTTCAATTCAAGTAGCACTTCTCTTATTCTTAACAAAATGAATCAAATGTATTCACATAAGTATTTAAGTATTATAATTGTAATACCCCATATTATTTAAGTGCTCAATTGGATATCAGATGAGTATTTATGCGCTCTATCTTTGGATAATTGGATTAATGGAATCCTCTAAGTACATTAAGTATTGTCAACTGGGATCAATAGAGCAACTAATGAACTCTGAAGAGATCAATTATCATATGAAAGAGACAGATTGGTATGTATTACTACGAGAGAGTATTTTAAGGTAACTCTAATAATTGATCAATTGGGATGAGACTACGAAATATCAATTGGAGATGTTCTACCTTGTTGGATTATATTATATTATAAGTTTATATATATATATATAAGAAAAGAAAAAGATAGGAAGAAGAAGAAAAGGAAAAGAGAAGGAGAAAGAGAGAAAGAAGAAGAAAATGGAAAAGAAGGAAGAGCTTGGATCTTCACCATCTCTTCATCGCTTCATCATCTTCTTCAACCTCCTCTTCGTTTATCAGGTGGGTTCTAGTTAGACACTCTATGTTCTAGAAATGGATTTAAAAATTTAGAGAAAATGATAAATTGTTGAATCAATAGAATCTTTCGGATAAAATGAGTTATAAACTGTGTTGTATGATCAATATGTGTGTAGAATCATCTATTAATGCTTGTTTGTGCATTGGGTGGTGTTTGGAATGGGTTTTGGACCCCAAAGGACTAGCTGTTAGGCTGCTGAGATTTCTGGGTTTCGCATGGTTCGCTTAGCGAACCGGGGCGAAGCGAACCCTGCAGTGAAGGCCAAGGCGAAGGTTCGCCGGTGTTCGCCTAGCGAACCATTGTGTCCATTTTGGTTCTGTTTGTTGAGTTTCGCTACGCGAACGGAAGCGAACGCTCGTTGGGTGTTCGCCTAGCGAACATGGCAGATTGTCCCGTTTTGTTTTCTTCATAACTTTTGATTCGTAACTCGGATCGGGACGTTCTTGGTGTCATTAGAAAGCTATAACGACCCTCTACCCGATATTGTATTTGAATATTGTATATTATTCTTAGATTTTATTTATTGGTAGTTTGCATATCTTGTGCCATGGTTTGTGTTTATCTTTTAGAAATGGGCAAGTATGTGAATTACGCCATTAGGCACTTATGATGGTGTCAGTACCAAGTACAATGCTTGTATTGTATTATTCTAGATATATATTATACAGGGCATTACAAAAATTATTCAATTTTCCTCATTAAAGAATTAGAGTTGTTTATGTATATCTTTAGAACTCCAATAATTATTGTTTAGGACTTCATACAGACTTGAGCTTATTATAAATCACTTCTTCTTAGAAATTGTTTCACATTTAATAATTCAGAGAAGTTTAAGTCTCTCCTTGTCTTAAAGTTGTGAATTCAGATCCAAATTTTATCATAATAATTTAAAATATTTCAAAAAAAGGATATTATTGTGTTTATTTTATTGTAATTTTTTACATTAAGTTCCTTAATAAAATCCAAAAATTAATAAACTTATATTTAATATATAAATTATCGTACGTATTTAACAAATTGAATTTTGTATAAAAATTTTCAATTCAAGTAGCACTTCTCTTATTCTTAACAAAATGAATCAAATGTATTCACATAAGTATTTAAGTATTATAATTGTAATACCCCATATTATTTAAGTGCTCAATTGGATATCAGATGAGTATTTATGCGCTCTATCTTTGGATAATTAGATTAAAGGAATCCTCTGAGTACATTAAGTATTATCAACTGGGATCAATAGAGCAACTAACGAACTCTGAAGAGATCAATTATCATATGAAAGAGACAGATTGGTATGTATTAGTACGAGAGAGTATTTTAAGGTAACTCTGATAATTGATCAATTGGGTTGAGACGACGAAATATCAATTGGAGATGTTCTACCCTATTGGATTATATTATATTATAAGTTTATATATATATATATATATATATATATATATATATATATATATATATATATATATATATATATATATATATATATATATATAAGAAAAGAAAAAGATAGGAAGAATAAGAAAAGGAAAAGAGAAGGAGAAAGAGAGAAAGAAGAAGAAAATGGAAAAGAAGGAAGAGGTTGGATCTTCACCATCTCTTCATCGCTTCATCATCTTCTTCAACCTCCTCTTCGTTTATCAGGTGGGTTCTAGTTAGACACTCTAAGTTCTAGAAATGGATTGAGAAATTTAGAGAAAATAATAAATTGTTGAATCAATAGAATCTTACGGATAAAATGAGTTATAAAATGTGTTGTATGATCAATATGTGTGTAGAATCATCTATTAATGCTTGTTTGTGCATTGGGTGGTGTTTGGAATGGGTTTTGGACCCCAAAGGACTAGCTGTTACACAGCTGAGATTTCTGGGTTTCGCATGGTTCGCTTAGCGAACCGGGGCGAAGCGAACCCTGCAGCGAAGGCCAAGGCGAAGGTACGCCGGTGTTCGCCTAGCGAACCATTGTGTCCATTTTGGTTCTGTTTGTTGAGTTTCGCTACGCGAATGGAAGCGAACGCTCGCTGGGTGTTCGCCTAGCGAACATGGCAGATTGTCCTGTTTTGTTTCCTTCATAACTTTTAATCCGTAACTCGGATCGGAACGTTCTTGGTGTCATTAGAAAGCTATAACGAACCTCTACCCGATATTGTATTTGAATAGTGTATATTATTCTTAGTTTTTATTTTTGGCTAGTTTGCATGTCTTGTGCCATAGTTTGTGTTTATGTTTTAGAAATGGGCAAGTAAGTGAATTACGCCATTAGGCACTTATGATGGTGTCAGTACCAAGTACAATGCTTGTATTTTATTATTCTAGATATATATTATACAGGGCATTACAATAATTATTCAATTTTCCTCATTAAAGAATTAGAGTTCTTTATGTATATCTTTAGAACTCCAATAATTAATGTTTAGGACCTCATACAGACTTGAGCTTATTATAAATCACTTCTTCTTAGAAATTGTTTCATATTTAACAATTCAGAGAATTTTAAGTCTCTCCTTGTCTTAAAGTTGTGAATTCAGATCCAAATTTTATCATAATAATTTAAAATATTTCAAAAAAATGATATTACTGTGTTTATTTTATTGTAATTTCCTTAATAAAATCCAAAAATTAATAAACTTATATTTAATACATAAATTATCATACGTATTTAGCAAATTGAATTTTGTATAAAAATTTTCAATTCAATAGCACTTCTCTTATTCTTAACAAAATGAATCAAATGTATTCATATAAGTATTTAAGTATTATAATTGTAATACCCCATATTATTTAAGTGCTCAATTGGATATGAGATGAGTATTTATGCGCTCTATCTTTGGATAATTGGATTAATGGAATCCTCTAAGTACATTAAGTATTGTCAACTGGGATCAATAGAGCAACTAATGAACTCTGAAGAGATCAATTATCTTATGAAAGAGACAGATTGGTATGTATTAGTACGAGAGAGTATTTTAAGGTAACTCTGATAATTGATCAATTGGATTGAGACGACGAAATATCAATTGGAGATGTTCTACCCTGTTGGATTATATTATATTATAAGTTTATATATATATATATATATATAAGATATATATATATATATAAGAAAAGAAAAGAAAAGAAAAGAAAAAGATAGGAAGAAGAAGAAAAGGAAAAGAGAAGGAGAAAGAGAGAAAGAAGAAGAAAATGGAAAAGAAGGAAGAGCTTGGATCTTCACCATCTCTTCATCGCTTCATCATCTTCTTAAACCTCCTCTTCGTTTATCAGGTGGGTTCTAGTTAGACACTCTAAGTTCTAGAAATGGATTTAGAAATTTAGAGAAAATGATAAATTGTTGAATCAATAGAATCTTACGGATAAAATTAGTTATAAACTGTGTTGTGTGATCAATATGTGTGTAGAATCATCTATTAATGCTTGTTTGTGCATTGGGTGGTGTTTGGAATGGGTTTTGAACCCCAAAGGACCGGCTGTTACGCTGCTGAGATTTTGGGGTTTTGCTTGGTTCGCTTAGCGAACCGGGGCGAAGGGGAAAGTGAGCGTTGCCGAGGGTTCGCGCGAACCCTGCAGCGAAGGCCAAGGCGAAGGTTCGCCGGTGTTCGCCTAGCGAACCATTGTGTCCATTTTGGTTCTGTTTGTTGAGTTTCGCTACGCGAACGGAAGGGAACGCTCGCTGGGTGTTCGCCTAGCGAACATGGCAGATTGTCCCGTTTTGTTTCCTTCATAACTTTTGATCCGTAACTCGGATCGGGACGTTCTTGGTGTCATTAGAAAGCTATGACGACCCTCTACCGGATATTGTATTTGTATATTTTATATTATTCTTAGATTTTATTTTTGGCTAGTTTCCATGACTTGTGCCATAGTTTGTGTTTATGTTTTAGAAATGGGCAAGTATGTGAATTACGCCATTAGGCACTTATGATGGTGTCAGTACCAAGTACAATGCTTTAATTGTATTATTCTAGATATATATTATACAGGGCATTACAATAATTATTCAATTTTCCTCATTAAAGAATTAGAGTTGTTTATGTATATCTTTAGAACTCCAATAATTAATGTTTAGGACTTCATACAGACTTGAGCTTATTATAAATCACTTCTTCTTAGAAATTAATTCATATTTAACAATTCAGAGAATTTTAAGTCTCTCCTTCTCTTAAAGTTGTGAATTCAGATCCAAATTTTATCATAATAATTTAAAATATTTCAAAAAAATGATATTACTGTGTTTATTTTATTGTAATTTTTTATTTTAATTTCCTTAATAAAATCCAAAAATTAATAAACTTATATTAAATATATAAATTATCATACGTATTTAACAAATTGAATTTTGTATAAAATTTTTCAATTCAAGTAGCACTTCTCTTATTCTTAACAAAATAAATCAAATATATTCATATAAGTATTTAAGTATTATAATTGTAATACCCCATATTATTTAAGTGCTCAATTGGATATCAGATGAGTATTTATGCGCTCTATCTTTGGATAATTGGATTAATGGAATCCTCTAAGTACATTAAGTATTGTCAACTGGGATCAATAGAGCAACTAATGAACTCTGAAGAGATCAATTATCTTATGAAAGAGACAGATTAGTTTGTATTACTACGAGAGAGTATTTTAAGGTGACTTTGATAATTGATCAATTGGGTTGAGACAACGAAATATCAATTGGAGATGTTCTACCCTGTTGGATTATATTATATTATAAGTTAATATACACACACACACACATATATATATATATATATATATATATATATATATATATATATATATATATATATAGAGAGAGAGAGAGAGAGAGAGAGAACGTATCATATGAGAATGTCATTTTTATGTGAGAACATGAGAATGAATCTGAACCATTAAATTTTAAAATAAATGGTGTAGATTATGTGTTAGTTTTTTTTTCTCTCTCCCCCGTCATTTATTTTAATAATGGAGGAGAGAGAAAAACAAAAATCACACATAATCTCCACCATTTATTTTAAAATTTAATGATTCAGATTCATTCTCATGTTCTCAAATAAAAATGTTATTCTCATAAGATATGAACCCTATATATATATATATATATATATATATATAAAAGAAAAGAAAAGAAAAGAAAAAGATAGGAAGAAGAAGAAAAGGAAAAGAGAAGGAGAAAGAGAGAAAGAAGAAGAAAATGGAAAAGTAGGAAGAGCTTGGATCTTCACCATCTCTTCATCGCTTCATCATCTTCTTCAACCTCCTCTTCGTTTATCAGGTGGGTTATAGTTAGACACTCTAAGTTCTAGAAATGAATTTAGAAATTTAGAGAAAATGATAAATTGTTGAATCAATAGAATCTTACGGATAAAATGAATTATAAACTGTGTTGTGTGATCAATATGTGTGTAGAATCATCTATTAATGCTTGTTTGTGCATTGGGTGGTGTTTGGAATGGGTTTTGAACCCCAAAGGACCAGCTGTTACGCTGCTGAGATTTCTGGGTTTAGCATGGTTCGCTTAGCGAACCGGGGCGAAGAGGAAAGCGAGCGTTGTCGAGGGTTCGCCTAGCGAACCCTGCAGCGAAGGCCAAGGCGAAGGTTCGCCGGTGTTCGCCTAGTTAACCATTGTGTCCATTTTGGTTCTGTTTTTTGAGTTTCACTACGTGAACGGAAGCGAACGCTCGCTGGGTGTTCGCCTAGCGAACATGGCAGATTGTCCCATTTTGTTTCCTTCATAACTTTTGATCCGTAACTCGGATCGGGACGTTCTTGGTGTCATTAGAAAGCTATGACGACCCTCTACCCGATATTGGATTTGGATATTGTATATTATTCTTAGATTTTGGTTTTGGCTAGTTTCCATGTCTTGTGCCATAGTTTGTGTTTATGTTTTAGAAATGGGCAAGTATGTGAATTACACCATTAGGCACTTATGATGGTGTCAGTACCAAGTACAATGCTTGTATTGTATTATTCTAGATATATATTATACAGGGCATTACAATAATTATTCAATTTTCCTCATTAAAGAATTAGAGTTGTTTATGTATATCTTTAGAACTCCAATAATTAATGTTTAGGACTTCATACAGACTTGAGCTTATTATAAATCACTTCTTCTTAGAAATTGATTCATATTTAACAATTCAGAGAATTTTAAGTCTCTCCTTCTCTTAAAGTTGTGAATTCAGATCCAAATTTTATCATAATAATTTAAAATATTTCAAAAAAATGATATTACTGTGTTTATTTTATTGTAATTTTTTATTTTAATTTCCTTAATAAAATCCAAAAATTAATAAACTTATATTTAATATATAAATTATCATACGTATTTAACAAATTGAATTTTGTATAAAATTTTTCAATTCAAGTAGCACTTCTCTTATTCTTAACAAAATGAATCAAATGTATTCATATAAGTATTTAAGTATTATAATTGTAATACCCCATATTATTTAAGTGCTCAATTGGATATCAGATGAGTATTTATGCGCTCTATCTTTGGATAATTGGATTAATGGAATCCTCTAAGTACATTAAGTATTGTCAACTGTGATCAATAGAGCAACTAATGAACTCTGAAGAGATCAATTATCTTATGAAAGAGACAGATTAGTTTGTATTAGTACGAGAGAGTATTTTAAGGTGACTTTGATAATTGATCATTTGGGTTTAGACAACGAAATATCAATTGGAGATGTTCTACCCTGTTGGATTATATTATATTATAAGTTTATATATATATATATATATATAAGAAAAGAAAAGAAAAGAAAAAGATAGGAAGAAGAAGAAAAGGAAAAGAGAAGGAGAAAGAGAGACAGAAGAAGAAAATTGAAAAGAAGGAAGAGCTTGGATATTCACCATCTCTTCACCGCTTCATCATCTTCTTCAACCTCCTCTTCGTTTATCAGGTGGGTTCTAGTTAGACACTCTAAGTTCTAGAAATGGATTTAGAAATTTAGAGAAAATGACAAATTTTTGAACCAATAGAATCTTACGGATAAAATGAGTTATAAACTGTGTTGTATGAACAATATGTGTGTAGAATCATCTATTAATGCTTGTTTGTGCATTGGGTGGTGTGTGGAATAGGTTTTGGACCCTAAAGGACCAGCTGTTACGCTGCTGAGATTTCTGGGTTTCGCATGGTTCGCTTAGCGAACCAGGGCGAAGGGGAAAGCGAGCGTTGTCGAGGGTTCGCCTAGCGAACCCTGCAGCGAAGGTTCGCCGGTGTACGCTTTGAGAACCATTGTGTCCATTTTGGTTCTGTTTGTTGAGTTTCGCTATGCGAACGGAAGCGAACACTCACTGGGTGTTCGCCTAGCGAACATGGCAGATTGTCCCATTTTGTTTCCTTCATAACTTTTGATCCGTAACTCGGATCGGGACGTTCTTGGTGTCATTAGAAAGCTATGACGACCCTCTACCGGATATTGTATTTGGATATTTTATATTATTCTTAGATTTTATTTTTGGCTAGTTTCCATGTCTTGTGCCATAGTTTGTGTTTATGTTTTAGAAATGGGCAAGTATGTGAATTACGCCATTAGGCACTTATGATGGTGTCAGTACCAAGTACAATGCTTGTATTGTATTATTCTAGAATTCATTATACAGGGAATTACAATAAATATTCAATTTTCCTCATTAAAGAATTAGAGTTGTTTATGTATATCTTTAGAACTCCAATAATTAATGTTTAGGACTTCATACAGACTTGAGCTTATTATAAATCACTTCTTCTTAGAAATTGTTTCATATTTAACAATTCAGAGAATTTTAAGCCTCTCCTTCTCTTAAAGTTGTGAATTCAGATCCAAATTTTATCATAATAATTTAAAATATTTCAAAAAAATGATATTACTGTGTTTATTTTATTGCAATTTTTTATTTTAATTTCCTTAATAAAATCCAAAAATTAATAAACTTATATTTAATATATAAATTATCATACGTATTTAACAAATTGAATTTTTTATAAAAATTTTCAATTCAAGTAGCACTTCTCTTATTCTTAACAAAATGAATCAAATGTATTCATATAAGTATTTAAGTATTATAATTGTAATACCCCATATTATTTAAGTGCTCAATTGGATATCAGATGAGTATTTATGCGCTCTATCTTTCGATAATTGGATTAAAGGAATCCTCTAAGTACATTAAGTATTGTCAACTGGGAACAATAGAGCAACTAATGAACTCTGAAGAGATCAATTATCTTATGAAAGAGACAAATTGGTTTGTATTAGTACGAGAGAGTATTTTAAGGTGACTCTGATAATTGATCAATTGGGTTGGGACGACGAAATATCAATTGGAGATGTTCTACCCTGTTGGATTATATTATATTATAAGTTAATATATATATATATATATATATATATATATATATATATATATATATATATATATATATATATATATATATATATATATATATATAAGAAAAGAAAAGAAAAGAAAAAGATAGGAAGAAGAAGAAAAGGAAAAGAGAAGTAGAAAGAGAGAAAGAAGAAGAAAATCGAAAAGAAGGAAGAGTTCGGATCTTTACCATCTATTCATCGCTTCATCATCTTCTTCAACCTCCTCATCGTTTATCAGGTGGGTTCTAGTTAGACACCCTAAGTTCTAGAAATGGATTTAGAAATTTAGAGAAAATGATAAATTGTTGAATCAATAGAATCTTACGGATAAAATGAGTTATAAATTGTGTTGTATGATCAATATGTGTGTAGAATCATCTATTAATGCTTGTTTGTGCATTGGGTGGTGTTTGGAATGGGTTTTGGACCCCAAAGGACCAGCTGTTACGCTGCTGAGATTTCTGGGGTTCGCATGGTTTGCTTAGCGAACCGGGGCGAAGGGGAAAGTGAGCGTTGTCGAGGGTTTGCCTAGCGAACCTTGCAGCGAAGGCCAAGGCGAAGGTTCGCCGGTGTTCGTCTAGAGAACCATTGTGTCCATTTTGGTTCTGTTTGTTGAGTTTCGCTACGCGAACGGAAGGGAACGTTCGATGGGTGTTCGCCTAGCGAACATGGCAGATTGTCCTGTTTTGTTTCCTTCATAACTTTTGATCCGTAACTCGGATCGGGACGTTCTTGGTGTCATTAGAAAGCTATGACGACCCTCTACCCGATATTGTATTTGGATATTGTATATTATTCTTAGATTTTATTTTTGACTAGTTTCCATGTCTTGTGCCATAGTTTGTGTTTATGTTTTAGAAATGGGCAAGTATGTGAATTACGCCATTAGGCACTTATGATGGTGTCAGTACCAAGTACAATGCTTGTATTGTATTATTCTAGATATATATTATACAGGGAATTACAATAATTATTCAATTTTCCTCGTTAAAGAATTATAGTTGTTTATGTATATCTTTAGAACTCTAATAATTAATGTTTAGGACTTCATACAGACTTGAGCTTATTATAAATCACTTCATTTTAGAAATTGTTTCATATTTAACAATTCAGAGAATTTTAAGTCTCTCCATGTCTTAAAGTTGTGAATTCAGATCCAAATTTTATCATAATAATTTAAAATATTTCAAAAAAATGATATTACTATGTTTATTTCATTGCAATTTTTTATTTTAATTTCCTTAATAAAATCCAAAAATTAATAAACTTATATTTAATATATAAATTATCACACGTATTTAACAAATTGAATTTTGTATAAAATTTTTCAATTCAATTAGCACTTCTCTTATTCTTAACAAAATGAATCAAATGTATTCATATAAGTATTTAAGTATTATAATTGTAATACCCTATATTATTTAAGTGATCAATTGGATATCAGATGAGTATTTATGCGCTCTATCTTTGGATAATTAGATTAATGGAATCCTCTAAGTACATTAAGTATTGTCAACTGGGATCAATAGAGCAACTAATGAACTCTGAAGAGATCAATTATCTTATGAAAGAGACAGATTAGTTTGTATTAGTACGAGAGAGTATTTTAAGGTAACTCTGATAATTGATTAATTGGGTTGAGACGACGAAATATCAATTGGAGATGTTCTACCCTGTTGGATTATATTATATTATAAGTTTATATATAGAAAAGAAAAATATAGGAAGAAGAAGAAAAGGAAAAGAGAAGGAGAAAGAGAGAAAGAAGAAGAAAATGGAAAAAAAGGAAGAGCTTGGATCTTCACCATCTCTTCATCACTTCATCATCTTCTTCAACCTCCTCTTCGTTTATCAGGTGGGTTCTAGTTAAACACTCTAAGTTCTAGAAATAGATTTAGAAATTTAGAGAAAATGTTAAATTGTTGAATCAATAGAATCTTACGGATAAAATGAGTTATAAACTGTGTTGTATGATCAATATGTGTGTAGAATTATCTATTAATGCTTGTTTATGTATTGGGTGGTGTTTGGAATGGGTTTTGGACCCAAAAGGACCAGTTGTTACACTGCTGAGATTTCTGGGTTTCGCAGGGTTCGCTTAGCGAACCGGGGCGAAGGGGAAAGCGAGTGTTGTCGAGGGCCCGCCTAGCGAACCCTGCAGCGAAGGCCAAGGCAAAGGCTCGCCGGTTTTCGCCTAGCGAACCATTGTTCCCATTTTGGTTCTGTTTGTTGAGGTTCGCTACGGGAACAGAAGCGAACGCTCGCTGGGTGTTTGCCTAGCGAACATGGCAGATTGTGCCGTTTTGTTTCCTTCATAACTTTTGATCCGTAACTCGGATCGGAACGTTCTTGGTGTCATTTGGAAGCTATGACGACCCTCTACCTGATATTGTATTTGGATATTGTATATTATTCTTAGATTTTATTTTTGGCTAGTTTCCATGTCTTGTGCCATAGTTTGTGTTTATATTTTAGAAATGGGCAAGTATGTGAATTACGCCATTAGGCACTTATGATGGTGTCAGTACCAAATACAATGCTTGTATTGTATTATTCTAGATATATATTATACAGGGCATTAGAATAATTATTCAATTTTCCTCATTAAAGAATTAGAGTTGTTTATGTATATCTTTAGAACTCCATTAATTAATGTTTAGGACCTCATACAAACTTGAGCTTATTATAAATCACTTCTTCTTAGAAATTATTTCATATTTAATAATTCAGAGAATTTTATGTCTCTCCTTGTCTTAAAGTTGTGAATTCAGATCTAAATTTTATCATAATAATTTAAAATATTTCAAAAAAATGATATTACTGTGTTTATTTTATTGCAATTTTTTTATTTTAATTTCCTTAATAAAATCCCAAAATTAATAAACTTATATTTAATATATAAATTATCATACGTATTTAACAAATTGAATTTTGTATAAAATTTTTCAATTCAAGTAGCACTTCTCTTATTATTTTTATATTTAAATTGTGAACATCGTTTCTGTAAAAAAGTTTAAGTTAAATAACACATAAAATTAATATAATTAATTAAAAAGACTAAAAATTATTTTTTATCATATTGAATAAAATATAAGGATAGAAACATATCAAAAAAATATATCGAAAATATTATTTATAGATTTAATTGTGGTTTGACACATTTGTTTTTCTAAAAGAAATATAATTCATATAATTTCTTTAAATTTTAAAACTGTACCATATTTTATATTTGTCATTAACAATATTTGTATAATTTCTCTTTGTTATTTCCTCTTCTCAATTTTGCTAAACATCAAAACCTATTCCTATTTTTTAGTTTTCGAAACTCATAAATAAAGAGTAACTTTTAAAAATAATTTTGTAAAACTAAATTATCAAATAAGTTTTATGATTTTTAAATTCTAAAATTTAAAATAAATATTAAAAATAAATCTAACAAATCCCGAAATAATATTATAATTATACAAAACAATTTAGTTTAACTGTAATAACAACAGAGCAATTGTTAACAGAAAATCAAAGCATCCTTATTATTCAAGAACATAATTTAGAATAAAATAGCTAAAAAAAATAACAAAAATACTATCAATATAATATAAAATATTTCGTAGTTCCGTTTATGCAATAATAAGATATTAACCAATAATTATTTTTTAATACATATCTTGTAAATATAAACATAAACTTATATATAAAACCTTTATGACAAACAAATCCTGTTTAATCCAAATTTTAAAACTAAACTAATATGACAACACTAAAACTTCCAAATAAAGTTAAATGCATAATATAGTGTAAGCATCCCTATAGAATGGACTAAATGATAAGGGTGGTGGGGCAGCTGGAAGTTGCTTCGACACCAACAAAATGAATCAAATGTATTCATATAAGTATTTAAGTTTTATAATTGTAATACCCCATATTATTTAAGTGCTCAATTGGATATTTGATGAGTATTTATGCGCTCTATCTTTAGATAATTGGATTAATGGAATCCTCTAAGTACATTAAGTATTGTCAATTAGGATTAATAGAGCAACTAATGAACTCTGAAGAGATTAATTATCTTATGAAAGAGACAGATTGGTATGTATTAGTATGAGAGAGTATTTTAAGGTAACTCTGATAATTAATCAATTGGGTTGAGACGACGAAATATCAATTGGAGATGTTCTACCCTGTTGGATTATATTATATTATAAGTTAATATATATATATATATATATATATATATATATATATATATATATATAAATATATATATAAGAAAAGAAAAGAAAAGAAAAAGATAGGAAGAAGAAGAAAAGGAAAAGAGAAGGAGAAAGAGAGAAAGAAGAAGAAAATGGAAAAGAAGGAAGAGCTTGGATCTTCACCATCTCTTCATCGCTTCATCATCTTCTTCAACCTCCTCTTCGTTTATCAGGTGGGTTCTAGTTAGACACTCTAAGTTCTAGAAATGGATTTAGAAATTTAGAGAAAATGATAAATTGTTGAATCAATAGAATCTTACGGATAAAATGAGTTATAAACTGTGTTGTTGGATCAATATGTGTGTAGAATCATCTATTAATGCTTGTTTGTGCATTGGGTGGTGTTTGGAATGGGTTTTGGACCCCAAAGGACCAGCTGTAACGCTGCTGAGATTTCTGGGTTTCGCATGGTTCGCTTAGCGAACCGGGTCAGAGAGGAAAGCGAGCGTTGTCGAGGGCGAACCCTGCAGCGAAGGCCAAGGCGAAGGTTCGCCAGTGTTCACCTAGCGAACCATTGTGTCCATTTTGGTTCTGTTTGTTGAGTTTTGCTACGCGAACGGAAGCAAATGCTCGCTGGGTGTTCGCCTAGCGAACATGGCAGATTGTCCCGTTTTGTTTCCTTCATAACTTTTGATCCGTAACTCGGATCGGGACGTTCTTGGTGTCATTAGAAAGCTATGACGAACCTCTATGATGTCGGATTAATTATTTAGTGGAAAATGAATGAAATAATGTTTATGCGATATGTTGAAATTCCGTATCCTTTGGATCGTAAATTCGATCGAGGCATATTTACAGCCGATGTAACGCTGTCGGAATATCCTATGGGATGGAAGTGAAGGTAATAAGTTCAATACCCGATTAAATGAATCGGAGGGAACCGAAAGTAACGTTTTATGTAACGTGCTATGAATGGTAATGAGAAACCATGAGTTTTAACCAAGGATGCTTGGTAGAGGATAGTAGTGGCTTGTATGCCTTAAAATGTGTGAGAACCACTATGTGGATAATGTTTGACGTGTTATGCTAGTAAATGTGCTTACTTGTAATATTTGTGATTATACCATGTCTATCTAATTGTAAATTGTGAATGAAAGAAATATGCATGTTTAAAATATGAATTAGGAAGAGTGAGGAAACTTTACCCCAAAATAAATGGCATA
Organism: Lathyrus tuberosus; assembly: GCA_022829125.1. Taxonomy (NCBI): domain Eukaryota; kingdom Viridiplantae; phylum Streptophyta; class Magnoliopsida; order Fabales; family Fabaceae; genus Lathyrus; species Lathyrus tuberosus. The sequence goes on along the minus strand of JALAZF010000617.1, from coordinate 393,586 downwards.
GTTAAGATTGTTATAATTCTAGGTTGTGAATAGAATTGTGATAGGAACTCCGGATGGCGACGCTCGTGCATTCATTGACGAGTTCTGGCCTGGAGTAGATAACCTAGATGGCAAGGCTCGGGCACCTGATGTAGGAAGATGCATCCGTGACGAGATTGGTCTAGGAGAGAGTGAAACACTAGTATGGGACATGTGTGTGAACCTTGTGTTCTTTGTGAAAGGCGTTTGTTGCCTTAAGGCATTGTGGCCTTGTGATTGTCGAATACAATCACGTTGTGTGTGAGATCACGTAATCGTAACCGGTTATCTTGTGAGTGCGTTTCATGGGTCTCGAGCTCCTCAGAAACATGTGCACAACTACTTGGCAGGTTTGATTCCCGCGTGCAGTACGAATGACGCTCTGGGAGCGTATGCTTATGACGGTTAATGGCCCGTGTGAAGTGACGGTTCATAACAGTTAATGGCCCGTAGAACCCGAATCCATTCGTATGTCAAGTAGGTTACCAGGATCCATGACTCGGGTCGACTTCTAGACGTAGAAGCGGATGGGAAAAGGGGATGCCTAGGTGTGGTTATCGATTAATGATATTTTGAGTTGATGAACTTATGACATGTTTCCATATAGTGTGAGATTGTGAGATTGTGAACTCAAAGTCATTTCCCTTCCCCTTAACTTGAGTTAGGATTGGTAGAACCTTGTAAAGCCGAGAGAATCTATAAGATAGGGAACTCACTGAGATTTGATGTATCTCACCCCACTATAGTTGCTATATTTCAGGTGTGGTTTGCAGGTTTAATTTACAAGTGGAGCGATGCTTGGATGTTTCAAGAGAAACTTGGCTTTTGTATTTCCGCTGTGTATTATTTTGTTGTATACAATTGAGGATATTGTATATTATTCTTAGATTTTATTTTTGGCTAGTTTCCATGTCTTGTGCCATAGTTTGTGTTTATGTTTTAGAAATGGGCAAGTATGTGAATTACGCCATTAGGCACTTATGATGGTGTCAGTACCAAGTACAATGCTTGTATTGTATTATTCTAGATATATATTATACAGGGCATTACAATAATTATTCAATTTTCCTCATTAAAGAATTAGAGTTGTTTATGTATATCTTTAGAACTCCAATAATTAATGTTTAGGACTTCATACAGACTTGAGCTTATTATAAATCACTTCTTCTTAAAAATTGTTTCATATTTAATAATTCAGAGAATTTTAAGTCTCTATTTGTCTTAAAGTTGTGAATTCAGATCCAAATTTTATCATAATAATTTAAAATATTTCAAAAAAATGATATTTACTGTGTTTATTTTATTGCAATTTTTATTTTAATTTCCTTAATAAAATCCAAAAATTAATGAACTTATATTTAATATATAAATTATCATACGTATTTAACAAATTGAATTTTGTATAAAATTTTTCAATTCAAGTAGCACTTCTCTTATTATTTTTATGTTTAAATTGTGAACATCGTTTATGTAAAAAGTTTAAGTTAAATAACACATAAAATTTATATAATTAATTAAAAAGAATAAAAATTATTTTTTATCATATTGAATAAAATATAAGGATAGAAAAATATCAAAAATATATATTGAAAATATTATTTGCAGATTTAATTGTGGTTTGACACATTTGTTTTTCTAAAAGAAATATAATTCATATAATTTCTTTAAATTTTAAAACTGTACCATATTTTATATTTGTCATTAACAATATTTGTATAATTTCTCTTTGTTATTTCCTCTTCTCAATTTTGCTAAACATCAAAACCTATTCTAGTATTTTAGTTTTCGAAACTCATAAATAAAGAGTAACTTTTAAAAATAATTTTGTAAAACTAAATTATCAAATAAGTTTTATTATTTTTAAATTCTAAAAATTTAAAATAAATATTAAAAATAAATCTAAAAAATCCCAAAATAATATTATAATTATACAAAACAATTTAGTTTAACTGTAATAACAACAGAGCAATTGTTAACAGAAAATCAAAGCATCCTTATTATTCAAGAACGTAATTTAGAATAAAATAGCTAAATAAAATAACAAAAATACTATCAATATAATATAAAATATTTCGTAGTTCCGTTTATGCAATAATAAGATATTAACCAATAATTTTTTTTAATACATATCTTGAAAATATAAACATAAACTTATATATAAAACCTTTATGACAAACAAATTCCGTTTAATCCAAATTTTAAAACAAAACAAATATGAAAACACTAAAACTTCCAAATAAAGTTAAATACATAATATTGTGTAAGCATCCCTATAGAATGGAATAAATGATAATGGTGGTGGGGCAGCTGGAAGCTGCTTCGACACCAACAAAATAAATCAAATGTATTCATATAAGTATTTAAGTATTATAATTATTCAATTTTCCTCATTAAAGAATTAGAGTTGTTTATGTATATCTTTAGAACTCCAATAATTAATGTTTAGGACTTCATACAGACTTGAGCTTATTATAAATCACTTCTTCTTAAAAATTGTTTCATATTTAATAATTCAGAGAATTTTAAGTCTCTATTTGTCTTAAAGTTGTGAATTCAGATCCAAATTTTATCATAATAATTTAAAATATTTCAAAAAAATGATATTTACTGTGTTTATTTTATTGCAATTTTTATTTTAATTTCCTAAATAAAATCCAAAAATTAATGAACTTATATTTAATATATAAATTATCATACATATTTAACAAATTGAATTTTGTATAAAATTTTTCAATTCAAGTAGCACTTCTCTTAATATTTTGATGTTTAAATTGTGAACATCGTTTATGTAAAAAGTTTAAGTTAAATAACACATAAAATTTATATAATTAATTAAAAAGAATAAAATTATTTTTTATCATATTGAATAAAATATAAGGATAGAAAAATATCAAAAATATATATTGAAAATATTATTTACAGATTTAATTGTGGTTTGACACATTTGTTTTTCTAAAAGAAATATAATTCATATAATTTCTTTAAATTTTCAAACTGTACAATATTTTATATTTGTCATTAACGATATTTGTATGATTTCACTTTGTTATTTCCTCTTCTCAATTTTGCTAAACATCAAAACCTATTCCAGTTTTTTAGTTTTCGAAACTCATAAATAAAGAGTAACTTTTAAAAATAATTTTGTAAAACTAAATTATCAAATAAGTTTTGTTATTTTTAAATTCTAAAAATTTAAAATAAATATTAAAAATAAATCTAACAAATCCCGAAATAATATTATAATTATTCAAAATAATTTAGTTTAACTGTAATAACAACAGAGCAATTGTTAACAGAAAATCAAAGCATCCTTATTATTCAAAAATGTAATTTAGAATAAAATAGCTAAATAAAATAACAAAAATACTATCAATATAATAAAAAATATTTCGTAGTTTCGTTTATGCAATAATAAGATATTAACCAATAATTTTTTTAATACATATCTTGTAAATATAAACATAAACTTATATGTAAAACCTTTATGACAAACAAATCCTGTTTAATCCAAATTTTAAAACTAAACTAATATGACAACACTAAAACTTCCAAATAAAGTTAAATGCATAATATAGTGTAAGCATCCCTATAGAATGGAATAAATGATAAGGGTGGTGGGGCAGCTGGAAGCTGCTTCGACACCAACAAAATGAATTAAATGTATTCATATAAGTATTTAAGTATTATAATTATTCAATTTTCCTCATTAAAGAATTAGAGTTGTTTATGTATATCTTTAGAACTCCAATAATTAATGTTTAGGACTTCATACAGACTTGAGCTTTATTATAAATCACTTCTTCTTAGAAATTGTTTCATATTTAATAATTCAGAGAATTTTAAGTCTCCTTGTGTTAAAGTTGTGAATTCAGATCCAAATTTTATCATAATAATTTAAAATATTTCAAAAAAATGATATTACTGTGTTTATTTTATTGCAATTTTTTATTTTAATTTCCTTAAAAAATCCAAAAATTAATGAACTTATATTTAATATATAAATTATCATACGTATTTAACAAATTGAATTTTGTATAAAATTTTTCAATTCAAGTAGCACTTCTCTTATTATTTTTATGTTTAAATTGTGAACATCGTTTATGTAAAAAGTTTAAGTTAAATAACAAATAAAATTTATATAATTAATTAAAAAGAATAAAAATTATTTTTTATCATATTGAATAAAATATAAGGATAGAAAAATATCAAAAATATATATTGAAAATATTATTTGCAGATTTAATTGTGGTTTGACACATTTGTTTTTCTAAAAGAAATATAATTCATATAATTTCTTTAAATTTTAAAACTGTACCATATTTTATATTTGTCATTAACAATATTTGTATAATTTCTCTTTGTTATTTCCTCTTCTCAATTTTGCTAAACATCAAAACCTATTCTAGTATTTTAGTTTTCGAAACTCATAAATAAAGAGTAACTTTTAAAAATAATTTTGTAAAACTAAATTATCAAATAAGTTTTATTATTTTTAAATTCTAAAAATTTAAAATAAATATTAAAAATAAATCTAACAAATCCCAAAATAATATTATAATTATACAAAACAATTTAGTTTAACTGTAATAACAACAGAGCAATTGTTAACAGAAAATCAAAGCATCCTTATTATTCAAGAACGTAATTTAGAATAAAATAGCTAAATAAAATAACAAAAATACTATCAATATAATATAAAATATTTCGTAGTTCCGTTTATGCAATAATAAGATATTAACCAATAATTTTTTTTAATACATATCTTGAAAATATAAACATAAACTTATATATAAAACCTTTATGACAAACAAATTCCGTTTAATCCAAATTTTAAAACAAAACAAATATGAAAACACTAAAACTTCCAAATAAAGTTAAATACATAATATTGTGTAAGCATCCCTATAGAATGGAATAAATGATAATGGTGGTGGGGCAGCTGGAAGCTGCTTCGACACCAACAAAATAAATCAAATGTATTCATATAAGTATTTAAGTATTATAATTATTCAATTTTCCTCATTAAAGAATTAGAGTTGTTTATGTATATCTTTAGAACTCCAATAATTAATGTTTAGGACTTCATACAGACTTGAGCTTATTATAAATCACTTCTTCTTAAAAATTGTTTCATATTTAATAATTCAGAGAATTTTAAGTCTCTATTTGTCTTAAAGTTGTGAATTCAGATCCAAATTTTATCATAATAATTTAAAATATTTCAAAAAAATGATATTTACTGTGTTTATTTTATTGCAATTTTTATTTTAATTTCCTAAATAAAATCCAAAAATTAATGAACTTATATTTAATATATAAATTATCATACATATTTAACAAATTGAATTTTGTATAAAATTTTTCAATTCAAGTAGCACTTCTCTTAATATTTTGATGTTTAAATTGTGAACATCGTTTATGTAAAAAGTTTAAGTTAAATAACACATAAAATTTATATAATTAATTAAAAAGAATAAAATTATTTTTTATCATATTGAATAAAATATAAGGATAGAAAAATATCAAAAATATATATTGAAAATATTATTTACAGATTTAATTGTGGTTTGACACATTTGTTTTTCTAAAAGAAATATAATTCATATAATTTCTTTAAATTTTCAAACTGTACAATATTTTATATTTGTCATTAACGATATTTGTATGATTTCACTTTGTTATTTCCTCTTCTCAATTTTGCTAAACATCAAAACCTATTCCAGTTTTTTAGTTTTCGAAACTCATAAATAAAGAGTAACTTTTAAAAATAATTTTGTAAAACTAAATTATCAAATAAGTTTTGTTATTTTTAAATTCTAAAAATTTAAAATAAATATTAAAAATAAATCTAACAAATCCCGAAATAATATTATAATTATTCAAAATAATTTAGTTTAACTGTAATAACAACAGAGCAATTGTTAACAGAAAATCAAAGCATCCTTATTATTCAAAAATGTAATTTAGAATAAAATAGCTAAATAAAATAACAAAAATACTATCAATATAATAAAAAATATTTCGTAGTTTCGTTTATGCAATAATAAGATATTAACCAATAATTTTTTTAATACATATCTTGTAAATATAAACATAAACTTATATGTAAAACCTTTATGACAAACAAATCCTGTTTAATCCAAATTTTAAAACTAAACTAATATGACAACACTAAAACTTCCAAATAAAGTTAAATGCATAATATAGTGTAAGCATCCCTATAGAATGGAATAAATGATAAGGGTGGTGGGGCAGCTGGAAGCTGCTTCGACACCAACAAAATGAATTAAATGTATTCATATAAGTATTTAAGTATTATAATTATTCAATTTTCCTCATTAAAGAATTAGAGTTGTTTATGTATATCTTTAGAACTCCAATAATTAATGTTTAGGACTTCATACAGACTTGAGCTTTATTATAAATCACTTCTTCTTAGAAATTGTTTCATATTTAATAATTCAGAGAATTTTAAGTCTCCTTGTGTTAAAGTTGTGAATTCAGATCCAAATTTTATCATAATAATTTAAAATATTTCAAAAAAATGATATTACTGTGTTTATTTTATTGCAATTTTTTATTTTAATTTCCTTAAAAAAATCCAAAAATTAATAAACTTATATTTAATATATAAATTATCATACGTATTTAACAAATTGAATGTTGTATAAAATTTTTCAATTCAAGTAGCACTTATCTTATTATTTTTATGTTTAAATTTGAACATCGTTTCTGTAAAAAGTTTAAGTTAAATAACACATAAAATTTATATAATTAATTAAAAGGAATAAAAATTATTTTTTATCATATTGAATAAAATGTAAGGATAGAAAAATATCAAAAATAAATATTGAAAATATTATTGACAGATTTAATTGTGGTTTGACACCTTTGTTTTTCTAAAAGAAATATAATTCATATAATTTCTTTAAATTTTAAAACTGTACAATATTTTATATTTGTCATTAACGATATCTGTATGATTTCTCTTTGTTATTTCCTCTTCTCAATTTTGCTAAACATCAAAACCTATTCTAGTATTTTAGTTTTCAAAACTCATAAATAAAGAGTAACTTTTAAAAATAATTTTGTAAAACTAAATTATCAAATAAGTTTTATTATTTTTAAATTCTAAAAATTTAAAATAAATATTAAAAATAAATCTAACAAATCCCAAAATAATATTATAATTATACAAAACAATTTAGTTTAACTGTAATAACAACAGAGCAATTGTTAACAGAAAATCAAAGCATCCTTATTATTCAAGAACGTAATTTAGAATAAAACAGCTAAATAAAATAACAAAAATACTATCAATATAATATAAAATATTTCGTAGTTCCGTTTATGCAATAATAAGATATTAACCAATAACTTTTTTTAATACATATCTTGAAAATATAAACATAAACTTATATATAAAACCTTTATGACAAACAAATTCCGTTTAATCCAAATTTTAAAACAAAACAAATATGAAAACACTAAAACTTCCAAATAAAGTTAAATACATAATATTGTGTGAGCATCCCTATAGAATGGAATAAATGATAATGGTGGTGGGGCAGCTGGAAGCTGCTTCGACACTAACAAAATAAATCAAATGTATTCATATAAGTATTTAAGTATTATAATTATTCAATTTTCCTCATTAAAGAATTAGAGTTGTTTATGTATATCTTTAGAACTCCAATAATTAATGTTTAGGACTTCATACAGACTTGAGCTTATTATAAATCACTTCTTCTTAAAAATTGTTTCATATTTAATAATTCAGAGAATTTTAAGTCTCTATTTGTCTTAAAGTTGTGAATTCAGATCCAAATTTTATCATAATAATTTAAAATATTTCAAAAAAATGATATTTACTGTGTTTATTTTATTGCAATTTTTATTTTAATTTCCTAAATAAAATCCAAAAATTAATGAACTTATATTTAATATATAAATTATCATACATATTTAACAAATTGAATTTTGTATAAAAATTTTCAATTCAAGTGGCACTTCTCTTAATATTTTTATGTTTAAATTGTGAACATCGTTTATGTAAAAAGTTTAAGTTAAATAACACATAAAATTTATATAATTAATTAAAAAGAATAAAATTATTTTTTATCATATTGAATAAAATATAAGGATAGAAAAATATCAAAAATATATATTGAAAATATTATTTACAGATTTAATTGTGGTTTGACACATTTGTTTTTCTAAAAGAAATATAATTCATATAATTTCTTTAAATTTTCAAACTGTACAATATTTTATATTTGTCATTAACGATATTTGTATGATTTCACTTTGTTATTTCCTCTTCTCAATTTTGCTAAACATCAAAACCTATTCCAGTTTTTTAGTTTTCGAAACTCATAAATAAAGAGTAACTTTTAAAAATAATTTTGTAAAACTAAATTATCAAATAAGTTTTGTTATTTTTAAATTCTAAAAATTTAAAATAAATATTAAAAATAAATCTAACAAATCCCGAAATAATATTATAATTATTCAAAATAATTTAGTTTAACTGTAATAACAACAGAGCAATTGTTAACAGAAAATCAAAGCATCCTTATTATTCAAAAATGTAATTTAGAATAAAATAGCTAAATAAAATAACAAAAATACTATCAATATAATAAAAAATATTTCGTAGTTTCGTTTATGCAATAATAAGATATTAACCAATAATTTTTTTAATACATATCTTGTAAATATAAACATAAACTTATATGTAAAACCTTTATGACAAACAAATCCTGTTTAATCCAAATTTTAAAACTAAACTAATATGACAACACTAAAACTTCCAAATAAAGTTAAATGCATAATATAGTGTAAGCATCCCTATAGAATGGAATAAATGATAAGGGTGGTGGGGCAGCTGGAAGCTGCTTCGACACCAACAAAATGAATCAAATGTATTCATATAAGTATTTAAGTATTATAATTATTCAAGTTTCCTCATTAAAGAATTAGAGTTGTTTATGTATATCTTTAGAACTCCAATAATTAATGTTTAGGACTTCATACAGACTTGAGCTTTATTATAAATCACTTCTTCTTAGAAATTGTTTCATATTTAATAATTCAGAGAATTTTAAGTCTCCTTGTGTTAAAGTTGTGAATTCAGATCCAAATTTTATCATAATAATTTAAAATATTTCAAAAAAAAATGATATTACTGTGTTTATATTATTACAATTTTTCATTTAATTTCCTTTAAAAAGTCCAAAAATTAATAAACTTATATTTAATATATAAATTATCATACGTATTTAACAAATTGAATTTTGTATAAAATTTTTCAATTCAAGTAGCACTTCTCTTATTATTTTTATGTTTAAATTGTGAACATCGTTTATGTAAAAAGTTTAAGTTAAATAACACATAAAATTTATATAATTAATTAAAAAGAATAAAAATTATTTTTTATCATATTGAATAAAATATAAGGATAGAAAAATATCAAAAATATATATTGAAAATATTATTTGCAGATTTAATTGTGGTTTGACACATTTGTTTTTCTAAAAGAAATATAATTCATATAATTTCTTTAAATTTTAAAACTGTACCATATTTTATATTTGTCATTAACAATATTTGTATAATTTCTCTTTGTTATTTCCTCTTCTCAATTTTGCTAAACATCAAAACCTATTCTAGTATTTTAGTTTTCGAAACTCATAAATAAAGAGTAACTTTTAAAAATAATTTTGTAAAACTAAATTATCAAATAAGTTTTATTATTTTTAAATTCTAAAAATTTAAAATAAATATTAAAAATAAATCTAACAAATCCCAAAATAATATTATAATTATACAAAACAATTTAGTTTAACTGTAATAACAACAGAGCAATTGTTAACAGAAAATCAAAGCATCCTTATTATTCAAGAACGTAATTTAGAATAAAATAGCTAAATAAAATAACAAAAATACTATCAATATAATATAAAATATTTCGTAGTTCCGTTTATGCAATAATAAGATATTAACCAATAATTTTTTTTAATACATATCTTGAAAATATAAACATAAACTTATATATAAAACCTTTATGACAAACAAATTCCGTTTAATCCAAATTTTAAAACAAAACAAATATGAAAACACTAAAACTTCCAAATAAAGTTAAATACATAATATTGTGTAAGCATCCCTATAGAATGGAATAAATGATAATGGTGGTGGGGCAGCTGGAAGCTGCTTCGACACCAACAAAATAAATCAAATGTATTCATATAAGTATTTAAGTATTATAATTATTCAATTTTCCTCATTAAAGAATTAGAGTTGTTTATGTATATCTTTAGAACTCCAATAATTAATGTTTAGGACTTCATACAGACTTGAGCTTATTATAAATCACTTCTTCTTAAAAATTGTTTCATATTTAATAATTCAGAGAATTTTAAGTCTCTATTTGTCTTAAAGTTGTGAATTCAGATCCAAATTTTATCATAATAATTTAAAATATTTCAAAAAAATGATATTTACTGTGTTTATTTTATTGCAATTTTTATTTTAATTTCCTAAATAAAATCCAAAAATTAATGAACTTATATTTAATATATAAATTATCATACATATTTAACAAATTGAATTTTGTATAAAATTTTTCAATTCAAGTAGCACTTCTCTTAATATTTTGATGTTTAAATTGTGAACATCGTTTATGTAAAAAGTTTAAGTTAAATAACACATAAAATTTATATAATTAATTAAAAAGAATAAAATTATTTTTTATCATATTGAATAAAATATAAGGATAGAAAAATATCAAAAATATATATTGAAAATATTATTTACAGATTTAATTGTGGTTTGACACATTTGTTTTTCTAAAAGAAATATAATTCATATAATTTCTTTAAATTTTCAAACTGTACAATATTTTATATTTGTCATTAACGATATTTGTATGATTTCACTTTGTTATTTCCTCTTCTCAATTTTGCTAAACATCAAAACCTATTCCAGTTTTTTAGTTTTCGAAACTCATAAATAAAGAGTAACTTTTAAAAATAATTTTGTAAAACTAAATTATCAAATAAGTTTTGTTATTTTTAAATTCTAAAAATTTAAAATAAATATTAAAAATAAATCTAACAAATCCCGAAATAATATTATAATTATTCAAAATAATTTAGTTTAACTGTAATAACAACAGAGCAATTGTTAACAGAAAATCAAAGCATCCTTATTATTCAAAAATGTAATTTAGAATAAAATAGCTAAATAAAATAACAAAAATACTATCAATATAATAAAAAATATTTCGTAGTTTCGTTTATGCAATAATAAGATATTAACCAATAATTTTTTTAATACATATCTTGTAAATATAAACATAAACTTATATGTAAAACCTTTATGACAAACAAATCCTGTTTAATCCAAATTTTAAAACTAAACTAATATGACAACACTAAAACTTCCAAATAAAGTTAAATGCATAATATAGTGTAAGCATCCCTATAGAATGGAATAAATGATAAGGGTGGTGGGGCAGCTGGAAGCTGCTTCGACACCAACAAAATGAATTAAATGTATTCATATAAGTATTTAAGTATTATAATTATTCAATTTTCCTCATTAAAGAATTAGAGTTGTTTATGTATATCTTTAGAACTCCAATAATTAATGTTTAGGACTTCATACAGACTTGAGCTTTATTATAAATCACTTCTTCTTAGAAATTGTTTCATATTTAATAATTCAGAGAATTTTAAGTCTCCTTGTGTTAAAGTTGTGAATTCAGATCCAAATTTTATCATAATAATTTAAAATATTTCAAAAAAATGATATTACTGTGTTTATTTTATTGCAATTTTTTATTTTAATTTCCTTAAAAAAATCCAAAAATTAATAAACTTATATTTAATATATAAATTATCATACGTATTTAACAAATTGAATGTTGTATAAAATTTTTCAATTCAAGTAGCACTTATCTTATTATTTTTATGTTTAAATTTGAACATCGTTTCTGTAAAAAGTTTAAGTTAAATAACACATAAAATTTATATAATTAATTAAAAGGAATAAAAATTATTTTTTATCATATTGAATAAAATGTAAGGATAGAAAAATATCAAAAATAAATATTGAAAATATTATTGACAGATTTAATTGTGGTTTGACACCTTTGTTTTTCTAAAAGAAATATAATTCATATAATTTCTTTAAATTTTAAAACTGTACAATATTTTATATTTGTCATTAACGATATCTGTATGATTTCTCTTTGTTATTTCCTCTTCTCAATTTTGCTAAACATCAAAACCTATTCTAGTATTTTAGTTTTCAAAACTCATAAATAAAGAGTAACTTTTAAAAATAATTTTGTAAAACTAAATTATCAAATAAGTTTTATTATTTTTAAATTCTAAAAATTTAAAATAAATATTAAAAATAAATCTAACAAATCCCAAAATAATATTATAATTATACAAAACAATTTAGTTTAACTGTAATAACAACAGAGCAATTGTTAACAGAAAATCAAAGCATCCTTATTATTCAAGAACGTAATTTAGAATAAAACAGCTAAATAAAATAACAAAAATACTATCAATATAATATAAAATATTTCGTAGTTCCGTTTATGCAATAATAAGATATTAACCAATAACTTTTTTTAATACATATCTTGAAAATATAAACATAAACTTATATATAAAACCTTTATGACAAACAAATTCCGTTTAATCCAAATTTTAAAACAAAACAAATATGAAAACACTAAAACTTCCAAATAAAGTTAAATACATAATATTGTGTGAGCATCCCTATAGAATGGAATAAATGATAATGGTGGTGGGGCAGCTGGAAGCTGCTTCGACACTAACAAAATAAATCAAATGTATTCATATAAGTATTTAAGTATTATAATTATTCAATTTTCCTCATTAAAGAATTAGAGTTGTTTATGTATATCTTTAGAACTCCAATAATTAATGTTTAGGACTTCATACAGACTTGAGCTTATTATAAATCACTTCTTCTTAAAAATTGTTTCATATTTAATAATTCAGAGAATTTTAAGTCTCTATTTGTCTTAAAGTTGTGAATTCAGATCCAAATTTTATCATAATAATTTAAAATATTTCAAAAAAATGATATTTACTGTGTTTATTTTATTGCAATTTTTATTTTAATTTCCTAAATAAAATCCAAAAATTAATGAACTTATATTTAATATATAAATTATCATACATATTTAACAAATTGAATTTTGTATAAAAATTTTCAATTCAAGTGGCACTTCTCTTAATATTTTTATGTTTAAATTGTGAACATCGTTTATGTAAAAAGTTTAAGTTAAATAACACATAAAATTTATATAATTAATTAAAAAGAATAAAATTATTTTTTATCATATTGAATAAAATATAAGGATAGAAAAATATCAAAAATATATATTGAAAATATTATTTACAGATTTAATTGTGGTTTGACACATTTGTTTTTCTAAAAGAAATATAATTCATATAATTTCTTTAAATTTTCAAACTGTACAATATTTTATATTTGTCATTAACGATATTTGTATGATTTCACTTTGTTATTTCCTCTTCTCAATTTTGCTAAACATCAAAACCTATTCCAGTTTTTTAGTTTTCGAAACTCATAAATAAAGAGTAACTTTTAAAAATAATTTTGTAAAACTAAATTATCAAATAAGTTTTGTTATTTTTAAATTCTAAAAATTTAAAATAAATATTAAAAATAAATCTAACAAATCCCGAAATAATATTATAATTATTCAAAATAATTTAGTTTAACTGTAATAACAACAGAGCAATTGTTAACAGAAAATCAAAGCATCCTTATTATTCAAAAATGTAATTTAGAATAAAATAGCTAAATAAAATAACAAAAATACTATCAATATAATAAAAAATATTTCGTAGTTTCGTTTATGCAATAATAAGATATTAACCAATAATTTTTTTAATACATATCTTGTAAATATAAACATAAACTTATATGTAAAACCTTTATGACAAACAAATCCTGTTTAATCCAAATTTTAAAACTAAACTAATATGACAACACTAAAACTTCCAAATAAAGTTAAATGCATAATATAGTGTAAGCATCCCTATAGAATGGAATAAATGATAAGGGTGGTGGGGCAGCTGGAAGCTGCTTCGACACCAACAAAATGAATCAAATGTATTCATATAAGTATTTAAGTATTATAATTATTCAATTTTCCTCATTAAAGAATTAGAGTTGTTTATGTATATCTTTAGAACTCCAATAATTAATGTTTAGGACTTCATACAGACTTGAGCTTTATTATAAATCACTTCTTCTTAGAAATTGTTTCATATTTAATAATTCAGAGAATTTTAAGTCTCCTTGTGTTAAAGTTGTGAATTCAGATCCAAATTTTATCATAATAATTTAAAATATTTCAAAAAAAAATGATATTACTGTGTTTATATTATTACAATTTTTCATTTAATTTCCTTTAAAAAGTCCAAAAATTAATAAACTTATATTTAATATATAAATTATCATACGTATTTAACAAATTGAATTTTGTATAAAATTTTTCAATTCAAGTAGCACTTCTCTTATTATTTTTATGTTTAAATTGTGAACATCGTTTATGTAAAAAGTTTAAGTTAAATAACACATAAAATTTATATAATTAATTAAAAAGAATAAAAATTATTTTTTATCATATTGAATAAAATATAAGGATAGAAAAATATCAAAAATATATATTGAAAATATTATTTGCAGATTTAATTGTGGTTTGACACATTTGTTTTTCTAAAAGAAATATAATTCATATAATTTCTTTAAATTTTAAAACTGTACCATATTTTATATTTGTCATTAACAATATTTGTATAATTTCTCTTTGTTATTTCCTCTTCTCAATTTTGCTAAACATCAAAACCTATTCTAGTATTTTAGTTTTCGAAACTCATAAATAAAGAGTAACTTTTAAAAATAATTTTGTAAAACTAAATTATCAAATAAGTTTTATTATTTTTAAATTCTAAAAATTTAAAATAAATATTAAAAATAAATCTAACAAATCCCAAAATAATATTATAATTATACAAAACAATTTAGTTTAACTGTAATAACAACAGAGCAATTGTTAACAGAAAATCAAAGCATCCTTATTATTCAAGAACGTAATTTAGAATAAAATAGCTAAATAAAATAACAAAAATACTATCAATATAATATAAAATATTCCGTAGTTCCGTTTATGCAATAATAAGATATTAACCAATAATTTTTTTTAATACATATCTTGAAAATATAAACATAAACTTATATATAAAACCTTTATGACAAACAAATTCCGTTTAATCCAAATTTTAAAACAAAACAAATATGAAAACACTAAAACTTCCAAATAAAGTTAAATACATAATATTGTGTAAGCATCCCTATAGAATGGAATAAATGATAATGGTGGTGGGGCAGCTGGAAGCTGCTTCGACACCAACAAAATAAATCAAATGTATTCATATAAGTATTTAAGTATTATAATTATTCAATTTTCCTCATTAAAGAATTAGAGTTGTTTATGTATATCTTTAGAACTCCAATAATTAATGTTTAGGACTTCATACAGACTTGAGCTTATTATAAATCACTTCTTCTTAAAAATTGTTTCATATTTAATAATTCAGAGAATTTTAAGTCTCTATTTGTCTTAAAGTTGTGAATTCAGATCCAAATTTTATCATAATAATTTAAAATATTTCAAAAAAATGATATTTACTGTGTTTATTTTATTGCAATTTTTATTTTAATTTCCTAAATAAAATCCAAAAATTAATGAACTTATATTTAATATATAAATTATCATACATATTTAACAAATTGAATTTTGTATAAAATTTTTCAATTCAAGTAGCACTTCTCTTAATATTTTGATGTTTAAATTGTGAACATCGTTTATGTAAAAAGTTTAAGTTAAATAACACATAAAATTTATATAATTAATTAAAAAGAATAAAATTATTTTTTATCATATTGAATAAAATATAAGGATAGAAAAATATCAAAAATATATATTGAAAATATTATTTACAGATTTAATTGTGGTTTGACACATTTGTTTTTCTAAAAGAAATATAATTCATATAATTTCTTTAAATTTTCAAACTGTACAATATTTTATATTTGTCATTAACGATATTTGTATGATTTCACTTTGTTATTTCCTCTTCTCAATTTTGCTAAACATCAAAACCTATTCCAGTTTTTTAGTTTTCGAAACTCATAAATAAAGAGTAACTTTTAAAAATAATTTTGTAAAACTAAATTATCAAATAAGTTTTGTTATTTTTAAATTCTAAAAATTTAAAATAAATATTAAAAATAAATCTAACAAATCCCGAAATAATATTATAATTATTCAAAATAATTTAGTTTAACTGTAATAACAACAGAGCAATTGTTAACAGAAAATCAAAGCATCCTTATTATTCAAAAATGTAATTTAGAATAAAATAGCTAAATAAAATAACAAAAATACTATCAATATAATAAAAAATATTTCGTAGTTTCGTTTATGCAATAATAAGATATTAACCAATAATTTTTTTAATACATATCTTGTAAATATAAACATAAACTTATATGTAAAACCTTTATGACAAACAAATCCTGTTTAATCCAAATTTTAAAACTAAACTAATATGACAACACTAAAACTTCCAAATAAAGTTAAATGCATAATATAGTGTAAGCATCCCTATAGAATGGAATAAATGATAAGGGTGGTGGGGCAGCTGGAAGCTGCTTCGACACCAACAAAATGAATTAAATGTATTCATATAAGTATTTAAGTATTATAATTATTCAATTTTCCTCATTAAAGAATTAGAGTTGTTTATGTATATCTTTAGAACTCCAATAATTAATGTTTAGGACTTCATACAGACTTGAGCTTTATTATAAATCACTTCTTCTTAGAAATTGTTTCATATTTAATAATTCAGAGAATTTTAAGTCTCCTTGTGTTAAAGTTGTGAATTCAGATCCAAATTTTATCATAATAATTTAAAATATTTCAAAAAAATGATATTACTGTGTTTATTTTATTGCAATTTTTTATTTTAATTTCCTTAAAAAAATCCAAAAATTAATAAACTTATATTTAATATATAAATTATCATACGTATTTAACAAATTGAATGTTGTATAAAATTTTTCAATTCAAGTAGCACTTATCTTATTATTTTTATGTTTAAATTTGAACATCGTTTCTGTAAAAAGTTTAAGTTAAATAACACATAAAATTTATATAATTAATTAAAAGGAATAAAAATTATTTTTTATCATATTGAATAAAATGTAAGGATAGAAAAATATCAAAAATAAATATTGAAAATATTATTGACAGATTTAATTGTGGTTTGACACCTTTGTTTTTCTAAAAGAAATATAATTCATATAATTTCTTTAAATTTTAAAACTGTACAATATTTTATATTTGTCATTAACGATATCTGTATGATTTCTCTTTGTTATTTCCTCTTCTCAATTTTGCTAAACATCAAAACCTATTCTAGTATTTTAGTTTTCAAAACTCATAAATAAAGAGTAACTTTTAAAAATAATTTTGTAAAACTAAATTATCAAATAAGTTTTATTATTTTTAAATTCTA
Source organism: Lathyrus tuberosus (assembly GCA_022829125.1). Classification (NCBI taxonomy): domain Eukaryota; kingdom Viridiplantae; phylum Streptophyta; class Magnoliopsida; order Fabales; family Fabaceae; genus Lathyrus; species Lathyrus tuberosus. The sequence goes on along the minus strand of JALAZF010000617.1, from coordinate 375,902 downwards.
AAAATTTAAAATAAATATTAAAAATAAATCTAACAAATCCCAAAATAATATTATAATTATACAAAACAATTTAGTTTAACTGTAATAACAACAGAGCAATTGTTAACAGAAAATCAAAGCATCCTTATTATTCAAGAACGTAATTTAGAATAAAACAGCTAAATAAAATAACAAAAATACTATCAATATAATATAAAATATTTCGTAGTTCCGTTTATGCAATAATAAGATATTAACCAATAACTTTTTTTAATACATATCTTGAAAATATAAACATAAACTTATATATAAAACCTTTATGACAAACAAATTCCGTTTAATCCAAATTTTAAAACAAAACAAATATGAAAACACTAAAACTTCCAAATAAAGTTAAATACATAATATTGTGTGAGCATCCCTATAGAATGGAATAAATGATAATGGTGGTGGGGCAGCTGGAAGCTGCTTCGACACTAACAAAATAAATCAAATGTATTCATATAAGTATTTAAGTATTATAATTATTCAATTTTCCTCATTAAAGAATTAGAGTTGTTTATGTATATCTTTAGAACTCCAATAATTAATGTTTAGGACTTCATACAGACTTGAGCTTATTATAAATCACTTCTTCTTAAAAATTGTTTCATATTTAATAATTCAGAGAATTTTAAGTCTCTATTTGTCTTAAAGTTGTGAATTCAGATCCAAATTTTATCATAATAATTTAAAATATTTCAAAAAAATGATATTTACTGTGTTTATTTTATTGCAATTTTTATTTTAATTTCCTAAATAAAATCCAAAAATTAATGAACTTATATTTAATATATAAATTATCATACATATTTAACAAATTGAATTTTGTATAAAAATTTTCAATTCAAGTGGCACTTCTCTTAATATTTTTATGTTTAAATTGTGAACATCGTTTATGTAAAAAGTTTAAGTTAAATAACACATAAAATTTATATAATTAATTAAAAAGAATAAAATTATTTTTTATCATATTGAATAAAATATAAGGATAGAAAAATATCAAAAATATATATTGAAAATATTATTTACAGATTTAATTGTGGTTTGACACATTTGTTTTTCTAAAAGAAATATAATTCATATAATTTCTTTAAATTTTCAAACTGTACAATATTTTATATTTGTCATTAACGATATTTGTATGATTTCACTTTGTTATTTCCTCTTCTCAATTTTGCTAAACATCAAAACCTATTCCAGTTTTTTAGTTTTCGAAACTCATAAATAAAGAGTAACTTTTAAAAATAATTTTGTAAAACTAAATTATCAAATAAGTTTTGTTATTTTTAAATTCTAAAAATTTAAAATAAATATTAAAAATAAATCTAACAAATCCCGAAATAATATTATAATTATTCAAAATAATTTAATTTAACTGTAATAACAACAGAGCAATTGTTAACAGAAAATCAAAGCATCCTTATTATTCAAAAATGTAATTTAGAATAAAATAGCTAAATAAAATAACAAAAATACTATCAATATAATAAAAAATATTTCGTAGTTTCGTTTATGCAATAATAAGATATTAACCAATAATTTTTTTAATACATATCTTGTAAATATAAACATAAACTTATATGTAAAACCTTTATGACAAACAAATCCTGTTTAATCCAAATTTTAAAACTAAACTAATATGACAACACTAAAACTTCCAAATAAAGTTAAATGCATAATATAGTGTAAGCATCCCTATAGAATGGAATAAATGATAAGGGTGGTGGGGCAGCTGGAAGCTGCTTCGACACCAACAAAATGAATCAAATGTATTCATATAAGTATTTAAGTATTATAATTATTCAATTTTCCTCATTAAAGAATTAGAGTTGTTTATGTATATCTTTAGAACTCCAATAATTAATGTTTAGGACTTCATACAGACTTGAGCTTTATTATAAATCACTTCTTCTTAGAAATTGTTTCATATTTAATAATTCAGAGAATTTTAAGTCTCCTTGTCTTAAAGTTGTGAATTCAGATCCAAATTTTATCATAATAATTTAAAATATTTCAAAAAAAAATGATATTACTGTGTTTATATTATTACAATTTTTCATTTAATTTCCTTTAAAAAGTCCAAAAATTAATAAACTTATATTTAATATATAAATTATCATACGTATTTAAAAAATTGAATTTTTTATAAAAATTTTCAATTCAAGTAGCAATTCTCTTATTATTTTTATGTTTAAATTGTGAACATCGTTTATGTTAAAAGCTTTAGTTAAATAACACATAAAATTTATATAATTAATTAAAAAGAATAAAATTATTTTTTATCATATTGAATAAAATATAAGGATAGAAAAATATCAAAAATATATATTGAAAATATTATTTACAGATTTAATTGTGATTTGACACATTTGTTTTTCTAAAAGAAATATAATTCATATAATTTCTTTAAATTTTAAAACTGTACAATATTTTATATTTGTCATTAACGATATTTGTATGATTTCTCTTTGTTATTTCCTCTTCTCAATTTTGCTAAACATCAAAACCTATTCCAGTTTTTTAGTTTTCGAAACTCATAAATAAAGAGTAACTTTTAAAAATAATTTGTAAAACTAAATTATCAAATAAGTTTTATTATTTTTAAATTCTAAAAATTTAAAATAAATATTAAAAATAAATCTAACAAATACCGAAATAAATTATAATTATTCGAAACAATTTAGTTTAACTGTAATAGCAACAGAGCAATTGTTAAAAGAAAATCAAAGCATCCTTATTATTCAAGAATGTAATTTTGATAAAATAACTAAATAAAATAACAAAAATACTATCAATATAATAAAAAATATTTCGTAGTTTCGTTTATGCAATAATAAGATATTAACCAATAATTTTTTTAATACATATCTTGTAAATATAAACATAAACTTATATGTAAAACCTTTATGACAAACAAATCCTGTTTAATCCAAATTTTAAAACTAAACTAATATGACAACACTAAAACTTCCAAATAAATTTAAATGCATAATATAGTGTAAGCATCCCTATAGAATGGAATAAATGATAAGGGTGGTGGGGCAGCTGGAAGTTGCTTCGACACCAACAAAATGAATCAAATGTATTCATATAAGTATTTAAGTATTATAATTATTCAATTTTCCTCATTAAAGAATTAGAGTTGTTTATGTATATCTTTAGAACTCCAATAATTAATGTTTAGGACTTTATACAGACTTGAGCTTTATTAAAAATCACTTCTTCTTAGAAATTGCTTCATATTTAATAATTCAGAGAATTTTAAGTCTCCTTGTCTTAAAGTTGTGAATTCAGATCCAAATTTTATCATAATAATTTAAAATATTTCAAAAAAATGATATTACTGTGTTTATTTTATTGCAATTTTTTATTTTAATTTCCTTAAAAAAATCCAAAACTTAATAAACTTATATTTATTATATAAATTATCCTACGTATTTAACAAATTGAATGTTGTATAAAATTTTTCAATTCAAGTAGCACTTCTCTTATTATTTTTATGTTTAAATTTGAACATCGTTTCTGTAAAATGTTTAAGTTAGAAAACACATAAAATTAATATAATTAATTAAAAAGAATAAGAATTATTTTTTATCATATTGAATAAAATGTAAGGATAGAAAAATATCAAAAATATATATTGAAAATATTATTGACAGATTTAATTGTGGTTTGACACATTTGTTTTTCTAAAAGAAATATCATTCATATAATTTCTTTAAATTTTAAAACTGTACAATATTATATATTTGTCATTAACGATATTTGTATGATTTCTCTTTGTTATTTCCTCTTCTCAATTTTGCTAAACATCAAAACCTATTCCAGTTTTTTAGTTTTCGAAACTCATAAATAAAGAGTAATTTTAAAAATAATTTTGTAAAACTAAATTAACAAATAAGTTTTATTATTTTTAAATTCTAAAAGTTTAAAATAAATATTAAAAATAAATCTAACAAATCCCAAAATATTATTATAATTATACAAAACAATTTAGTTTAACTGTAATAACAACAGAGCAATTGTTAACAGAAAATCAAAGCATCCTTATTATTAAAGAACGTAATTTAGAATAAAATAGCTAAATAAAATAACAAAATACTATCAATATAATATAAAATATTTCGTAGTTCCGTTTATGCAATAATAAGATATTAACCAATAATTTTTTTTAATACATATATTGAATATATAAACATAAACTTATATATAAAACCTTTGTGACAAACAAATCCTGTTTAATCCAAATTTTAAAACAAAACAAATATGAAAACACTAAAACTTCCAAATAAAGTTAAATACATAATATTGTGTAAGCATCCCTATAGAATGGAATAAATGATAATGGTGGTGGGGCAGCTGGAAGCTGCTTCGACACCAACAAAATAAATCAAATGTATTCATATAAGTATTTAAGTATTATAATTATTCAATTTTCCTCATTAAAGAATTAGAGTTGTTTATGTATATCTTTAGAACTCCAATAATTAATGTTTAGGACTTCATACAGACTTGAGCTTTATTATAAATCACTTCTTCTTAGAAATTGTTTCATATTTAATAATTCAGAGAATTTTAAGTCTCCTTGTCTTAAAGTTGTGAATTCACATCCAAATTTCATCATAATAATTTAAAATATTTCAAAAAAAATGATATTACTGTGTTTATTTTATTACAATTTTTTATTTAATTTCCTTAAAAAAGTCCAAAAATTAATTAACTTTTATTTCATATATAAATTATCATACGTATTTAACAAATTGAATTTTTTATAAAATTTTTCAATTCAAGTAGCAATTCTCTTATTATTTTTATGTTTAAATTGTGAACATCGTTTATGTTAAAAGCTTAAGTTAAATAACACATAAAATTTATATAATTAATTAAAAAGAATAAAATTATTTTTTGTCATATTGAATAAAATATAAGGATAGAAAAATATCAAAAATATATATTGAAAATATTATTTACAGATTTAATTGTGATTTGACACATTTGTTTTTCTAAAAGAAATATAATTCATATAATTTCTTTAAATTTTAAAACTGTACAATATTTTATATTTGTCATTAACGATATTTGTATGATTTCTCTTTGTTATTTCCTCTTCTCAATTTTGCTAAACATCAAAACCTATTCCAGTTTTTTAGTTTTCGAAACTCATAAATAAAGAGTAACTTTTAAAAATAATTTTGTAAAACTAAATTATCAAATAAGTTTTATTATTTTTAAATTCTAAAAATTTAAAATAAATATTAAAAATAAATCTAACAAATCCCGAAATAATATTATAATTATTCAAAACAATTTAGTTTAACTGTAATAACAACAGAGCAATTGTTAACAGAAAATCAAAGTATCCTTATTATTCAAGAATGTAATTTAGAATAAAATAGCTAAATAAAATAACAAAAATACTATCAATAAAATAAAAAATATTTCGTAGTTCCGTTTATGCAATAATAAGATATTAACTAATAATTGTTTTAATACATATCTTGTAAATATAAACATAAACTTATATGTAAAACCTTTATGACAAACAAATGCTGTTTAATCCAAATTTTAAAACTAAACTAATATGACAACAATAAAATTTCGAAATAAAGTTAAATGCTTAATATAGTGTAAGCATCCCTATAGAATGGAATAAATGATAAGGGTGGTGGGGCAGCTGGAAGCTGCTTCGACACCAACAAAATGAATCAAATGTATTCATATAAGTATTTAAGTATTATAATTATTCAATTTTCCTCATTAAAGAATTAGAGTTGTTATTGTATATCTTTAGAACTCCAATAATTAATGTTTAGGACTTCATACAGACTTGAGCTTTATTAAAAATCACTTCTTCTTAGAAATTGTTTCATATTTAATAATTCAGAGAATTTTAAGTCTCCTTGTCTTAAAGTTGTGAATTCAGATCCAAATTTTATCATAATAATTTAAAATATTTCAAAAAAATGATATTACTGTGTTTATTTTATTGCAATTTTTTATTTTAATTTCCTTAAAAAAATCCAAAAATTAATAAACTTATATTTAATATATAAATTATCCTACGTATTTAACAAATTGAATGTTGTATAAAAATTTTCAATTCAAGTAGCACTTCTCTTATTATTTTTATGTTTAAATTTGAACATCGTTTCTGTAAAAAGTTTAAGTTAAATAACACATAAAATTAATATAATTAATTAAAAAGAATAAGAATTATTTTTTATCATATTGAATAAAATGTAAGGATAGAAAAATATCAAAAATATATATTGAAAATATTATTGACAGATTTAATTGTGGTTTGACACATTTGTTTTTCTAAAAGAAATATAATTCATATAATTTCTTTAACTTTTAAAACTGTACAATTTTATATATTTGTCATTAACGATATTTGTATGATTTCTCTTTGTTATTTCCTCTTCTCAATTTTGCTAAACATCAAAACCTATTCCAGTTTTTTAGTTTTCGAAACTCATAAATAAAGAGTAATTTTAAAAATAATTTTGTAAAACTAAATTATCAAATAAGTTTTATTATTTTTAAATTCTAAAAATTTAAAATAAATATTAAAAATAAATCTAACAAATCCCAAAATATTATTATAATTATACAAAACAATTTAGTTTAACTGTAATAACAACAGAGCAATTGTTAACAGAAAATCAAAGCATCCTTATTATTAAAGAACGTAATTTAGAATAAAATAGCTAAATAAAATAACAAAATACTATCAATATAATATAAAATATTTCGTAGTTCCGTTTATGCAATAATAAGATATTAACCAATAATTTTTTTTAATACATATATTGAATATATAAACATAAACTTATATATAAAACCTTTGTGACAAACAAATCCTGTTTAATCCAAATTTTAAAACTAAACAAATATGAAAACACTAAAACTTCCAAATAAAGTTAAATACATAATATTGTGTAAGCATCCCTATAGAATGGAATAAATGATAATGGTGGTGGGGCAGCTGGAAGCTGCTTCGACACCAACAAAATAAATCAAATGTATTCATATAAGTATTTAAGTATTATAATTATTCAATTTTCCTCATTAAAGAATTAGAGTTGTTTATGTATATCTTTAGAACTCCAATAATTAATGTTTAGGACTTCATACAGACTTGAGCTTTATTATAAATCACTTCTTCTTAGAAATTGTTTCATATTTAATAATTCAGAGAATTTTAAGTCTCCTTGTCTTAAAGTTGTGAATTCACATCCAAATTTCATCATAATAATTTAAAATATTTCAAAAAAAATGATATTACTGTGTTTATTTTATTACAATTTTTTATTTAATTTCCTTAAAAAAGTCCAAAAATTAATTAACTTATATTTAATATATAAATTATCATACGTATTTAACAAATTGAATTTTTTATAAAATTTTTCAATTCAAGTAGCAATTCTCTTATTATTTTTATGTTTAAATTGTGAACATCGTTTATGTTAAAAGCTTAAGTTAAATAACACATAAAATTTATATAATTAATTAAAAAGAATAAAATTATTTTTTGTCATATTGAATAAAATATAAGGATAGAAAAATATCAAAAATATATATTGAAAATATTATTTACAGATTTAATTGTGATTTGACACATTTGTTTTTCTAAAAGAAATATAATTCATATAATTTCTTTAAATTTTAAAACTGTACAATATTTTATATTTGTCATTAACGATATTTGTATGATTTCTCTTTGTTATTTCCTCTTCTCAATTTTGCTAAACATCAAAACCTATTCCAGTTTTTTAGTTTTCGAAACTCATAAATAAAGAGTAACTTTTAAAAATAATTTTGTAAAACTAAATTATCAAATAAGTTTTATTATTTTTAAATTCTAAAAATTTAAAATAAATATTAAAAATAAATCTAACAAATCCCGAAATAATATTATAATTATTCAAAACAATTTAGTTTAACTGTAATAACAACAGAGCAATTGTTAACAGAAAATCAAAGTATCCTTATTATTCAAGAATGTAATTTAGAATAAAATAGCTAAATAAAATAACAAAAATACTATCAATAAAATAAAAAATATTTCGTAGTTCCGTTTATGCAATAATAAGATATTAACTAATAATTGTTTTAATACATATCTTGTAAATATAAACATAAACTTATATGTAAAACCTTTATGACAAACAAATGCTGTTTAATCCAAATTTTAAAACTAAACTAATATGACAACAATAAAATTTCGAAATAAAGTTAAATGCTTAATATAGTGTAAGCATCCCTATAGAATGGAATAAATGATAAGGGTGGTGGGGCAGCTGGAAGCTGCTTCGACACCAACAAAATGAATCAAATGTATTCATATAAGTATTTAAGTATTATAATTATTCAATTTTCCTCATTAAAGAATTAGAGTTGTTATTGTATATCTTTAGAACTCCAATAATTAATGTTTAGGACTTCATACAGACTTGAGCTTTATTAAAAATCACTTCTTCTTAGAAATTGTTTCATATTTAATAATTCAGAGAATTTTAAGTCTCCTTGTCTTAAAGTTGTGAATTCAGATCCAAATTTTATCATAATAATTTAAAATATTTCAAAAAAATGATATTACTGTGTTTATTTTATTGCAATTTTTTATTTTAATTTCCTTAAAAAAATCCAAAAATTAATAAACTTATATTTAATATATAAATTATCCTACGTATTTAACAAATTGAATGTTGTATAAAAATTTTCAATTCAAGTAGCACTTCTCTTATTATTTTTATGTTTAAATTTGAACATCGTTTCTGTAAAAAGTTTAAGTTAAATAACACATAAAATTAATATAATTAATTAAAAAGAATAAGAATTATTTTTTATCATATTGAATAAAATGTAAGGATAGAAAAATATCAAAAATATATATTGAAAATATTATTGACAGATTTAATTGTGGTTTGACACATTTGTTTTTCTAAAAGAAATATAATTCATATAATTTCTTTAAATTTTAAAACTGTACAATTTTATATATTTGTCATTAACGATATTTGTATGATTTCTCTTTGTTATTTCCTCTTCTCAATTTTGCTAAACATCAAAACCTATTCCAGTTTTTTAGTTTTCGAAACTCATAAATAAAGAGTAATTTTAAAAATAATTTTGTAAAACTAAATTATCAAATAAGTTTTATTATTTTTAAATTCTAAAAATTTAAAATAAATATTAAAAATAAATCTAACAAATCCCAAAATATTATTATAATTATACAAAACAATTTAGTTTAACTGTAATAACAACAGAGCAATTGTTAATAGAAAATCAAAGCATCCTTATTATTAAAGAACGTAATTTAGAATAAAATAGCTAAATAAAATAACAAAATACTATCAATATAATATAAAATATTTCGTAGTTCCGTTTATGCAATAATAAGATATTAACCAATAATTTTTTTTAATACATATATTGAATATATAAACATAAACTTATATATAAAACCTTTGTGACAAACAAATCCTGTTTAATCCAAATTTTAAAACTAAACAAATATGAAAACACTAAAACTTCCAAATAAAGTTAAATACATAATATTGTGTAAGCATCCCTATAGAATGGAATAAATGATAATGGTGGTGGGGCAGCTGGAAGCTGCTTCGACACCAACAAAATAAATCAAATGTATTCATATAAGTATTTAAGTATTATAATTATTCAATTTTCCTCATTAAAGAATTAGAGTTGTTTATGTATATCTTTAGAACTCCAATAATTAATGTTTAGGACTTCATACAGACTTGAGCTTTATTATAAATCACTTCTTCTTAGAAATTGTTTCATATTTAATAATTCAGAGAATTTTAAGTCTCCTTGTCTTAAAGTTGTGAATTCACATCCAAATTTTATCATAATAATTTAAAATATTTCAAAAAAAATGATATTACTGTGTTTATTTTATTACAATTTTTTATTTAATTTCCTTAAAAAAGTCCAAAAATTAATTAACTTATATTTAATATATAAATTATCATACGTATTTAACAAATTGAATTTTTTATAAAATTTTTCAATTCAAGTAGCAATTCTCTTATTATTTTTATGTTTAAATTGTGAACATCGTTTATGTAAAAAGCTTAAGTTAAATAACACATAAAATTTATATAATTAATTAAAAAGAATAAAATTATTTTTTGTCATATTGAATAAAATATAAGGATAGAAAAATATAAAAAATATATATTGAAAATATTATTTACAGATTTAATTGTGATTTGACACATTTGTTTTTCTAAAAGAAATATAATTCATATAATTTCTTTAAATTTTAAAACTGTACAATATTTTATATTTGTCATTAACGATATTTGTATGATTTCTCTTTGTTATTTCCTCTTCTCAATTTTGCTAAACATCAAAACCTATTCCAGTTTTTTAGTTTTCGAAACTCATAAATAAAGAGTAACTTTTAAAAATAATTTGTAAAACTAAATTATCAAATAAGTTTTATTATTTTTAAATTCTAAAAATTTAAAATAAATATTAAAAATAAATCTAACAAATCCCGAAATAAATTATAATTATTCGAACCAATTTAGTTTAACTGTAATAGCAACAGAGCAATTGTTAACAGAAAATCAAAGCATCCTTATTATTCAAGAATGTAATTTAGAATAAAATAACTAAATAAAATAACAAAAATACTATCAATATAATAAAAAATATTTCGTAGTTCCGTTTATGCAATAATAAGATATTAACCAATAATTTTTTTAATATATATCTTGTAAATATAAACATAAACTTATATGTAAAACCTTTATGACAAACAAATCCTGTTTAATCCAAATTTTAAAACTAAACTAATATGACAACACTAAAACTTCCAAATAAATTTAAATGCATAATATAGTGTAAGCATCCCTATAGAATGGAATAAATGATAAGGGTGGTGGGGCAGCTGGAAGTTGCTTCGACACCAACAAAATGAATCAAATGTATTCATATAAGTATTTAAGTATTATAATTATTCAATTTTCCTCATTAAAGAATTAGAGTTGTTATTGTATATCTTTAGAACTCCAATAATTAATGTTTAGGACTTCATACAGACTTGAGCTTTATTAAAAATCACTTCTTCTTAGAAATTGTTTCATATTTAATAATTCAGAGAATTTTAAGTCTCCTTGTCTTAAAGTTGTGAATTCAGATCCAAATTTTATCATAATAATTTAAAATATTTCAAAAAAATGATATTACTGTGTTTATTTTATTGCAATTTTTTATTTTAATTTCCTTAAAAAAATCCAAAAATTAATAAACTTATATTTAATATATAAATTATCCTACGTATTTAACAAATTGAATGTTGTATAAAAATTTTCAATTCAAGTAGCACTTCTCTTATTATTTTTATGTTTAAATTTGAACATCGTTTCTGTAAAAAGTTTAAGTTAAATAACACATAAAATTAATATAATTAATTAAAAAGAATAAGAATTATTTTTTATCATATTGAATAAAATGTAAGGATAGAAAAATATCAAAAATATATATTGAAAATATTATTGACAGATTTAATTGTGGTTTGACACATTTGTTTTTCTAAAAGAAATATAATTCATATAATTTCTTTAAATTTTAAAACTGTACAATTTTATATATTTGTCATTAACGATATTTGTATGATTTCTCTTTGTTATTTCCTCTTCTCAATTTTGCTAAACATCAAAACCTATTCCAGTTTTTTAGTTTTCGAAACTCATAAATAAAGAGTAATTTTAAAAATAATTTTGTAAAACTAAATTATCAAATAAGTTTTATTATTTTTAAATTCTAAAAATTTAAAATAAATATTAAAAATAAATCTAACAAATCCCAAAATATTATTATAATTATACAAAACAATTTAGTTTAACTGTAATAACAACAGAGCAATTGTTAATAGAAAATCAAAGCATCCTTATTATTAAAGAACGTAATTTAGAATAAAATAGCTAAATAAAATAACAAAATACTATCAATATAATATAAAATATTTCGTAGTTCCGTTTATGCAATAATAAGATATTAACCAATAATTTTTTTTAATACATATATTGAATATATAAACATAAACTTATATATAAAACCTTTGTGACAAACAAATCCTGTTTAATCCAAATTTTAAAACTAAACAAATATGAAAACACTAAAACTTCCAAATAAAGTTAAATACATAATATTGTGTAAGCATCCCTATAGAATGGAATAAATGATAATGGTGGTGGGGCAGCTGGAAGCTGCTTCGACACCAACAAAATAAATCAAATGTATTCATATAAGTATTTAAGTATTATAATTATTCAATTTTCCTCATTAAAGAATTAGAGTTGTTTATGTATATCTTTAGAACTCCAATAATTAATGTTTAGGACTTCATACAGACTTGAGCTTTATTATAAATCACTTCTTCTTAGAAATTGTTTCATATTTAATAATTCAGAGAATTTTAAGTCTCCTTGTCTTAAAGTTGTGAATTCACATCCAAATTTTATCATAATAATTTAAAATATTTCAAAAAAAATGATATTACTGTGTTTATTTTATTACAATTTTTTATTTAATTTCCTTAAAAAAGTCCAAAAATTAATTAACTTATATTAATATATAAATTATCATACGTATTTAACAAATTGAATTTTTTATAAAATTTTTCAATTCAAGTAGCAATTCTCTTATTATTTTTATGTTTAAATTGTGAACATCGTTTATGTAAAAAGCTTAAGTTAAATAACACATAAAATTTATATAATTAATTAAAAAGAATAAAATTATTTTTTGTCATATTGAATAAAATATAAGGATAGAAAAATATCAAAAATATATATTGAAAATATTATTTACAGATTTAATTGTGATTTGACACATTTGTTTTTCTAAAAGAAATATAATTCATATAATTTCTTTAAATTTTAAAACTGTACAATATTTTATATTTGTCATTAACGATATTTGTATGATTTCTCTTTGTTATTTCCTCTTCTCAATTTTGCTAAACATCAAAACCTATTCCAGTTTTTTAGTTTTCGAAACTCATAAATAAAGAGTAACTTTTAAAAATAATTTGTAAAACTAAATTATCAAATAAGTTTTATTATTTTTAAATTCTAAAAATTTAAAATAAATATTAAAAATAAATCTAACAAATCCCGAAATAAATTATAATTATTCGAACCAATTTAGTTTAACTGTAATAGCAACAGAGCAATTGTTAACAGAAAATCAAAGCATCCTTATTATTCAAGAATGTAATTTAGAATAAAATAACTAAATAAAATAACAAAAATACTATCAATATAATAAAAAATATTTCGTAGTTCCGTTTATGCAATAATAAGATATTAACCAATAATTTTTTTAATATATATCTTGTAAATATAAACATAAACTTATATGTAAAACCTTTATGACAAACAAATCCTGTTTAATCCAAATTTTAAAACTAAACTAATATGACAACACTAAAACTTCCAAATAAATTTAAATGCATAATATAGTGTAAGCATCCCTATAGAATGGAATAAATGATAAGGGTGGTGGGGCAGCTGGAAGTTGCTTCGACACCAACAAAATGAATCAAATGTATTCATATAAGTATTTAAGTATTATAATTATTCAATTTTCCTCATTAAAGAATTAGAGTTGTTATTGTATATCTTTAGAACTCCAATAATTAATGTTTAGGACTTCATACAGACTTGAGCTTTATTAAAAATCACTTCTTCTTAGAAATTGTTTCATATTTAATAATTCAGAGAATTTTAAGTCTCCTTGTCTTAAAGTTGTGAATTCAGATCCAAATTTTATCATAATAATTTAAAATATTTCAAAAAAATGATATTACTGTGTTTATTTTATTGCAATTTTTTATTTTAATTTCCTTAAAAAAATCCAAAACTTAATAAACTTATATTTATTATATAAATTATCCAACGTATTTAACAAATTGAATGTTGTATAAAATTTTTCAATTCAAGTAGCACTTCTCTTATTATTTTTATGTTTAAATTTGAACATCGTTTCTGTAAAAAGTTTAAGTTAAATAACACATAAAATTAATATAATTAATTAAAAAGAATAAGAATTATTTTTTATCATATTGAATAAAATGTAAGGATAGAAAAATATCAAAAATATATATTGAAAATATTATTGACAGATTTAATTGTGGTTTGACACATTTGTTTTTCTAAAAGAAATATAATTCATATAATTTCTTTAAATTTTAAAACTGTACAATATTATATATTTGTCATTAACGATATTTGTATGATTTCTCTTTGTTATTTCCTCTTCTCAATTTTGCTAAACATCAAAACCTATTCCAGTTTTTTAGTTTTCGAAACTCATAAATAAAAAGTAATTTTAAAAATAATTTTGTAAAACTAAATTATCAAATAAGTTTTATTATTTTTAAATTCTAAAAATTTAAAATAAATATTAAAAATAAATCTAACAAATCCCAAAATATTATTATAATTATACAAAACAATTTAGTTTAACTGTAATAACAACAGAGCAATTGTTAACAGAAAATCAAAGCATCCTTATTATTAAAGAACGTAATTTAGAATAAAATAGCTAAATAAAATAACAAAATACTATCAATATAATATAAAATATTTCGTAGTTCCGTTTATGCAATAATAAGATATTAACCAATAATTTTTTTTAATACATATATTGAATATATAAACATAAACTTATATATAAAACCTTTGTGACAAACAAATCCTGTTTAATCCAAATTTTAAAACTAAACAAATATGAAAACACTAAAACTTCCAAATAAAGTTAAATACATAATATTGTGTAAGCATCCCTATAGAATGGAATAAATGATAATGGTGGTGGGGCAGCTGGAAGCTGCTTCGACACCAACAAAATAAATCAAATGTATTCATATAAGTATTTAAGTATTATAATTATTCAATTTTCCTCATTAAAGAATTAGAGTTGTTTATGTATATCTTTAGAACTCCAATAATTAATGTTTAGGACTTCATACAGACTTGAGCTTTATTATAAATCACTTCTTCTTAGAAATTGTTTCATATTTAATAATTCAGAGAATTTTAAGTCTCCTTGTCTTAAAGTTGTGAATTCACATCCAAATTTCATCATAATAATTTAAAATATTTCAAAAAAAATGATATTACTGTGTTTATTTTATTACAATTTTTTATTTAATTTCCTTAAAAAAGTCCAAAAATTAATTAACTTATATTTAATATATAAATTATCATACGTATTTAACAAATTGAATTTTTTATAAAATTTTTCAATTCAAGTAGCAATTCTCTTATTATTTTTATGTTTAAATTGTGAACATCGTTTATGTTAAAAGCTTAAGTTAAATAACACATAAAATTTATATAATTAATTAAAAAGAATAAAATTATTTTTTGTCATATTGAATAAAATATAAGGATAGAAAAATATCAAAAATATATATTGAAAATATTATTTACAGATTTAATTGTGATTTGACACATTTGTTTTTCTAAAAGAAATATAATTCATATAATTTCTTTAAATTTTAAAAGTGTACAATATTTTATATTTGTCATTAACGATATTTGTATGATTTCTCTTTGTTATTTCCTCTTCTCAATTTTGCTAAACATCAAAACCTATTCCAGTTTTTTAGTTTTCGAAACTCATAAATAAAGAGTAACTTTTAAAAATAATTTTGTAAAACTAAATTATCAAATAAGTTTTATTATTTTTAAATTCTAAAAATTTAAAATAAATATTAAAAATAAATCTAACAAATCCCGAAATAATATTATAATTATTCAAAACAATTTAGTTTAACTGTAATAACAACAGAGCAATTGTTAACAGAAAATCAAAGTATCCTTATTATTCAAGAATGTGATTTAGAATAAAATAGCTAAATAAAATAACAAAAATACTATCAATAAAATAAAAAATATTTCGTAGTTCCGTTTATGCAATAATAAGATATTAACTAATAATTGTTTTAATACATATCTTGTAAATATAAACATAAACTTATATGTAAAACCTTTATGACAAACAAATGCTGTTTAATCCAAATTTTAAAACTAAACTAATATGACAACAATAAAATTTCGAAATAAAGTTAAATGCTTAATATAGTGTAAGCATCCCTATAGAATGGAATAAATGATAAGGGTGGTGGGGCAGCTGGAAGCTGCTCCGACACCAACAAAATGAATCAAATGTATTCATATAAGTATTTAAGTATTATAATTATTCAATTTTCCTCATTAAAGAATTAGAGTTGTTATTGTATATCTTTAGAACTCCAATAATTAATGTTTAGGACTTCATACAGACTTGAGCTTTATTAAAAATCACTTCTTCTTAGAAATTGTTTGATATTTAATAATTCAGAGAATTTTAAGTCTCCTTGTCTTAAAGTTGTGAATTCAGATCCAAATTTTATCATAATAATTTAAAATATTTCAAAAAAATGATATTACTGTGTTTATTTTATTGCAATTTTTTATTTTAATTTCCTTAAAAAAATCCAAAAATTAATAAACTTATATTTAATATATAAATTATCCTACGTATTTAACAAATTGAATGTTGTATAAAAATTTTCAATTCAAGTAGCACTTCTCTTATTATTTTTATGTTTAAATTTGAACATCGTTTCTGTAAAAAGTTTAAGTTAAATAACACATAAAATTAATATAATTAATTAAAAAGAATAAGAATTATTTTTTATCATATTGAATAAAATGTAAGGATAGAAAAATATCAAAAATATATATTGAAAATATTATTGACAGATTTAATTGTGGTTTGACACATTTGTTTTTCTAAAAGAAATATAATTCATATAATTTCTTTAAATTTTAAAACTGTACAATTTTATATATTTGTCATTAACGATATTTGTATGATTTCTCTTTGTTATTTCCTCTTCTCAATTTTGCTAAACATCAAAACCTATTCCAGTTTTTTAGTTTTCGAAACTCATAAATAAAGAGTAATTTTAAAAATAATTTTGTAAAACTAAATTATCAAATAAGTTTTATTATTTTTAAATTCTAAAAATTTAAAATAAATATTAAAAATAAATCTAACAAATCCCAAAATATTATTATAATTATACAAAACAATTTAGTTTAACTGTAATAACAACAGAGCAATTGTTAACAGAAAATCAAAGCATCCTTATTATTAAAGAACGTAATTTAGAATAAAATAGCTAAATAAAATAACAAAATACTATCAATATAATATAAAATATTTCGTAGTTCCGTTTATGCAATAATAAGATATTAACCAATAATTTTTTTTAATACATATATTGAATATATAAACATAAACTTATATATAAAACCTTTGTGACAAACAAATCCTGTTTAATCCAAATTTTAAAACTAAACAAATATGAAAACACTAAAACTTCCAAATAAAGTTAAATACATAATATTGTGTAAGCATCCCTATAGAATGGAATAAATGATAATGGTGGTGGGGCAGCTGGAAGCTGCTTCGACACCAACAAAATAAATCAAATGTATTCATATAAGTATTTAAGTATTATAATTATTCAATTTTCCTCATTAAAGAATTAGAGTTGTTTATGTATATCTTTAGAACTCCAATAATTAATGTTTAGGACTTCATACAGACTTGAGCTTTATTATAAATCACTTCTTCTTAGAAATTGTTTCATATTTAATAATTCAGAGAATTTTAAGTCTCCTTGTCTTAAAGTTGTGAATTCACATCCAAATTTTATCATAATAATTTAAAATATTTCAAAAAAAATGATATTACTGTGTTTATTTTATTACAATTTTTTATTTAATTTCCTTAAAAAAGTCCAAAAATTAATTAACTTATATTTAATATATAAATTATCATACGTATTTAACAAATTGAATTTTTTATAAAATTTTTCAATTCAAGTAGCAATTCTCTTATTATTTTTATGTTTAAATTGTGAACATCGTTTATGTAAAAAGCTTAAGTTAAATAACACATAAAATTTATATAATTAATTAAAAAGAATAAAATTATTTTTTGTCATATTGAATAAAATATAAGGATAGAAAAATATAAAAAATATATATTGAAAATATTATTTACAGATTTAATTGTGATTTGACACATTTGTTTTTCTAAAAGAAATATAATTCATATAATTTCTTTAAATTTTAAAACTGTACAATATTTTATATTTGTCATTAACGATATTTGTATGATTTCTCTTTGTTATTTCCTCTTCTCAATTTTGCTAAACATCAAAACCTATTCCAGTTTTTTAGTTTTCGAAACTCATAAATAAAGAGTAACTTTTAAAAATAATTTGTAAAACTAAATTATCAAATAAGTTTTATTATTTTTAAATTCTAAAAATTTAAAATAAATATTAAAAATAAATCTAACAAATCCCGAAATAAATTATAATTATTCGAACCAATTTAGTTTAACTGTAATAGCAACAGAGCAATTGTTAACAGAAAATCAAAGCATCCTTATTATTCAAGAATGTAATTTAGAATAAAATAACTAAATAAAATAACAAAAATACTATCAATATAATAAAAAATATTTCGTAGTTCCGTTTATGCAATAATAAGATATTAACCAATAATTTTTTTAATACATATCTTGTAAATATAAACATAAACTTATATGTAAAACCTTTATGACAAACAAATCCTGTTTAATCCAAATTTTAAAACTAAACTAATATGACAACACTAAAACTTCCAAATAAATTTAAATGCATAATATAGTGTAAGCATCCCTATAGAATGGAATAAATGATAAGGGTGGTGGGGCAGCTGGAAGTTGCTTCGACACCAACAAAATGAATCAAATGTATTCATATAAGTATTTAAGTATTATAATTATTCAATTTTCCTCATTAAAGAATTAGAGTTGTTATTGTATATCTTTAGAACTCCAATAATTAATGTTTAGGACTTCATACAGACTTGAGCTTTATTAAAAATCACTTCTTCTTAGAAATTGTTTCATATTTAATAATTCAGAGAATTTTAAGTCTCCTTGTCTTAAAGTTGTGAATTCAGATCCAAATTTTATCATAATAATTTAAAATATTTCAAAAAAATGATATTACTGTGTTTATTTTATTGCAATTTTTTATTTTAATTTCCTTAAAAAAATCCAAAAATTAATAAACTTATATTTAATATATAAATTATCCTACGTATTTAACAAATTGAATGTTGTATAAAAATTTTCAATTCAAGTAGCACTTCTCTTATTATTTTTATGTTTAAATTTGAACATCGTTTCTGTAAAAAGTTTAAGTTAAATAACACATAAAATTAATATAATTAATTAAAAAGAATAAGAATTATTTTTTATCATATTGAATAAAATGTAAGGATAGAAAAATATCAAAAATATATATTGAAAATATTATTGACAGATTTAATTGTGGTTTGACACATTTGTTTTTCTAAAAGAAATATAATTCATATAATTTCTTTAAATTTTAAAACTGTACAATTTTATATATTTGTCATTAACGATATTTGTATGATTTCTCTTTGTTATTTCCTCTTCTCAATTTTGCTAAACATCAAAACCTATTCCAGTTTTTTAGTTTTCGAAACTCATAAATAAAGAGTAATTTTAAAAATAATTTTGTAAAACTAAATTATCAAATAAGTTTTATTATTTTTAAATTCTAAAAATTTAAAATAAATATTAAAAATAAATCTAACAAATCCCAAAATATTATTATAATTATACAAAACAATTTAGTTTAACTGTAATAACAACAGAGCAATTGTTAACAGAAAATCAAAGCATCCTTATTATTAAAGAACGTAATTTAGAATAAAATAGCTAAATAAAATAACAAAATACTATCAATATAATATAAAATATTTCGTAGTTCCGTTTATGCAATAATAAGATATTAACCAATAATTTTTTTTAATACATATATTGAATATATAAACATAAACTTATATATAAAACCTTTGTGACAAACAAATCCTGTTTAATCCAAATTTTAAAACTAAACAAATATGAAAACACTAAAACTTCCAAATAAAGTTAAATACATAATATTGTGTAAGCATCCCTATAGAATGGAATAAATGATAATGGTGGTGGGGCAGCTGGAAGCTGCTTCGACACCAACAAAATAAATCAAATGTATTCATATAAGTATTTAAGTATTATAATTATTCAATTTTCCTCATTAAAGAATTAGAGTTGTTTATGTATATCTTTAGAACTCCAATAATTAATGTTTAGGACTTCATACAGACTTGAGCTTTATTATAAATCACTTCTTCTTAGAAATTATTTCATATTTAATAATTCAGAGAATTTTAAGTCTCCTTGTCTTAAAGTTGTGAATTCACATCCAAATTTTATCATAATAATTTAAAATATTTCAAAAAAAATGATATTACTGTGTTTATTTTATTACAATTTTTTATTTAATTTCCTTAAAAAAGTCCAAAAATTAATTAACTTATATTTAATATATAAATTATCATACGTATTTAACAAATTGAATTTTTTATAAAATTTTTCAATTCAAGTAGCAATTCTCTTATTATTTTTATGTTTAAATTGTGAACATCGTTTATGTAAAAAGCTTAAGTTAAATAACACATAAAATTTATATAATTAATTAAAAAGAATAAAATTATTTTTTGTCATATTGAATAAAATATAAGGATAGAAAAATATCAAAAATATATATTGAAAATATTATTTACAGATTTAATTGTGATTTGACACATTTGTTTTTCTAAAAGAAATATAATTCATATAATTTCTTTAAATTTTAAAACTGTACAATATTTTATATTTGTCATTAACGATATTTGTATGATTTCTCTTTGTTATTTCCTCTTCTCAATTTTGCTAAACATCAAAACCTATTCCAGTTTTTTAGTTTTCGAAACTCATAAATAAAGAGTAACTTTTAAAAATAATTTGTAAAACTAAATTATCAAATAAGTTTTATTATTTTTAAATTCTAAAAATTTAAAATAAATATTAAAAATAAATCTAACAAATCCCGAAATAAATTATAATTATTCGAACCAATTTAGTTTAACTGTAATAGCAACAGAGCAATTGTTAACAGAAAATCAAAGCATCCTTATTATTCAAGAATGTAATTTAGAATAAAATAACTAAATAAAATAACAAAAATACTATCAATATAATAAAAAATATTTCGTAGTTCCGTTTATGCAATAATAAGATATTAACCAATAATTTTTTTAATATATATCTTGTAAATATAAACATAAACTTATATGTAAAACCTTTATGACAAACAAATCCTGTTTAATCCAAATTTTAAAACTAAACTAATATGACAACACTAAAACTTCCAAATAAATTTAAATGCATAATATAGTGTAAGCATCCCTATAGAATGGAATAAATGATAAGGGTGGTGGGGCAGCTGGAAGTTGCTTCGACACCAACAAAATGAATCAAATGTATTCATATAAGTATTTAAGTATTATAATTATTCAATTTTCCTCATTAAAGAATTAGAGTTGTTATTGTATATCTTTAGAACTCCAATAATTAATGTTTAGGACTTCATACAGACTTGAGCTTTATTAAAAATCACTTCTTCTTAGAAATTGTTTCATATTTAATAATTCAGAGAATTTTAAGTCTCCTTGTCTTAAAGTTGTGAATTCAGATCCAAATTTTATCATAATAATTTAAAATATTTCAAAAAAATGATATTACTGTGTTTATTTTATTGCAATTTTTTATTTTAATTTCCTTAAAAAAATCCAAAAATTAATAAACTTATATTTAATATATAAATTATCCTACGTATTTAACAAATTGAATGTTGTATAAAAATTTTCAATTCAAGTAGCACTTCTCTTATTATTTTTATGTTTAAATTTGAACATCGTTTCTGTAAAAAGTTTAAGTTAAATAACACATAAAATTAATATAATTAATTAAAAAGAATAAGAATTATTTTTTATCATATTGAATAAAATGTAAGGATAGAAAAATATCAAAAATATATATTGAAAATATTATTGACAGATTTAATTGTGGTTTGACACATTTGTTTTTCTAAAAGAAATATAATTCATATAATTTCTTTAAATTTTAAAACTGTACAATTTTATATATTTGTCATTAACGATATTTGTATGATTTCTCTTTGTTATTTCCTCTTCTCAATTTTGCTAAACATCAAAACCTATTCCAGTTTTTTAGTTTTCGAAACTCATAAATAAAGAGTAATTTTAAAAATAATTTTGTAAAACTAAATTATCAAATAAGTTTTATTATTTTTAAATTCTAAAAATTTAAAATAAATATTAAAAATAAATCTAACAAATCCCAAAATATTATTATAATTATACAAAACAATTTAGTTTAACTGTAATAACAACAGAGCAATTGTTAACAGAAAATCAAAGCATCCTTATTATTAAAGAACGTAATTTAGAATAAAATAGCTAAATAAAATAACAAAATACTATCAATATAATATAAAATATTTCGTAGTTCCGTTTATGCAATAATAAGATATTAACCAATAATTTTTTTTAATACATATATTGAATATATAAACATAAACTTATATATAAAACCTTTGTGACAAACAAATCCTGTTTAATCCAAATTTTAAAACTAAACAAATATGAAAACACTAAAACTTCCAAATAAAGTTAAATACATAATATTGTGTAAGCATCCCTATAGAATGGAATAAATGATAATGGTGGTGGGGCAGCTGGAAGCTGCTTCGACACCAACAAAATAAATCAAATGTATTCATATAAGTATTTAAGTATTATAATTATTCAATTTTCCTCATTAAAGAATTAGAGTTGTTTATGTATATCTTTAGAACTCCAATAATTAATGTTTAGGACTTCATACAGACTTGAGCTTTATTATAAATCACTTCTTCTTAGAAATTGTTTCATATTTAATAATTCAGAGAATTTTAAGTCTCCTTGTCTTAAAGTTGTGAATTCACATCCAAATTTTATCATAATAATTTAAAATATTTCAAAAAAAATGATATTACTGTGTTTATTTTATTACAATTTTTTATTTAATTTCCTTAAAAAAGTCCAAAAATTAATTAACTTATATTTAATATATAAATTATCATACGTATTTAACAAATTGAATTTTTTATAAAATTTTTCAATTCAAGTAGCAATTCTCTTATTATTTTTATGTTTAAATTGTGAACATCGTTTATGTAAAAAGCTTAAGTTAAATAACACATAAAATTTATATAATTAATTAAAAAGAATAAAATTATTTTTTGTCATATTGAATAAAATATAAGGATAGAAAAATATCAAAAATATATATTGAAAATATTATTTACAGATTTAATTGTGATTTGACACATTTGTTTTTCTAAAAGAAATATAATTCATATAATTTCTTTAAATTTTAAAACTGTACAATATTTTATATTTGTCATTAACGATATTTGTATGATTTCTCTTTGTTATTTCCTCTTCTCAATTTTGCTAAACATCAAAACCTATTCCAGATTTTTAGTTTTCGAAACTCATAAATAAAGAGTAACTTTTAAAAATAATTTGTAAAACTAAATTATCAAATAAGTTTTATTATTTTTAAATTCTAAAAATTTAAAATAAATATTAAAAATAAATCTAACAAATCCCGAAATAAATTATAATTATTCGAACCAATTTAGTTTAACTGTAATAGCAACAGAGCAATTGTTAACAGAAAATCAAAGCATCCTTATTATTCAAGAATGTAATTTAGAATAAAATAACTAAATAAAATAACAAAAATACTATCAATATAATAAAAAATATTTCGTAGTTCCGTTTATGCAATAATAAGATATTAACCAATAATTTTTTTAATATATATCTTGTAAATATAAACATAAACTTATATGTAAAACCTTTATGACAAACAAATCCTGTTTAATCCAAATTTTAAAACTAAACTAATATGACAACACTAAAACTTCCAAATAAATTTAAATGCATAATATAGTGTAAGCATCCCTATAGAATGGAATAAATGATAAGGGTGGTGGGGCAGCTGGAAGTTACTTCGACACCAACAAAATGAATCAAATGTATTCATATAAGTATTTAAGTATTATAATTATTCAATTTTCCTCATTAAAGAATTAGAGTTGTTATTGTATATCTTTAGAACTCCAATAATTAATGTTTAGGACTTCATACAGACTTGAGCTTTATTAAAAATCACTTCTTCTTAGAAATTGTTTCATATTTAATAATTCAGAGAATTTTAAGTCTCCTTGTCTTAAAGTTGTGAATTCAGATCCAAATTTTATCATAATAATTTAAAATATTTCAAAAAAATGATATTACTGTGTTTATTTTATTGCAATTTTTTATTTTAATTTCCTTAAAAAAATCCAAAAATTAATAAACTTATATTTAATATATAAATTATCCTACGTATTTAACAAATTGAATGTTGTATAAAAATTTTCAATTCAAGTAGCACTTCTCTTATTATTTTTATGTTTAAATTTGAACATCGTTTCTGTAAAAAGTTTAAGTTAAATAACACATAAAATTAATATAATTAATTAAAAAGAATAAGAATTATTTTTTATCATATTGAATAAAATGTAAGGATAGAAAAATATCAAAAATATATATTGAAAATATTATTGACAGATTTAATTGTGGTTTGACACATTTGTTTTTCTAAAAGAAATATAATTCATATAATTTCTTTAAATTTTAAAACTGTACAATTTTATATATTTGTCATTAACGATATTTGTATGATTTCTCTTTGTTATTTCCTCTTCTCAATTTTGCTAAACATCAAAACCTATTCCAGTTTTTTAGTTTTCGAAACTCATAAATAAAGAGTAATTTTAAAAATAATTTTGTAAAACTAAATTATCAAATAAGTTTTATTATTTTTAAATTCTAAAAATTTAAAATAAATATTAAAAATAAATCTAACAAATCCCAAAATATTATTATAATTATACAAAACAATTTAGTTTAACTGTAATAACAACAGAGCAATTGTTAACAGAAAATCAAAGCATCCTTATTATTAAAGAACATAATTTAGAATAAAATAGCTAAATAAAATAACAAAATACTATCAATATAATATAAAATATTTCGTAGTTCCGTTTATGCAATAATAAGATATTAACCAATAATTTTTTTTAATACATATATTGAATATATAAACATAAACTTATATATAAAACCTTTGTGACAAACAAATCCTGTTTAATCCAAATTTTAAAACTAAACAAATATGAAAACACTAAAACTTCCAAATAAAGTTAAATACATAATATTGTGTAAGCATCCCTATAGAATGGAATAAATGATAATGGTGGTGGGGCAGCTGGAAGCTGCTTCGACACCAACAAAATAAATCAAATGTATTCATATAAGTATTTAAGTATTATAATTATTCAATTTTCCTCATTAAAGAATTAGAGTTGTTTATGTATATCTTTAGAACTCCAATAATTAATGTTTAGGACTTCATACAGACTTGAGCTTTATTATAAATCACTTCTTCTTAGAAATTGTTTCATATTTAATAATTCAGAGAATTTTAAGTCTCCTTGTCTTAAAGTTGTGAATTCACATCCAAATTTTATCATAATAATTTAAAATATTTCAAAAAAAATGATATTACTGTGTTTATTTTATTACAATTTTTTATTTAATTTCCTTAAAAAAGTCCAAAAATTAATTAACTTATATTTAATATATAAATTATCATACGTATTTAACAAATTGAATTTTTTATAAAATTTTTCAATTCAAGTAGCAATTCTCTTATTATTTTTATGTTTAAATTGTGAACATCGTTTATGTAAAAAGCTTAAGTTAAATAACACATAAAATTTATATAATTAATTAAAAAGAATAAAATTATTTTTTGTCATATTGAATAAAATATAAGGATAGAAAAATATCAAAAATATATATTGAAAATATTATTTACAGATTTAATTGTGATTTGACACATTTGTTTTTCTAAAAGAAATATAATTCATATAATTTCTTTAAATTTTAAAACTGTACAATATTTTATATTTGTCATTAACGATATTTGTATGATTTCTCTTTGTTATTTCCTCTTCTCAATTTTGCTAAACATCAAAACCTATTCCAGTTTTTTAGTTTTCGAAACTCATAAATAAAGAGTAACTTTTAAAAATAATTTGTAAAACTAAATTATCAAATAAGTTTTATTATTTTTAAATTCTAAAAATTTAAAATAAATATTAAAAATAAATCTAACAAATCCCGAAATAAATTATAATTATTCGAACCAATTTAGTTTAACTGTAATAGCAACAGAGCAATTGTTAACAGAAAATCAAAGCATCCTTATTATTCAAGAATGTAATTTAGAATAAAATAACTAAATAAAATAACAAAAATACTATCAATATAATAAAAAATATTTCGTAGTTCCGTTTATGCAATAATAAGATATTAACCAATAATTTTTTTAATATATATCTTGTAAATATAAACATAAACTTATATGTAAAACCTTTATGACAAACAAATCCTGTTTAATCCAAATTTTAAAACTAAACTAATATGACAACACTAAAACTTCCAAATAAATTTAAATGCATAATATAGTGTAAGCATCCCTATAGAATGGAATAAATGATAAGGGTGGTGGGGCAGCTGGAAGTTGCTTCGACACCAACAAAATGAATCAAATGTATTCATATAAGTATTTAAGTATTATAATTATTCAATTTTCCTCATTAAAGAATTAGAGTTGTTATTGTATATCTTTAGAACTCCAATAATTAATGTTTAGGACTTCATACAGACTTGAGCTTTATTAAAAATCACTTCTTCTTAGAAATTGTTTCATATTTAATAATTCAGAGAATTTTAAGTCTCCTTGTCTTAAAGTTGTGAATTCAGATCCAAATTTTATCATAATAATTTAAAATATTTCAAAAAAATGATATTACTGTGTTTATTTTATTGCAATTTTTTATTTTAATTTCCTTAAAAAAATCCAAAACTTAATAAACTTATATTTATTATATAAATTATCCAACGTATTTAACAAATTGAATGTTGTATAAAATTTTTCAATTCAAGTAGCACTTCTCTTATTATTTTTATGTTTAAATTTGAACATCGTTTCTGTAAAAAGTTTAAGTTAAATAACACATAAAATTAATATAATTAATTAAAAAGAATAAGAATTATTTTTTATCATATTGAATAAAATGTAAGGATAGAAAAATATCAAAAATATATATTGAAAATATTATTGACAGATTTAATTGTGGTTTGACACATTTGTTTTTCTAAAAGAAATATAATTCATATAATTTCTTTAAATTTTAAAACTGTACAATATTATATATTTGTCATTAACGATATTTGTATGATTTCTCTTTGTTATTTCCTCTTCTCAATTTTGCTAAACATCAAAACCTATTCCAGTTTTTTAGTTTTCGAAACTCATAAATAAAGAGTAATTTTAAAAATAATTTTGTAAAACTAAATTATCAAATAAGTTTTATTATTTTTAAATTCTAAAAATTTAAAATAAATATTAAAAATAAATCTAACAAATCCCAAAATATTATTATAATTATACAAAACAATTTAGTTTAACTGTAATAACAACAGAGCAATTGTTAACAGAAAATCAAAGCATCCTTATTATTAAAGAACGTAATTTAGAATAAAATAGCTAAATAAAATAACAAAATACTATCAATATAATATAAAATATTTCGTAGTTCCGTTTATGCAATAATAAGATATTAACCAATAATTTTTTTTAATACATATATTGAATATATAAACATAAACTTATATATAAAACCTTTGTGACAAACAAATCCTGTTTAATCCAAATTTTAAAACTAAACAAATATGAAAACACTAAAACTTCCAAATAAAGTTAAATACATAATATTGTGTAAGCATCCCTATAGAATGGAATAAATGATAATGGTGGTGGGGCAGCTGGAAGCTGCTTCGACACCAACAAAATAAATCAAATGTATTCATATAAGTATTTAAGTATTATAATTATTCAATTTTCCTCATTAAAGAATTAGAGTTGTTTATGTATATCTTTAGAACTCCAATAATTAATGTTTAGGACTTCATACAGACTTGAGCTTTATTATAAATCACTTCTTCTTAGAAATTGTTTCATATTTAATAATTCAGAGAATTTTAAGTCTCCTTGTCTTAAAGTTGTGAATTCACATCCAAATTTTATCATAATAATTTAAAATATTTCAAAAAAAATGATATTACTGTGTTTATTTTATTACAATTTTTTATTTAATTTCCTTAAAAAAGTCCAAAAATTAATTAACTTATATTTAATATATAAATTATCATACGTATTTAACAAATTGAATTTTTTATAAATTTTTTCAATTCAAGTAGCAATTCTCTTATTATTTTTATGTTTAAATTGTGAACATCGTTTATGTTAAAAGCTTAAGTTAAATAACACATAAAATTTATATAATTAATTAAAAAGAATAAAATTATTTTTTGTCATATTGAATAAAATATAAGGATAGAAAAATATCAAAAATATATATTGAAAATATTATTTACAGATTTAATTGTGATTTGACACATTTGTTTTTCTAAAAGAAATATAATTCATATAATTTCTTTAAATTTTAAAACTGTACAATATTTTATATTTGTCATTAACGATATTTGTATGATTTCTCTTTGTTATTTCCTCTTCTCAATTTTGCTAAACATCAAAACCTATTCCAGTTTTTTAGTTTTCGAAACTCATAAATAAAGAGTAACTTTTAAAAATAATTTTGTAAAACTAAATTATCAAATAAGTTTTATTATTTTTAAATTCTAAAAATTTAAAATAAATATTAAAAATAAATCTAACAAATCCCGAAATAATATTATAATTATTCAAAACAATTTAGTTTAACTGTAATAACAACAGAGCAATTGTTAACAGAAAATCAAAGTATCCTTATTATTCAAGAATGTAATTTAGAATAAAATAGCTAAATAAAATAACAAAAATACTATCAATAAAATAAAAAATATTTCGTAGTTCCGTTTATGCAATAATAAGATATTAACTAATAATTGTTTTAATACATATCTTGTAAATATAAACATAAACTTATATGTAAAACCTTTATGACAAACAAATGCTGTTTAATCCAAATTTTAAAACTAAACTAATATGACAACAATAAAATTTCGAAATAAAGTTAAATGCTTAATATAGTGTAAGCATCCCTATAGAATGGAATAAATGATAAGGGTGGTGGGGCAGCTGGAAGCTGCTTCGACACCAACAAAATGAATCAAATGTATTCATATAAGTATTTAAGTATTATAATTATTCAATTTTCCTCATTAAAGAATTAGAGTTGTTTATGTATATCTTTAGAACTCCAATAATTAATGTTTAGGACTTCATACAGACTTGAGCTTTATTAAAAATCACTTCTTCTTAGAAATTGTTTCATATTTAATAATTCAGAGAATTTTAAGTCTCCTTGTCTTAAAGTTGTGAATTCAGATCCAAATTTTATCATAATAATTTAAAATATTTCAAAAAAATGATATTACTGTGTTTATTTTATTGCAATTTTTTATTTTAATTTCCTTAAAAAAATCCAAAAATTAATAAACTTATATTTAATATATAAATTATCCTACGTATTTAACAAATTGAATGTTGTATAAAAATTTTCAATTCAAGTAGCACTTCTCTTATTATTTTTATGTTTAAATTTGAACATCGTTTCTGTAAAAAGTTTAAGTTAAATAACACATAAAATTAATATAATTAATTAAAAAGAATAAGAATTATTTTTTATCATATTGAATAAAATGTAAGGATAGAAAAATATCAAAAATATATATTGAAAATATTATTGACAGATTTAATTGTGGTTTGACACATTTGTTTTTCTAAAAGAAATATAATTCATATAATTTCTTTAAATTTTAAAACTGTACAATATTTTATATTTGTCATTAACGATATTTGTATGATTTCTCTTTGTTATTTCCTCTTCTCAATTTTGCTAAACATCAAAACCTATTCCAGTTTTTTAGTTTTCGAAACTCATAAATAAAGAGTAACTTTTAAAAATAATTTTGTAAAACTAAATTATCAAATAAGTTTTATTATTTTTAAATTCTAAAAATTTAAAATAAATATTAAAAATAAATCTAACAAATCCCGAAATAAATTATAATTATTCGAACCAATTTAGTTTAACTGTAATAGCAACAGAGCAATTGTTAACAGAAAATCAAAGCATCCTTATTATTCAAGAATGTAATTTTGATAAAATAACTAAATAAAATAACAAAAATACTATCAATATAATAAAAAATATTTCGTAGTTCCGTTTATGCAATAATAAGATATTAAACAATAATTTTTTTAATACATATCTTGTAAATATAAACATAAACTTATATGTAAAACCTTTATGACAAACAAATCCTGTTTAATCCAAATTTTAAAACTAAACTAATATGACAACACTAAAACTTCCAAATAAATTTAAATGCATAATATAGTGTATGCATCCCTATAGAATGGAATAAATGATAAGGGTGGTGGGGCAGCTGGAAGTTGCTTCGACACCAACAAAATGAATCAAATGTATTCATATAAGTATTTAAGTATTATAATTATTCAATTTTCCTCATTAAAGAATTAGAGTTGTTTATGTATATCTTTAGAACTCCAATAATTAATGTTTAGGACTTTATACAGACTTGAGCTTTATTAAAAATCACTTCTTCTTAGAAATTGTTTCATATTTAATAATTCAGAGAATTTTAAGTCTCCTTGTCTTAAAGTTGTGAATTCAGATCCAAATTTTATCATAATAATTTAAAATATTTCAAAAAAATGATATTACTGTGTTTATTTTATTGCAATTTTTTATTTTAATTTCCTTAAAAAAATCCAAAGCTTAATAAACTTATATTTATTATATAAATTATCCTACGTATTTAACAAATTGAATGTTGTATAAATTTTTTCAATTCAAGTAGCACTTCTCTTATTTTTTTTATGTTTAAATTTGAACATCGTTTCTGTAAAAAGTTTAAGTTAAATAACACATAAAATTAATATAATTAATTAAAAAGAATAAGAATTATTTTTTATCATATTGAATAAAATGTAAGGATAGAAAAATATCAAAAATATATATTGAAAATATTATTGACAGATTTAATTGTGGTTTGACACATTTGTTTTTCTAAAAGAAATATAATTCATATAATTTCTTTAAATTTTAAAACTGTACAATATTATATATTTGTCATTAACGATATTTGTATGATTTCTCTTTGTTATTTCCTCTTCTCAATTTTGCTAAACATCAAAACCTATTCCAGTTTTTTAGTTTTCGAAACTCATAAATAAAGAGTAATTTTGAAAATAATTTTGTAAAACTAATTTATCAAATAAGTTTTATTATTTTTAAATTCTAAAAATTTAAAATAAATATTAAAAATAAATCTAACAAATCCCAAAATATTATTATAATTATACAAAACAATTTAGTTTAACTGTAATAACAACAGAGCAATTGTTAACAGAAAATCAAAGCATCCTTATTATTAAAGAACGTAATTTAGAATAAAATAGCTAAATAAAATAACAAAATACTATCAATATAATATAAAATATTTCGTAGTTCCGTTTATGCAATAATAAGATATTAACCAATAATTTTTTTTAATACATATATTGAATATATAAACATAAACTTATATATAAAACCTTTGTGACAAACAAATCCTGTTTAATCCAAATTTTAAAACTAAACAAATATGAAAACACTAAAACTTCCAAATAAAGTTAAATACATAATATTGTGTAAGCATCCCTATAGAATGGAATAAATGATAATGGTGGTGGGGCAGCTGGAAGCTGCTTCGACACCAACAAAATAAATCAAATGTATTCATATAAGTATTTAAGTATTATAATTATTCAATTTTCCTCATTAAAGAATTAGAGTTGTTTATGTATATCTTTAGAACTCCAATAATTAATGTTTAGGACTTCATACAGACTTGAGCTTTATTATAAATCACTTCTTCTTAGAAATTGTTTCATATTTAATAATTCAGAGAATTTTAAGTCTCCTTGTCTTAAAGTTGTGAATTCACATCCAAATTTCATCATAATAATTTAAAATATTTCAAAAAAAATGATATTACTGTGTTTATTTTATTACAATTTTTTATTTAATTTCCTTAAAAAAGTCCAAAAATTAATTAACTTATATTTAATATATAAATTATCATACGTATTTAACAAATTGAATTTTTTATAAAATTTTTCAATTCAAGTAGCAATTCTCTTATTATTTTTATGTTTAAATTGTGAACATCGTTTATGTTAAAAGCTTAAGTTAAATAACACATAAAATTTATATAATTAATTAAAAAGAATAAAATTATTTTTTGTCATATTGAATAAAATATAAGGATAGAAAAATATCAAAAATATATATTGAAAATATTATTTACAGATTTAATTGTGATTTCACACATTTGTTTTTCTAAAAGAAATATAATTCATATAATTTCTTTAAATTTTAAAACTGTACAATATTTTATATTTGTCATTAACGATATTTGTATGATTTCTCTTTGTTATTTCCTCTTCTCAATTTTGCTAAACATCAAAACCTATTCCAGTTTTTTAGTTTTCGAAACTCATAAATAAAGAGTAACTTTTAAAAATAATTTTGTAAAACTAAATTATCAAATAAGTTTTATTATTTTTAAATTCTAAAAATTTAAAATAAATATTAAAAATAAATCTAACAAATCCCGAAATAATATTATAATTATTCAAAACAATTTAGTTTAACTGTAATAACAACAGAGCAATTGTTAACAGAAAATCAAAGTATCCTTATTATTCAAGAATGTAATTTAGAATAAAATAGCTAAATAAAATAACAAAAATACTATCAATAAAATAAAAAATATTTCGTAGTTCCGTTTATGCAATAATAAGATATTAACCAATAATTGTTTTAATACATATCTTGTAAATATAAACATAAACTTATATGTAAAACCTTTATGACAAACAAATGCTGTTTAATCCAAATTTTAAAACTAAACTAATATGACAACAATAAAATTTCGAAATAAAGTTAAATGCTTAATATAGTGTAAGCATCCCTATAGAATGGAATAAATGATAAGGGTGGTGGGGCAGCTGGAAGCTGCTTCGACACCAACAAAATGAATCAAATGTATTCATATAAGTATTTAAGTATTATAATTATTCAATTTTCCTCATTCAAGAATTAGAGTTGTTTATGTATATCTTTAGAACTCCAATAATTAATGTTTAGGACTTCATACAGACTTGAGCTTTATTAAAAATCACTTCTTCTTAGAAATTGTTTCATATTTAATAATTCAGAGAATTTTAAGTCTCCTTGTCTTAAAGTTGTGAATTCAGATCCAAATTTTATCATAATAATTTAAAATATTTCGAAAAAATGATATTACTGTGTTTATTTTATTGCAATTTTTTATTTTAATTTCCTTAAAAAAATCCAAAAATTAATAAACTTATATTTAATATATAAATTATCCTACGTATTTAACAAATTGAATGTTGTATAAAAATTTTCAATTCAAGTAGCACTTCTCTTATTATTTTTATGTTTAAATTTGAACATCGTTTCTGTAAAAAATTTAAGTTAAATAACACATAAAATTAATATAATTAATTAAAAAGAATAAGAATTATTTTTTATCATATTGAATAAAATGTAAGGATAGAAAAATATCAAAAATATATATTGAAAATATTATTGACAGATTTAATTGTGGTTTGACACATTTGTTTTTCTAAAAGAAATATAATTCATATAATTTCTTTAAATTTTAAAACTGTACAATATTATATATTTGTCATTAACGATATTCGTATGATTTCTCTTTGTTATTTCCTCTTCTCAATTTTGCTAAACATCAAAACCTATTCCAGTTTTTTAGTTTTCGAAACTCATAAATAAAGAGTAATTTTAAAAATAATTTTGTAAAACTAAATTATCAAATAAGTTTTATTATTTTTAAATTCTAAAAATTTAAAATAAATATTAAAAATAAATCTAACAAATCCCAAAATATTATTATAATTATACAAAACAATTTAGTTTAACTGTAATAACAACAGAGCAATTATTAACAGAAAATCAAAGCATCCTTATTATTAAAGAACGTAATTTAGAATAAAATAGCTAAATAAAATAACAAAATACTATCAATATAATATAAAATATTTCGTAGTTCCGTTTATGCAATAATAAGATATTAACCAATAATTTTTTTTAATACATATATTGAATATATAAACATAAACTTATATATAAAACCTTTGTGACAAACAAATCCTGTTTAATCCAAATTTTAAAACTAAACAAATATGAAAACACTAAAACTTCCAAATAAAGTTAAATACATAATATTGTGTAAGCATCCCTATAGAATGGAATAAATGATAATGGTGGTGGGGCAGCTGGAAGCTGCTTCGACACCAACAAAATAAATCAAATGTATTCATATAAGTATTTAAGTATTATAATTATTCAATTTTCCTCATTAAAGAATTAGAGTTGTTTATGTATATCTTTAGAACTCCAATAATTAATGTTTAGGACTTCATACAGACTTGAGCTTTATTATAAATCACTTCTTCTTAGAAATTGTTTCATATTTAATAATTCAGAGAATTATAAATCTCCTTGTCTTAAAGTTGTGAATTCACATCCAAATTTTATCATTATAATTTAAAATATTTCAAAAAAAATGATATTACTGTGTTTATTTTATTACAATTTTTTATTTAATTTCCTTAAAAAAGTCCAAAAATTAATTAACTTATATTTAATATATAAATTATCATACGTATTTAACAAATTGAATTTTTTATAAAATTTTTCAATTCAAGTAGCAATTCTCTTATTATTTTTATGTTTAAATTGTGAACATCGTTTATGTTAAAAGCTTAAGTTAAATAACACATAAAATTTATATAATTAATTAAAAAGAATAAAATTATTTTTTGTCATATTGAATAAAATATAAGGATAGAAAAATATCAAAAATATATATTGAAAATATTATTTACAGATTTAATTGTGATTTGACACATTTGTTTTTCTAAAAGAAATATAATTCATATAATTTCTTTAAATTTTAAAACTGTACAATATTTTATATTTGTCATTAACGATATTTGTATGATTTCTCTTTGTTATTTCCTCTTCTCAATTTTGCTAAACATCAAAACCTATTCCAGTTTTTTAGTTTTCGAAACTCATAAATAAAGAGTAACTTTTAAAAATAATTTTGTAAAACTAAATTATCAAATAAGTTTTATTATTTTTAAATTCTAAAAATTTAAAATAAATATTAAAATTAAATCTAACAAATCCCGAAATAATATTATAATTATTCAAAACAATTTAGTTTAACTGTAATAACAACAGAGCAATTGTTAACAGAAAATCAAAGTATCCTTATTATTCAAGAATGTAATTTAGAATAAAATAGCTAAATAAAATAACAAAAATACTATCAATAAAATAAAAAATATTTCGTAGTTCCGTTTATGCAATAATAAGATATTAACCAATAATTGTTTTAATACATATCTTGTAAATATAAACATAAACTTATATGTAAAACCTTTATGACAAACAAATGCTGTTTAATCCAAATTTTAAAACTAAACTAATATGACAACAATAAAATTTCGAAATAAAGTTAAATGCTTAATATAGTGTAAGCATCCCTATAGAATGGAATAAATGATAAGGGTGGTGGGGCAGCTGGAAGCTGCTTCGACACCAACAAAATGAATCAAATGTATTCATATAAGTATTTAAGTATTATAATTATTCAATTTTCCTCATTAAAGAATTAGAGTTGTTTATGTATATCTTTATAACTCCAATAATTAATGTTTAGGACTTCATACAGACTTGAGCTTTATTAAAAATCACTTCTTCTTAGAAATTGTTTCATATTTAAGAATTCAGAGAATTTTAAGTCTCCTTGTCTTAAAGTTGTGAATTCAGATCCAAATTTTATCATAATAATTTAAAATATTTCAAAAAAATGATATTACTGTGTTTATTTTATTGCAATTTTTTATTTTAATTTCATTAAAAAAATCCAAAAATTAATAAACTTATATTTAATATATAAATTATCCTACGTATTTAACAAATTGAATGTTGTATAAAAATTTTCAATTCAAGTAGCACTTCTCTTATTATTTTTATGTTTAAATTTGAACATCGTTTCTGTAAAAAGTTTAAGTTAAATAACACATAAAATTAATATAATTAATTAAAAAGAATAAGAATTATTTTTTATCATATTGAATAAAATGTAAGGATAGAAAAATATCAAAAATATATATTGAAAATATTATTGACAGATTTAATTGTGGTTTGACACATTTGTTTTTCTAAAAGAAATATAATTCATATAATTTCTTTAAATTTTAAAACTGTACAATATTATATATTTGTCATTAACGATATTTGTATGATTTCTCTTTGTTATTTCCTCTTCTCAATTTTGCTAAACATCAAAACCTATTCCAGTTTTTTAGTTTTCGAAACTCATAAATAAAGAGTAATTTTAAAAATAATTTTGTAAAACTAAATTATCAAATAAGTTTTATTATTTTTAAATTCTAAAAATTTAAAATAAATATTAAAAATAAATCTAACAAATCCCAAAATATTATTATAATTATACAAAACAATTTAGTTTAACTGTAATAACAACAGAGCAATTGTTAACAGAAAATCAAAGCATCCTTATTATTAAAGAACGTAATTTAGAATAAAATAGCTAAATAAAATAACAAAATACTATCAATATAATATAAAATATTTCGTAGTTCCGTTTATGCAATAATAAGATATTAACCAATAATTTTTTTTAATACATATATTGAATATATAAACATAAACTTATATATAAAACCTTTGTGACAAACAAATCCTGTTTAATCCAAATTTTAAAACTAAACAAATATGAAAACACTAAAACTTCCAAATAAAGTTAAATACATAATATTGTGTAAGCATCCCTATAGAATGGAATAAATGATAATGGTGGTGGGGCAGCTGGAAGCTGCTTCGACACCAACAAAATAAATCAAATGTATTCATATAAGTATTTAAGTATTATAATTATTCAATTTTCCTCATTAAAGAATTAGAGTTGTTTATGTATATCTTTAGAACTCCAATAATTAATGTTTAGGACTTCATACAGACTTGAGCTTTATTATAAATCACTTCTTCTTAGAAATTGTTTCATATTTAATAATTCAGAGAATTTTAAGTCTCCTTGTCTTAAAGTTGTGAATTCACATCCAAATTTCATCATAATAATTTAAAATATTTCAAAAAAAATGATATTACTGTGTTTATTTTATTACAATTTTTTATTTTAATTTCCTTAAAAAAGTCCAAAAATTAATTAACTTATATTTAATATATAAATTATCATACGTATTTAACAAATTGAATTTTTTATAAAATTTTTCAATTCAAGTAGCAATTCTCTTATTATTTTTATGTTTAAATTGTGAACATCGTTTATGTTAAAAGCTTAAGTTAAATAACACATAAAATTTATATAATTAATTAAAAAGAATAAAATTATTTTTTGTCATATTGAATAAAATATAAGGATAGAAAAATATCAAAAATATATATTGAAAATATTATTTACAGATTTAATTGTGATTTGACACATTTGTTTTTCTAAAAGAAATATAATTCATATAATTTCTTTAAATTTTAAAACTGTACAATATTTTATATTTGTCATTAACGATATTTGTATGATTTCTCTTTGTTATTTCCTCTTCTCAATTTTGCTAAACATCAAAACCTATTCCAGTTTTTTAGTTTTCGAAACTCATAAATAAAGAGTAACTTTTAAAAATAATTTTGTAAAACTAAATTATCAAATAAGTTTTATTATTTTTAAATTCTAAAAATTTAAAATAAATATTAAAATTAAATCTAACAAATCCCGAAATAATATTATAATTATTCAAAACAATTTAGTTTAACTGTAATAACAACAGAGCAATTGTTAACAGAAAATCAAAGTATCCTTATTATTCAAGAATGTAATTTAGAATAAAATAGCTAAATAAAATAACAAAAATACTATCAATAAAATAAAAAATATTTCGTAGTTCCGTTTATGCAATAATAAGATATTAACCAATAATTGTTTTAATACATATCTTGTAAATATAAACATAAACTTATATGTAAAACCTTTATGACAAACAAATGCTGTTTAATCCAAATTTTAAAACTAAACTAATATGACAACAATAAAATTTCGAAATAAAGTTAAATGCTTAATATAGTGTAAGCATCCCTATAGAATGGAATAAATGATAAGGGTGGTGGGGCAGCTGGAAGCTGCTTCGACACCAACAAAATGAATCAAATGTATTCATATAAGTATTTAAGTATTATAATTATTCAATTTTCCTCATTAAAGAATTAGAGTTGTTTATGTATATCTTTATAACTCCAATAATTAATGTTTAGGACTTCATACAGACTTGAGCTTTATTAAAAATCACTTCTTCTTAGAAATTGTTTCATATTTAAGAATTCAGAGAATTTTAAGTCTCCTTGTCTTAAAGTTGTGAATTCAGATCCAAATTTTATCATAATAATTTAAAATATTTCAAAAAAATGATATTACTGTGTTTATTTTATTGCAATTTTTTATTTTAATTTCCTTAAAAAAATCCAAAAATTAATAAACTTATATTTAATATATAAATTATCCTACGTATTTAACAAATTGAATGTTGTATAAAAATTTTCAATTCAAGTAGCACTTCTCTTATTATTTTTATGTTTAAATTTGAACATCGTTTCTGTAAAAAGTTTAAGTTAAATAACACATAAAATTAATATAATTAATTAAAAAGAATAAGAATTATTTTTTATCATATTGAATAAAATGTAAGGATAGAAAAATATCAAAAATATATATTGAAAATATTATTGACAGATTTAATTGTGGTTTGACACATTTGTTTTTCTAAAAGAAATATAATTCATATAATTTCTTTAAATTTTAAAACTGTACAATATTATATATTTGTCATTAACGATATTTGTATGATTTCTCTTTGTTATTTCCTCTTCTCAATTTTGCTAAACATCAAAACCTATTCCAGTTTTTTAGTTTTCGAAACTCATAAATAAAGAGTAATTTTAAAAATAATTTTGTAAAACAAAATTATCAAATAAGTTTTATTATTTTTAAATTCTAAAAATTTAAAATAAATATTAAAAATAAATCTAACAAATCCCAAAATATTATTATAATTATACAAAACAATTTAGTTTAACTGTAATAACAACAGAGCAATTGTTAACAGAAAATCAAAGCATCCTTATTATTAAAGAACGTAATTTAGAATAAAATAGCTAAATAAAATAACAAAATACTATCAATATAATATAAAATATTTCGTAGTTCCGTTTATGCAATAATAAGATATTAACCAATAATTTTTTTTAATACATATATTGAATATATAAACATAAACTTATATATAAAACCTTTGTGACAAACAAATCCTGTTTAATCCAAATTTTAAAACTAAACAAATATGAAAACACTAAAACTTCCAAATAAAGTTAAAT
The DNA here is from genome assembly GCA_022829125.1 of Lathyrus tuberosus. NCBI lineage: Eukaryota > Viridiplantae > Streptophyta > Magnoliopsida > Fabales > Fabaceae > Lathyrus > Lathyrus tuberosus. Next base: position 336,103 of record JALAZF010000617.1, on the reverse strand, counting down.
ACATAATATTGTGTAAGCATCCCTATAGAATGGAATAAATGATAATGGTGGTGGGGCAGCTGGAAGCTGCTTCGACACCAACAAAATAAATCAAATGTATTCATATAAGTATTTAAGTATTATAATTATTCAATTTTCCTCATTAAAGAATTAGAGTTGTTTATGTATATCTTTAGAACTCCAATAATTAATGTTTAGGACTTCATACAGACTTGAGCTTTATTATAAATCACTTCTTCTTAGAAATTGTTTCATATTTAATAATTCAGAGAATTTTAAGTCTCCTTGTCTTAAAGTTGTGAATTCACATCCAAATTTTATCATAATAATTTAAAATATTTCAAAAAAATGATATTACTCTGTTTATTTTATTACAATTTTTTATTTAATTTCCTTAAAAAAGTCCAAAAATTAATTAACTTATATTTAATATATAAATTATCATACGTATTTAACAAATTGAATTTTTTATAAAATTTTTCAATTCAAGTAGCAATTCTCTTATTATTTTTATGTTTAAATTGTGAACATCGTTTATGTTAAAAGCTTAAGTTAAATAACACATAAAATTTATATAATTAATTAAAAAGAATAAAATTATTTTTTGTCATATTGAATAAAATATAAGATGGAAAAATATCAAAAATATATATTGAAAATATTATTTACAGATTTAATTGTGATTTGACACATTTGTTTTTCTAAAAGAAATATAATTCATATAATTTCATTAAATTTTAAAACTGTACAATATTTTATATTTGTCATTAACGATATTTGTATGTTTTCTCTTTGTTATTTCCTCTTCTCAATTTTGCTAAACATCAAAACCTATTCCAGTTTTTTAGTTTTCGAAACTCATAAATAAAGAGTAACTTTTAAAAATAATTTTGTAAAACAAAATTATCAAATAAGTTTTATTATTTTTAAATTCTAAAAATTTAAAATAAATATTAAAAATAAATCTAACAAATCCCGAAATAATATTATAATTATTCGAAACAATTTAGTTTAACTGTATTAACAACAGAGCAATTGTTAACAGAAAATCAAAGTATCCTTATTATTCAAGAATGTAATTTAGAATAAAATAGCTAAATAAAATAACAAAAATACTATCAAAAAAATAAAAAATATTTCGTAGTTCCGTTTATGCAATAATAAGATATTAACCAATAATTTTTTTAATACATATCTTGTAAATATAAACATAAACTTATATGTAAAACCTTTATGACAAACAAATGCTGTTTAATCCAAATTTTAAAACTAAACTAATATGACAACACTAAAACTTCCAAATAAAGTTAAATGCATAATATAGTGTAAGCATCCCTATAGAATGGAATAAATGATAAGGGTGGTGGGGCAGCTGGAAGCTGCTTCGACACCAACAAAATGAATCAAATGTATTCATATAAGTATTTAAGTATTATAATTATTCAATTTTCCTCATTAAAGAATTAGAGTTGTTTATGTATATCTTTAGAACTCCAATAATTAATGTTTAGGACTTCATACAGACTTGAGCTTTATTATAAATCACTTCTTCTTAGAAATTGTTTCATATTTAATAATTCAGAGAATTTTAAGTCTCCTTGTCTTAAAGTTGTGAATTCAGATCCAAATTTTATCATAATAATTTAAAATATTTCAAAAAAATGATCTTACTGTGTTTATTTTATTGCAATTTTTTATTTTAATTTCCTTAAAAAAATCCAAAAATTAATAAACTTATATTTAATATATAAATTATCCTACGTATTTAACAAATTGAATGTTGTATAAAAATTTTCAATTCAAGTAGCACTTCTCTTATTATTTTTATGTTTAAATTTGAACATCGTTTCTGTAAAAAGTTTAAGTTAAATAACACATAAAATTAATATAATTAATTAAAAAGAATAAGAATTATTTTTTATCATATTGAATAAAATGTAAGGATAGAAAAATATCAAAAATATATATTGAAAATATTATTGACAGATTTAATTGTGGTTTGACACATTTGTTTTTCTAAAAGAAATATAATTCATATAATTTCTTTAAATTTTAAAACTGTACAATATTATATATTTGTCATTAACGATATTTGTATGATTTCTCTTTGTTATTTCCTCTTCTCAATTTTGCTAAACATCAAAACCTATTCCAGTTTTTTAGTTTTCGAAACTCATAAATAAAGAGTAATTTTAAAAATAATTTTGTAAAACTAAATTATCAAATAAGTTTTATTATTTTTAAATTCTAAAAATTTAAAATAAATATTAAAAATAAATCTAACAAATCCCAAAATATTATTATAATTATACAAAACAATTTAGTTTAACTGTAATAACAACAGAGCAATTGTTAACAGAAAATCGAAGCATCCTTATTATTAAAGAACGTAATTTAGAATAAAATAGCTAAATAAAATAACAAAATACTATCAATATAATATAAAATATTTCGTAGTTCCGTTTATGCAATAATAAGATATTAACCAATAATTTTTTTTAATACATATATTGAATATATAAACATAAACTTATATATAAAACCTTTGTGACAAACAAATCCTGTTTAATCCAAATTTTAAAACTAAACAAATATGAAAACACTAAAACTTCCAAATAAAGTTAAATACATAATATTGTGTAAGCATCCCTATAGAATGGAATAAATGATAATGGTGGTGGGGCAGCTGGAAGCTGCTTCGACACCAACAAAATAAATCAAATGTATTCATATAAGTATTTAAGTATTATAATTATTCAATTTTCCTCATTAAAGAATTAGAGTTGTTTATGTATATCTTTAGAACTCCAATAATTAATGTTTTGGACTTCATACAGACTTGAGCTTTATTATAAATCACTTCTTCTTAGAAATTGTTTCATATTTAATAATTCAGAGAATTTTAAGTCTCCTTGTCTTAAAGTTGTGAATTCACATCCAAATTTTATCATAATAATTTAAAATATTTCAAAAAAAATGATATTACTGTGTTTATTTTATTACAATTTTTTATTTAATTTCCTTAAAATTTTTTATTTAATTTCCTTAAAAAAGTCCAAAAATTAATTAACTTATATTTAATATATAAATTATCATACGTATTTAACAAATTGAATTTTTTATAAAATTTTTCAATTCAAGTAGCAATTCTCTTATTATTTTTATGTTTAAATTGTGAACATCGTTTATGTTAAAAGCTTAAGTTAAATAACAAATAAAATTTATATAATTAATTAAAAAGAATAAAATTATTTTTTGTCATATTGAATAAAATATAAGGATAGAAAAATATCAAAAATATATATTGAAAATATTATTTACAGATTTAATTGTGATTTGACACATTTGTTTTTCTAAAAGAAATATAATTCATATAATTTCATTAAATTTTAAAACTGTACAATATTTTATATTTGTCATTAACGATATTTGTATGTTTTCTCTTTGTTATTTCCTCTTCTCAATTTTGCTAAACATCAAAACCTATTCCAGTTTTTTAGTTTTCGAAACGCATAAATAAAGAGTAACTTTTAAAAATAATTTTGTAAAACTAAATTATCAAATAAGTTTTATTATTTTTAAATTCTAAAAATTTAAAATAAATATTAAAAATAAATCTAACAAATCCCGAAATAATATTATAATTATTCGAAACAATTTAGTTTAACTGTAATAACAACAGAGCAATTGTTAACAGAAAATCAAAGTATCCTTATTATTCAAGAATGTAATTTAGAATAAAATAGCTAAATAAAATAACAAAAATACTATCAAAAAAATAAAAAATATTTCGTAGTTCCGTTTATGCAATAATAAGATATTAACCAATAATTTTTTTAATACATATCTTGTAAATATAAACATAAACTTATATGTAAAACCTTTATGACAAACAAATGCTGTTTAATCCAAATTTTAAAACTAAACTAATATGACAACACTAAAACTTCCAAATAAAGTTAAATGCATAATATAGTGTAAGCATCCCTATAGAATGGAATAAATGATAAGGGTGGTGGGGCAGCTGGAAGCTGCTTCGACACCAACAAAATGAATCAAATGTATTCATATAAGTATTTAAGTATTATAATTATTCAATTTTCCTCATTAAAGAATAGAGTTGTTTATGTATATCTTTAGAACTCCAATAATTAATGTTTAGGACTTCATACAGACTTGAGCTTTATTATAAATCACTTCTTCTTAGAAATTGTTTCATATTTAATAATTCAGAGAATTTTAAGTCTCCTTGTCTTAAAGTTGTGAATTCAGATCCAAATTTTATCATAATAATTTAAAATATTTCAAAAAAATGATCTTACTGTGTTTATTTTATTGTAATTTTTTATTTTAATTTCCTTAAAAAAATCCAAAAATTAATAAACTTATATTTAATATATAAATTATCCTACGTATTTAACAAATTGAATGTTGTATAAAAATTTTCAATTCAAGTAGCACTTCTCTTATTATTTTTATGTTTAAATTTGAACATCGTTTCTGTAAAAAGTTTAAGTTAAATAACACATAAAATTAATATAATTAATTAAAAAGAATAAGAATTATTTTTTATCATATTGAATAAAATGTAAGGATAGAAAAATATCAAAAATATATATTGAAAATATTATTGACAGATTTAATTGTGGTTTGACACATTTGTTTTTCTAAAAGAAATATAATTCATATAATTTCTTTAAATTTTAAAACTGTACAATATTTTATATTTGTCATTAACGATATTTGTATGATTTCTCTTTGTTATTTCCTCTTCTCAATTTTGCTAAACATCAAAACCTATTCCAGTTTTTTAGTTTTCGAAACTCATAAATAAAGAGTAATTTTAAAAATAATTTTGTAAAACAAAATTATCAAATAAGTTTTATTATTTTTAAATTCTAAAAATTTAAAATAAATATTAAAAATAAATCTAACAAATCCCAAAATATTATTATAATTATACAAAACAATTTAGTTTAACTGTAATAACAACAGAGCAATTGTTAACAGAAAATCAAAGCATCCTTATTATTAAAGAACGTAATTTAGAATAAAATAGCTAAATAAAATAACAAAATACTATCAATATAATATAAAATATTTCGTAGTTCCGTTTATGCAATAATAAGATATTAACCAATAATTTTTTTTAATACATATATTGAATATATAAACATAAACTTATATATAAAACCTTTGTGACAAACAAATCCTGTTTAATCCAAATTTTAAAACTAAACAAATATGAAAACACTAAAACTTCCAAATAAAGTTAAATACATAATATTGTGTAAGCATCCCTATAGAATGGAATAAATGATAATGGTGGTGGGGCAGCTGGAAGCTGCTTCGACACCAACAAAATAAATCAAATGTATTCATATAAGTATTTAAGTATTATAATTATTCAATTTTCCTCATTAAAGAATTAGAGTTGTTTATGTATATCTTTAGAACTCCAATAATTAATGTTTAGGACTTCATACAGACTTGAGCTTTATTATAAATCACTTCTTCTTAGAAATTGTTTCATATTTAATAATTCAGAGAATTTTAAGTCTCCCTGTCTTAAAGTTGTGAATTCACATCCAAATTTTATCATAATAATTTAAAATATTTCAAAAAAATGATATTACTCTGTTTATTTTATTACAATTTTTTATTTAATTTCCTTAAAAAAGTCCAAAAATTAATTAACTTATATTTAATATATAAATTATCATACGTATTTAACAAATTGAATTTTTTATAAAATTTTTCAATTCAAGTAGCAATTCTCTTATTATTTTTATGTTTAAATTGTGAACATCGTTTATGTTAAAAGCTTAAGTTAAATAACACATAAAATTTATATAATTAATTAAAAAGAATAAAATTATTTTTTGTCATATTGAATAAAATATAAGATAGAAAAATATCAAAAATATATATTGAAAATATTATTTACAGATTTAATTGTGATTTGACACATTTGTTTTTCTAAAAGAAATATAATTCATATAATTTCATTAAATTTTAAAACTGTACAATATTTTATATTTGTCATTAACGATATTTGTATGTTTTCTCTTTGTTATTTCCTCTTCTCAATTTTGCTAAACATCAAAACCTATTCCAGTTTTTTAGTTTTCGAAACTCATAAATAAAGAGTAACTTTTAAAAATAATTTTGTAAAACTAAATTATCAAATAAGTTTTATTATTTTTAAATTCTAAAAATTTAAAATAAATATTAAAAATAAATCTAACAAATCCCGAAATAATATTATAATTATTCGAAACAATTTAGTTTAACAGTAATAACAACAGAGCAATTGTTAACAGAAAATCAAAGTATCCTTATTATTCAAGAATGTAATTTAGAATAAAATAGCTAAATAAAATAACAAAAATACTATCAAAAAAATAAAAAATATTTCGTAGTTCCGTTTATGCAATAATAAGATATTAACCAATAATTTTTTTAATACATATCTTGTAAATATAAACATAAACTTATATGTAAAACCTTTATGACAAACAAATGCTGTTTAATCCAAATTTTAAAACTAAACTAATATGACAACACTAAAACTTCCAAATAAAGTTAAATGCATAATATAGTGTAAGCATCCCTATAGAATGGAATAAATGATAAGGGTGGTGGGGCAGCTGGAAGCTGCTTCGACACCAACAAAATGAATCAAATGTATTCATATAAGTATTTAAGTATTATAATTATTCAATTTTCCTCATTAAAGAATTAGAGTTGTTTATGTATATCTTTAGAACTCCAATAATTAATGTTTAGGACTTCATACAGACTTGAGCTTTATTATAAATCACTTCTTCTTAGAAATTGTTTCATATTTAATAATTCAGAGAATTTTAAGTCTCCTTGTCTTAAAGTTGTGAATTCAGATCCAAATTTTATCATAATAATTTAAAATATTTCAAAAAAATGATCTTACTGTGTTTATTTTATTGTAATTTTTTATTTTAATTTCCTTAAAAAAATCCAAAAATTAATAAACTTATATTTAATATATAAATTATCCTACGTATTTAACAAATTGAATGTTGTATAAAAATTTTCAATTCAAGTAGCACTTCTCTTATTATTTTTATGTTTAAATTTGAACATCGTTTCTGTAAAAAGTTTAAGTTAAATAACACATAAAATTAATATAATTAATTAAAAAGAATAAGAATTATTTTTTATCATATTGAATAAAATGTAAGGATAGAAAAATATCAAAAATATATATTGAAAATATTATTGACAGATTTAATTGTGGTTTGACACATTTGTTTTTCTAAAAGAAATATAATTCATATAATTTCTTTAAATTTTAAAACTGTACAATATTATATATTTGTCATTAACGATATTTGTATGATTTCTCTTTGTTATTTCCTCTTCTCAATTTTGCTAAACATCAAAACCTATTCCAGTTTTTTAGTTTTCGAAACTCATAAATAAAGAGTAATTTTAAAAATAATTTTGTAAAACTAAATTATCAAATAAGTTTTATTATTTTTAAATTCTAAAAATTTAAAATAAATATTAAAAATAAATCTAACAAATCCCAAAATATTATTATAATTATACAAAACAATTTAGTTTAACTGTAATAACAACAGAGCAATTGTTAACAGAAAATCGAAGCATCCTTATTATTAAAGAACGTAATTTAGAATAAAATAGCTAAATAAAATAACAAAATACTATCAATATAATATAAAATATTTCGTAGTTCCGTTTATGCAATAATAAGATATTAACCAATAATTTTTTTTAATACATATATTGAATATATAAACATAAACTTATATATAAAACCTTTGTGACAAACAAATCCTGTTTAATCCAAATTTTAAAACTAAACAAATATGAAAACACTAAAACTTCCAAATAAAGTTAAATACATAATATTGTGTAAGCATCCCTATAGAATGGAATAAATGATAATGGTGGTGGGGCAGCTGGAAGCTGCTTCGACACCAACAAAATAAATCAAATGTATTCATATAAGTATTTAAGTATTATAATTATTCAATTTTCCTCATTAAAGAATTAGAGTTGTTTATGTATATCTTTAGAACTCCAATAATTAATGTTTAGGACTTCATACAGACTTGAGCTTTATTATAAATCACTTCTTCTTAGAAATTGTTTCATATTTAATAATTCAGAGAATTTTAAGTCTCTTTGTCTTAAAGTTGTGAATTCACATCCAAATTTTATCATAATAATTTAAAATATTTCAAAAAAAATGATATTACTGTGTTTATTTTATTACAATTTTTTATTTAATTTCCTTAAAAAAGTCCAAAAATTAATTAACTTATATTTAATATATAAATTATCATACGTATTTAACAAATTGAATTTTTTATAAAATTTTTCAATTCAAGTAGCAATTCTCTTATTATTTTTATGTTTAAATTGTGAACATCGTTTATGTTAAAAGCTTAAGTTAAATAACACATAAAATTTATATAATTAATTAAAAAGAATAAAATTATTTTTTGTCATATTGAATAAAATATAAGGATAGAAAAATATCAAAAATATATATTGAAAATATTATTTACAGATTTAATTGTGATTTGACACATTTGTTTTTCTAAAAGAAATATAATTCATATAATTTCATTAAATTTTAAAACTGTACAATATTTTATATTTGTCATTAACGATATTTGTATGTTTTCTCTTTGTTATTTCCTCTTCTCAATTTTGCTAAACATCAAAACCTATTCCAGTTTTTTAGTTTTCGAAACTCATAAATAAAGAGTAACTTTTAAAAATAATTTTGTAAAACTAAATTATCAAATAAGTTTTATTATTTTTAAATTCTAAAAATTTAAAATAAATATTAAAAATAAATCTAACAAATCCCGAAATAATATTATAATTATTCGAAACAATTTAGTTTAACAGTAATAACAACAGAGCAATTGTTAACAGAAAATCAAAGTATCCTTATTATTCAAGAATGTAATTTAGAATAAAATAGCTAAATAAAATAACAAAAATACTATCAAAAAAATAAAAAATATTTCGTAGTTCCGTTTATGCAATAATAAGATATTAACCAATAATTTTTTTAATACATATCTTGTAAATATAAACATAAACTTATATGTAAAACCTTTATGACAAACAAATGCTGTTTAATCCAAATTTTAAAACTAAACTAATATGACAACACTAAAACTTCCAAATAAAGTTAAATGCATAATATAGTGTAAGCATCCCTATAGAATGGAATAAATGATAAGGGTGGTGGGGCAGCTGGAAGCTGCTTCGACACCAACAAAATGAATCAAATGTATTCATATAAGTATTTAAGTATTATAATTATTCAATTTTCCTCATTAAAGAATTAGAGTTGTTTATGTATATCTTTAGAACTCCAATAATTAATGTTTAGGACTTCATACAGACTTGAGCTTTATTATAAATCACTTCTTCTTAGAAATTGTTTCATATTTAATAATTCAGAGAATTTTAAGTCTCCTTGTCTTAAAGTTGTGAATTCAGATCCAAATTTTATCATAATAATTTAAAATATTTCAAAAAAATGATCTTACTGTGTTTATTTTATTGTAATTTTTTATTTTAATTTCCTTAAAAAAATCCAAAAATTAATAAACTTATATTTAATATATAAATTATCCTACGTATTTAACAAATTGAATGTTGTATAAAAATTTTCAATTCAAGTAGCACTTCTCTTATTATTTTTATGTTTAAATTTGAACATCGTTTCTGTAAAAAGTTTAAGTTAAATAACACATAAAATTAATATAATTAATTAAAAAGAATAAGAATTATTTTTTATCATATTGAATAAAATGTAAGGATAGAAAAATATCAAAAATATATATTGAAAATATTATTGACAGATTTAATTGTGGTTTGACACATTTGTTTTTCTAAAAGAAATATAATTCATATAATTTCTTTAAATTTTAAAACTGTACAATATTATATATTTGTCATTAACGATATTTGTATGATTTCTCTTTGTTATTTCCTCTTCTCAATTTTGCTAAACATCAAAACCTATTCCAGTTTTTTAGTTTTCGAAACTCATAAATAAAGAGTAATTTTAAAAATAATTTTGTAAAACTAAATTATCAAATAAGTTTTATTATTTTTAAATTCTAAAAATTTAAAATAAATATTAAAAATAAATCTAACAAATCCCAAAATATTATTATAATTATACAAAACAATTTAGTTTAACTGTAATAACAACAGAGCAATTGTTAACAGAAAATCGAAGCATCCTTATTATTAAAGAACGTAATTTAGAATAAAATAGCTAAATAAAATAACAAAATACTATCAATATAATATAAAATATTTCGTAGTTCCGTTTATGCAATAATAAGATATTAACCAATAATTTTTTTTAATACATATATTGAATATATAAACATAAACTTATATATAAAACCTTTGTGACAAACAAATCCTGTTTAATCCAAATTTTAAAACTAAACAAATATGAAAACACTAAAACTTCCAAATAAAGTTAAATACATAATATTGTGTAAGCATCCCTATAGAATGGAATAAATGATAATGGTGGTGGGGCAGCTGGAAGCTGCTTCGACACCAACAAAATAAATCAAATGTATTCATATAAGTATTTAAGTATTATAATTATTCAATTTTCCTCATTAAAGAATTAGAGTTGTTTATGTATATCTTTAGAACTCCAATAATTAATGTTTAGGACTTCATACAGACTTGAGCTTTATTATAAATCACTTCTTCTTAGAAATTGTTTCATATTTAATAATTCAGAGAATTTTAAGTCTCTTTGTCTTAAAGTTGTGAATTCACATCCAAATTTTATCATAATAATTTAAAATATTTCAAAAAAAATGATATTACTGTGTTTATTTTATTACAATTTTTTATTTAATTTCCTTAAAAAAGTCCAAAAATTAATTAACTTATATTTAATATATAAATTATCATACGTATTTAACAAATTGAATTTTTTATAAAATTTTTCAATTCAAGTAGCAATTCTCTTATTATTTTTATGTTTAAATTGTGAACATCGTTTATGTTAAAAGCTTAAGTTAAATAACAAATAAAATTTATATAATTAATTAAAAAGAATAAAATTATTTTTTGTCATATTGAATAAAATATAAGGATAGAAAAATATCAAAATTATATATTGAAAATATTATTTACAGATTTAATTGTGATTTGACACATTTGTTTTTCTAAAAGAAATATAATTCATATAATTTCATTAAATTTTAAAACTGTACAATATTTTATATTTGTCATTAACGATATTTGTATGTTTTCTCTTTGTTATTTCCTCTTCTCAATTTTGCTAAACATCAAAACCTATTCCAGTTTTTTAGTTTTCGAAACTCATAAATAAAGAGTAACTTTTAAAAATAATTTTGTAAAACTAAATTATCAAATAAGTTTTATTATTTTTAAATTCTAAAAATTTAAAATAAATATTAAAAATAAATCTAACAAATCCCGAAATAATATTATAATTATTCGAAACAATTTAGTTTAACTGTAATAACAACAGAGCAATTGTTAACAGAAAATCAAAGTATCCTTATTATTCAAGAATGTAATTTAGAATAAAATAGCTAAATAAAATAACAAAAATACTATCAAAAAAATAAAAAATATTTCGTAGTTCCGTTTATGCAATAATAAGATATTAACCAATAATTTTTTTAATACATATCTTGTAAATATAAACATAAACTTATATGTAAAACCTTTATGACAAACAAATGCTGTTTAATCCAAATTTTAAAACTAAACTAATATGACAACACTAAAACTTCCAAATAAAGTTAAATGCATAATATAGTGTAAGCATCCCTATAGAATGGAATAAATGATAAGGGTGGTGGGGCAGCTGGAAGCTGCTTCGACACCAACAAAATGAATCAAATGTATTCATATAAGTATTTAAGTATTATAATTATTCAATTTTCCTCATTAAAGAATTAGAGTTGTTTATGTATATCTTTAGAACTCCAATAATTAATGTTTAGGACTTCATACAGACTTGAGCTTTATTATAAATCACTTCTTCTTAGAAATTGTTTCATATTTAATAATTCAGAGAATTTTAAGTCTCCTTGTCTTAAAGTTGTGAATTCAGATCCAAATTTTATCATAATAATTTAAAATATTTCAAAAAAATGATCTTACTGTGTTTATTTTATTGTAATTTTTTATTTTAATTTCCTTAAAAAAATCCAAAAATTAATAAACTTATATTTAATATATAAATTATCCTACGTATTTAACAAATTGAATGTTGTATAAAAATTTTCAATTCAAGTAGCACTTCTCTTATTATTTTTATGTTTAAATTTGAACATCGTTTCTGTAAAAAGTTTAAGTTAAATAACACATAAAATTAATATAATTAATTAAAAACAATAAGAATTATTTTTTATCATATTGAATAAAATGTAAGGATAGAAAAATATCAAAAATATATATTGAAAATATTATTGACAGATTTAATTGTGGTTTGACACATTTGTTTTTCTAAAAGAAATATAATTCATATAATTTCTTTAAATTTTAAAACTGTACAATATTATATATTTGTCATTAACGATATTTGTATGATTTCTCTTTGTTATTTCCTCTTCTCAATTTTGCTAAACATCAAAACCTATTCCAGTTTTTTAGTTTTCGAAACTCATAAATAAAGAGTAACTTTTAAAAATAATTTTGTAAAACTAAATTATCAAATAAGTTTTATTATTTTTAAATTCTAAAATTTTAAAATAAATATTAAAAATAAATCTAACAAATCCCGAAATAATATTATAATTATTCGAAACAATTTAGTTTAACTGTAATAACAACAGAGCAATTGTTAACAGAAAATCAAAGTATCCTTATTATTCAAGAATGTAATTTAGAATAAAATAGCTAAATAAAATAACAAAAATACTATCAAAAAAATAAAAAATATTTCGTAGTTCCGTTTATGCAATAATAAGATATTAACCAATAATTTTTTTAATACATATCTTGTAAATATAAACATAAACTTATATGTAAAACCTTTATGACAAACAAATGCTGTTTAATCCAAATTTTAAAACTAAACTAATATGACAACACTAAAACTTCCAAATAAAGTTAAATGCATAATATAGTGTAAGCATCCCTATAGAATGGAATAAATGATAAGGGTGGTGGGGCAGCTGGAAGCTGCTTCGACACCAACAAAATGAATCAAATGTATTCATATAAGTATTTAAGTATTATAATTATTCAATTTTCCTCATTAAAGAATTAGAGTTGTTTATGTATATCTTTAGAACTCCAATAATTAATGTTTAGGACTTCATACAGACTTGAGCTTTATTATAAATCACTTCTTCTTAGAAATTGTTTCATATTTAATAATTCAGAGAATTTTAAGTCTCCTTGTCTTAAAGTTGTGAATTCAGATCCAAATTTTATCATAATAATTTAAAATATTTCAAAAAAATGATCTTACTGTGTTTATTTTATTGCAATTTTTTATTTTAATTTCCTTAAAAAAATCCAAAAATTAATAAACTTATATTTAATATATAAATTATCCTACGTATTTAACAAATTGAATGTTGTATAAAAATTTTCAATTCAAGTAGCACTTCTCTTATTATTTTTATGTTTAAATTTGAACATCGTTTCTGTAAAAAGTTTAAGTTAAATAACACATAAAATTAATATAATTAGTTAAAAAGAATAAGAATTATTTTTTATCATATTGAATAAAATGTAAGGATAGAAAAATATCAAAAATATATATTGAAAATATTATTGACAGATTTAATTGTGGTTTGACACATTTGTTTTTCTAAAAGAAATATAATTCATATAATTTCTTTAAATTTTAAAACTGTACAATATTATATATTTGTCATTAACGATATTTGTATGATTTCTCTTTGTTATTTCCTCTTCTCAATTTTGCTAAACATCAAAACCTATTCCAGTTTTTTAGTTTTCGAAACTCATAAATAAAGAGTAATTTTAAAAATAATTTTGTAAAACTAAATTATCAAATAAGTTTTATTATTTTTAAATTCTAAAAATTTAAAATAAATATTAAAAATAAATCTAACAAATCCCAAAATATTATTATAATTATACAAAACAATTTAGTTTAACTGTAATAACAACAGAGCAATTGTTAACAGAAAATCGAAGCATCCTTATTATTAAAGAACGTAATTTAGACTAAAATAGCTAAATAAAATAACAAAATACTATCAATATAATATAAAATATTTCGTAGTTCCGTTTATGCAATAATAAGATATTAACCAATAATTTTTTTTAATACATATATTGAATATATAAACATAAACTTATATATAAAACCTTTGTGACAAACAAATCCTGTTTAATCCAAATTTTAAAACTAAACAAATATGAAAACACTAAAACTTCCAAATAAAGTTAAATACATAATATTGTGTAAGCATCCCTATAGAATGGAATAAATGATAATGGTGGTGGGGCAGCTGGAAGCTGCTTCGACACCAACAAAATAAATCAAATGTATTCATATAAGTATTTAAGTATTATAATTATTCAATTTTCCTCATTAAAGAATTAGAGTTGTTTATGTATATCTTTAGAACTCCAATAATTAATGTTTAGGACTTCATACAGACTTGAGCTTTATTATAAATCACTTCTTCTTAGAAATTGTTTCATATTTAATAATTCAGAGAATTTTAAGTCTCCTTGTCTTAAAGTTGTGAATTCACATCCAAATTTTATCATAATAATTTAAAATATTTCAAAAAAAATGATATTACTGTGTTTATTTTATTACAATTTTTTATTTAATTTCCTTAAAAAAGTCCAAAAATTAATTAACTTATATTTAATATATAAATTATCATACGTATTTAACAAATTGAATTTTTTATAAAATTTTTCAATTCAAGTAGCAATTCTCTTATTATTTTTATGTTTAAATTGTGAACATCGTTTATGTTAAAAGCTTAAGTTAAATAACAAATAAAATTTATATAATTAATTAAAAAGAATAAAATTATTTTTTGTCATATTGAATAAAATATAAGGATAGAAAAATATCAAAAATATATATTGAAAATATTATTTACAGATTTAATTGTGATTTGACACATTTGTTTTTCTAAAAGAAATATAATTCATATAATTTCATTAAATTTTAAAACTGTACAATATTTTATATTTGTCATTAACGATATTTGTATGTTTTCTCTTTGTTATTTCCTCTTCTCAATTTTGCTAAACATCAAAACCTATTCCAGTTTTTTAGTTTTCGAAACTCATAAATAAAGAGTAACTTTTAAAAATCATTTTGTAAAACTAAATTATCAAATAAGTTTTATTATTTTTAAATTCTAAAAATTTAAAATAAATATTAAAAATAAATCTAACAAATCCCGAAATAATATTATAATTATTCGAAACAATTTAGTTTAACTGTAATAACAACAGAGCAATTGTTAACAGAAAATCAAAGTATCCTTATTATTCAAGAATGTAATTTAGAATAAAATAGCTAAATAAAATAACAAAAATACTATCAAAAAAATAAAAAATATTTCGTAGTTCCGTTTATGCAATAATAAGATATTAACCAATAATTTTTTTAATACATATCTTGTAAATATAAACATAAACTTATATGTAAAACCTTTATGACAAACAAATGCTGTTTAATCCAAATTTTAAAACTAAACTAATATGACAACACTAAAACTTCCAAATAAAGTTAAATGCATAATATAGTGTAAGCATCCCTATAGAATGGAATAAATGATAAGGGTAGTGGGGCAGCTGGAAGCTGCTTCGACACCAACAAAATGAATCAAATGTATTCATATAAGTATTTAAGTATTATAATTATTCAATTTTCCTCATTAAAGAATTAGAGTTGTTTATGTATATCTTTAGAACTCCAATAATTAATGTTTAGGACTTCATACAGACTTGAGCTTTATTATAAATCACTTCTTCTTAGAAATTGTTTCATATTTAATAATTCAGAGAATTTTAAGTCTCCTTGTCTTAAAGTTGTGAATTCAGATCCAAATTTTATCATAATAATTTAAAATATTTCAAAAAAATGATCTTACTGTGTTTATTTTATTGTAATTTTTTATTTTAATTTCCTTAAAAAAATCCAAAAATTAATAAACTTATATTTAATATATAAATTATCCTACGTATTTAACAAATTGAATGTTGTATAAAAATTTTCAATTCAAGTAGCACTTCTCTTATTATTTTTATGTTTAAATTTGAACATCGTTTCTGTAAAAAGTTTAAGTTAAATAACACATAAAATTAATATAATTAATTAAAAAGAATAAGAATTATTTTTTATCATATTGAATAAAATGTAAGGATAGAAAAATATCAAAAATATATATTGAAAATATTATTGACAGATTTAATTGTGGTTTGACACATTTGTTTTTCTAAAAGAAATATAATTCATATAATTTCTTTAAATTTTAAAACTGTACAATATTATATATTTGTCATTAACGATATTTGTATGATATCTCTTTGTTATTTCCTCTTCTCAATTTTGCTAAACATCAAAACCTATTCCAGTTTTTTAGTTTTCGAAACTCATAAATAAAGAGTAATTTTAAAAATAATTTTGTAAAACTAAATTATCAAATAAGTTTTATTATTTTTAAATTCTAAAAATTTAAAATAAATATTAAAAATAAATCTAACAAATCCCAAAATATTATTATAATTATACAAAACAATTTAGTTTAACTGTAATAACAACAGAGCAATTGTTAACAGAAATCGAAGCATCCTTATTATTAAAGAACGTAATTTAGAATAAAATAGCTAAATAAAATAACAAAATACTATCAATATAATATAAAATATTTCGTAGTTCCGTTTATTCAATAATAAGATATTAACCAATAATTTTTTTTAATACATATATTGAATATATAAACATAAACTTATATATAAAACCTTTGTGACAAACAAATCCTGTTTAATCCAAATTTTAAAACTAAACAAATATGAAAACACTAAAACTTTCAAATAAAGTTAAATACATAATATTGTGTAAGCATCCCTATAGAATGGAATAAATGATAATGGTGGTGGGGCAGCTGGAAGCTGCTTCGACACCAACAAAATAAATCAAATGTATTCATATAAGTATTTAAGTATTATAATTATTCAATTTTCCTCATTAAAGAATTAGAGTTGTTTATGTATATCTTTAGAACTCCAATAATTAATGTTTAGGACTTCATACAGACTTGAGCTTTATTATAAATCACTTCTTCTTAGAAATTGTTTCATATTTAATAATTCAGAGAATTTTAAGTCTCTTTGTCTTAAAGTTGTGAATTCACATCCAAATTTTATCATAATAATTTAAAATATTTCAAAAAAAATGATATTACTGTGTTTATTTTATTACAATTTTTTATTTAATTTCCTTAAAAAAGTCCAAAAATTAATTAACTTATATTTAATATATAAATTATCATACGTATTTAACAAATTGAATTTTTTATAAAATTTTTCAATTCAAGTAGCAATTCTCTTATTATTTTTATGTTTAAATTGTGAACATCGTTTATGTTAAAAGCTTAAGTTAAATAACAAATAAAATTTATATAATTAATTAAAAAGAATAAAATTATTTTTTGTCATATTGAATAAAATATAAGGATAGAAAAATATCAAAATTATATATTGAAAATATTATTTACAGATTTAATTGTGATTTGACACATTTGTTTTTCTAAAAGAAATATAATTCATATAATTTCATTAAATTTTAAAACTGTACAATATTTTATATTTGTCATTAACGATATTTGTATGTTTTCTCTTTGTTATTTCCTCTTCTCAATTTTGCTAAACATCAAAACCTATTCCAGTTTTTTAGTTTTCGAAACTCATAAATAAAGAGTAACTTTTAAAAATAATTTTGTAAAACTAAATTATCAAATAAGTTTTATTATTTTTAAATTCTAAAAATTTAAAATAAATATTAAAAATAAATCTAACAAATCCCGAAATAATATTATAATTATTCGAAACAATTTAGTTTAACTGTAATAACAACAGAGCAATTGTTAACAGAAAATCAAAGTATCCTTATTATTCAAGAATGTAATTTAGAATAAAATAGCTAAATAAAATAACAAAAATACTATCAAAAAAATAAAAAATATTTCGTAGTTCCGTTTATGCAATAATAAGATATTAACCAATAATTTTTTTAATACATATCTTGTAAATATAAACATAAACTTATATGTAAAACCTTTATGACAAACAAATGCTGTTTAATCCAAATTTTAAAACTAAACTAATATGACAACACTAAAACTTCCAAATAAATTAAATGCATAATATAGTGTAAGCATCCCTATAGAATGGAATAAATGATAAGGGTGGTGGGGCAGCTGGAAGCTGCTTCGACACCAACAAAATGAATCAAATGTATTCATATAAGTATTTAAGTATTATAATTATTCAATTTTCCTCATTAAAGAATTAGAGTTGTTTATGTATATCTTTAGAACTCCAATAATTAATGTTTAGGACTTCATACAGACTTGAGCTTTATTATAAATCACTTCTTCTTAGAAATTGTTTCATATTTAATAATTCAGAGAATTTTAAGTCTCCTTGTCTTAAAGTTGTGAATTCAGATCCAAATTTTATCATAATAATTTAAAATATTTCAAAAAAATGATCTTACTGTGTTTATTTTATTGTAATTTTTTATTTTAATTTCCTTAAAAAAATCCAAAAATTAATAAACTTATATTTAATATATAAATTATCCTACGTATTTAACAAATTGAATGTTGTATAAAAATTTTCAATTCAAGTAGCACTTCTCTTATTATTTTTATGTTTAAATTTGAACATCGTTTCTGTAAAAAGTTTAAGTTAAATAACACATAAAATTAATATAATTAATTAAAAAGAATAAGAATTATTTTTTATCATATTGAATAAAATGTAAGGATAGAAAAATATCAAAAATATATATTGAAAATATTATTGACAGATTTAATTGTGGTTTGACACATTTGTTTTTCTAAAAGAAATATAATTCATATAATTTCTTTAAATTTTAAAACTGTACAATATTATATATTTGTCATTAACGATATTTGTATGATTTCTCTTTGTTATTTCCTCTTCTCAATTTTGCTAAACATCAAAACCTATTCCAGTTTTTTAGTTTTCGAAACTCATAAATAAAGAGTAATTTTAAAAATAATTTTGTAAAACTAAATTATCAAATAAGTTTTATTATTTTTAAATTCTAAAAATTTAAAATAAATATTAAAAATAAATCTAACAAATCCCAAAATATTATTATAATTATACAAAACAATTTAGTTTAACTGTAATAACAACAGAGCAATTGTTAACAGAAAATCGAAGCATCCTTATTATTAAAGAACGTAATTTAGAATAAAATAGCTAAATAAAATAACAAAATACTATCAATATAATATAAAATATTTCGTAGTTCCGTTTATGCAATAATAAGATATTAACCAATAATTTTTTTTAATACATATATTGAATATATAAACATAAACTTATATATAAAACCTTTGTGACAAACAAATCCTGTTTAATCCAAATTTTAAAACTAAACAAATATGAAAACACTAAAACTTCCAAATAAAGTTAAATACATAATATTGTGTAAGCATCCCTATAGAATGGAATAAATGATAATGGTGGTGGGGCAGCTGGAAGCTGCTTCGACACCAACAAAATAAATCAAATGTATTCATATAAGTATTTAAGTATTATAATTATTCAATTTTCCTCATTAAAGAATTAGAGTTGTTTATGTATATCTTTAGAACTCCAATAATTAATGTTTAGGACTTCATACAGACTTGAGCTTTATTATAAATCACTTCTTCTTAGAAATTGTTTCATATTTAATAATTCAGAGAATTTTAAGTCTCCTTGTCTTAAAGTTGTGAATTCACATCCAAATTTTATCATAATAATTTAAAATATTTCAAAAAAAATGATATTACTGTGTTTATTTTATTACAATTTTTTATTTAATTTCCTTAAAAAAGTCCAAAAATTAATTAACTTATATTTAATATATAAATTATCATACGTATTTAACAAATTGAATTTTTTATAAAATTTTTCAATTCAAGTAGCAATTCTCTTATTATTTTTATGTTTAAATTGTGAACATCGTTTATGTTAAAAGCTTAAGTTAAATAACAAATATAATTTATATAATTAATTAAAAAGAATAAAATTATTTTTTGTCATATTGAATAAAATATAAGGATAGAAAAATATCAAAAATATATATTGAAAATATTATTTACAGATTTAATTGTGATTTGACACATTTGTTTTTCTAAAAGAAATATAATTCATATAATTTCATTAAATTTTAAAACTGTACAATATTTTATATTTGTCATTAACGATATTTGTATGTTTTCTCTTTGTTATTTCCTCTTCTCAATTTTGCTAAACATCAAAACCTATTCCAGTTTTTTAGTTTTCGAAACTCATAAATAAAGAGTAACTTTTAAAAATAATTTTGTAAAACTAAATTATCAATTAAGTTTTATTATTTTTAAATTCTAAAAATTTAAAATAAATATTAAAAATAAATCTAACAAATCCCGAAATAATATTATAATTATTCGAAACAATTTAGTTTAACTGTAATAACAACAGAGCAATTGTTAACAGAAAATCAAAGTATCCTTATTATTCAAGAATGTAATTTAGAATAAAATAGCTAAATAAAATAACAAAAATACTATCAAAAAAATAAAAAATATTTCGTAGTTCCGTTTATGCAATAATAAGATATTAACCAATAATTTTTTTAATACATATCTTGTAAATATAAACATAAACTTATATGTAAAACCTTTATGACAAACAAATGCTGTTTAATCCAAATTTTAAAACTAAACTAATATGACAACACTAAAACTTCCAAATAAAGTTAAATGCATAATATAGTGTAAGCATCCCTATAGAATGGAATAAATGATAAGGGTGGTGGGGCAGCTGGAAGCTGCTTCGACACCAACAAAATGAATCAAATGTATTCATATAAGTATTTAAGTATTATAATTATTCAATTTTCCTCATTAAAGAATTAGAGTTGTTTATGTATATCTTTAGAACTCCAATAATTAATGTTTAGGACTTCATACAGACTTGAGCTTTATTATAAATCACTTCTTCTTAGAAATTGTTTCATATTTAATAATTCAGAGAATTTTAAGTCTCCTTGTCTTAAAGTTGTGAATTCAGATCCAAATTTTATCATAATAATTTAAAATATTTCAAAAAAATGATCTTACTGTGTTTATTTTATTGTAATTTTTTATTTTAATTTCCTTAAAAAAATCCAAAAATTAATAAACTTATATTTAATATATAAATTATCCTACGTATTTAACAAATTGAATGTTGTATAAAAATTTTCAATTCAAGTAGCACTTCTCTTATTATTTTTATGTTTAAATTTGAACATCGTTTCTGTAAAAAGTTTAAGTTAAATAACACATAAAATTAATATAATTAATTAAAAAGAATAAGAATTATTTTTTATCATATTGAATAAAATGTAAGGATAGAAAAATATCAAAAATATATATTGAAAATATTATTGACAGATTTAATTGTGGTTTGACACATTTGTTTTTCTAAAAGAAATATAATTCATATAATTTCTTTAAATTTTAAAACTGTACAATATTATATATTTGTCATTAACGATATTTGTATGATTTCTCTTTGTTATTTCCTCTTCTCAATTTTGCTAAACATCAAAACCTATTCCAGTTTTTTAGTTTTCGAAACTCATAAATAAAGAGTAATTTTAAAAATAATTTTGTAAAACTAAATTATCAAATAAGTTTTATTATTTTTAAATTCTAAAAATTTAAAATAAATATTAAAAATAAATCTAACAAATCCCAAAATATTATTATAATTATACAAAACAATTTAGTTTAACTGTAATAACAACAGAGCAATTGTTAACAGAAAATCGAAGCATCCTTATTATTAAAGAACGTAATTTAGAATAAAATAGCTAAATAAAATAACAAAATACTATCAATATAATATAAAATATTTCGTAGTTCCGTTTATGCAATAATAAGATATTAACCAATAATTTTTTTTAATACATATATTGAATATATAAACATAAACTTATATATAAAACCTTTGTGACAAACAAATCCTGTTTAATCCAAATTTTAAAACTAAACAAATATGAAAACACTAAAACTTCCAAATAAAGTTAAATACATAATATTGTGTAAGCATCCCTATAGAATGGAATAAATGATAATGGTGGTGGGGCAGCTGGAAGCTGCTTCGACACCAACAAAATAAATCAAATGTATTCATATAAGTATTTAAGTATTATAATTATTCAATTTTCCTCATTAAAGAATTAGAGTTGTTTATGTATATCTTTAGAACTCCAATAATTAATGTTTAGGACTTCATACAGACTTGAGCTTTATTATAAATCACTTCTTCTTAGAAATTGTTTCATATTTAATAATTCAGAGAATTTTAAGTCTCCTTGTCTTAAAGTTGTGAATTCACATCCAAATTTTATCATAATAATTTAAAATATTTCAAAAAAAATGATATTACTGTGTTTATTTTATTACAATTTTTTATTTAATTTCCTTAAAAAAGTCCAAAAATTAATTAACTTATATTTAATATATAAATTATCATACGTATTTAACAAATTGAATTTTTTATAAAATTTTTCAATTCAAGTAGCAATTCTCTTATTATTTTTATGTTTAAATTGTGAACATCGTTTATGTTAAAAGCTTAAGTTAAATAACAAATAAAATTTATATAATTAATTAAAAAGAATAAAATTATTTTTTGTCATATTGAATAAAATATAAGGATAGAAAAATATCAAAAATATATATTGAAAATATTATTTACAGATTTAATTGTGATTTGACACATTTGTTTTTCTAAAAGAAATATAATTCATATAATTTCATTAAATTTTAAAACTGTACAATATTTTATATTTGTCATTAACGATATTTGTATGTTTTCTCTTTGTTATTTCCTCTTCTCAATTTTGCTAAACATCAAAACCTATTCCAGTTTTTTAGTTTTCGAAACTCATAAATAAAGAGTAACTTTTAAAAATCATTTTGTAAAACTAAATTATCAAATAAGTTTTATTATTTTTAAATTCTAAAAATTTAAAATAAATATTAAAAATAAATCTAACAAATCCCGAAATAATATTATAATTATTCGAAACAATTTAGTTTAACTGTAATAACAACAGAGCAATTGTTAACAGAAAATCAAAGTATCCTTATTATTCAAGAATGTAATTTAGAATAAAATAGCTAAATAAAATAACAAAAATACTATCAAAAAAATAAAAAATATTTCGTAGTTCCGTTTATGCAATAATAAGATATTAACCAATAATTTTTTTAATACATATCTTGTAAATATAAACATAAACTTATATGTAAAACCTTTATGACAAACAAATGCTGTTTAATCCAAATTTTAAAACTAAACTAATATGACAACACTAAAACTTCCAAATAAAGTTAAATGCATAATATAGTGTAAGCATCCCTATAGAATGGAATAAATGATAAGGGTGGTGGGGCAGCTGGAAGCTGCTTCGACACCAACAAAATGAATCAAATGTATTCATATAAGTATTTAAGTATTATAATTATTCAATTTTCCTCATTAAAGAATTAGAGTTGTTTATGTATATCTTTAGAACTCCAATAATTAATGTTTAGGACTTCATACAGACTTGAGCTTTATTATAAATCACTTCTTCTTAGAAATTGTTTCATATTTAATAATTCAGAGAATTTTAAGTCTCCTTGTCTTAAAGTTGTGAATTCAGATCCAAATTTTATCATAATAATTTAAAATATTTCAAAAAAATGATCTTACTGTGTTTATTTTATTGTAATTTTTTATTTTAATTTCCTTAAAAAAATCCAAAAATTAATAAACTTATATTTAATATATAAAT
Source organism: Lathyrus tuberosus (assembly GCA_022829125.1). Taxonomy (NCBI): domain Eukaryota; kingdom Viridiplantae; phylum Streptophyta; class Magnoliopsida; order Fabales; family Fabaceae; genus Lathyrus; species Lathyrus tuberosus. Next base: position 311,985 of record JALAZF010000617.1, on the reverse strand, counting down.
TATCCTACGTATTTAACAAATTGAATGTTGTATAAAAATTTTCAATTCAAGTAGCACTTCTCTTATTATTTTTATGTTTAAATTTGAACATCGTTTCTGTAAAAAGTTTAAGTTAAATAACACATAAAATTAATATAATTAATTAAAAAGAATAAGAATTATTTTTTATCATATTGAATAAAATGTAAGGATAGAAAAATATCAAAAATATATATTGAAAATATTATTGACAGATTTAATTGTGGTTTGACACATTTGTTTTTCTAAAAGAAATATAATTCATATAATTTCTTTAAATTTTAAAACTGTACAATATTATATATTTGTCATTAACGATATTTGTATGATTTCTCTTTGTTATTTCCTCTTCTCAATTTTGCTAAACATCAAAACCTATTCCAGTTTTTTAGTTTTCGAAACTCATAAATAAAGAGTAATTTTAAAAATAATTTTGTAAAACTAAATTATCAAATAAGTTTTATTATTTTTAAATTCTAAAAATTTAAAATAAATATTAAAAATAAATCTAACAAATCCCAAAATATTATTATAATTATACAAAACAATTTAGTTTAACTGTAATAACAACAGAGCAATTGTTAACAGAAAATCAAAGCATCCTTATTATTAAAGAACGTAATTTAGAATAAAATAGATAAATAAAATAACAAAATACTATCAATATAATATAAAATATTTCGTAGTTCCGTTTATGCAATAATAAGATATTAACCAATAATTTTTTTTAATACATATATTGAATATATAAACATAAACTTATATATAAAACCTTTGTGACAAACAAATCCTGTTTAATCCAAATTTTAAAACTAAACAAATATGAAAACACTAAAACTTCCAAATAAAGTTAAATACATAATATTGTGTAAGCATCCCTATAGAATGGAATAAATGATAATGGTGGTGGGGCAGCTGGAAGCTGCTTCGACACCAACAAAATAAATCAAATGTATTCATATAAGTATTTAAGTATTATAATTATTCAATTTTCCTCATTAAAGAATTAGAGTTGTTTATGTATATCTTTAGAACTCCAATAATTAATGTTTAGGACTTCATACAGACTTGAGCTTTATTATAAATCACTTCTTCTTAGAAATTGTTTCATATTTAATAATTCAGAGAATTTTAAGTCTCCTTGTCTTAAAGTTGTGAATTCACATCCAAATTTTATCATAATAATTTAAAATATTTCAAAAAAAATGATATTACTGTGTTTATTTTATTACAATTTTTTATTTAATTTCCTTAAAAAAGTCCAAAAATTAATTAACTTATATTTAATATATAAATTATCATACGTATTTAACAAATTGAATTTTTTATAAAATTTTTCAATTCAAGTAGCAATTCTCTTATTATTTTTATGTTTAAATTGTGAACATCGTTTATGTTAAAAGCTTAAGTTAAATAACAAATAAAATTTATATAATTAATTAAAAAGAATAAAATTATTTTTTGTCATATTGAATAAAATATAAGGATAGAAAAATATCAAAAATATATATTGAAAATATTATTTACAGATTTAATTGTGATTTGACACATTTGTTTTTCTAAAAGAAATATAATTCATATAATTTCATTAAATTTTAAAACTGTACAATATTTTATATTTGTCATTAACGATATTTGTATGTTTTCTCTTTGTTATTTCCTCTTCTCAATTTTGCTAAACATCAAAACCTATTCCAGTTTTTTAGTTTTCGAAACTCATAAATAAAGAGTAACTTTTAAAAATAATTTTGTAAAACTAAATTATCAAATAAGTTTTATTATTTTTAAATTCTAAAAATTTAAAATAAATATTAAAAATAAATCTAACAAATCCCGAAATAATATTATAATTATTCGAAACAATTTAGTTTAACTGTAATAACAACAGAGCAATTGTTAACAGAAAATCAAAGTATCCTTATTATTCAAGAATGTAATTTAGAATAAAATAGCTAAATAAAATAACAAAAATACTATCAAAAAAATAAAAAATATTTCGTAGTTCCGTTTATGCAATAATAAGATATTAACCAATAATTTTTTTAATACATATCTTGTAAATATAAACATAAACTTATATGTAAAACCTTTATGACAAACAAATGCTGTTTAATCCAAATTTTAAAACTAAACTAATATGACAACACTAAAACTTCCAAATAAAGTTAAATGCATAATATAGTGTAAGCATCCCTATAGAATGGAATAAATGATAAGGGTGGTGGGGCAGCTGGAAGCTGCTTCGACACCAACAAAATGAATCAAATGTATTCATATAAGTATTTAAGTATTATAATTATTCAATTTTCCTCATTAAAGAATTAGAGTTGTTTATGTATATCTTTAGAACTCCAATAATTAATGTTTAGGACTTCATACAGACTTGAGCTTTATTATAAATCACTTCTTCTTAGAAATTGTTTCATATTTAATAATTCAGAGAATTTTAAGTCTCCTTGTCTTAAAGTTGTGAATTCAGATCCAAATTTTATCATAATAATTTAAAATATTTCAAAAAAATGATATTACTGTGTTTATTTTATTGCAATTTTTTATTTTAATTTCCTTAAAAAAATCCAAAAATTAATAAACTTATATTTAATATATAAATTATCCTACGTATTTAACAAATTGAATGTTGTATAAAAATTTTCAATTCAAGTAGCACTTCTCTTATTATTTTTATGTTTAAATTTGAACATCGTTTCTGTAAAAAGTTTAAGTTAAATAACACATAAAATTAATATAATTAATTAAAAAGAATAAGAATTATTTTTTATCATATTGAATAAAATGTAAGGATAGAAAAATATCAAAAATATATATTGAAAATATTATTGACAGATTTAATTGTGGTTTGACACATTTGTTTTTTTAAAGAAATATAATTCATATAATTTCTTTAAATTTTAAAACTGTACAATATTATATATTTGTCATTAACGATATTTGTATGATTTCTCTTTGTTATTTCCTCTTCTCAATTTTGCTAAACATCAAAACCTATTCCAGTTTTTTAGTTTTCGAAACTCATAAATAAAGAGTAATTTTAAAAATAATTTTGTAAAACTAAATTATCAAATAAGTTTTATTATTTTTAAATTCTAAAAATTTAAAATAAATATTAAAAATAAATCTAACAAATCCCAAAATATTATTATAATTATACAAAACAATTTAGTTTAACTGTAATAACAACAGAGCAATTGTTAACAGAAAATCGAAGCATCCTTATTATTAAAGAACGTAATTTAGAATAAAATAGCTAAATAAAATAACAAAATACTATCAATATAATATAAAATATTTCGTAGTTCCGTTTATGCAATAATAAGATATTAACCAATAATTTTTTTTAATACATATCTTGAAAATATAAACATAAACTTATATATAAAACCTTTATGACAAACAAATCCTGTTTAATCCAAATTTTAAAACTAAACAAATATGAAAACACTAAAACTTCCAAATAAAGTTAAATACATAATATTGTGTAAGCATCCCTATAGAATGGAATAAATGATAATGGTGGTGGGGCAGCTGGAAGCTGCTTCGACACCAACAAAATAAATCAAATGTATTCATATAAGTATTTAAGTATTATAATTATTCAATTTTCCTCATTAAAGAATTAGAGTTGTTTATGTATATCTTTAGAACTCCAATAATTAATGTTTAGGACTTCATACAGACTTGAGCTTTATTATAAATCACTTCTTCTTAGAAATTGTTTCATATTTAATAATTCAGAGAATTTTAAGTCTCCTTGTCTTAAAGTTGTGAATTCAGATCCAAATTTTATCATAATAATTTAAAATATTTCAAAAAAATTGCTATTACTGTGTTTATTTTATTACAATTTTTTATTTAATTTCCTTAAAAAATTCCAAAAATTAATAAACTTATATTTAATATATAAATTACCATACGTATTTAACAAATTGAATTTTTTATAAAATTTTTCAATTCAAGTAGCAATTCTCTTATTATTTTTATGTTTAAATTGTGAACATCGTTTATGTAAAAAGCTTAAGTTAAATAACACATAAAATTTATATAATTAATTAAAAAGAATAAAATTATTTTTTATCATATTGAAGAAAATATAAGGATAGAAAAATATCAAAAATATATATTGAAAATATTATTTACAGATTTAATTGTGATTTGACACATTTGTTTTTCTAAAAGAAATATAATTCATATAATTTCTTTAAATTTTAAAACTGTACAATATTTTATATTTGTCATTAACGATATTTGTATGATTTCTCTTTGTTATTTCCTCTTCTCAATTTTGCTAAACATCAAAACCTATTCCAGTTTTTTAGTTTTCGAAACTCATAAATAAAGAGCAACTTTTAAAAATAATTTTGTAAAACTAAATTATCAAATAAGTTTTATTATTTTTAAATTCTAAAAATTTAAAATAAATATTAAAAATAAATCTAACAAATCCCGAAATAATATTATAATTATTCGAAACAATTTAGTTTAACTGTAATAACAACAGAGCAATTGTTAACAGAAAAGCAAAGCATCCTTATTATTCAAGAATGTAATTTAGAATAAAATAGCTAAATAAAATAACAAAAATACTATCAATATAATAAAAAATATTTCGTAGTTCCGTTTATGCAATAATAAGATATTACCCAATAATTTTTTTGATACATATCTTGTAAATATAAACATAAACTTATATGTAAAACCTTTATGACAAACAAATCCTGTTTAATGCAAATTTTAAAACTAAACTAATATGACAACACTAAAACTTCCAAATAAAGTTAAATGCATAATATAGTGTAAGCATCCCTATAGAATGGAATAAATGATAAGGGTGGTGGGGCAGCTGGAAGCTGCTTCGACACCAACAAAATGAATCAAATGTATTCATATAAGTATTTAAGTATTATAATTATTCAATTTTCCTCATTAAAGAATTAGAGTTGTTTATGTATATCTTTAGAACTCCAATAATTAATGTTTAGGACTTCATACAAACTTGAGCTTATTATAAATCACTTCTTCTTTAAAATTGTTTCATATTTAATAATTCAGAGAATTTTAAGTCTCCTTGTCTTAAAGTTGTGAATTCAGATCCAAATTTTATCATAATAATTTAAAATATTTAAAAAAAAAATGATATTACTGTGTTTATTTTATTTCAATTTTTTATTTTAATTTCCTTAAAAAAATCCAAAAATTAATAAACTTATATTTAATATATAAATTATCATACGTATTTAACAAATTGAATGTAATGCCCTGTATAATATATATCTAGAATTATACAATACAAGCATTTTATTTGGTACTGACACCATCATAAGTGCCTAATGTCGTAATTCACATACTTGACCATTTCTAAAACATAAATACAATCTATGGTACAAGATATGGAAATTAGCCAAAACAATAAAAAACTAAGATCAATATACAATATCCTTAATTGCATACAACAAATACATAGCGGAATAAGCTCAACTAAGCTTCTCTTGAAACATCCAAGCATAGCTCCACTTGTAAATCAAACCTGCAAATACCTCATGAAAATAATCAACAATAGTGGGGTGAGATACATCAAATCTCAGTGAGTTCCCTATCTTATAGATTCTCTCAGCTTTACAAGGTTCTATCAATCCTAACTCAAGTCAAAGGGAAGGGAAATGACCTTGAGTTCACAATCTCACAATCTCACACTATATGGAAACACGTCATGAGTTCATCAACTCAAAATATCACTAATCGATAACCTGTACCAAGGCATCCCCTTTTCCCGTCCGCTTCTACGTCTAAAAGTCGACCCGAGTCATGGATCCTTGTAGTTACTTGGCATACGAAATGGATTCGGGATCATCGGCATGTTAACCGTGATCCTTCACTTCTCATGGCCTGTTAACCATCGCAAGTCTCTTTACCATATAGGCTCCATTCGTACTACACACGGGAATCAAACCTGCCAAGTAATCATGCCTGCACTTCAGAGGAGCTCGAGACTCATGAAGGCCTCTCAAGGGCAACTCAAAAGAAAATGGTTACGATTACGTGATCGTACAAACAAACGTGATTGTATTCGACAATCACAAGGCCACATTCGCCTTAAGACCTCTTTTGTCTTTTCACAAAACCTCAATGGTTAATGCACATGTTCCATACTAGTGTCTCACTCTTTACTATATCAATCAGTAATGGACACACGCCTCGGCCTCTTTTGCACGAGGGTTGTCATTAAGTTATCTACTCTAGGCCAGAACTCGTCAATGAATGCACGAGCGTCGTCATTCAGAGTTTCTATCACAATTCTAATCACAACCTAGAAATATACCATTTTGTTTTGGGGTAAAGTTTCCTCACTCTTCCCAATTCATATTTTAAACATGCATATTTCTTTCATTCACAATTTACAATTAGATAGACATGGTAAAATCACAAATATTACAAGTAACACATATAATAGCATAACATGTCAAACATAAACCACATAATAGTTCTCACACATTTTAAGGCATATAAGCCACTACTATCCTCTACCAAGCACCCTTGGTTAAATCATGGTATCACATACCATTTAATAGCACATCACATAAAACATCACTTTCGGGTTCCCTCCGATTCATTTAATCGGGTATCGAAATCAATACTTTCCACTTTCATCCCGTAGGATATTTCCACCGCTTTACATCGGCTATAATAATGCCTCGATCGGATTTACGATCCAAAAGATATGGATTTAACCATGTCATATAACATTGTTATCATTCAAATGCCACTAATTAATCAATCCCACCTCATACCCAATATTTTCACTTTTTATTGGGTAGAGGGTCGTCGTGGCTTTCTAACGGCACCAAGAACGTCTCGATCCGAGTTACAGAATTACTCTGTTTCTTACATGCTTCAAGTGAAACAAGTATGTGTCGGACGAAGAGTGGGAGATAAATTGTGTATCTTCAGTTATGAAGGGGGATTAAGTTTGAGATAATACTTCAGGTTTTCTATTTTTAGTAAGAGACCAATTTGGAATTTGGAAATGTTAAATTACCCAAGGAACCGTATAAGGTATCGTGTTGGAGAAAGAATGAGCTTCGTTTAGTAACGAAAAGTGTAGTGATACAGACCGGAAGAAGTGTGTGTTAAGGAATAGAGTAAGTATCTTGGATTTAAGGAAATTTTAGTAAGATGGTTTTATATATGGACCTAAGAGGATTACAATGGAGAGCGAAGTAAGCGCGGTATGGAAAACGGTATTAACGGTATGTTATGAGGAAGTGCCAACGGAATATATTTTTGGACGAATGTGCAATAGAGCTATTGAGTAGTTGTTGAGGCTTAAGTTAAGGAAGTGTAATCAAGGATGGTTCAGCTATGAGGACCCTGTTAGTATGACGTGGAATGAGAAAGTTACACCTTGGTGGTAAGGACAAGCGTAGTAATAGCACCGGAGTTACAATTGTACGTGATGGATTCTCATTCTTGAGACAAGGGTGATGAGATGTACTCTGGGGAACAATGAATATTGTATTTTAAGAAGCAAGTTTGTGGTAAAACAACGAGAAGCAAATCAGGACTTAATATGGACTAAGTGTATATCATGGAACGATTTATATCGGAAGGGTTTTGTAAATAGTTGATGAGAATTGTCGGTTCTGAATCTTCCATTAAGTAATTTGGTGTAAGTGTGATGTGTAATGGATAGTGAAGGGTAAGCAATCCCGGTTAATGTGTACGAAGTGATGAAAAGGTTCTTCAAGAGGATGCATTGCCCCGATTTATTTTCAAGTATAGAGAAACTTCTGTAATTGTGAATAATCGGAATATTCGGAATCTACCTTTTGTTGGACTAAGAACGTTGTTGTTTTATTTCTCACCAAGGAGTTCAAGTGAGAGAATAAGGTGGTATGCTTGATATGAGATGTCCATCAATTTTATGGTACCGTATAATGGTTGTGTGTTGGGTTTTGCTTGTGGACGAATTAAGTTGAGTTGTGGCTAAAACCCTAGAATGTCATCATTATTTGACTTCCAGCTAATGTGGTGGTATGAGTAGAAAATGAACTATCCTGCTGAAGTTTTGTGGTGTGACTGCGTCAGAATTTGGAATTTTGCCTTGTCATTTGGTTGGAGTGTGTCATCAGAATGTTTTGACTTTGTCGGTTTTACTTTGAGTGAACTATGGTTAGTGAATGTAATATAAGTTAAGAAGCCGCGAGTTGAGAATGATATTCCAAGATAGAACAAATCAGATTGATGGTTTTGAGTAGGGAGGGCTTTTGAACTAAAAGGAATTGGTTTTCAGTTTCTGCAGCAGTGTTAACCGATTAACACGTGCATGGGAGGTGTTTTACGTTGAATTTTGAGGAGTTAACCGATTGACCTCAGACGGGTAATCGATTGACATGTGTGTAAATTGTGAAATCCCATAGGAACCATCATCCGCATTTTGTTACTGTGTTGCTCAGAGTGGAGAGTTGTTACAGAATGTGGTAACCAGAACTGGAGGTTGTTAAACTGTTTTGGATATATTATTTTGAGTTTAGAATGGATTTAGAGTTGTGAAGGTTATGGTTGTGGCAGTGTAACTCTCGTGTCTTTATCGTCTAGAGAGTGCTGGACAGAGGTTAAGATGTTGTGTGTTGGCAAAGAAATTGTTCTATAATAGGACGGCAGTAAGTTTCTTGTACCGTTGGTTAGTAAAGATCCCAGTGGATGAGTGTGTTTCTCCGTGGACTGTTAGCTAATTGGTAGTGCTCAATAATTCATGGCATTCCACTGTTAGAAATTGAGTTGCGCAGTGGAAGTTGGCAGATGAAAGAGTTCAGTCAGACTAATAAGGATTAGAATGATTATTGATTGTAAGTATGGAAATAAGGAGATCTTGTTCTAAGTGTATTACCTTTTTGGTGTGATACGAAAGAAGTGAATTATCAGATATAATGGTTGCAATGTTTAGTATCAGACCAGATGGAACTGGTAAAGGAGTCGTTTGACATTTTATGAAGTGGGTTTGAACGTTAAAAAATTTAAGAAAGGATAAGTCGTTGGGGATTACAGGAAGTTAAGAAATCACTGAATTACGTCGTGAAGATGTGTTGAGGGTTGTTGTCATAATTTGAGATAAGCAGTTATGGTTTTGTGTTGTGACTCAGTAGAAGCGTATAAAATGGTGTATTTCTACCGGAGGTAAGATATGACAAAGTCTTTTGTATGGAACAACAGAGGAATTATGGAAGGGCAAGTTAGAATTAACCCAAAATTGGAACAAGAGTATGATTAAGGACGTGAGTTTGATAATTTGTGAAAATACGGATTTTGGTCTATGAAGACAAGTTGGAATTGGGATACGTCAGAGTTGTTAATGGATGCAAAGGTAAGTGTGAATCTAAGACAATGATACAAGTTGTGGTTATTGTCGAGTAGAGGAAATTCAGGGGCGAATTTCAATTTAAGGGGGGAGAGTGTAATGCCCCATATTATTTAAATGCTCAATTGAATATCAGATGAGATCAGATGAGAATATATGTGCTCTATCTTTGGTAAATTGGATTAACGGATTCCTCTAAGTGATTTAAGTATGGTCAATTGGGATTGATAGAGCAACTGGTGAACTCTGAAGAGACAGATTGGTATTTATTAGTACGAGAGAGTATTTTAAGATAACTCTAATAATTGATCAATTTATGTAAGATGATAAAATATCAGTTGGAGATATTTTACTCTATTGGATTATATTATATAATAATAGTATTATATATATATATATATATATATATATATATATATATATATGTGTGTGTGTGTGTATATATATATATATATATATATATATATATATATATATATGTTAGAAGAAAAAGATAGTAAAGGAGAAGAAGAAAAGAGAAAGAAGAGAAGGAAGAGAGAAAAAGAAGAGAAATAGGAAAAAAAGCTTGGGAAGGAGAAGAAGCTCATGGATCATCATCATCTTCTTCAAACTCCTCTTTGATTACCAGGTGGGTTCTAGTTAGACGCTCTAAGTTCTAGAATTAAGGATTTAGAACTTAGGTTAAAGTTGAGAGAAAATGAAATCTAACGGATGAAATTCGATATAAATGCATGAGAATACTTGTTGTTTATGTGGGAACATGTTTTGGGTGTTTTGGTATGAATTTGAAGTGGTTGGGTGGAAGAAATGATGGATTTTGACCCAAAATAACCCATAACAGCGCTGCTGCGAATTTCTGGGTTCGCGGGTTCGCATTGCGAACCCAAGGCGAAAGGAAGGCGAATGTTCGCCTAGAAGTTCGCATTGAGAACTTTATGCCTTTTTTCTTCTGCCATGGTTCGCTGGGGGTTCGCATTGCGAATAGGAAAGTGAACGTGACAGATTTTCCATTTTGTTTCCTTCATAACTTTTGATCCGTAACTCGGATTGAGGCACGGTCGGATGCGTTGGAAATCTATTTTCAATGCTCTTTATGATAGTGAAATAGAATCATATGTTTATGCCATGGATTGATAAGAAAAATGTGGAAAAGTAATGTATGTGTGAAAAGTGAGGTTTATGTTCACCAAAATTCATGAATCAGGAAGCCGATTGTTATGGGACTTGAAGCCTTGGAAAGAGAATCCAATGTGCTATTAAATGGTATGTGAGACCATGATTTAACAAAGGATGCTTGGTAGAGGATAGTAGTGGCTTGTATGCCTTGAAATATGTGTAACTACTACGTGAAAAGTGATGTGTGTTTTATGAGTGATATTGTAATATGCTTGTCTAATATTGTTGTTAAATATGAATAAGAGAATATGCATGTTAAAATGAATTAGGAAGAGTGAGGAAACTTTACCCAATAACAAATGGCATAGTTAAGATTGTTATAATTCTAGGTTGTGAATAGAATGTGATAGAAACTCTGGATGGCGACGCTCGTGCATTCATTGGCGAGTTTTGGCCTGGAGTAGATAACCTCGATGGCAAGGCTCGGACACCTGATGTAGGAAGGTACATCCGTGATGAGATTGGTCTAGAGGAGAGTGAGACACTAATATGGAACATGTGTGTGAACCTTTGTGTTCTTTGAGAAAGGCAAATGTGGCCTTAAGACATTGTGGCCGTGTGATTGTCGAATACAATCACGTTTTGTGTGAGATCACGTAATCGTAACCGTTTATCTTGAGTTGCAGTTTCATGAGTCTCGAGCTCCTCTGAAACATAGGCATAACTACTTGGCAGGTTTGATTCCCGCGTGCAGTACGAATGGCGCTCAGGGAGCGTATGCTTGTGACGTTTAATGGCCCGTGTGAAGTGACGGTTCATAACGGTTAATGGCCCGTAGAACCCGAATCCATTCGTATGTCAAGTAGGTTACCAGGATCCATGACTCGGGCCGACTTCTAGACATAGAAGAGGACGGGAAAAGGATCCGCCTTGGTGTGGTTACCGATTAGTGATATTTTGAGTTGATGAACTCATGAACATGTTTCCATATAGTGTGAGATTGTGTACTCAAGGTCATTTCCCTTCCCCTTGACTTGAGTTAGGATTGGTTAGAACCCTGTAAAGCCAAGAGAATCCATAAGATAGGGAACTCACTGAGATTTGATGTATCTCACCCCACTATTGTTGATTATTTTCAGGAAGCATTTGCAGGTTCGATTTACAAGTGGAGCTATGCTTGGATGTTTCAAGAGAAGCTTAGTTGAGCTTATTTTTCGCTGTGTATTTGTTGTATACAATTGAGGATATTGTATATTGATCTTAGTTTTTATATTTTTGGCTAATTTCCATAGCTTATACCATAGTTTGTATTTATGTTTTAGAATGGTAGAATATGTGAATTATCCCATTAGGCACTTATGATGGTGTCAGTACCAAATAAAACACTTGTATGGTATTATTCTAGATAAATATTATACAGGGCGTTACAGTTGGTATCAGAGCAGGTCGTGTCCTCGACCTAGTCTTGAAACATCATAAGTAAATCTTTTCCTGCCTCTTAAGTGTGTCTTGCTAGCATGACTCTTAATATCATACTATGTAGTGTTGGGCCTGATCAACCTAATATTATGTATGTGATAGGTAGAATCATGGTTGAGCGACCACGAGGATTCCGAAGTGTTGTCGGAACTTGTGCTGTGAGGGAAGGCTCAAGCCACAAGAGTTAGTAGTGTGGAGTTTGGTCAGCTCAGTTGAGGTTTTAGTAGAAGTTGTGATTTGGGTAGAATGGAATTAAAGAGTGGTGTGTTGTTTAAGCAATCCTTTGGAATGGATGGAGTCTGAGAGTTGAGAATCTCTATCGGACGATTGGTCAAGGTATCAAGGAATATGTAAAATCACAAGTAGAGCTGGATTGACCACTAGTACGGATAAGGATTTCAAGTAATCTCATTCTGTGGAAAAGAAAAGTTGTTTTGTGGAATGTATGACGTAAGGTCCGGAAGTGAGATAAGTATTGGTGCCTCAGTTTCTAAGGTCGCTATGGTATCTTGAATGGATGAGAGTACCTTAAGGAATGTGTTCGGAATAACATCTTCCAATTGGTTAAAAGTGGAAAGTTAAGGACGTTCGGCTTTTATGGGAACTTAAAGTAGTAGAGAAGTGTGAGAAGGAAAACAAGGATGTGTTTACATGCTTCAAATGAAACAAGTATATGCCGGACGAAGAGTGGGAGATAAATTGTGTATATTCAGTTATGAAAGGGGATTAAGTTCGAGATAATACTTCAGGTTTTCTATTTTCAGTAAGAGACCAATTTGGAATTTGGAAATGTTAAATTACCCAAGGAACCGTTTAAGGTATCGTGTTGGAGAAAGAATGAGCTTCGTTTAGTAACGAAAAGTGTAGTGATACAGATCGGAAGAAGTGTGTGTTAAGGAATAGAGTAAGTATCTTGGATTTAAGGAAATTTTAGTAAGATGGTTTTATATTCTGACCTAAGAGGATTACAATGGAGAGCAAAGTAAGCGCGGTATGGAAAACGGTATTAACGTTATGTTATGAGGAAGTGCCAACGGAATATATTTTTGGACGAATGTGCAATAGAGTTATTGAGTAGTTGTTGAGGATTAAGTTAAGGAAGTGTAATCAAGGATAGTTCGGCCATGAGGACCCTGTTAGTATGACGTGGAATGAGAAAGTTACACTTTGGTGGTAAGGACAAGCGTAGTAGTAGCACCGGAGTTACAATTGTACGTGATGGATTCTTATTCTTGAGACAAGGGTGAGGAGACGTACTCTGGGGAACAGTGAATATTGTATTTTAAGAAGCAAGTTTGTGGTAAAACAACGAGAAGCAAATCAGGACTTAATATGGACTAAGTGTAAATCATGGAACGATTTATACCGGAAGGGTTTTGTAAATAGTTGATGAGAATTGTCGGTTGCGAATCTTCCATTAAGTAATTTGGTGTAAGTGTGATGTGTAATGGATAGTGAAGGGTAAGTAATCCCGGTTAATGTGTACGAAGTGATGAAAAGGTTCTTCAAGAGGATGCATTGCCCCGATTTATTTTCAAGTATAGAGAAACTTCTGTAATTGTGAATAATCGGAATATTCGGAATCTACCTTTTGTTGGACTAAGAACGTTGTTGTTTTATTTATTACCAAGGAGTTCAAGTGAGAGAATAAGGTGGTATGCTTGATATGAGATGTCCATCAATTTTGTGGTAACGTATAATGGTTGTGTTTGGGTCTTGCTTGTGGACGAATTAAGTTGAGTTGTGGCTAAAACCCTAGAATGTCGTCATTATTTGACTTCCCGCTAATGTGGTGGTATGAGTAGAAAATGAACTATCCCGCTGAAGTTTTGTGGTGTGACTGCGTCAGAATTTGGAATTTTGCCTTGCATTTGGTTGGAGTGTGTCGTCAGAATGTTTTGACTTTGTTGGTTTTACTTTGAGTGAACCATGGTTAGTGAATGTAATATAAGTTAAGAAGCCGCGAGTTGAGAATGATATTCCAAGATAGAACAAATCAGATTGATGGTTTTGAGTAGGGAGGGCTTTTGAACTAAAAGGAATTGGTTTTCAGTTTCTGCAGCAGTGTTAACCGATTAACACGTGCATGGGAGGTGTTTTACGTTGAATTTTGAGGAGTTAACCGATTGACCTCAGACGGGTAATTGATTGACATGTGTGTAAATTGTAAAATCCATTAGAAACCATCATCCGCGTTTTGTTACTTTGTGTTGCTCCGAGTGGAGAGTTGTTACGGAATGTGGTAACCAGAACCGGAGGTTGTTAAACTTTTTTGGATATATTATTTCGAGTTTAGAATGGATTTGGAGTTGTGAAGGTTATGGTTGTGGCAGTGTAACTCTCGTGTCTTTATCGTCTAGAGAGTGCTGGACAGAGGTTAAGATATTGTGTTGGCAAAGAAATTGTTCTATCATAGGACGACAGTAAGTTTCTTGTACCGTTGGTTAGTAAAGATCCCAGTGGATGAGTGTGTTTCTCCATGGACTGTTAGCTAATTGGTAGTGCTCAAGAATTCGTGACATTCCACTGTTAGAAATTGAGTTGCGCAGTGGAAGTTGGCAGATGAAAGAGTTCAGTCAGACTAATAAGGATTAGAATGATTATTGATTGTAAGTATGGAAATAAGGAGATCTTGTTCTAAGTGTATTACCTTTTTGGTGTGATACGAAAGAAGTGAATTATCGGATATAATGGTTGCAATGTTTAGTATCAGACCAGATGGAACTGGTAAGGAGTCGTTTGACATTTTATGAAGTGGGTTTGAATGTTAAAGAATTTAAGAAAGGATAAGTCGTTGGGGATTACAGGAAGTTAAGAAATCACTTAATTACGTCGTGAAGATGTGTTGAGGGTTGTTGTCATAATTTGAGATAAGCAGTTATGGTTTTGTGTTGTGACTCAGTAGAAGCGTATAGAATGGTGTATTTCTACCGGAGGTAAGATATGACAGAGTCTTTTGTATGGAACAACAGAGGAATTATGGAAGGGCAAGTTAGAATTAACCCAAAATTGGAACAAGAGTATGATTAAGGACGTGAGTTTGATAATTTGTGAAAATAAGGATTTTGGTCTATGAAGACAAGTTGGAATTGGGATACGTCAGAGTTGTTAACGGATGCAAAGGTAAGTGTGAATCTAAGACAATGATACAAGTTGTGGTTGTTGTCGAGTAGAGGAAATTCGGGGGAGAATTTCAATTTAAGGGGGGAGAGTGTAATGCCCCATATTATTTAAATGCTCAATTGAATATCAGATGAGATCAGATGAGCATCTATGTGCTCTATCTTTGGTAAATTGGATTAACGGAATCCTCTAAGTGATTTAAGTATGGTCAATTGGGATCGATAGAGCAACTGGTGAATTCTGAATAGACAGATTGGTATTTATTAGTACGAGAGAGTATTTTAAGATAACTCTAATAATTGATCAATTGGTGTAAGATGATAAAATATCAGTTTGAGATATTTTACTCTATTGGATTATATTATATAATAATAGTATTATATATATATATATATATATATATATATATATATATATATATATATATATATATATATATGTGTGTGTGTGTGTGTGTGTGTGTGTTAGAAGAAAAAGATAGTAAAGGAGAAGAAGAAAAGAGAAAGAAGAGAAGGAAGAGAGAAAAAGAAGAGAAAGAGGAAAAAAAGCTTGGGAAGGAGAAGAAGCTCATGGATTATCATCATCTTCTTCAAACTCCTCTTTGATTACCAAGTGGGTTCTAGTTAGACGCTCTAAGTTCTAGAATTAAGGATTTAGAACTTAGGTTAGAGTTGAGAGAAAATGAAATCTAATGGATGAAATTCGATATAAATGCATGAGAATACTTGTTGTTTATATGGGAACATGTTTTGGGTGTTTTGGTATGAATTTGAAGTGGTTGGGTGGAAGAAATGATGGATTTTGGCCCAAAATGACCCATAACAGCGCTGCTGCGAATTTCTGGGTTCGCGGGTTCTTTCGCAATGCGAACCCAAGGCGAAAGGAAGGCGAATGTTTGCCTAGAAGTTCGCATTGCGAACTTTATGCCTTTTTTCTTCTGCCATGGTTTGCTGGGGGTTCGCATTGCGAATAGGAAAGCGAACGTGACCGATTTTCCATTTTGTTTCCTTCATAACTTTTGATCCGTAACTCGGATTGAGGCACGACCAGATGCGTTGGAAAGCTATTTCAATGATCTTTATGATAGTGAAATAGAATGATATGTTTATGCCATGGATTGATAAGAAAAATGTGGAAAAGTAATGTATGTGTGAAAAGTATGGTTTATGTTTCCACCAAAATTCATGAATCGGGAAGCCGATTGTTATGGAACTTGAAGCCTTGGAAAGAGAATCCAATGTGCTATTAAATGGTATGTGAGACCATGATTTAACCAAGGATGCTTGGTAGAGGATAGTAGTGGCTTGTATGCCTTGAAATATGTGTGAACTACTACGTGAAAAGTGATGTGTGTTTTATGAGTGATATTGTAATATGCTTGTCTAATATTGTTGTTAAATATGAATAAGAGAATATGCATGTTAAAATGAATTAGGAAGAGTGAGGAAACTTTACCCCAAAACAAATGGCATAGTTAAGATTGTTATAATTCTAGGTTGTGAATAGAATGTGATAGAAACTCTGGATGGCGGCGCTCGTGCATTCATTGGTGAGTTCTGGCCTGGAGTAGATAACCTCGATGGCAAGGCTCGGGCACCTGATGTAGGAAGGTACATCCGTGACGAGATCGGTCTAGAGGAGAGTGAGACACTAGTATGGAACATGTGTGTGAACCTTTATGTTCTTTGAGAAAGGCAAATGTGGCCTTAAGACATTGTGGCCTTGTGATTGTCGAATACAATCACGTTTTGTGTGAGATCACGTAATCGTACCCGTTTATCTTGAGTTGCAGTTTCATGAGTCTCGAGCTCCTCTGAAACATAGGCATGACTACTTGGCAGGTTTGATTCCCGCGTGCAGTACGAATGACGCTCAGGGAGCGTATGCTTGTGACGGTTAATGGCCCGTGTGAAGTGACGGTTCATAACGATCAATGGCCCGTAGAACCCGAATCTATTCGTATGTCAAGTAGGTTACCAGGATCCATGACTCGGGCCGACTTATAGACGTAGAAGAGGACGGGAAAAGGGGATGCCTTGGTGTGGTTACCGATTAGTGATATTTTGAGTTGATGAACTCATGAACATGTTTCCATATAGTGTGAGATTGTGTACTCAAGGTCATTTCCCTTCCCCTTGACTTGAGTTAGGATTGGTTAGAACCCTGTAAAGCCAAGAGAATCCATAAGATAGGGAACTCACTGAGATTTGATGTATCTCACCCCACTATTGTTGATTATTTTTAGGAAGCATTTGCAGGTTCGATTTACAAGTGGAGCTATGCTTGGATGTTTCAAGAGAAGCTTAGTTGAGCTTATTTTCCGCTGTGTATTTGTTGTATACAATTGAGCATATTGTATATTGATCTTAGTTTTTATATTTTTGGCTAATTTCCATAGCTTGTACCATAGTTTGTATTTATGTTTTAGAATGGTAGAGTATGTGAATTATGCCATTAGGCACTTATGATGGTGTCAGTACCAAATAAAACACCTGTATGGTATTATTCTAGATAAATATTATACAGGGCGTTACAATAATTTTGTAAAACTAAATTATCAAATAAGTTTTATTATTTTTAAGTTCTAAAAATTTAAAATAAATATAAAAAATAAATCTAACAAATCCCGAAATAATATTATAATTATTCAAAACAATTTAGTTTATATGTAATAGCAACAGAGCAATTATTAACACAAAATCAAGGCATCGTTCATATTCAAGAACGTAATTTAGAATAAAATAGCTATATAAAATAACAAAAATACTATCAATATAATATAAAATATTTCGAAATTCCGTTTATTCAATAAAAAGATAATAACCAATAATTTTGTTTAATACATATCTTGTAAATATAAACATAAACTTATATATAAACCTTTATGACTAACAAATCATGTTTAATCCAAATTTTAAAACTAAACAAATATGACAACACTAAAACTTCCAAATAAAGTTAAATACATAATATAGTGTAAGCATCCCTATAGAATGGAATAAATGATAAGGGTGGTGGGGCAGCTGGAAGCTGCTTCGACACCAACAAAATGAATCAAATGTATTCATATAAGTATTTAAGTATTATAATTATTCAATTTTCCTCATTAAAGAATTAGAGTTGTTTATGTATATCTTTAGAACTCCAATAATTAATGTTTAGGACTTCATACAGACTTGAGCTTTATTATAAATCACTTCTTCTTAGAAATTGTTTCATATTTAATAATTCAGAGAATTTTAAGTCTCCTTGTCTTAAAGTTGTGAATTCAGATCCAAATTTTATCATAATAATTTAAAATATTTCAAAAAAATGATATTACTGCGTTTATTTTATTGCAATTTTTTATTTTAATTTCCTTAAAAAAATCAAAAAATTAATAAACCTATATTTAATATATAAATTATCATACATATTTAACAAATTGAATCTTGTATAAAAATTTTCAATTCAAGTAGCACTTCTCTTATTATTTTTATGTTTAAATTGTCAACATCGTTTATGTAAAAAGTTTAAGTTAAATAACACATAAAATTAATATAATTAATTAAAACGAATAAAAATTATTTTTTATCATATTGAATAAAATATAAGGATAGAAAAATATCAAAAAAATATATTGAAAATATTATTTAAAGATTTAATTGTGGTTTGACACATTTGTTTTTCTAAAAGAAATATAATTCATATAATTTCTTTAAATTTTAAAAATGTACAATATTTTATATTTGTCATTAACGATATTCGTATAATTTACCTTTGTTATTTCCTCTTCTCAATTTTGCTAAACATCAAAACCTATTCTAGTTTTTTAGTTTTCGAAACTCATAAATAAAGAGTAACTTTTAAAAATAATTTTGTAAAACTAAATTATCAAATAAGTTTTATTATTTTTAAGTTCTAAAAATTTAAAATTAATATTAAAAGTAAATCTAACAAATCCCGAAATAATATTATAATTATTCAAAACAATTTAGTTTATATGTAATAGCAACAGAGCAATTATTAACACAAAATCAAAGCATCGTTCATATTCAAGAACGTAATTTAGAATAAAATAGCTATATAAAATAACAAAAATACTATCAATATAATATAAAATATTTCGTAATTCCGTTTATTCAATAAAAAGATAATAACCAATAATTTTGTTTAATACATATCTTGTAAATATAAACATAAACTTATATATAAAACCTTTATGACTAACAAATCATGTTTAATCCAAATTTTAAAACTAAACAAATATGACAACACTAAAACTTCCAAATAAAGTTAAATACATAATATAGTGTAAGCATCCCTATAGAATGGAATAAATGATAAGGGTGGTGGTGTAATACCCCGTAAATTATTTTTTTGCTCTGGATGATATTAGTTGTGATCAACTGAGTCCCAGTGTACTCTGATAAATTATCTCCAGAGATAATTAGTGTAACTATCGGATTTAGAGTAAATCCAATTAATATTATCTGACTCTGAGATATTTCAATATTTTGACTTTAAAGACTTTTTTGGATAATTAGTAGTGTTGCTAATTGATGATATTTTCTATATCATTTCTTTTCTCTCATTTTCCAAACATAGTTAACTTGGAGAAGAAAAGGAAAGGAAGGAAAAGGGAGAGAAAAGGAGAAAAAAAAAACTCAAGAACAAGAACATCATCATCTCTTCATCAAATCTTCATCCAATCATCTTCAAATCTTCACCATCTTCATCTATTCCAGGTGGGTTCTAGATAGATACTTTTGTTTTAGAATTTCTTGGTTTCTAAGACCTAGGTTAGAGTTGTAGGAGAATTGGATTAATTGCAAAATCTTGAAAGTTAACGGTTGAAATGTGTTATAAACTGATTAGTATGAGTTATATGTGTGTAGAATCATTTATGTTTGATTGTATGATGGTTGGATATGTTTTGGTGGGGTTTTGGGACCATGGGAGATCAGCTGTTGCGCCGATGAAGTTTCTGGAATTCCCAGATTCGCACTGCGAATCCCCCAGCGAAGGGGAAATCGTGGGCTCGCTGGCAGCTCGCACTGCGAAGGCGAAGGCTAGCATTCGCCAGTGGCTCGCCAGTGGTTCACACTGCGAACATTATGTTGTTTTGCCACTGCCTTGGTTCGCCAGAGTTCGCACTGCGAATGGTGCAGAGAACAAGTGTTGGCTATGCGTTCGCTGGACGCTTCGTACTGCGAATGAATTAGCGAGCGTTCGCTGGCTTATTCACAATGCGAACATAGCAGAACATCCATTTTGTTTCTTGCATAACTTTTGACTCGGTTGTCCGTTTTACGTATTCTTGATATCGTTGTGAAGCTAGGAACATATTCTAGCTGATGGCAGTGAGAAATACCTGGTTATTACACGATTAAATGAATCAGAGGGAACCGTAAATTGTTATAAATTGTGGATGTTGGATTTTGGTTTCTATTATGTGATTGGTGTTTACATGTCCATGTTGTATTGTTGAACATGTCAGAATAGGGATGTATGTTAAAATATGAATAGGTAGAGTGAGGAACATTACCGGAAACGATATCAAAAGTGTGTAATAACATGGTGACAACGCTCGTGCAGAAGAGGCTGAGGCGTGTGTCTAGTAATAATAACCGGTTTATCTTGCGGTGTAGTTTCATGAGACTCGAGCACCTCCTCTGAAATGTATGCACAACTACTTGGCAGGTTTGATTCCCGCGTATAGTACGATTGGAGCCTACGGGTAAAGAGACTTGTGACGGTGTACGGGCCGTGAGAAGTGACGGATCACGGTGTACGGGCCGATGATCCTGAATCCAATTCGTATGCCAAATAGATACACGGATCCATGACTCGAATCGTCTTCTAGACGTAGAAGCGGACGGGAATAGGGGATACCTTGGTATGGTTATTGATTTTGTGAGATTCTGTAGTAACATGCTCGGAACTTACTTGGTACTTTTGTGAGTTAATAGGCTCACGAGTGTGAATGTAATTATATCATGTGCGTACTCAAAGTCACCTCCCTTCCCTTTGACTTGAGTTAGGCTTATTAGAACCTTGTAAAGCCGAGAGGACTATAAGATAGTGAACTCACTGAGATTTGATGTATCTCACCCCACTGTTGTTGTTTACATCACAGGTTCTGCAGGTTCGACGAAGGGTAAGGATAAGGTGGGTTGACTTTTCCTTACGGATCGTAGCTTTTGAGATGGCATGGCTTCCGCTATGGCGTTTTATTTTTGAGATCATTGTATTGTTCTAGTTCTTAGTGCTTTTGGAGACATCTTGTATACGTTATGCCGTAGGCTTTAGAACTTTATATTTAGGGCACTTAATGTATACAATGTGTTAACTAGGAACTTGTATATATTTCAGTACCAAACGTATTATTCATGTATGATATATGCTTTGATGTATGTATGTATATGTGGGCGTTACAGTTGGTATCAGAGCAGGTCGTATCCTCGACCTAGCCATGAAATAGTATAAGTGTTTCTTTCTGTTTCATATATGTTGTGTCGCCATTGGTCTTACGTGTTATATTTATGGTATTGAGCCTGATCAACTTAATCCTATCTGTATGACATTTAGGAACATGGCCGACCGACGCAGAAACAACCGTGGTAGACCGAGAACTACTCCAGCAGGGACAAATCCGCCAGGGAACAAGGGGAATGCCCCTTTGTATCAATTCATGCAACAGATGCAGCAACAGCAGAATCAGTTTATACAACAGATGGTACAACAAATGGCTGGTGGTGTGCATCCTCCAGTGGTTGTTCCTGAAGCTGCAGGGGGAACCTTTAGGGATTTCATTCGCATGAATCCTTCAGAGTTTCTGGGAGGGTTAGATCCAGTAAGGGCTCATGAATGGATATCCGGGATGGAACGGATTTTCTTGATCGTCTAGTGTAGTGAAGAAAATAAGGTTGTCTTCGCTTCTCACTTGTTAAAGGGTCCTGCTATGAGATGGTGGGAAAGCGCTTCAGCCTTGATGACCATTCAAGAGGTACCAAAAGTGTTGGAGCAGTTTAAGATAACTTTTATGGAGAAGTATTTTCCAAGTTCCTTAAGGTCTCAAAAAGAATTTGAATTCCAGCAGCTGAGACAAGGTAACTTGACAGTGGCTTCTTATGCAGAAAAGTTTGAGGATATGGCTGCTTATTCTAGACAAGCCATGTATGCTCCTGATGAAAGGTGGAAGATTGATCAGTTTCTGTTTGGTTTAAGGGCGGAAATTTCACATAGCGTGTCTTAGAGAGAATTTACCAGTTATGCTGAATTGTTACGACAGTGTTATGTGGCAGAGCATAGTTTGAAAAAGGTACAAGCAGAAGGAGAGTTAAGTAGAGTGAATCAAAGTGATCGTGGGTGATCGAATCAATAATTTAGACCGAGACAACAACCTTTTAAAGGGAAGCAAGTTCAGAGTTCTAAGTTTAGTGCGCCTCCAGTATGCCGTACTTGTGGTAGGAATCATTTTGGGAGGTGCAATTGGGATGGAATACGATGTTATCAGTGTAACAAGGTGGGTCATTTATCGAGGGATTGTCCTCAGAAGAGGAATCAGATGCAAGAGAAGAATACCGGACGAGTGTATACCTTGGATGCAAGGAAGACAAAGGGTGATAATTCCTTGATTGCGGGTACGTGTTTTGTGAATGGAAGTCCTTGTTTTGTTTTATTTGATTGTGGGGCAACGCATTCTTTTGTGTCCACGCGGTGCGTGAAGCGACTCGGGTTGCAAGCTTTTCCTTTATCTCCACCCATGGTGGTTACTACTGCCATGGATGAAATTGTTGAAACACCGTTGATGTGTGAAAATTGTGTATTATCGGTGAATGAAAGAGTCTTCCAGATTGATCTTATTTGTTTGCCGCTTAAGAAAGTGGATGTTGTTCTGGGAATGGATTGGCTTTCAGCTAATTCGGTTTTTATCGGTTGTGAGGAGAAGTTAATCCTTATTCCATCTGCTGAAGCTACTTCGAAGGATGTGTTAACTACTATTCTAGAAGGTACGGTTGGAATGATTAATTTCTTGTTTGGAGAGGAAAAGTCTGTTCTCATGATTCTTACTAAGGAGGGGAGTAGTAACCTTCAAGTTTCGAGTATTCCAGTAGTTTGTGACTTTCCTGACGTCTTTCCCGAGGATATCACTTCTCTTCCTCCTGAACGGGAAGTGGAATTCTCTATTGACCTGATACCGGGAACGGCCCCAATATCCGTTTCTCCGTATCGGATGGCACCACTTGAATTAAGAGAATTAAAGGACCAATTGGAAGAGTTGTTGGCTAAGCATTTTGTTCGACCAAGTGTTTCGCCCTGGGGAGCCCCAGTGTTGTTGGTAAAGAAAAAGGATGGTGGAATGCGGTTGTGTATTGATTACAGTCAATTGAATAAGGTCACCATCAAGAACAAATACCCATTGCCAAGGATAGATGATTTGTTAGATCAATTGAAAGGAGCCTGCGTGTTCTCGAAGATTGATTTACGGTCGGGTTATCATCAGATTCGGGTGAAGAACTCAGACGTGCCAAAGACTGCATTTAGAACCCGTTATGGCCATTATGAATTTTTGGTGATGCCTTTCGGTGTGACGAATGCTCCGGCAGTTTTCATGGATTACATGAATCAGATTTTTCAACCTTACTTGGACCAATTTGTGGTGATTTTTATTGATGACATTCTTATCTATTCTCGTGACCCTCAAGAGCACGGAGAACACTTAAGAATCGTTTTATCCATTCTGCAAGAAAGACAACTTTTTGCCAAGCTAAGTAAGTGTGAATTTTGGATGTCGGAGGTGAGTTTCCTTGGACATGTCATATCTCAAGGGGGTGTAGCGGTTGATCCATCCAAAGTTGAAGCAGTGATAAATTGGGAGAGACCGAAGAATGTGTCTGAAGTTAGAAGCTTTTTGGGACTAGCAGGGTATTATAGAAGGTTTATTAAGGGCTTTTCCCAACTGGCTTTACCGATGACGAGACTTACTCGGAAAGATTGTTATTATGAATGGGATTCGGCTTGTGAGCAGAGTTTTATGAGTTTGAAGGAAAGATTGACGACCGCTCCAGTTTTGGTTATTCCTGATCCTAACAAGTCATATGAGGTATTTTGTGATGCGTCGAAAATGGGATTAGGAGGGGTGCTAATGCAAGATGGACATGTAGTGGCTTATGCTTCACGACAGTTGAAAGTCCATGAAGAGAATTATCCAACGCGTGACTTAGAATTGGCAGCAGTTGTATTTACCTTAAAAGTGTGGCGTCACTACTTGTACGGTGTGCGTTTTGAGATGTTTAGTGACCACAAGAGCTTACAATACCTCTTTAATCAGAAGGAGTTGAACATGCGTCAACGGAGGTGGATGGAATATTTGAAAGATTATGACTTGGAACTAAAATATCATCCGGGTAAAGCGAATAAGGTGGCGGATGCTTTAAGTAGGAAAGTGTTGCACAGTGCCGACTTGATGATGCTAGAGTATACTTTATTGGAGAAATTTCGGGATCTAAATCTTCAGTTTAATTGGACTCCTAATTGTGTGGTTATGGGGAATTTGGATATCAATTCTACTCTTAGGGAAGAAATCCAACAAGAGCAAGAGTTAGATGAGAAGTTGCAAGAAGTGTTATTGCAACCGGGTTTTGTGCGAGATACCGATGGAGTTATTGTATTTAACCGGAGGATTTGTATTCCGGATAACGCGGAGTTAAAAAGGAGGATTTTGGATGAAGCGCATAAGGGTGCTTTTACTATACATCCTGGATCTTCAAAGATGTACCGAGATCTAAAGAGAGACTATTGGTGGTCCGGGATGAAAAGAGATGTTCCGGTATATGTGTCAGAATGTGCAGTGTGCCAACAAGTGAAGATCGAACACCAAAGACCGGGTGGCTTGTTGCAACCTTTAGAAATTCCGGTGTGGAAATGGGATAGTATTTCGATGGACTTTGCGGTGGGTTTACCCCGTGCGCAAGGCGGTTACGATTCGATTTGGGTAATAGTAGATCGGTTAATGAAGTCTGCTCATTTCTTGGCCGTAAAGACTACTTATAAGGCGAGTCATCTCGCAAGGTTGTTTATTTCGGAGATAGTAAGGTTACATGGTATTCCTACTAGTATTTTTTCAGATAGAGATCCGAAGTTCACTTCGAGATTTTGGAGAGCTTTTCAACAGACGATGGGAGCGAAGTTGTGTTTGAGCACGTCGAATCACCCACAAACGGATGGTCAGACGGAACGGACAATACAGACCATGGAGGATATGTTGAGAGCTTGTGTGTTGGGAAGTGGAGGAAATTGGATAGAGCTTTTGCCATTGATTGAATTCTCTTATAATAATAGTTATCATGCAAGCATCGGTATGGCACCTTACGAGGCGTTGTATGGTAGGAAGTGTAGGACACCGTTGTGTTGGGCAGAAGTGGGGGAAGATAGAATGTTAGGACCTGAAATTATTCATGAAACTATGGAGAAAATTAAGATTATTCGTGATAAGATCAAACAAGCCCAAGATCGTCAGAAGAGTTATGCGGATAACCGTAGAAGACCTTTAGAATTTGAAGAAGACGATCACGTATTTTTGAAGGTTACTCCAAGATTGTGGTTGAAAGGACCATTTAAGTCGCGGAAGTTAAGTCCGAGATATGTGGGACCATATCAGATTTTGGAAAGAATTGGTGAAGTAGCCTACAGATTAGCTTTACCGCCTTCTCTGTCAGAGATGCACGACGTTTTTCATGTATCTCAGCTTCGAAAATTCGTCCCAGATCCTCTTCAGCCAATTTTACCAGATTCCATTGAGATAGAAGTAGATTTGACTTTTGAGCCTCAACCGAGTCGTATCACCGGAAGAGAAACTAAAGTGTTAAGGAATAAAGAGATTCCTCTTGTTAAGGTCCAGTGGGATGCGACGCATCCAGGTGATGCAACTTGGGAATTGGAATCGGAGATACGGGAGGTCTATCCTCACATGTTCAGGTAATTGTTTTAAATTCGTGGGCGAATTTCTATTTAAGGGGGGAGGATGTAATACCCCGTAAATTATTTTTTTGCTCTGGATGATATTAGTTGTGATCAACTGAGTCCCAGTGTACTCTGATAAATTATCTCCAGAGATAATTAGGGTAACTATTGGATTTAGAGTAAATCCAATTAATATTATCTGACTCTGAGATATTTCAATATTTGGACTTTAAAGACTTTTTTGGATAATTAGTAGTGTTGCTAATTGATGATATTTTCTATATCATTTCTTTTCTCTCATTTTCCAAACATAGTTAACTTGGAGAAGAAAAGGAAAGGAAGGAAAAGGGAGAGAAAAGGAGAAAAAAAAAACTCAAGAACAAGAACATCATCATCTCTTCATAAAATCTTCATCCAATCATCTTCAAATCTTCACCATCTTCATCTATTCCAGGTGGGTTCTAGATAGATGCTTTTGTTTTAGAATTTCTTGGTTTCTAAGACCTAGGTTAGAGTTGTAGGAGAATTGGATTAATTGTAAAATCTTGAAAGTTAACGGTTGAAATGTGTTATAAACTGATTAGTATGAGTTATATGTGTGTAGAATCATTTATGTTTGATTGTATGATGGTTGGATATGTTTTGGTGGGGTTTTGGGACCTTGGGAGATCAGCTGTTGCGCTGATGAAGTTTCTGGAATTCCCAGATTCGCACTACGAATCCCCCAGCGAGGGGAAATCGTGGGCTCGCTGGCAGCTCGCACTGCGAAGGCGAAGGCGAGCATTCGCCAGTGGCTCGCCAGTGGTTCGCACTGCGAACATTATGTTGTTTTGCCACTGCCTTGGTTCGCCAGAGTTCGCACTGTGAATGGTGCAGCGAACAAGTGTTGGCTAGGCGTTCGCTGGACGCTTCGCACTGCGAATGAAGTAGCGAGCGTTCGCTGGCTTATTCGGAATGCGAACATAGCAGAACATCCATTTTGTTTCTTGCATAACTTTTGACTCGGTTGTCCGTTTTGCGTATTCTTGATATCGTTGTGAAGCTAGGAACATATTCTAGCTGATGGCAGTGAGAAATACATGGTTATTGCCTGATTAAATGAATCGGAGGGAACCGTAAATTGGTATAAATTGTGGATGTTGGATTTTGGTTTCTATTATGTGATTGGTGTTTACATGTCCATGTTGTATTGTTGAACATGTCAGAATAGGGATGCATGTTAAAATATGAATAGGTAGAGTGAGGAACATTACCGGAAACGATATCGAAAGTGTGTAATAACATGGTGACAACGCTCGTGCAGAAGAGGCTGAGGCGTGTGTCTAGTAATAATAACTGGTTTATCTTGCAGTGTAGTTTCATGAGACTCGAGCACCTCCTCTGAAACGTATGCACAACTACTTGGCAAGTTTGATTCCCGCGTATAGTACGATTGGAGCCTACGGGTAAAGAGACTTGTGACGGTGTACGGGCCGTGAGAAGTGACGGATCACGGTGTACGGGCCGATGATCCCAAATCTAATTCGTATGCCAAGTAGATACAAGGATCCATGACTCGAATCGTCTTCTAGACGTAGAAGCGGACGGGAATAGGGGATACCTTGGTATGGTTATTGATTTTGTGAGATTCTGTAGTAACATGCTCGGAACTTACTTGGTACTTTTGTGAGTTAATAGGCTCACGAGTGTGAATGTAATTATATCGTGTGCGTACTCAAAGTCACCTCCCTTCCCTTTGACTTGAGTTAGGCTTATTAGAACCTTGTAAAGCCGAGAGGACTATAAGATAGTGAACTCACTGAGATTTGATGTATCTCACCCCACTGTTGTTGTTTACATCACAGGTTCTGCAGGTTCGGCGAAGGGTAAGGATAAGGTGGGTTGACTTTTCCTTACGGATCGTAGCTTTTGAGATGGCATGGCTTCCGCTATGGCGTTTTATTTTTGAGATCATTGTATTGATCTAGTTCTTAGTGCTTTTGGAGACATCTTGTATACGTTATGCCGTAGGCTTTAGAACTTTATATTTAGGGCACTTAATGTATACAATGTGTTAACTAGGAACTTGTATATATTTCAGTACCAAACGTATTATTCATGTATGATATATGCTTTGATGTATGTATGTATATGTGGGCGTTACAGGTGGGGCAGCTGGAAGCTGCTTCGACACCAACAAAATGAATCAAATGTATTCATATAAGTATTTAAGTATTATAATTATTCAATTTTCCTCATTAAGGAATTAGAGTTGTTTATGTATATCTTTAGAACTCCAATAATTAATGTTTAGGACTTCATACAGACTTGAGCTTTATTATAAATCACTTCTTCTTAGAAATTGTTTCATATTTAATAATTCAGAGAATTTTAAATCTCCTTGTCTTAAAGTTGTGAATTCAGATCCAAATTTTCTCATAATAATTTAAAATATTTCAAAAAATGATATTACTGCATTTATTTTATTGCAATTTTTTATTTTAATTTCCTTCAAAAAATCCAAAAATTAATAAACTTATATTTAATATATAAATTATCATACGTATTTAACAAATTGAATGTTGTATAAAATTTTTCAATTCAAGTAGAACTTCTCTTATTATTTTTATGTTTAAATTGTCAACATCGTTTCTGTAATAATTTTAAGTTAAATAACACATAAAATTAATGTAATTAATTAAAAAGAATAAAAATTATTTTTTTTCATATTGAATAAAATATAAGGATAGAAAAGTATCAAAAAAATATATTGAAAATATTATTTACAAATTTAATTGTGGTTTGACACATTTGTTTTTCTAAAAGAAATATAATTCATATAATTTCTTTAAATTTTAAAACTGTACAATATTTTATATTTGTCATTAACGATATTTGTATAATTTCCCTTTGTTATTTCCTCTTCTCAATTTTGCTAAACATCAAAACCTATTCTAGTTTTTTAGTTTTCGAAACTCATAAATAAAGAGTAACTTTAAAAAATAATTTTGTAAAACTAAATTATCAAATAAGTTTTATTATTTTTAAGTTCTAAAAATTTAAAATAAATATTAAAAATAAATCTAACAAATCTCGAAATAATTTTATAATTATTCAAAACAATTTAGTTTATATGTAATAGCAACAGAGCAATTATTAACACAAAATCAAAGTGTAATGCCCTGTATAATATATATCTAGAATAATACAATACAAGCATTTTATTTGGTACTGACACCATCATAAGTGCCTAATGGCGTAATTCACATACTTGACCATTTAAAAACATAATACAACTATGGTACAAGCTATGGAAATTAGCCAAACAATAAAATAATACTAAGATCAATATACAATATTCCTCATTGTACAAGAACAATAAAATACACAGCGGAATAAGCTTAACTAAGCTTCTCTTGAAACATCTCAGCATCGCTCCACTTGTAAATCAAACCTGCAATCCGAACCTGAAATATAGCAACTATAGTGGGGTGAGATACATCAAATCTCAGTGAGTTCCCTATCTTAAAGTCCTCTCGGCTTTACAAGGTTCTAAATAACCCTAACTCATGTCAAAGGGGAAAGGGGAGTGACCATGAGTACACACACACAAGTAACCACAATGTGAGCCTGTAAACTCACACTAGTACCGAAGTACCTCTTGAGCCTGTAAACTCAAGGATTCACAAAGTACCAAAGTACCTCTTGAGCCTGCAAACTCAAGGATTCACATATCAATAACCAATACCAAGGTATCCCCTTTTCCCGTACCCTTCTATGTCTAGAAGGCGATCCGAGTCATGGATCCTTGTAGCTACTTGGCATACGAATGGATTCGGGATCACCGGTCCGTACACCGTGATCCGTCACTTCACACGGCCAGTGCACCGTCACAAGTCTCTACCCATAGGTTCCATCGTACTATCACGGGACTCAAACCTGCCAAGTAGTTGTGTATAATGTTCAGAGGAGGTGCTCGAGTCTCATGAACTACACCGCACAAACAGTGGTTATTGATAAACAAAAAGCACACGCCTCGGCCTTTCATGCACGAGCGTTGCCACACAGATTCTCTACCACAATCCTAGTTACAACCTAGAATTAAACCATTTTGTTTTGGGGTAAAGTTTCCTCACTCTTCCTAATTCATATTTTAGCATGCATATTCCCTTAATCATGTTTCACAACAATTAAATAGACATGGTATAACACAATTAGCATATAACAACATCAAACATAAAACAACACATAAAAGCATAACAAATCACTTCTATCCCCTACCAAGCATACTTGGTTAAATCATGGTCTCACATCACCATTCACTACCTTATGGGATTATCTATCCAAAGGCTTTGGACTCGTATCAATCGGATTCCCGATTCTTGAGTTTCGGTGGAATCAAAATCACACTTTCCACATTCATCACAATATTTAATTCTACCATAACAATCCATGACATAAAATCATGTTTCTACCTCACCATCTCATAGAGCATAAAATTATCTTTCCAACGCTTCCGACCGTGCGTCGATCCGAGTTACGGATCTCAAGTTATGGCGAAAATACGAAAATTAATGTTTTGCTGTCCCAGGCAAATTCGCCTGGCGAATCCCTGGCGAATCAGACTCGCCACCTACTCGCCTGGCGAATCTGAACGGACCAGAATTCTTCAAAAATGGGTTTGGGATCCAAAAATGATCCAAACCTTCAACCCACATGATATTAATGCATCCAAATACCCAAAACAACATGTTAGAACATATTTAGACATGCATTTCATCAATCTATCCGTTAGATTTCATCGATTTATCGAAATTACTCGTTTTATCAAAATCTAACCTAACTCTAAAACCTCCAGAAATTTACTCTAAAGTCTCTATCTAGAACCCACCTGATAACCGAAGAGGAGTTTGGAGAAGATGATGATGATCCATGAACTTCTTCTTCTTCATCTTTCTCCATTTTCTCTCTTTCTCTCCTTCCTTCTTCTTTCTCTTCTTTCTCTTCTTCTTTCTCTTTACTATCTTTCTTTTTCTTTTTCTTTTCTTAACATATATATATATAATACTATAATATATAATATAAATCCAACCGGGAAAAATATCTCCAATTGATATTTTGTCGTCTCAACCCAATTGATCAATTACTATAGTTACCCAAAAACTAACTTCCTTGAACTATCAATTATTAATTCGTCTCTTAATAAAATAATTGATCTCTTCAGAGTTCATTAGTTGCTCTATTGATCCCAAATGTCAATACTCAAAGTACTTAGAGGATTCCATTAATCCAATTATCCAAAGATAGAGCACGTAGATACTCATCTGATATCCAATTGAGCATTTAAATAATATGGGGTATTACACTCTCCCCCCCTTAAATTGAAATTCGCCCCCGAATTTCCTCTGTTAGAAAACAACTGCAACTTGTATAACTGACTTAGATTCACACTTAAATTTACTTCCGTTCAAATTTCTGACGTATTCCCATTCCAAGTCAACTTCACAGACCAAGATCTTATTTTCACAATTTATCAGACTTCATGACCCTAGTCATACTCTTACTCCAACATTGGATTAACTTCTAACTTTGCTTCTCCTCAAAATTATTTGTTCCTTCATATTGAAACACTTAGTCATATCTTGCCTTCGGAAGAAATATACCATTCTATACTCTTCTACTAAGTCACAACCCAAAACCATAATATCTTATCTCAAATTAGGATAACAAATACTCATCAAATCCCTTAACATTCAAACCACTTCACCATTAGTCAAACGACTCAATTACCAATTCCATCTAGCCTGATGTTGTACACTATACTCATTCAATCCGATATTCCATCTCTTTCGTATCACACCAAAGGGTAACACACTTAGAACAAAATCTTCTTACTGTCATCCTTGCATTGAACATCTGGTAATGTTTAGACACTGACAGTTGCCAAGTAGACAGGAATGTCATTTCTATCCTTACAAGTAACAATCATTCAAATCCCCAGTAGTCTGACTAAGCTCTTTCACCTGTCACCTCCCACTACGCAACCCAAATTCTAACAGTAGAACACCACGGTTTCTTAATCACTATTAAGTAGCTAACAGTCCATGGAGAACACACTTATCCACTGGGATCCTTAATAATCAACGATACAAGACTTACTGACGTCCTATAGTAGAACAATTTCTTTACCAACACACAATATCTTAACCTCTGTCCAATATTCCCCAAACGATACAAGTACAGGAGTTACACTGCTCCAAATTCATTCAAAACTCGAATAATTCATCCAAAAGTAGTTTAACAATTTCTGTTTCTAGTTGCCACATCCCATATCAATTATTCTTACGGTTTTCCGATTTACTCAAAGTTCCTTGCTGATTCGAGATCTTAACCAATCCCATGTAACACCATTACAAATCTTCATTCATACGCGAATCACCACCCTTCAAAACTTTAACCACTCAAAGCACAAACGTGAGTCTTCATATTACTCACCAATTTATGTACAACACTCCACATACACACACACTTTCAAAGTCCATACTACACTTCTCAGTTAAGTCAACTCTTCTCCTTCATTCCATTTCACAAACGATTCCAAGTTACATACTTAACTTCGGAACGTCCAATTCTTACTAGTACTCGGAAAGAAAATTTTCAAATTCCTTCTCTGGTTAGAACACAACTGCACACAACTGATACCACTTTCACATGGTCTAAATCCAAAACTATGAACTCACGGAAGTTAACAGTTACCAGCTTTCACCAACCGTTCGTTCCTTACTAACACCATAAATTACATTACCGAAAAGGTCTTTTCGAGATCAACACTTCGAGAGTATCTTCCAACTTCTCCCTGAAGTCCTTCAACAGTAATACACTTAAGACTTTCTCCTACTCAACACAATTTACAAGATTATTTCCCCAAAGTTAAACTTCTTCGTCGTCTAAACAAATGGTCAATTACGCAACACCTTCCAGAAGTTCCAATTTCAAAACACAATTCCTCTTTTATTTACTTATAGTCCTGTTTTCCATTCACACAACACTCTCCAATCGGAGCAATATAAGGTAACAAAACACAGATGATGGTTCTCAAGAGATTCCATAACTTACCCATACGTTCGTCGATTAACCATCTGAGGTTAATCGGTTAACTCCTTTGCGTTAGACAGTTAACACTGCTGTAGAAACAAAAAACCAGTTTCTCATAATTCAAAGCCATCCTTACCCAACCCATCCATCCGATTTGTTCTAAGTTGAAATATCATTTTCCAACTCGTGGCTCCTTAACTTGTGTAACATTCACTAACCATGATTCACTCAAGATAAAACCGACAAAGTCGACGACACACTCCAACCAAGTGACAAGGAAAATTTCCAAATTCTGTCGCAGTCACCCTACAATTTCAGTGAAACAGTTCACTCTCTGTTGATACAACAACACTAGCAGAAAGTCAATAATGACGACATTCTAGGGTTTTAGCCACAACTCTTACTCGATTCGTCCATAAGCAAAACCCAACACACAACCATTGTAAGATACCACAAAAGAGATGGACATCTCATATCAAGCATACCACCTTGTCCTCTCACTTGTAATTCCTTGGAGAAATTAAAACAACAAAGTTCTTAGTTCAACAAAAGGTAGATTCCGATTATTCACAACTACAGAAGTTCTCTATATTTGAAAATAGATCGGGGCAATGCATCCTCTTGAAGAACCTTTCCATACAACGTACACACTAATCAGAATTTCTTACCCTTCACTATCCATTGGAAACTTCACTTACCAAATCACTTAAGGGAAGATTCGCAACCGACAATTCTCATCAACTATTTGCAAAACCATTCCGGTATAAATCGTTCCATGATTTACACTTAGTCCATAATAAATCTTGGTTTGCTTCTCGTTGTTTACCGCACACTTACTTCCTAAAATACAATACTCACTACTTCACAAGGTACGTCCCTTCACACTTGTCTCAAGAATAAGAATCCATCCTGTACTCTTGTGACCAAGGTGTAACTTTCTCATAACTATACTGTTAATACCGTTCATTCCATATAATCGAATAAAATCCACCTCATAAATAATATTTTCACTTTCCACGGCATAAAACACTTTCATAGCTTCATATCGATATAAAGAACGCTTAAATCGGACACCCGAGCCAAAAGATATGAAGTTTTGAAGAAAGGAAAAATATTCAAAAACTGCCAGATTCGCCTGGCGGTTAATAATTTCGCCTGGCGAATCCCCCTTCGCCAGCACTTCACCCGGCGAACATGCGGCGAATCCTTATTCCATAAAATCCCAAAAGTTCCAATAGCTACACAAGTTCTGTTTCTTCATTTTCGCCTGGCGACTAAGTAATTCGCCTGGCGAATTTCTCTTCGCCAGCTCTTCGCCTGGCGAACCAATGGCGAGACCCCATTCGCCTGGCGATTTCCTGATTCGCCTGGCGAATCACACCAGAAGCAGAATTTTCTGCTGTGTTTTCCATGGTCTCCACACTATAAGGTCCAACTTTTCCAAACCAAAACACTTTCAAATTCCAAATTGGTCTCTCATCGAATACAGAAAATCCCGATGTAACATCTCAACTTAATCTCTTACATCATTGAATATACTCAAGTCATCACCCACTATTCGTCCGGCACATACTTGTTTCACTTGAAGTATGCAAACACATCCTTGGGTTCCTTCTCATACTTCTCTACTACTTTAAGTTCCCATAAAAAGCCGAACTTCCTTAACTCTCAACTTTCTTTTCCACGGAATGAGATTACTTGAAATCCTCATCCGTACTAGTGGTTAATCCAACTCCACTAGAGATTTTACATATTTCTTGATACCTTAACCAATCGTCCAACAGAGATCCTTAAATTTCGAACTCCATCCATTCCAAAGGATTACTTAAACCACACATTACTCTTTAAGTCCATGCTACCCAAGCACAACTTCTACTAAAACCTACACTGAGCTGACCAAAACTCCTCACTAATAACTCTCGGCTTAAACCTGCTCTCACAGCATTAGTTCCGACAACACTACGGAGTCCTCGTGGTCGCTCAACCATGATTCTACCTATCACATACATAGTATTAGGTTGATCAGGCCCAACACTACATAGTATGATATTAAGTTTCATGATGGCAAGACACACTCAAGAGGCAGGAATAGATTTACTTATGATGTTTCAAGGCTAGGTCGAGGATACGACCTGCTCGGATACCAACTGTAATGCCCTGTATAATATATATCTAGAATAATACAATACAAACATTTTATTTGGTACTGACACCATCATAAGTGCCTAATGGCGTAATTCACATACTTGACCATTTAAAAACATAATACAACTATGGTACAAGCTATGGAAATTAGTCAAACAATAAAATAAAACTAAGATCAATATACAATATTCCTCATTGTACAAGAACAATAAAATACACAGCGGAATAAGCTTAACTAAGCTTCTCTTGAAACATCTCAGCATCGCTCCACTTGTAAATCAAACCTGCAATCCGAACCTGAAATATAGCAACTATAGTGGGGTGAGATACATCAAATCTCAGTGAGTTCCCTATCTTAAAGTCCTCTCGGCTTTACAAGGTTCTAAATAACCCTAACTCATGTCAAAGGGGAAAGGGGAGTGACCATGAGTACACACACACAAGTAACCACAATGTGAGCCTGTAAACTCACACTAGTACCGAAGTACCTCTTGAGCCTGTAAACTCAAGGATTCACAAAGTACCGAAGTACCTCTTGAACCTGCAAACTCAAGGATTCACATATCAATAACCAATACCAAGGTATCCCCTTTTCCCGTACCCTTCTACGTCTAGAAGGCGATCCGAGTCATGGATCCTTGTAGCTACTTGGCATACGAATGGATTCGGGATCACCGGTCCGTACACCGTGATCCGTCACTTCACACGGCCAGTGCACCGTCACAAGTCTCTACCCATAGGTTCCATCGTACTATCACGGGACTCAAACCTGCCAAGTAGTTATGTATAATGTTCAGAGGAGGTGCTCGAGTCTCATGAACTACACCGCACAAACAGTGGTTATTGATAAACAAAAAGCACACGCCTCGGCCTTTCATGCACGAGCGTTGCCACACAGATTCTCTACCACAATCCTAGTTACAACCTAGAATTAAACCATTTTGTTTTGGGGTAAAGTTTCCTCACTCTTCCTAATTCATATTTTAGCATGCATATTCCCTTAATCATGTTTCACAACAATTAAATAGACATGGTATAACACAATTAGCATATAACAACATCAAACATAAAACAACACATAAAAGCATAACAAATCACTTCTATCCCCTACCAAGCATACTTGGTTAAATCATGGTCTCACATCACCATTCACTACCTTATGGGATTATCTATCCAAAGGCTTTGGACTCGTATCAATCGGATTCCCGATTCTTGAGTTTCGGTGGAATCAAAATCACACTTTCCACATTCATCACAATATTTAATTCTACCATAACAATCCATGACATAAAATCATGTTTCTACCTCACCATCTCATAGAGCATAAAATTATCTTTCCAACGCTTCCGACCGTGCGTCGATCCGAGTTACAGATCTCAAGTTATGGCGAAAATACGAAAATTAATGTTTTGCTGTCCCAGGCAAATTCGCCTGGCGAATCAGACTCGCCACCTACTCGCCTGGCGAATCTGGACGGACCAGAATTCTTCAAAAATGGGTTTGGGATCCAAAAATGATCCAAACCTTCAACCCACATGATATTAATGCATCCAAATACCCAAAACAACATGTTAGAACATATTTAGACATGCATTTCATCAATCTATCCGTTAGATTTCATCGATTTATCGAAATTACTCGTTTTATCAAAATCTAACCTAACTCTAAAACCTCCAGAAATTTACTCTAAAGTCTCTATCTAGAACCCACCTGATAACCGAAGAGGAGTTTGGAGAAGATGATGATGATCCATGAACTTCTTCTTCTTCATCTTTCTCCATTTTCTCTCTTTCTCTCCTTCCTTCTTCTTTCTCTTCTTTCTCTTCTTCTTTCTCTTTACTATCTTTCTTTTTCTTTTTCTTTTCTTAACATATATATATATATATATAATACTATAATATATAATATAAATCCAACCGGGCAAAATATCTCCAATTGATATTTTGTCGTCTCAACCCAATTGATCAATTACTATAGTTACCCAAAAACTAACTTCCTTGAACTATCAATTATTAATCCGTCTCTTAATAAAATAATTGATCTCTTCAGAGTTCATTAGTTGCTCTATTGATCCCTAATGTCAATACTCAAAGTACTTAGAGGATTCCATTAATCCAATTATCCAAAGATAGAGCACGTAGATACTCATCTGATATCCAATTGAGCATTTAAATAATACGGGGTATTACACAAAGCATCGTTCATATTCAAGAACGTAATTTAGAATAAAATAGCTATATAAAATAACATAAATACTATCAATATAATATAAAATATTTCGTAATTCCGTTTATTCAATAAAAAGTTAATAACCAATAATTTTGTTTAATACATATCTTGTAAATATAAACATAAACTTATATATAAACCTTTATGACTAACAAATCATGTTTAATCCAAATTTTCAAACTAAACAAATATGACAACACTAAAACTTCCAAATAAAGTTAAATACATAATATAGTGTAAGCATCCCTATAGAATGGAATAAATGATAAGGGTGGTGGGGCAGCTGGAAGCTGCTTCGACACCAACAAAATGAATCAAATGTATTCATATAAGTATTTAAGTATTATAATTATTCAATTTTCCTCATTAAAGAATTAGAGTTGTTTATGTATATCTTTAGAACTCCAATAATTAATGTTTAGGACTTCATACAGACTTGAGCTTTATTATAAATCACTTCTTCTTAGAAATTGTTTCATATTTAATAATTCAGAGAATTTTAAATCTCCTTGTCTTAAAGTTGTGAATTCAGATCCAAATTTTATCATAATAATTTAAAATATTTCAAAAAAATGATATTACTGCATTTATTTCATTGCAATTTTTTATTTTAATTTCCTTTAAAAAATCAAAAAATTAATAAACTTGTATTTAATATATAAATTATCATACGTATTTTACAAATTGAATGTTGTATAAAATTTTTCAATTCAAGTAGCACTTCTCTTATTATTTTTATGTTTAAATTGTCAACATAGTTTCTGTAAAAATTTTAAGTTAAATAACACATAAAATTAATATAATTAATTAAAACAAATAAAAATTATTTTTTATCATACTGAATAAAATATAAGGATAGAAAAATATCAAAAATATATATTGAAAATATTATTTAAAGATTTAATTGTGGTTTGACACATTTGTTTTTCTAAAATAAATATAATTCATATAGTTTCTTTAAATTTTAAAAATGTACAATATTTTATATTTGTCATTTACGATATTCGTATAATTTCCCTTTGTTATTTCCCCTTCTCAATTTTGCTAAACATCAAAACCTATTCTAGTTTTTTAGTTTTCGAAACTCATAAATAAAGAGTAACTTTTAAAAATAATTTTGTAAAACTAAATTATCAAATAAGTTTTATTATTTTTAAGTTCTTAAAATTTAAAATAAATATTAAAAGTAAATCTAACAAATCCCAAAATAATATTATAATTATTCAAAACAATTTAGTTTATATGTAATAGCAACAAAGCAATTATTAACACAAAATCAAAGCATCGTTCATATTCAAGAACGTAATTTAGAATAAAATAGCTATATAAAATAACAAAAATACTATCAATATAATATAAAATATTTTGTAATTCCGTTTATTCAATAAAAAGATAATAACCAATAATTTTGTTTAATACATATCTAGTAAATATAAACATAAACTTATATATAAAACCTTTATGACTAACAAATCATGCTTAATCCAAATTTTAAAACTAAACAAATATGACAACACTAAAACTTCCAAATAAAGTTAAATACATAATATAGTGTAAGCATCCCTATAGAATGGAATAAATGATAAGGGTGGTGGGGCAGCTGGAAGCTGCTTCGACACCAACAAAATGAATCAAATGTATTCATATAAGTATTTAAGTATTATAATTATTCAATTTTCCTCATTAAAGAATTAGAGTTGTTTATGTATATCTTTAGAACTCCAATAATTAATGTTTAGGACTTCATACAGACTTGAGCTTTATTATAAATCACTTCTTCTTAGGAATTGTTTCATATTTAATAATTCAGAGAATTTTAAATCTCCTTGTCTTAAAGTTGTGAATTCAGATCCAAATTTTATCATAATAATTTAAAATATTTCAAAAAAATGATATTACTGCATTTATTTCATTGCAATTTTTTATTTTAATTTCCTTTAAAAAATCCAAAAATTACTAAACTTATATTTAATATATAAATTATCATACGTATTTTACAAATTGAATGTTGTATAAAATTTTTCAATTCAAGTAGCACTTCTCTTATTATTTTTATGTTTAAATTGTCAACATCGTTTCTGTAAAAAGTTTAAGTTAAATAACACATAAAATTAATATAATTAACTAAAACAAATAAAAATTATTTTTTATCATATTGAATAAAATATAAGGATAGAAAAATATCAAAAAAATATATTGAAAATATTATTTAAAGATTTAATTGTGGTTTGAAACATTTGTTTTTCTAAAATAAATATAATTCATATAGTTTCTTTAAATTTTAAAAATGTACAATATTTTATATTTGTCATTTACGATATTCGTATAATTTCCCTTTGTTATTTCCTCTTCTCAATTTTGCTAAACATCAAAACCTATTCTAGTTTTTTAGTTTTCGAAACTCATAAATAAAGAGTAACTTTTAAAAATAATTTTGTAAAACTAAATTATCAAATAAGTTTTATTATTTTTAAGTTCTTAAAATTTAAAATAAATATTAAAAGTAAATCTAACAAATCCTGAAATAATATTATAATTATTCAAAACAATTTAGTTTATATGTAATAGCAACAAAGCAATTATTAACACAAAATCAAAGCATCGTTCATATTCAAGAACGTAATTTAGAATAAAATAGCTATATAAAATAACAAAAATACTATCAATATAATATAAAATATTTTGTAATTCCGTTTATTCAATAAAAAGATAATAACCAATAATTTTGTTTAATACATATCTTGTAAATATAAACATAAACTTATATATAAAACCTTTATGACTAACAAATCATGCTTAATCTAAATTTTAAAACTAAACAAATATGACAACACTAAAACTTCCAAATAAAGTTAAATACATAATATAGTGTAAGCATCCCTATAGAATGGAATAAATGATAAGGGTGGTGGGGCAGCTGGAAGCTGCTTCGACACCAACAAAATGAATCAAATGTATTCATATAAGTATTTAAGTATTATAATTATTCAATTTTCCTCATTAAAGAATTAGAGTTGTTTATGTATATCTTTAGAACTCCAATAATTAATGTTTAGGACTTCATACAGACTTGAGCTTTATTATAAATCACTTCTTCTTAGAAATTGTTTCATATTTAATAATTCAGAGAATTTTAAATCTCCTTGTCTTAAAGTTGTGAATTCAGATCCAAATTTTATCATAATAATTTAAAATATTTCAAAAAAATGATATTACTGCATTTATTTCATTGCAATTTTTTATTTTAATTTCCTTTAAAAAATCCAAAAATTAATAAACTTATATTTAATATATAAATTATCATACGTATTTTACAAATTGAATGTTGTATAAAATTTTTCAATTCAAGTCGCACTTCTCTTATTATTTTTATGTTTAAATTGTCAACATCGTTTCTGTAAAAAGCTTAAGTTAAATAACACATAAAATTAATATAATTAATTAAAACAAATAAAAATTATTTTTTATCATATTGAATAAAATATAAGGATAGAAAAATATCTAAAAAATATATCAAAAATATTATTTAAAGATTTAATTGTGGTTTGACACATTTGTTTTTCTAAAATAAATATAATTCATATAGTTTCTTTAAATTTTAAAAATGTACAATATTTTATATTTGTCATTTACGATATTCGTATAATTTCCCTTTGTTATTTCCTCTTCTCAATTTTGCTAAACATCAAAACCTATTCTAGTTTTTTAGTTTTCGAAACTCATAAATAAAGAGTAACTTTTAAAAATAATTTTGTAAAACTAAATTATCAAATAAGTTTTATTATTTTTAAGTTCTTAAAATTTAAAATAAATATTAAAAGTAAATCTAACAAATCCCGAAATAATATTATAATTATTCAAAACAATTTAGTTTATATGTAATAGCAACAAAGCAATTATTAACACAAAATCAAAGCATCGTTCATATTCAAGAACGTAATTTAGAATAAAATAGCTATATAAAATAACAAAAATACTATCAATATAATATAAAATATTTTGTAATTCCGTTTATTCAATAAAAAGATAATAACCAATAATTTTGTTTAATACATATCTTGTAAATATAAACATAAACTTATATATAAAACCTTTATGACTAACAAATCATGCTTAATCCAAATTTTAAAACTAAACAAATATGACAACACTAAAACTTCCAAATAAAGTTAAATACATAATATAGTGTAAGCATCCCTATAGAATGGAATAAATGATAAGGGTGGTGGGGCAGCTGGAAGCTGCTTCGACACCAACAAAATGAATCAAATGTATTCATATAAGTATTTAAGTATTATAATTATTCAATTTTCCTCATTAAAGAATTAGAGTTGTTTATGTATATCTTTAGAACTCCAATAATTAATGTTTAGGACTTCATACAGACTTGAGCTTTATTATAAATCACTTCTTCTTAGAAATTGTTTCATATTTAATAATTCAGAGAATTTTAAATCTCCTTGTCTTAAAGTTGTGAATTCAGATCCAAATTTTATCATAATAATTTAAAATATTTCAAAAAAATGATATTACTGCATTTATTTCATTGCAATTTTTTATTTTAATTTCCTTTAAAAAATCCAAAAATTAATAAACTTATATTTAATATATAAATTATCATACGTATTTTACAAATTGAATGTTGTATAAAATTTTTCAATTCAAGTAGCACTTCTCTTATTATTTTTATGTTTAAATTGTCAACATCGTTTCTGTAAAAAGTTTAAGTTAAATAACACATAAAATTAATATAATTAATTAAAACAAATAAAAATTATTTTTTATCATATTGAATAAAATATAAGGATAGAAAAATATCTAAAAAATATATCGAAAATATTATTTAAAGATTTAATTGTGGTTTGACACATTTGTTTTTCTAAAATAAATATAATTCATATAGTTTCTTTAAATTTTAAAAATGTACAATATTTTATATTTGTC
This sequence comes from Lathyrus tuberosus, assembly GCA_022829125.1. Classification (NCBI taxonomy): domain Eukaryota; kingdom Viridiplantae; phylum Streptophyta; class Magnoliopsida; order Fabales; family Fabaceae; genus Lathyrus; species Lathyrus tuberosus. The sequence goes on along the minus strand of JALAZF010000617.1, from coordinate 269,540 downwards.
ATTTACGATATTCGTATAATTTCCCTTTGTTATTTCCTCTTCTCAATTTTGCTAAACATCAAAACCTATTCTAGTTTTTTAGTTTTCGAAACTCATAAATAAAGAGTAACTTTTAAAAATAATTTTGTAAAACTAAATTATGAAATAATTTTTATTATTTTTAAGTTCTTAAAATTTAAAATAAATATTAAAAGTAAATCTAACAAATCCCGAAATAATATTATAATTATTCAAAACAATTTAGTTTATATGTAATAGCAACAAAGCAATTATTAACACAAAATCAAAGCATCGTTCATATTCAAGAACGTAATTTAGAATAAAATAGCTATATAAAATAACAAAAATACTATCAATATAATATAAAATATTTTGTAATTCCGTTTATTCAATAAAAAGATAATAACCAATAATTTTGTTTAATACATATCTTGTAAATATAAACATAAACTTATATATAAAACCTTTATGACTAACAAATCATGCTTAATCCAAATTTTAAAACTAAACAAATATGACAACACTAAAACTTCCAAATAAAGTTAAATACATAATATAGTGTAAGCATCCCTATAGAATGGAATAAATGATAAGGGTGGTGGGGCAGCTGGAAGCTGCTTCGACACCAACAAAATGAATCAAATGTATTCATATAAGTATTTAAGTATTATAATTATTCAATTTTCCTCATTAAAGAATTAGAGTTGTTTATGTATATCTTTAGAACTCCAATAATTAATGTTTAGGACTTCATACAGACTTGAGCTTTATTATAAATCACTTATTCTTAGGAATTGTTTCATATTTAATAATTCAGAGAATTTTAAATCTCCTTGTCTTAAAGTTGTGAATTCAGATCCAAATTTTATCATAATAATTTAAAATATTTCAAAAAAATGATATTACTGCGTTTATTTCATTGCAATTTTTTATTTTAATTTCCTTAAAAAAATCCAAAAAATTAATAAACTTATATTTAATATATAAATTATCATACGTATTTTACAAATTGAATGTTGTATAAAATTTTTCAATTCAAGTAGCACTTCTCTTATTATTTTTATGTTTAAATTGTCAACATCGTTTCTGTAAAAAGTTTAAGTTAAATAACACATAAAATTAATATAATTAATTAAAACAAATAAAAATTATTTTTTATCATATTGAATAAAATATAAGGATAGAAAAATATCAAAAAAATATATTGAAAATATTATTTAAAGATTTAATTGTGGTTTGACACATTTGTGTTTCTAAAATAAATATAATTCATATAGTTTCTTTAAATTTTAAAAATGTACAATATTTTATATTTGTCATTAACGATATTCGTATAATTTCCCTTTGTTATTTCCTCTTCTCAATTTTGCTAAACATCAAAACCTATTCTAGTTTTTTAGTTTTCGAAACTCATAAATAAAGAGTAACTTTTAAAAATAATTTTGTAAAACTAAATTATCAAATAAGTTTTATTATTTTTAAGTTCTTAAAATTTAAAATAAATATTAAAAGTAAATCTAACAAATCCCGAAATAATATTATAATTATTCAAAACAATTTAGTTTATATGTAATAGCAACAGAGCAATTATTAACACAAAATCAAAGCATCGTTCATATTCAAGAACGTAGTTTAGAATAAAATAGCTATATAAAATAACAAAAATACTATCAATATAATATAAAATATATCGTAATTCCGTTTATTCAATAAAAAGATAATAACCAATAATTTTGTTTAATTCATATCTTGTAAATATAAACATAAACTTATATATAAAACCTTTATGACTAACAAATCATGTTTAATCCAAATTTTAAAACTAAACAAATATGACAACACTAAAACTTCCAAATAAAGTTAAATACATAATATAGTGTAAGCATCCCTATTGAATGGAATAAATGATAAGGGTGGTGGGGCAGCTGGAAGCTGCTTCGACACCAACAAAATGAATCAAATGTATTCATATAAGTATTTAAGTATTATAATTATTCAATTTTCCTCATTAAAGAATTAGAGTTGTTTATGTATATCTTTAGAACTCCAATAATTAATGTTTAGGACTTCATACAGACTTGAGCTTTATTATAAATCACTTCTTCTTAGAAATTGTTTCATATTTAATAATTCAGAGAATTTTAAATCTCCTTGTCTTAAAGTTGTGAATTCAGATCCAAATTTTATCATAATAATTTAAAATATTTCAAAAAAATGATATTACTGCATTTATTTCATTGCAATTTTTTATTTTAATTTCCTTTAAAAAATCCAAAAATTAATAAACTTATATTTAATATATAAATTATCATACGTATTTTACAAATTGAATGTTGTATAAAATTTTTCAATTCAAGTAGCACTTCTCTTATTATTTTTATGTTTAAATTGTCAACATCGTTTCTGTAAAAAGTTTAAGTTAAATAACACATAAAATTAATATAATTAATTAAAACAAATAAAAATTATTTTTTATCATATTGAATAAAATATAAGGATAGAAAAATATCAAAAAAATATATTGAAAATATTATTTAAAGATTTAATTGTGGTTTGACACATTTGTTTTTCTAAAATAAATATAATTCATATAGTTTCTTTAAATTTTAAAAATGTACAATATTTTATATTTGTCATTTACGATATTCGTATAATTTCCCTTTGTTATTTCCTCTTCTCAATTTTGCTAAACATCAAAACCTATTCTAGTTTTTTAGTTTTCGAAACTCATAAATAAAGAGTAACTTTTAAAAATAATTTTGTAAAACTAAATTATCAAATAAGTTTTATTATTTTTAAGTTCTTAAAATTTAAAATAAATATTAAAAGTAAATCTAACAAATCCCGAAATAATATTATAATTATTCAAAATAATTTAGTTTATATGTAATAGCAACAAAGCAATTATTAACTCAAAATCAAAGCATCGTTCATATTCAAGAACGTAATTTAGAATAAAATAGCTATATAAAATAACAAAAATACTATCAATATAATATAAAATATTTTGTAATTCCGTTTATTCAATAAAAAGATAATAACCAATAATTTTGTTTAATACATATCTTGTAAATATAAACATAAACTTATATATAAAACCTTTATGACTAACAAATCATGCTTAATCCAAATTTTAAAACTAAACAAATATGACAACACTAAAACTTCCAAATAAAGTTAAATACATAATATAGTGTAAGCATCCCTATAGAATGGAATAAATGATAAGGGTGGTGGGGCAGCTGGAAGCTGCTTCGACACCAACAAAATGAATTAAATGTATTCATATAAGTATTTAAGTATTATAATTATTCAATTTTCCTCATTAAAGAATTAGAGTTGTTTATGTATATCTTTAGAACTCCAACAATTAATGTTTAGGACTTCATACAGACTTGAGCTTTATTATAAATCACTTCTTCTTAGAAATTGTTTCATATTTAATAATTCAGAGAATTTTAAATCTCCTTGTCTTAAAGTTGTGAATTCAGATCCAAATTTTATCATAATAATTTAAAATATTTCAAAAAAAATGATATTACTGCATTTATTTCATTGCAATTTTTTGTTTTAATTTCCTTTAAAAAATCCAAAAATTAATAAACTTATATTTAATATATAAATTATCATACGTATTTTACAAATTGAATGTTGTATAAAATTTTTCAATTCAAGTAGCACTTCTCTTATTATTTTTATGTTTAAATTGTCAACATCGTTTCTGTAAAAAGTTTAAGTTAAATAACACATAAAATTAATATAATTAATTAAAACAAATAAAAATTATTTTTTATCATATTGAATAAAATATAAGGATAGAAAAATATCAAAAAAATATATTGAAAATATTATTTAAAGATTTAATTGTGGTTTGACACATTTGTTTTTCTAAAATAAATATAATTCATATAGTTTCTTTAAATTTTAAAAATGTACAATATTTTATATTTGTCATTAACGATATTCGTATAATTTCCCTTTGTTATTTCCTCTTCTCAATTTTGCTAAACATCAAAACCTATTCTAGTTTTTTAGTTTTCGAAACTCATAAATAAAGAGTAACTTTTAAAAATAATTTTGTAAAACTAAATTATCAAATAAGTTTTATTATTTTTAAGTTCTTAAAATTTAAAATAAATATTAAAAGTAAATCTAACAAATCCCGAAATAATATTATAATTATTCAAAACAATTTAGTTTATATGTAATAGCAACAGAGCAATTATTAACACAAAATCAAAGCATCGTTCATATTCAAGAACGTAGTTTAGAATAAAATAGCTATATAAAATAACAAAAATACTATCAATATAATATAAAATATATCGTAATTCCGTTTATTCAATAAAAAGATAATAACCAATAATTTTGTTTAATTCATATCTTGTAAATATAAACATAAACTTATATATAAAACCTTTATGACTAACAAATCATGTTTAATCCAAATTTTAAAACTAAACAAATATGACAACACTAAAACTTCCAAATAAAGTTAAATACATAATATAGTGTAAGCATCCCTATTGAATGGAATAAATGATAAGGGTGGTGGGGCAGCTGGAAGCTGCTTCGACACCAACAAAATGAATCAAATGTATTCATATAAGTATTTAAGTATTATAATTATTCAATTTTCCTCATTAAAGAATTAGAGTTGTTTATGTATATCTTTAGAACTCCAATAATTAATGTTTAGGACTTCATACAGACTTGAGCTTTATTATAAATCACTTCTTCTTAGAAATTGTTTCATATTTAATAATTCAGAGAATTTTAAATCTCCTTGTCTTAAAGTTGTGAATTCAGATCCAAATTTTATCATAATAATTTAAAATATTTCAAAAAAAATGATATTACTGCATTTATTTCATTGCAATTTTTTGTTTTAATTTCCTTTAAAAAATCCAAAAATTAATAAACTTATATTTAATATATAAATTATCATACGTATTTTACAAATTGAATGTTGTATAAAATTTTTCAATTCAAGTAGCACTTCTCTTATTATTTTTATGTTTAAATTGTCAACATCGTTTCTGTAAAAAGTTTAAGTTAAATAACACATAAAATTAATATAATTAATTAAAACAAATAAAAATTATTTTTTATCATATTGAATAAAATATAAGGATAGAAAAATATCAAAAAAATATATCAAAAATATTATTTAAAGATTTAATTGTGGTTTGACACATTTGTTTTTCTAAAATAAATATAATTCATATAGTTTCTTTAAATTTTAAAAATGTACAATATTTTATATTTGTCATTTACGATATTCGTATAATTTCCCTTTGTTATTTCCTCTTCTCAATTTTGCTAAACATCAAAACCTATTCTAGTTTTTTAGTTTTCGAAACTCATAAATAAAGAGTAACTTTTAAAAATAATTTTGTAAAACTAAATTATCAAATAAGTTTTATTATTTTTAAGTTCTTAAAATTTAAAATAAATATTAAAAGTAAATCTAACAAATCCCGAAATAATATTATAATTATTCAAAACAATTTAGTTTATATGTAATAGCAACAGAGCAATTATTAACACAAAATCAAAGCATCGTTCATATTCAAGAACGTAGTTTAGAATAAAATAGCTATATAAAATAACAAAAATACTATCAATATAATATAAAATATATCGTAATTCCGTTTATTCAATAAAAAGATAATAACCAATAATTTTGTTTAATTCATATCTTGTAAATATAAACATAAACTTATATATAAAACCTTTATGACTAACAAATCATGTTTAATCCAAATTTTAAAACTAAACAAATATGACAACACTAAAACTTCCAAATAAAGTTAAATACATAATATAGTGTAAGCATCCCTATTGAATGGAATAAATGATAAGGGTGGTGGGGCAGCTGGAAGCTGCTTCGACACCAACAAAATGAATCAAATGTATTCATATAAGTATTTAAGTATTATAATTATTCAATTTTCCTCATTAAAGAATTAGAGTTGTTTATGTATATCTTTAGAACTCCAATAATTAATGTTTAGGACTTCATACAGACTTGAGCTTTATTATAAATCACTTCTTCTTAGAAATTGTTTCATATTTAATAATTCAGAGAATTTTAAATCTCCTTGTCTTAAAGTTGTGAATTCAGATCCAAATTTTATCATAATAATTTAAAATATTTCAAAAAAATGATATTACTGCATTTATTTCATTGCAATTTTTTATTTTAATTTCCTTTAAAAAATCCAAAAATTAATAAACTTATATTTAATATATAAATTATCATACGTATTTTACAAATTGAATGTTGTATAAAATTTTTCAATTCAAGTAGCACTTCTCTTATTATTTTTATGTTTAAATTGTCAACATCGTTTCTGTAAAAAGTTTAAGTTAAATAACACATAAAATTAATATAATTAATTAAAAAAAATAAAAATTATTTTTTATCATATTGAATAAAATATAAGGATAGAAAAATATCAAAAAAATATATTGAAAATATTATTTAAAGATTTAATTGTGGTTTGACACATTTGTTTTTCTAAAATAAATATAATTCATATAGTTTCTTTAAATTTTAAAAATGTACAATATTTTATATTTGTCATTTACGATATTCGTATAATTTCCCTTTGTTATTTCCTCTTCTCAATTTTGCTAAACATCAAAACCTATTCTAGTTTTTTAGTTTTCGAAACTCATAAATAAAGAGTAACTTTTAAAAATAATTTTGTAAAACTAAATTATCAAATAAGTTTTATTATTTTTAAGTTCTTAAAATTTAAAATAAATATTAAAAGTAAATCTAACAAATCCCGAAATAATATTATAATTATTCAAAATAATTTAGTTTATATGTAATAGCAACAAAGCAATTATTAACTCAAAATCAAAGCATCGTTCATATTCAAGAACGTAATTTAGAATAAAATAGCTATATAAAATAACAAAAATACTATCAATATAATATAAAATATTTTGTAATTCCGTTTATTCAATAAAAAGATAATAACCAATAATTTTGTTTAATACATATCTTGTAAATATAAACATAAACTTATATATAAAACCTTTATGACTAACAAATCATGCTTAATCCAAATTTTAAAACTAAACAAATATGACAACACTAAAACTTCCAAATAAAGTTAAATACATAATATAGTGTAAGCATCCCTATAGAATGGAATAAATGATAAGGGTGGTGGGGCAGCTGGAAGCTGCTTCGACACCAACAAAATGAATTAAATGTATTCATATAAGTATTTAAGTATTATAATTATTCAATTTTCCTCATTAAAGAATTAGAGTTGTTTATGTATATCTTTAGAACTCCAATAATTAATGTTTAGGACTTCATACAGACTTGAGCTTTATTATAAATCACTTCTTCTTAGAAATTGTTTCATATTTAATAATTCAGAGAATTTTAAATCTCCTTGTCTTAAAGTTGTGAATTCAGATCCAAATTTTATCATAATAATTTAAAATATTTCAAAAAAAATGATATTACTGCATTTATTTCATTGCAATTTTTTGTTTTAATTTCCTTTAAAAAATCCAAAAATTAATAAACTTATATTTAATATATAAATTATCATACGTATTTTACAAATTGAATGTTGTATAAAATTTTTCAATTCAAGTAGCACTTCTCTTATTATTTTTATGTTTAAATTGTCAACATCGTTTCTGTAAAAAGTTTAAGTTAAATAACACATAAAATTAATATAATTAATTAAAACAAATAAAAATTATTTTTTATCATATTGAATAAAATATAAGGATAGAAAAATATCAAAAAAATATATTGAAAATATTATTTAAAGATTTAATTGTGGTTTGACACATTTGTTTTTCTAAAATAAATATAATTCATATAGTTTCTTTAAATTTTAAAAATGTACAATATTTTATATTTGTCATTAACGATATTCGTATAATTTCCCTTTGTTATTTCCTCTTCTCAATTTTGCTAAACATCAAAACCTATTCTAGTTTTTTAGTTTTCGAAACTCATAAATAAAGAGTAACTTTTAAAAATAATTTTGTAAAACTAAATTATCAAATAAGTTTTATTATTTTTAAGTTCTTAAAATTTAAAATAAATATTAAAAGTAAATCTAACAAATCCCGAAATAATATTATAATTATTCAAAACAATTTAGTTTATATGTAATAGCAACAGAGCAATTATTAACACAAAATCAAAGCATCGTTCATATTCAAGAACGTAGTTTAGAATAAAATAGCTATATAAAATAACAAAAATACTATCAATATAATATAAAATATATCGTAATTCCATTTATTCAATAAAAAGATAATAACCAATAATTTTGTTTAATTCATATCTTGTAAATATAAGCATAAACTTATATATAAAACCTTTATGACTAACAAATCATGTTTAATCCAAATTTTAAAACTAAACAAATATGACAACACTAAAACTTCCAAATAAAGTTAAATACATAATATAGTGTAAGCATCCCTATTGAATGGAATAAATGATAAGGGTGGTGGGGCAGCTGGAAGCTGCTTCGACACCAACAAAATGAATCAAATGTATTCATATAAGTATTAAAGTATTATAATTATTCAATTTTCCTCATTAAAGAATTAGAGTTGTTTATGTATATCTTTAGAACTCCAATAATTAATGTTTAGGACTTCATACAGACTTGAGCTTTATTATAAATAACTTCTTCTTAGGAATTGTTTCATATTTAATAATTCAGAGAATTTTAAATCTCCTTGTCTTAAAGTTGTGAATTCAGATCCAAATATTATCACAATAATTTAAAATATTTCAAAAAAATGATATTACTGCGTTTATTTCATTGCAATTTTTTATTTTAATTTCCTTAAAAAAATCCAAAAATTAATAAACCTATATTTAATATATAAATTATCATACGTATTTAACAAATTGAATGTTGTATAAAAATTTTCAATTAATGTAGCACTTCTCTTATTATTTTTATGTTTAAATTATCAACATCGTTTATGTAAAAAGTTTAAGTTAAATAACACATAAAATTAATATAATTAATTAAAACGAATAAAAATTATTTTTTATCATATTGAATAAAATATAAGGATAGAAAAATATCAAAAAAATATATTAAAAATATTATTTTAAGATTTAATTGTGGTTTGACACATTTGTTTTTCTAAAAGAAATATAATTCATATAGTTTCTTTTAATTTTAAAAATGTACAATATTTTATATTTGTCATTAACGATATTCGTATAATTTCCCTTTGTTATTTCCTCTTCTCAATTTTGCTAAACATCAAAACCTATTCTAGTTTTTTAGTTTTCGAAACTCATAAATAAAGAGTAACTTTTTAAAATAATTTTGTAAAACTAAATTATCAAATAAGTTTTATTATTTTTAAGTTCTTAAAATTTAAAATAAATATTAACAGTAAATCTAACAAATCCCGAAATAATATTATAATTATTCAAAACAATTTAGTTTATATGTAATAGCAACAAAGCAATTATTAACACAAAATCAAAGCATCGTTCATATTCAAGAACGTAATTTAGAATAAAATAGCTATATAAAATAACAAAAATACTATCAATATAATATAAAATATTTTGTAATTCCGTTTATTCAATAAAAAGATAATAACCAATAATTTTGTTTAATACATATCTTGTAAATATAAACATAAACTTATATATAAAACCTTTATGACTAACAAATCATGCTTAATCCAAATTTTAAAACTAAACAAATATGACAACACTAAAACTTCCAAATAAAGTTAAATACATAATATAGTGTAAGCATCCCTATAGAATGGAATAAATGATAAGGGTGGTGGGGCAGCTGGAAGCTGCTTCGACACCAACAAAATGAATCAAATGTATTCATATAAGTATTTAAGTATTATAATTATTCAATTTTCCTCATTAAAGAATTAGAGTTGTTTATGTATATCTTTAGAACTCCAATAATTACTGTTTAGGACTTCATACAGACTTGAGCTTTATTATAAATCACTTCTTCTTAGGAATTGTTTCATATTTAATAATTCAGAGAATTTTAAATCTCCTTGTCTTAAAGTTGTGAATTCAGATCCAAATTTTATCATAATAATTTAAAATATTTCAAAAAAATGATATTACTGCGTTTATTTCATTGCAATTTTTTATTTTAATTTCCTTAAAAAAATCCAAAAATTAATAAACCTATATTTAATATATAAATTATCATACGTATTTAACAAATTGAATGTTGTATAAAAATTTTCAATTAATGTAGCACTTCTCTTATTATTTTTATGTTTAAATTATCAACATCGTTTATGTAAAAAGTTTAAGTTAAATAACACATAAAATTAATATAATTAATTAAAACGAATAAAAATTATTTTTTATCATATTGAATAAAATATAAGGATAGAAAAATATCAAAAAAATATATTAAAAATATTATTTTAAGATTTAATTGTGGTTTGACACATTTGTTTTTCTAAAAGAAATATAATTCATATAGTTTCTTTTAATTTTAAAAATGTACAATATTTTATATTTGTCATTAACGATATTCGTATAATTTCCCTTTGTTATTTCCTCTTCTCAATTTTGCTAAACATCAAAACCTATTCTAGTTTTTTAGTTTTCGAAACTCATAAATAAAGAGTAACTTTTTAAAATAATTTTGTAAAACTAAATTATCAAATAAGTTTTATTATTTTTAAGTTCTTAAAATTTAAAATAAATATTAACAGTAAATCTAACAAATCCCGAAATAATATTATAATTATTCAAAACAATTTAGTTTATATGTAATAGCAACAAAGCAATTATTAACACAAAATCAAAGCATCGTTCATATTCAAGAACGTAATTTAGAATAAAATAGCTATATAAAATAACAAAAATACTATCAATATAATATAAAATATTTTGTAATTCCGTTTATTCAATAAAAAGATAATAACCAATAATTTTGTTTAATACATATCTTGTAAATATAAACATAAACTTATATATAAAACCTTTATGACTAACAAATCATGCTTAATCCAAATTTTAAAACTAAACAAATATGACAACACTAAAACTTCCAAATAAAGTTAAATACATAATATAGTGTAAGCATCCCTATAGAATGGAATAAATGATAAGGGTGGTGGGGCAGCTGGAAGCTGCTTCGACACCAACAAAATGAATCAAATGTATTCATATAAGTATTTAAGTATTATAATTATTCAATTTTCCTCATTAAAGAATTAGAGTTGTTTATGTATATCTTTAGAACTCCAATAATTACTGTTTAGGACTTCATACAGACTTGAGCTTTATTATAAATCACTTCTTCTTAGGAATTGTTTCATATTTAATAATTCAGAGAATTTTAAATCTCCTTGTCTTAAAGTTGTGAATTCAGATCCAAATTTTATCATAATAATTTAAAATATTTCAAAAAAATGATATTACTGCGTTTATTTCATTGCAATTTTTTATTTTAATTTCCTTAAAAAAATCCAAAAAATTAATAAACTTATATTTAATATATAAATTATCATACGTATTTTACAAATTGAATGTTGTATAAAATTTTTCAATTCAAGTAGCACTTCTCTTATTATTTTTATGTTTAAATTGTCAACATCGGTTCTGTAAAAAGTTTAAGTTAAATAACACATAAAATTAATATAATTAATTAAAACAAATAAAAATTATTTTTTATCATATTGAATAAAATATAAGGATAGAAAAATATCAAAAAAATATATTGAAAATATTATTTAAAGATTTAATTGTGGTTTGACACATTTGTGTTTCTAAAATAAATATAATTCATATAGTTTCTTTAAATTTTAAAAATGTACAATATTTTATATTTGTCATTAACGATATTCGTATAATTTCCCTTTGTTATTTCCTCTTCTCAATTTTGCTAAACATCAAAACCTATTCTAGTTTTTAATTTTCGAAACTCATAAATAAAGAGTAACTTTTAAAAATAATTTTGTAAAACTAAATTATCAAATAAGTTTTATTATTTTTAAGTTCTTAAAATTTAAAATAAATATTAAAAGTAAATCTAACAAATCCCGAAATAATATTATAATTATTCAAAACAATTTAGTTTATATGTAATAGCAACAGAGCAATTATTAACACAAAATCAAAGCATCGTTCATATTCAAGAACGTAGTTTAGAATAAAATAGCTATATAAAATAACAAAAATACTATCAATATAATATAAAATATATCGTAATTCCGTTTATTCAATAAAAAGATAATAACCAATAATTTTGTTTAATTCATATCTTGTAAATATAAACATAAACTTATATATAAAACCTTTATGACTAACAAATCATGTTTAATCCAAATTTTAAAACTAAACAAATATGACAACACTAAAACTTCCAAATAAAGTTAAATACATAATATAGTGTAAGCATCCCTATTGAATGGAATAAATGATAAGGGTGGTGGGGCAGCTGGAAGCTGCTTCGACACCAACAAAATGAATCAAATGTATTCATATAAGTATTTAAGTATTATAATTATTCAATTTTCCTCATTAAAGAATTAGAGTTGTTTATGTATATCTTTAGAACTCCAATAATTAATGTTTAGGACTTCATACAGACTTGAGCTTTATTATAAATCACTTCTTCTTAGAAATTGTTTCATATTTAATAATTCAGAGAATTTTAAATCTCCTTGTCTTAAAGTTGTGAATTCAGATCCAAATTTTATCATAATAATTTAAAATATTTCAAAAAAATGATATTACTGCATTTATTTCATTGCAATTTTTTATTTTAATTTCCTTTAAAAAATCCAAAAATTAATAAACTTATATTTAATATATAAATTATCATACGTATTTTACAAATTGAATGTTGTATAAAATTTTTCAATTCAAGTAGCACTTCTCTTATTATTTTTATGTTTAAATTGTCAACATCGTTTCTGTAAAAAGTTTAAGTTAAATAACACATAAAATTAATATAATTAATTAAAAAAAATAAAAATTATTTTTTATCATATTGAATAAAATATAAGGATAGAAAAATATCAAAAAAATATATTGAAAATATTATTTAAAGATTTAATTGTGGTTTGACACATTTGTGTTTCTAAAATAAATATAATTCATATAGTTTCTTTAAATTTTAAAAATGTACAATATTTTATATTTGTCATTAACGATATTCGTATAATTTCCCTTTGTTATTTCCTCTTCTCAATTTTGCTAAACATCAAAACCTATTCTAGTTTTTTAGTTTTCGAAACTCATAAATAAAGAGTAACTTTTAAAAATAATTTTGTAAAACTAAATTATCAAATAAGTTTTATTATTTTTAAGTTCTTAAAATTTAAAATAAATATTAAAAGTAAATCTAACAAATCCCGAAATAATATTATAATTATTCAAAACAATTTAGTTTATATGTAATAGCAACAGAGCAATTATTAACACAAAATCAAAGCATCGTTCATATTCAAGAACGTAGTTTAGAATAAAATAGCTATATAAAATAACAAAAATACTATCAATATAATATAAAATATATCGTAATTCCGTTTATTCAATAAAAAGATAATAACCAATAATTTTGTTTAATTCATATCTTGTAAATATAAACATAAACTTATATATAAAACCTTTATGACTAACAAATCATGTTTAATCCAAATTTTAAAACTAAACAAATATGACAACACTAAAACTTCCAAATAAAGTTAAATACATAATATAGTGTAAGCATCCCTATTGAATGGAATAAATGATAAGGGTGGTGGGGCAGCTGGAAGCTGCTTCGACACCAACAAAATGAATCAAATGTATTCATATAAGTATTTAAGTATTATAATTATTCAATTTTCCTCATTAAAGAATTAGAGTTGTTTATGTATATCTTTAGAACTCCAATAATTAATGTTTAGGACTTCATACAGACTTGAGCTTTATTATAAATCACTTCTTCTTAGAAATTGTTTCATATTTAATAATTCAGAGAATTTTAAATCTCCTTGTCTTAAAGTTGTGAATTCAGATCCAAATTTTATCATAATAATTTAAAATATTTCAAAAAAATGATATTACTGCATTTATTTCATTGCAATTTTTTATTTTAATTTCCTTTAAAAAATCCAAAAATTAATAAACTTATATTTAATATATAAATTATCATACGTATTTTACAAATTGAATGTTGTATAAAATTTTTCAATTCAAGTAGCACTTCTCTTATTATTTTTATGTTTAAATTGTCAACATCGTTTCTGTAAAAAGTTTAAGTTAAATAACACATAAAATTAATATAATTAATTAAAACAAATAAAAATTATTTTTTATCATATTGAATAAAATATAAGGATAGAAAAATATCAAAAAAATATATTGAAAATATTATTTAAAGATTTAATTGTGGTTTGACACATTTGTTTTTCTAAAATAAATATAATTCATATAGTTTCTTTAAATTTTAAAAATGTACAATATTTTATATTTGTCATTTACGATATTCGTATAATTTCCCTTTGTTATTTCCTCTTCTCAATTTTGCTAAACATCAAAACCTATTCTAGTTTTTTAGTTTTCGAAACTCATAAATAAAGAGTAACTTTTAAAAATAATTTTGTAAAACTAAATTATCAAATAAGTTTTATTATTTTTAAGTTCTTAAAATTTAAAATAAATATTAAAAGTAAATCTAACAAATCCCGAAATAATATTATAATTATTCAAAATAATTTAGTTTATATGTAATAGCAACAAAGCAATTATTAACTCAAAATCAAAGCATCGTTCATATTCAAGAACGTAATTTAGAATAAAATAGCTATATAAAATAACAAAAATACTATCAATATAATATAAAATATTTTGTAATTCCGTTTATTCAATAAAAAGATAATAACCAATAATTTTGTTTAATACATATCTTGTAAATATAAACATAAACTTATATATAAAACCTTTATGAATAACAAATCATGTTTAATCCAAATTTTAAAAGTAAACAAATATGACAATACTAAAACTTCCAAATAAAGTTAAATACATAATATAGTGTAAGCATCCCTATAGAATGGAATAAATGATAAGGGTGGTGGGGCAGCTGAAAGCTGCTTCGACACCAACAAAATGAATCAAATGTATTCATATAAGTATTAAAGTATTATAATTATTCAATTTTCCTCATTAAAGAATTAGAGTTATTTATGTATATCTTTAGAACTCCAATAATTAATGTTTAGGACTTCATACAGACTTGAGCTTTATTATAAATAACTTCTTCTTAGGAATTGTTTCATATTTAATAATTCTGAGAATTTTAAATCTCCTTGTCTTAAAGTTGTGAATTCAGATCCAAATATTATCACAATAATTTAAAATATTTCAAAAAAATGATATTACTGCGTTTATTTCATTGCAATTTTTTATTTTAATTTCCTTAAAAAAATCCAAAAATTAATAAACCTATATTTAATATATAAATTATCATACGTATTTAACAAATTGAATGTTGTATAAAAATTTTCTATTAATGTAGCACTTCTCTTATTATTTTTATGTTTAAATTATCAACATCGTTTATGTAAAAAGTTTAAGTTAAATAACACATAAAATTAATATAATTAATTAAAACGAATAAAAATTATTTTTTATCATATTGAATAAAATATAAGGATAGAAAAATATCAAAAAAATATATTAAAAATATTATTTTAAGATTTAATTGTGGTTTGACACATTTGTTTTTCTAAAAGAAATATAATTCATATAGTTTCTTTTAATTTTAAAAATGTACAATATTTTATATTTGTCATTAACGATATTCGTATAATTTCCCTTTATTATTTCCTCTTCTCAATTTTGCTAAACATCAAAACCTATTCTAGTTTTTTAGTTTTCGAAACTCATAAATAAAGAGTAACTTTTTAAAATAATTTTGTAAAACTAAATTATCAAATAAGTTTTATTATTTTTAAGTTCTTAAAATTTAAAATAAATATTAAAAGTAAATCTAACAAATCCCGAAATAATATTATAATTATTCAAAACAATTTAGTTTATATGTAATAGCAACAAAGCAATTATTAACACAAAATCAAAGCATCGTTCATATTCAAGAACGTAATTTAGAATAAAATAACTATATAAAATAACAAAAATACTATCAATATAATATAAAATATTTTGTAATTCCGTTTATTCAATAAAAAGATAATAACCAATAATTTTGTTTAATACATATCTTGTAAATATAAACATAAACATATATATAAAACCTTTATGACTAACAAATCATCCTTAATCCAAATTTTAAAACTAAACAAATATGACAACACTAAAACTTCCAAATAAAGTTAAATACATAATATAGTGTAAGCATCCCTATAGAATGGAATAAATGATAAGGGTGGTGGGGCAGCTGGAAGCTGCTTCGACACCAACAAAATGAATCAAATGTATTCATATAAGTATTTAAGTATTATAATTATTCAATTTTCCCCATTAAAGAATTAGAGTTGTTTATGTATATCTTTAGAACTCCAATAATTAATGTTTAGGACTTCATACAGACTTGAGCTTTATTATAAATCACTTCTTCTTAGAAATTGTTTCATATTTAATAATTCAGAGAATTTTAAATCTCCTTGTCTTAAAGTTGTGAATTCAGATCCAAATTTTATCATAATAATTTAAAATATTTCAAAAAAATGATATTACTGCATTTATTTCATTGCAATTTTTTATTTTAATTTCCTTTAAAAAATCCAAAAATTAATAAACTTATATTTAATATATAAATTATCATACGTATTTTACAAATTGAATGTTGTATAAAATTTTTCAATTCAAGTAGCACTTCTCTTATTATTTTTATGTTTAAATTGTCAACATCGTTTCTGTAAAAAGTTTAAGTTAAATAACACATAAAATTAATATAATTAATTAAAACAAATAAAAATTATTTTTTATCATATTGAATAAAATATAAGGATAGAAAAATATCAAAAAAATATATTGAAAATATTATTTAAAGATTTAATTGTGGTTTGACACATTTGTTTTTCTAAAATAAATATAATTCATATAGTTTCTTTAAATTTTAAAAATGTACAATATTTTATATTTGTCATTAACGATATTCGTATAATTTCCCTTTGTTATTTCCTCTTCTCAATTTTGCTAAACATCAAAACCTATTCTAGTTTTTTAGTTTTCGAAACTCATAAATAAAGAGTAACTTTTAAAAATAATTTTGTAAAACTAAATTATCAAATAAGTTTTATTATTTTTAAGTTCTTAAAATTTAAAATAAATATTAAAAGTAAATCTAACAAATCCCGAAATAATATTATAATTATTCAAAACAATTTAGTTTATATGTAATAGCAACAGAGCAATTATTAACACAAAATCAAAGCATCGTTCATATTCAAGAACGTAGTTTAGAATAAAATAGCTATATAAAATAACAAAAATACTATCAATATAATATAAAATATATCGTAATTCCGTTTATTCAATAAAAAGATAATAACCAATAATTTTGTTTAATTCATATCTTGTAAATATAAACATAAACTTATATATAAAACCTTTATGACTAACAAATCATGTTTAATCCAAATTTTAAAACTAAACAAATATGACAACACTAAAACTTCCAAATAAAGTTAAATACATAATATAGTGTAAGCATCCCTATTGAATGGAATAAATGATAAGGGTGGTGGGGCAGCTGGAAGCTGCTTCGACACCAACAAAATGAATCAAATGTATTCATATAAGTATTTAAGTATTATAATTATTCAATTTTCCTCATTAAAGAATTAGAGTTGTTTATGTATATCTTTAGAACTCCAATAATTAATGTTTAGGACTTCATACAGACTTGAGCTTTATTATAAATCACTTCTTCTTAGAAATTGTTTCATATTTAATAATTCAGAGAATTTTAAATCTCCTTGTCTTAAAGTTGTGAATTCAGATCCAAATTTTATCATAATAATTTAAAATATTTCAAAAAAATGATATTACTGCATTTATTTCATTGCAATTTTTTATTTTAATTTCCTTTAAAAAATCCAAAAATTAATAAACTTATATTTAATATATAAATTATCATACGTATTTTACAAATTGAATGTTGTATAAAATTTTTCAATTCAAGTAGCACTTCTCTTATTATTTTTATGTTTAAATTGTCAACATCGTTTCTGTAAAAAGTTTAAGTTAAATAACACATAAAATTAATATAATTAATTAAAACAAATAAAAATTATTTTTTATCATATTGAATAAAATATAAGGATAGAAAAATATCAAAAAAATATATTGAAAATATTATTTAAAGATTTAATTGTGGTTTGACACATTTGTTTTTCTAAAATAAATATAATTCATATAGTTTCTTTAAATTTTAAAAATGTACAATATTTTATATTTGTCATTTACGATATTCGTATAATTTCCCTTTGTTATTTCCTCTTCTCAATTTTGCTAAACATCAAAACCTATTCTAGTTTTTTAGTTTTCGAAACTCATAAATAAAGAGTAACTTTTAAAAATAATTTTGTAAAACTAAATTATCAAATAAGTTTTATTATTTTTAAGTTCTTAAAATTTAAAATAAATATTAAAAGTAAATCTAACAAATCCCGAAATAATATTATAATTATTCAAAATAATTTAGTTTATATGTAATAGCAACAAAGCAATTATTAACTCAAAATCAAAGCATCGTTCATATTCAAGAACGTAATTTAGAATAAAATAGCTATATAAAATAACAAAAATACTATCAATATAATATAAAATATTTTGTAATTCCGTTTATTCAATAAAAAGATAATAACCAATAATTTTGTTTAATACATATCTTGTAAATATAAACATAAACTTATATATAAAACCTTTATGAATAACAAATCATGTTTAATCCAAATTTTAAAAGTAAACAAATATGACAATACTAAAACTTCCAAATAAAGTTAAATACATAATATAGTGTAAGCATCCCTATAGAATGGAATAAATGATAAGGGTGGTGGGGCAGCTGAAAGCTGCTTCGACACCAACAAAATGAATCAAATGTATTCATATAAGTATTAAAGTATTATAATTATTCAATTTTCCTCATTAAAGAATTAGAGTTATTTATGTATATCTTTAGAACTCCAATAATTAATGTTTAGGACTTCATACAGACTTGAGCTTTATTATAAATAACTTCTTCTTAGGAATTGTTTCATATTTAATAATTCTGAGAATTTTAAATCTCCTTGTCTTAAAGTTGTGAATTCAGATCCAAATATTATCACAATAATTTAAAATATTTCAAAAAAATGATATTACTGCGTTTATTTCATTGCAATTTTTTATTTTAATTTCCTTAAAAAAATCCAAAAATTAATAAACCTATATTTAATATATAAATTATCATACGTATTTAACAAATTGAATGTTGTATAAAAATTTTCTATTAATGTAGCACTTCTCTTATTATTTTTATGTTTAAATTATCAACATCGTTTATGTAAAAAGTTTAAGTTAAATAACACATAAAATTAATATAATTAATTAAAACGAATAAAAATTATTTTTTATCATATTGAATAAAATATAAGGATAGAAAAATATCAAAAAAATATATTAAAAATATTATTTTAAGATTTAATTGTGGTTTGACACATTTGTTTTTCTAAAAGAAATATAATTCATATAGTTTCTTTTAATTTTAAAAATGTACAATATTTTATATTTGTCATTAACGATATTCGTATAATTTCCCTTTATTATTTCCTCTTCTCAATTTTGCTAAACATCAAAACCTATTCTAGTTTTTTAGTTTTCGAAACTCATAAATAAAGAGTAACTTTTTAAAATAATTTTGTAAAACTAAATTATCAAATAAGTTTTATTATTTTTAAGTTCTTAAAATTTAAAATAAATATTAAAAGTAAATCTAACAAATCCCGAAATAATATTATAATTATTCAAAACAATTTAGTTTATATGTAATAGCAACAAAGCAATTATTAACACAAAATCAAAGCATCGTTCATATTCAAGAACGTAATTTAGAATAAAATAACTATATAAAATAACAAAAATACTATCAATATAATATAAAATATTTTGTAATTCCGTTTATTCAATAAAAAGATAATAACCAATAATTTTGTTTAATACATATCTTGTAAATATAAACATAAACATATATATAAAACCTTTATGACTAACAAATCATCCTTAATCCAAATTTTAAAACTAAACAAATATGACAACACTAAAACTTCCAAATAAAGTTAAATACATAATATAGTGTAAGCATCCCTATAGAATGGAATAAATGATAAGGGTGGTGGGGCAGCTGGAAGCTGCTTCGACACCAACAAAATGAATCAAATGTATTCATATAAGTATTTAAGTATTATAATTATTCAATTTTCCCCATTAAAGAATTAGAGTTGTTTATGTATATCTTTAGAACTCCAATAATTAATGTTTAGGACTTCATACAGACTTGAGCTTTATTATAAATCACTTCTTCTTAGAAATTGTTTCATATTTAATAATTCAGAGAATTTTAAATCTCCTTGTCTTAAAGTTGTGAATTCAGATCCAAATTTTATCATAATAATTTAAAATATTTCAAAAAAATGATATTACTGCATTTATTTCATTGCAATTTTTTATTTTAATTTCCTTTAAAAAATCCAAAAATTAATAAACTTATATTTAATATATAAATTATCATACGTATTTTACAAATTGAATGTTGTATAAAATTTTTCAATTCAAGTAGCACTTCTCTTATTATTTTTATGTTTAAATTGTCAACATCGTTTCTGTAAAAAGTTTAAGTTAAATAACACATAAAATTAATATAATTAATTAAAACAAATAAAAATTATTTTTTATCATATTGAATAAAATATAAGGATAGAAAAATATCAAAAAAATATATTGAAAATATTATTTAAAGATTTAATTGTGGTTTGACACATTTGTTTTTCTAAAATAAATATAATTCATATAGTTTCTTTAAATTTTAAAAATGTACAATATTTTATATTTGTCATTAACGATATTCGTATAATTTCCCTTTGTTATTTCCTCTTCTCAATTTTGCTAAACATCAAAACCTATTCTAGTTTTTTAGTTTTCGAAACTCATAAATAAAGAGTAACTTTTAAAAATAATTTTGTAAAACTAAATTATCAAATAAGTTTTATTATTTTTAAGTTCTTAAAATTTAAAATAAATATTAAAAGTAAATCTAACAAATCCCGAAATAATATTATAATTATTCAAAACAATTTAGTTTATATGTAATAGCAACAGAGCAATTATTAACACAAAATCAAAGCATCGTTCATATTCAAGAACGTAGTTTAGAATAAAATAGCTATATAAAATAACAAAAATACTATCAATATAATATAAAATATATCGTAATTCCGTTTATTCAATAAAAAGATAATAACCAATAATTTTGTTTAATTCATATCTTGTAAATATAAACATAAACTTATATATAAAACCTTTATGACTAACAAATCATGTTTAATCCAAATTTTAAAACTAAACAAATATGACAACACTAAAACTTCCAAATAAAGTTAAATACATAATATAGTGTAAGCATCCCTATTGAATGGAATAAATGATAAGGGTGGTGGGGCAGCTGGAAGCTGCTTCGACACCAACAAAATGAATCAAATGTATTCATATAAGTATTAAAGTATTATAATTATTCAATTTTCCTCATTAAAGAATTAGAGTTATTTATGTATATCTTTAGAACTCCAATAATTAATGTTTAGGACTTCATACAGACTTGAGCTTTATTATAAATAACTTCTTCTTAGGAATTGTTTCATATTTAATAATTCTGAGAATTTTAAATCTCCTTGTCTTAAAGTTGTGAATTCAGATCCAAATATTATCACAATAATTTAAAATATTTCAAAAAAATGATATTACTGCGTTTATTTCATTGCAATTTTTTATTTTAATTTCCTTAAAAAAATCCAAAAATTAATAAACCTATATTTAATATATAAATTATCATACGTATTTAACAAATTGAATGTTGTATAAAAATTTTCTATTAATGTAGCACTTCTCTTATTATTTTTATGTTTAAATTATCAACATCGTTTATGTAAAAAGTTTAAGTTAAATAACACATAAAATTAATATAATTAATTAAAACGAATAAAAATTATTTTTTATCATATTGAATAAAATATAAGGATAGAAAAATATCAAAAAAATATATTAAAAATATTATTTTAAGATTTAATTGTGGTTTGACACATTTGTTTTTCTAAAAGAAATATAATTCATATAGTTTCTTTTAATTTTAAAAATGTACAATATTTTATATTTGTCATTAACGATATTCGTATAATTTCCCTTTATTATTTCCTCTTCTCAATTTTGCTAAACATCAAAACCTATTCTAGTTTTTTAGTTTTCGAAACTCATAAATAAAGAGTAACTTTTTAAAATAATTTTGTAAAACTAAATTATCAAATAAGTTTTATTATTTTTAAGTTCTTAAAATTTAAAATAAATATTAAAAGTAAATCTAACAAATCCCGAAATAATATTATAATTATTCAAAACAATTTAGTTTATATGTAATAGCAACAAAGCAATTATTAACACAAAATCAAAGCATCGTTCATATTCAAGAACGTAATTTAGAATAAAATAACTATATAAAATAACAAAAATACTATCAATATAATATAAAATATTTTGTAATTCCGTTTATTCAATAAAAAGATAATAACCAATAATTTTGTTTAATACATATCTTGTAAATATAAACATAAACATATATATAAAACCTTTATGACTAACAAATCATCCTTAATCCAAATTTTAAAACTAAACAAATATGACAACACTAAAACTTCCAAATAAAGTTAAATACATAATATAGTGTAAGCATCCCTATAGAATGGAATAAATGATAAGGGTGGTGGGGCAGCTGGAAGCTGCTTCGACACCAACAAAATGAATCAAATGTATTCATATAAGTATTTAAGTATTATAATTATTCAATTTTCCTCATTAAAGAATTAGAGTTGTTTATGTATATCTTTAGAACTCCAATAATTAATGTTTAGGACTTCATACAGACTTGAGCTTTATTATAAATCACTTCTTCTTAGAAATTGTTTCATATTTAATAATTCAGAGAATTTTAAATCTCCTTGTCTTAAAGTTGTGAATTCAGATCCAAATTTTATCATAATAATTTAAAATATTTCAAAAAAATGATATTACTGCATTTATTTCATTGCAATTTTTTATTTTAATTTCCTTTAAAAAATCCAAAAATTAATAAACTTATATTTAATATATAAATTATCATACGTATTTTACAAATTGAATGTTGTATAAAATTTTTCAATTCAAGTAGCACTTCTCTTATTATTTTTATGTTTAAATTGTCAACATCGTTTCTGTAAAAAGTTTAAGTTAAATAACACATAAAATTAATATAATTAATTAAAACAAATAAAAATTATTTTTTATCATATTGAATAAAATATAAGGATAGAAAAATATCAAAAAAATATATTGAAAATATTATTTAAAGATTTAATTGTGGTTTGACACATTTGTTTTTCTAAAATAAATATAATTCATATAGTTTCTTTAAATTTAAAAAATGTATAATATTTTATATTTGTCATTTACGATATTCGTATAATTTCCCTTTGTTATTTCCTCTTCTCAATTTTGCTAAACATCAAAACCTATTCTAGTTTTTTAGTTTTCGAAACTCATAAATAAAGAGTAACTTTTAAAAATAATTTTGTAAAACTAAATTATCAAATAAGTTTTATTATTTTTAAGTTCTTAAAATTTAAAATAAATATTAAAAGTAAATCTAACAAATCCCGAAATAATATTATAATTATTCAAAACAATTTAGTTTATATGTAATAGCAACAAAGCAATTATTAACACAAAATCAAAGCATCGTTCATATTCAAGAACGTAATTTAGAATAAAATAGCTATATAAAATAACCAAAATACTATCAATATAATATAAAATATTTTGTAATTCCGTTTATTCAATAAAAAGATAATAACCAATAATTTTGTTTAATACATATCTTGTAAATATAAACATAAACTTATATATAAAACCTTTATGAATAACAAATCATGTTTAATCCAAATTTTAAAAGTAAACAAATATGACAACACTAAAACTTCCAAATAAAGTTAAATACATAATATAGTGTAAGCATCCCTATAGAATGGAATAAATGATAAGGGTGGTGGGGCAGCTGAAAGCTGCTTCGACACCAACAAAATGAATCAAATGTATTCATATAAGTATTTAAGTATTATAATTATTCAATTTTCCTCATTAAAGAATTAGAGTTGTTTATGTATATCTTTAGAACTCCAATAATTAATGTTTAGGACTTCATACAGACTTGAGCTTTATTATAAATCACTTCTTCTTAGGAATTGTTTCATATTTAATAATTCAGAGAATTTTAAATCTCCTTGTCTTAAAGTTGTGAATTCAGATCCAAATTTTATTCTAATAATTTAAAATATTTTAAAAAAATGATATTACTGCGTTTATTTCATTGCAATTTTTTATTTTAATTTCCTTTAAAAAATCCAAAAATTAATAAACTTATATTTAATATATAAATTATCATACGTATTTTACAAATTGAATGTTGTATAAAATTTTTCAATTCAAGTAGCACTTCTCTTATTATTTTTATGTTTAAATTGTCAACATCGTTTCTGTAAAAAGTTTAAGTTAAATAACACATAAAATTAATATAATTAATTAAAACGAATAAAAATTATTTTTTATCATACTGAATAAAATATAAGGATAGAAAAATATCAAAAAAATATATTGAAAATATTATTTAAAGATTTAATTGTTGTTTGACACATTTGTTTTTCTAAAAGAAATATAATTCATATAGTTTCTTTAAATTTTAAAAATGTACAATATTTTATATTTGTCATTTACGATATTCGTATAATTTCCCTTTGTTATTTCCTCTTCTCAATTTTGCTAAACATCAAAACCTATTCTAGTTTTTTAGTTTTCGAAACTCATAAATAAAGAGTAACTTTTAAAAATAATTTTGTAAAACTAAATTATCAAATAAGTTTTATTATTTTTAAGTTCTTAAAATTTAAAATAAATATTAAAAGTAAATCTAACAAATCCCGAAATAATATTATAATTATTCAAAACAATTTAGTTTATATGTAATAGCAACAAAGCAATTATTAACACAAAATCAAAGCATCGTTCATATTCAAGAACGTAATTTAGAATAAAATAGCTATATAAAATAACCAAAATACTATCAATATAATATAAAATATTTTGTAATTCCGTTTATTCAATAAAAAGATAATAACCAATAATTTTGTTTAATACATATCTTGTAAATATAAACATAAACTTATATATAAAACCTTTATGAATAACAAATCATGTTTAATCCAAATTTTAAAAGTAAACAAATATGACAATACTAAAACTTCCAAATAAAGTTAAATACATAATATAGTGTAAGCATCCCTATAGAATGGAATAAATGATAAGGGTGGTGGGGCAGCTGAAAGCTGCTTCGACACCAACAAAATGAATCAAATGTATTCATATAAGTATTTAAGTATTATAATTATTCAATTTTCCTCATTAAAGAATTAGAGTTGTTTATGTATATCTTTAGAACTCCAATAATTAATGTTTAGGACTTCATACAGACTTGAGCTTTATTATAAATCACTTCTTCTTAGGAATTGTTTCATATTTAATAATTCAGAGAATTTTAAATCTCCTTGTCTTAAAGTTGTGAATTCAGATCCAAATTTTATTCTAATAATTTAAAATATTTTAAAAAAATGATATTACTGCGTTTATTTCATTGCAATTTTTTATTTTAATTTCCTTTAAAAAATCCAAAAATTAATAAACTTATATTTAATATATAAATTATCATACGTATTTTACAAATTGAATGTTGTATAAAATTTTTCAATTCAAGTAGCACTTCTCTTATTATTTTTATGTTTAAATTGTCAACATCGTTTCTGTAAAAAGTTTAAGTTAAATAACACATAAAATTAATATAATTAATTAAAATGAATAAAAATTATTTTTTATCATACTGAATAAAATATAAGGATAGAAAAATATCAAAAAAATATATTGAAAATATTATTTAAAGATTTAATTGTTGTTTGACACATTTGTTTTTCTAAAAGAAATATAATTCATATAGTTTCTTTAAATTTTAAAAATGTACAATATTTTATATTTGTCATTTATGATATTTGTATAATTTCCCTTTGTTATTTCCTCTTCTCAATTTTGCTAAACATCAAAACCTATTCTAGTTTTTTAGTTTTCGAAACTCATAAATAAAGAGTAACTTTTAAAAATAATTTTGGAAAACTAAATTATCAAATAAGTTTTATTATTTTTAAGTTCTTAAAATTTAAAATAAATATTAAAAGTAAATCTAACAAATCCCGAAATAATATTATAATTATTCAAAACAATTTAGTTTATATGTAATAGCAACAGAGCAATTATTAACACAAAATCAAAGCATCGTTCATATTCAAGAACGTAGTTTAGAATAAAATAGCTATATAAAATAACAAAAATACTATCAATATAATATAAAATATATCGTAATTCCGTTTATTCAATAAAAAGATAATAACCAATAATTTTGTTTAATTCATATCTTGTAAATATAAACATAAACCTATATATAAAACCTTTATGACTAACAAATCATGTTTAATCCAAATTTTAAAACTAAACAAATATGACAACACTAAAACTTCCAAATAAAGTTAAATACATAATATAGTGTAAGCATCCCTATAGAATGGAATAAATGATAAGGGTGGTGGGGCAGCTGGAAGCTGCTTCGACACCAACAAAATGAATCAAATGTATTCATATAAGTATTTAAGTATTATAATTATTCAATTTTCCTCATTAAAGAATTAGAGTTGTTTATGTATATCTTTAGAACTCCAATAATTAATGTTTAGGACTTCATACAGACTTGAGCTTTATTATAAATCACTTCTTCTTAGAAATTGTTTCGTATTTAATAATTCAGAGAATTTTAAATCTCCTTGTCTTAAAGTTGTGAATTCAGATCCAAATTTTATCATAATAATTTAAAATATTTCAAAAAAATGATATTACTGCATTTATTTCATTGCAATTTTTTATTTTAATTTCCTTTAAAAAATCCAAAAATTAATAAACTTATATTTAATATATAAATTATCATACGTATTTTACAAATTGAATGTTGTATAAAATTTTTCAATTCAAGTAGCACTTCTCTTATTATTTTTATGTTTAAATTGTCAACATCGTTTTTGTAAAAAGTTTAAGTTAAATAACACATAAAATTAATATAATTAATTAAAACAAATAAAAATTATTTTTATCATATTGAATAAAATATAAGGATGGAAAAATATCAAAAAAATATATTGAAAATATTATTTAAAGATTTAATTGTGGTTTGACACATTTGTTTTTCTAAAATAAATATAATTCATATAGTTTCTTTAAATTTTAAAAATGTACAATATTTTATATTTGTCATTTACGATATTCGTATAATTTCCCTTTGTTATTTCCTCTTCTCAATTTTGCTAAACATCAAAACCTATTCTAGTTTTTTAGTTTTCGAAACTCATAAATAAAGAGTAACTTTTAAAAATAATTTTGTAAAACTAAATTATCAAATAAGTTTTATTATTTTTAAGTTCTTAAAATTTAAAATAAATATTAAAAGTAAATCTAACAAATCCCGAAATAATATTATAATTATTCAAAACAATTTAGTTTATATGTAATAGCAACAAAGCAATTATTAACACAAAATCAAAGCATCGTTCATATTCAAGAACGTAATTTAGAATAAAATAGCTATATAAAATAACAAAAATACTATCAATATAATATAAAATATTTTGTAATTCCGTTTATTCAATAAAAAGATAATAACCAATAATTTTGTTTAATACATATCTTGTAAATATAAACATAAACTTATATATAAAACCTTTATGAATAACAAATCATGTTTAATCCAAATTTTAAAAGTAAACAAATATGACAACACTAAAACTTCCAAATAAAGTTAAATACATAATATAGTGTAAGCATCCCTATAGAATGGAATAAATGATAAGGGTGGTGGGGCAGCTGAAAGCTGCTTCGACACCAACAAAATGAATCAAATGTATTCATATAAGTATTTAAGTATTATAATTATTCAATTTTCCTCATTAAAGAATTAGAGTTGTTTATGAATATCTTTAGAACTCCAATAATTAATGTTTAGGACTTCATACAGACTTGAGCTTTATTATAAATCACTTCTTCTTAGGAATTGTTTCATATTTAATAATTCAGAGAATTTTAAATCTCCTTGTCTTAAAGTTGTGAATTCAGATCCAAATTTTATCATAATAATTTAAAATATTTCAAAAAAATGATATTACTGCGTTTATTTCATTGCAATTTTTTATTTTAATTTCCTTTAAAAAATCCAAAAATTAATAAACTTATATTTAATATATAAATTATCATACGTATTTTACAAATTGAATGTTGTATAAAATTTTTCAATTCAAGTAGCACTTCTCTTATTATTTTTATTTTTAAATTGTCAACATCGTTTCTGTAAAAAGTTTAAGTTAAATAACACATAAAATTAATATAATTAATTAAAACAAATAAAAATTATTTTTTATCATATTGAATAAAATATAAGGATAGAAAAATATCAAAAAAATATATTGAAAATATTATTTAAAGATTTAATTGTGGTTTGACACATTTTTTTTTCTAAAATAAATATAATTCATATAGTTTCTTTAAATTTTAAAAATGTATAATATTTTATATTTGTCATTTACGATATTCGTATAATTTCCCTTTGTTATTTCCTCTTCTCAATTTTGCTAAACATCAAAACCTATTCTTGTTTTTTAGTTTTCGAAACTCATAAATAAAGAGTAACTTTTAAAAATAATTTTGTAAAACTAAATTATCAAATAAGTTTTATTATTTTTAAGTTCTTAAAATTTAAAATAAATATTAAAAGTAAATCTAACAAATCCCGAAATAATATTATAATTATTCAAAACAATTTAGTTTATATGTAATAGCAACAAAGCAATTATTAACACAAAATCAAAGCATCGTTCATATTCAAGAACGTAATTTAGAATAAAATAGCTATATAAAATAACAAAAATACTATCAATATAATATAAAATATTTTGTAATTCCGTTTATTCAATAAAAAGATAATAACCAATAATTTTGTTTAATACATATCTTGTAAATATAAACATAAACTTATATATAAAACCTTTATGACTAACAAATCATGCTTAATCCAAATTTTAAAACTAAACAAATATGACAACACTAAAACTTCCAAATAAAGTTAAATACATAATATAGTGTAAGCATCCCTATAGAATGGAATAAATGATAAGGGTGGTGGGGCAGCTGGAAGCTGCTTCGACACCAACAAAATGAATCCAATGTATTCATATAAGTATTTAAGTATTATAATTATTCAATTTTCCTCATTAAAGAATTAGAGTTGTTTATGTATATCTTTAGAACTCCAATAATTAATGTTTAGGACTTCATACAGACTTGAGCTTTATTATAAATCACTTCTTCTTAGGAATTGTTTCATATTTAACAATTCAGAGAATTTTAAATCTCCTTGTCTTAAAGTTGTGAATTCAGATCCAAATTTTATCATAATAATTTAAAATATTTCAAAAAAATGATATTACTGCGTTTATTTTATTGCAATTTTTTATTTTAATTTCCTTAAAAAAATCCAAAAATTAATAAACTTATATTTAATATATAAATTATCATACGTATTTTACAAATTGAATGTTGTATAAAATTTTTCAATTCAAGTAGCACTTCTCTTATTATTTTTATGTTTAAATTGTCAACATCGTTTATGTAAAAAGTTTAAATTAAATAACACATAAAATTAAAATAATTAATTAAAAAGTATAAAAATGATTTTTTATCATATTGAATAAAATATAAGGATAGAAAAATATCAAAAAAATATATTGAAAATATTAATAAAAGATTTAAATGTTGTTTGACATATTTGTTTTTCTAAAAGAAATATAATTCATATAATTTCTTTAAATTTCAAAACTGTATAATATTTTATATTTGTCATTAACGATATTTGTATAATTTCCCTTTGTTATTTCCTCTTCTCTATTTTGCTAAACATCAAAACCTATTCTAGTTTTTTAGTTTTCGAAACTCATAAATAAAGAGTAACTTTCAAAAATAATTTTGTAAAACTAAATTATCAAATAAGTTTTATTATTTTTAAGTTCTAAAAATTTAAAATAAATATTAAAAGTATATCTAACAAATCCCGAAATAATATTATAATTATTCAAAACAATTTAGTCTATATGTAATAGCAACAGAGCAATTATTAACACAAAATCAAAGCATCGTTCATATTCAAGAACGTAGTTTAGAATAAAATAGCAATATAAAATAACAAAAATACAATTAATATAATATAAAATATTTCGTAATTCCGTTTATTCAATAAAAAGATAATAACCAATAATTTTGTTTAATACATATCTTGTAAATATAAACATAAACTTATATATAAAACCTTTATGACTAACAAATCATGTTTAATCCAAATTTTAAAACTTAACAAATATGACAACACTAAAACTTCCAAATAAAGTTAAATACATAATATAGTGTAAGCATCCCTATTGAATGGAATAAATGATAAGGGTTGTGGGGCAGCTGGAAGCTGCTTCGACACCAACAAAATGAATCAAATGTATTCATATAAGTATTTAAGTATTATAATTATTCAATTTTCCTCATTAAAGAATTAGAGTTGTTTATGTATATCTTTAGAACTCCAATAATTAATGTTTAGGACTTCATACAGACTTGAGCTTTATTATAAATCACTTCTTCTTAGAAATTGTTTCATATTTAATAATTCAGAGAATTTTTAATCTCCTTGTTTTAAATTGTGAATTCAGATAAAAATTTTATCATAATAAGTTAAAATATTTCAAAAAATGATATGCATGCGTTTATTTTATTGCAATTTTTTATTTTAATTTCCTTTAAAAAATCCAAAACTTAATAAACCTATATTTAATATATAAATTATCATACGTATTTAACAAATTGAATGTTGTATAAAAATTTTCAATTCAAGTAGCACTTCTCTTATTATTTTTATCTTTAAATTATCAACATCGTTTATGTAAAAAGTTTAAGTTAAATAACACATAAAATTAATATAATTAATTAAAACGAATAAAAATGATTTTTTATCATATTGAATAAAATATAAGGATAGAAAAATATCAAAAAAATATATTGAAAATATTATTTAAAGATTTAATTGTGGGTTGACACATTTGTTTTTCTAAAAGAAATATAATTCATATAGTTTCTTTAAATTTTAAAAATGTACAATATTTTATATTTGTCATTAACGATATTCGTATAATTTCCCTTTGTTATTTCCTCTTCTCAATTTTGCTAAACATCAAAACCTATTCTAGTTTTTTAGTTTTCGAAACTCATAAATAAAGAGTAACTTTTAAAAATAATTTTGTAAAACTAAATTATCAAATAAGTTTTATTATTTTTAAGTTCTAAAAATTTAAAATAATTATTAAAAGTAAATCTAACAAATCCCGAAATAATATTATAATTATTCAAAACAATTTAGTTTATATGTAATAGCAACAGAGCAATTATTAACACAAAATCAAAGCATCGTTCATATTCAAGAACGTAATTTAGAATAAAATAGCTATATAAAATAACAAAAATACTATCAATATAATATAAAATATTTCGTAATTTTGTTTATTCAATAAAAAGATAATAACCAATAATTTTGTTTAATACATATCTTGTAAATATAAACATAAACTTATATATAAAACCTTTATGACTAACAAATCATGTTTAATCCAAATTTTAAAACTAAACAAATATGACAACACTAAAACTTCCTAATAAAGTTAAATACATAATATAGTGTAAGCATCCCTATTGAATGGAATAAATGATAAGGGTGGTGGGGCAGCTAGAAGCTGCTTCGAAACTAACAAAATGAATCCAATGTATTCATATAAGTATTTAAGTATTATAATTATTCAATTTTCCTCATTAAAGAATTAGAGTTGTTTATGTATATCTTTAGAACTCCAATAATTAATGTTTAGGACTTCATACAGACTTGAGCTTTATTATAAATCACTTCTTCTTAGAAATTGTTTCATATTTAATAATTCAGAGAATTTTTAATCTCCTTGTTTTAAATTGTGAATTCAGATAAAAATTTTATCATAATAAGTTAAAATATTTCAAAAAATGATATGCATGCGTTTATTTTATTGCAATTTTTTATTTTAATTTCCTTTAAAAAATCCAAAACTTAATAAACCTATATTTAATATATAAATTATCATACGTATTTAACAAATTGAATGTTGTATAAAAATTTTCAATTCAAGTAGCACTTCTCTTATTATTTTTATCTTTAAATTATCAACATCGTTTATGTAAAAAGTTTAAGTTAAATAACACATAAAATTAATATAATTAATTAAAACGAATAAAAATGATTTTTTATCATATTGAATAAAATATAAGGATAGAAAAATATCAAAAAAATATATTGAAAATATTATTTAAAGATTTAATTGTGGGTTGACACATTTGTTTTTCTAAAAGAAATATAATTCATATAGTTTCTTTAAATTTTAAAAATGTACAATATTTTATATTTGTCATTAACGATATTCGTATAATTTCCCTTTGTTATTTCCTCTTCTCAATTTTGCTAAACATCAAAACCTATTCTAGTTTTTTAGTTTTCGAAACTCATAAATAAAGAGTAACTTTTAAAAATAATTTTGTAAAACTAAATTATCAAATAAGTTTTATTATTTTTAAGTTCTAAAAATTTAAAATAATTATTAAAAGTAAATCTAACAAATCCCGAAATAATATTATAATTATTCAAAACAATTTAGTTTATATGTAATAGCAACAGAGCAATTATTAACACAAAATCAAAGCATCGTTCATATTCAAGAACGTAATTTAGAATAAAATAGCTATATAAAATAACAAAAATACTATCAATATAATATAAAATATTTCGTAATTTTGTTTATTCAATAAAAAGATAATAACCAATAATTTTGTTTAATACATATCTTGTAAATATAAACATAAACTTATATATAAAACCTTTATGACTAACAAATCATGTTTAATCCAAATTTTAAAACTAAACAAATATGACAACACTAAAACTTCCTAATAAAGTTAAATACATAATATAGTGTAAGCATCCCTATTGAATGGAATAAATGATAAGGGTGGTGGGGCAGCTAGAAGCTGCTTCGAAACTAACAAAATGAATCCAATGTATTCATATAAGTATTTAAGTATTATAATTATTCAATTTTCCTCATTAAAGAATTAGAGTTGTTTATGTATATCTTTAGAACTCCAATAATTAATGTTTAGGACTTCATACAGACTTGAGCTTTATTATAAATCACTTCTTCTTAGAAATTGTTTCATATTTAATAATTCAGAGAATTTTTAATCTCCTTGTTTTAAATTGTGAATTCAGATAAAAATTTTATCATAATAAGTTAAAATATTTCAAAAAATGATATGCATGCGTTTATTTTATTGCAATTTTTTATTTTAATTTCCTTTAAAAAATCCAAAACTTAATAAACCTATATTTAATATATAAATTATCATACGTATTTAACAAATTGAATGTTGTATAAAAATTTTCAATTCAAGTAGCACTTCTCTTATTATTTTTATCTTTAAATTATCAACATCGTTTATGTAAAAAGTTTAAGTTAAATAACACATAAAATTAATATAATTAATTAAAACGAATAAAAATGATTTTTTATCATATTGAATAAAATATAAGGATAGAAAAATATCAAAAAAATATATTGAAAATATTATTTAAAGATTTAATTGTGGGTTGACACATTTGTTTTTCTAAAAGAAATATAATTCATATAGTTTCTTTAAATTTTAAAAATGTACAATATTTTATATTTGTCATTAACGATATTCGTATAATTTCCCTTTGTTATTTCCTCTTCTCAATTTTGCTAAACATCAAAACCTATTCTAGTTTTTTAGTTTTCGAAACTCATAAATAAAGAGTAACTTTTAAAAATAATTTTGTAAAACTAAATTATCAAATAAGTTTTATTATTTTTAAGTTCTAAAAATTTAAAATAATTATTAAAAGTAAATCTAACAAATCCCGAAATAATATTATAATTATTCAAAACAATTTAGTTTATATGTAATAGCAACAGAGCAATTATTAACACAAAATCAAAGCATCGTTCATATTCAAGAACGTAATTTAGAATAAAATAGCTATATAAAATAACAAAAATACTATCAATATAATATAAAATATTTCGTAATTTTGTTTATTCAATAAAAAGATAATAACCAATAATTTTGTTTAATACATATCTTGTAAATATAAACATAAACTTATATATAAAACCTTTATGACTAACAAATCCTGTTTAATCCAAATTTTAAAACTAAACAAATATGACAACACTAAAACTTCCTAATAAAGTTAAATACATAATATAGTGTAAGCATCCCTATTGAATGGAATAAATGATAAGGGTGGTGGGGCAGCTAGAAGCTGCTTCGAAACTAACAAAATGAATCCAATGTATTCATATAAGTATTTAAGTATTATAATTATTCAATTTTCCTCATTAAAGAATTAGAGTTGTTTATGTATATCTTTAGAACTCCAATAATTAATGTTTAGGACTTCATACAGACTTGAGCTTTATTATAAATCACTTCTTCTTAGGAATTGTTTCATATTTAATAATTCAGAGAATTTTAAATCTCCTTGTCTTAAAGTTGTGAATTCAGATCCAAATTTTATCATAATAATTTAAAATATTTCAAAAAAATGATATTACTGCGTTTATTTCATTGCAATTTTTTATTTTAATTTCCTTAAAAAAATCCAAAAATTAATAAACTTATATTTAATATATAAATTATCATACGTATTTTACAACTTGAATGTTGTATAAAATTTTTCAATTCAAGTAGCACTTCTCTTATTATTTTTATCTTTAAATTGTCAACATCGTTATGTAAAAAGTTTAAATTAAATAACACATAAAATTAATATAATTAATTAAAAAGAATAAAAATGATTTTTTATCATATTGAATAAAATATAAGGATAGAAAAATATCAAAAAAATATATTGAAAATATTAATTAAAGATTTAAATGTTGTTTGACACATTTGTTTTTCTAAAAGAAATATAATTCATATAATTTTTTTAAATTTCAAAACTGTACAATATTTTATATTTGTCATTAACGATATTTGTATAATTTCCCTTTGTTATTTCCTCTTCTCTATTTTGCTAAACATCAAAACCTATTCTAGTTTTTTAGTTTTCGAAACTCATAAATAAAGAGTAACTTTCAAAAATAATTTTGTAAAACTAAATTATCAAATAAGTTTTATTATTTTTAAGTTCTAAAAATTTAAAATAAATATTAAAAGTAAATCTAACAAATCCCCAAATAATATTATAATTATTCAAAACAATTTAGTCTATATGTAATAGCAACAGAGCAATTATTAACACAAAATCAAAGCATCGTTCATATTCAAGAACGTAGTTTAGAATAAAATAGCAATATAAAATAACAAAAATACTATCAATATAATATAAAATATTTCGTAATTCCGTTTATTCAATAAAAAGATAATAACCAATAATTTTGTTTAATACATATCATGTAAATATAAACATAAACTTATATATAAAACCTTTATGACTAACAAATCATGTTTAATCCAAATTTTAAAACTAAACAAATATGACAACACTAAAACTTCCAAATAAAGTTAAATACATAATATAGTGTAAGCATCCCTATAGAATGGAATAAATGATAAGGGTGGTGGGGCAGCTGGAAGCTGCTTCGACACCAACAAAATGAATCAAATGTATTCCTATAAGTATTTAAGTATTCTAATTATTCAATTTTCCTCATTAAAGAATTAGAGTTGTTTATGTATATCTTTAGAACTCCAATAATTAATGTTTAGGACTTCATACAGACTTGAGCTTTATTATAAATCACTTCTTCTTAGGAATTGTTTCATATTTAATAATTCAGAGAATTTTAAATCTCCTTGTCTTAAAGTTGTGAATTCAGATCCAAATTTTATCATAATAATTTAAAATATTTCAAAAAAATGATATTACTGCGTTTATTTCATTGCAATTTTTTATTTTAATTTCCTTAAAAAAATCCAAAAATTAATAAACTTATATTTAATATATAAATTATCATACGTATTTTACAACTTGAATGTTGTATAAAATTTTTCAATTCAAGTAGCACTTCTCTTATTATTTTTATGTTTAAATTGTCAACATCGTTATGTAAAAAGTTTAAATTAAATAACACATAAAATTAATATAATTAATTAAAAAGAATAAAAATGATTTTTTATCATATTGAATAAAATATAAGGATAGAAAAATATCAAAAAAATATATTGAAAATATTAATTAAAGATTTAAATGTTGTTTGACACATTTGTTTTTCTAAAAGAAATATAATCCATATAATTTTTTTAAATTTCAAAACTGTACAATATTTTATATTTGTCATTAACGATATTTGTATAATTTCCCTTTGTTATTTCCTCTTCTCTATTTTGCTAAACATCAAAACCTATTCTAGTTTTTTAGTTTTCGAAACTCATAAATAAAGAGTAACTTTCAAAAATAATTTTGTAAAACTAAATTATCAAATAAGTTTTATTATTTTTAAGTTCTAAAAATTTAAAATAAATATTAAAAGTAAATCTAACAAATCCCCAAATAATATTATAATTATTCAAAACAATTTAGTCTATATGTAATAGCAACAGAGCAATTATTAACACAAAATCAAAGCATCGTTCATATTCAAGAACGTAGTTTAGAATAAAATAGCAATATAAAATAACAAAAATACTATCAATATAATATAAAATATTTCGTAATTCCGTTTATTCAATAAAAAGATAATAACCAATAATTTTGTTTAATACATATCATGTAAATATAAACATAAACTTATATATAAAACCTTTATGACTAACAAATCATGTTTAATCCAAATTTTAAAACTAAACAAATATGACAACACTAAAACTTCCAAATAAAGTTAAATACATAATATAGTGTAAGCATCCCTATAGAATGGAATAAATGATAAGGGTGGTGGGGCAGCTGGAAGCTGCTTCGACACCAACAAAATGAATCAAATGTATTCCTATAAGTATTTAAGTATTCTAATTATTCAATTTTCCTCATTAAAGAATTAGAGTTGTTTATGTATATCTTTAGAACTCCAATAATTAATGTTTAGGACTTCATACAGACTTGAGCTTTATTATATATCACTTCTTCTTAGAAATTGTTTCATATTTAATAATTCAGAGAATTTTAAATCTCCTTGTCTTAAAGTTGTGAATTCAGATCCAAATTTTATCATAATAATTTAAAATATTTCAAAAAAATGATATTACTGCGTTTATTTCATTGCAATTTTTTATTTTAATTTCCTTAAAAAAATCCAAAAATTAATAAACTTATATTTAATATATAAATTATCATACGTATTTTACAACTTGAATGTTGTATAAAATTTTTCAATTCAAGTAGCACTTCTCTTATTATTTTTATGTTTAAATTGTCAACATCGTTATGTAAAAAGTTTAAATTAAATAACACATAAAATTAATATAATTAATTAAAAAGAATAAAAATGATTTTTTATCATATTGAATAAAATATAAGGATAGAAAAATATCAAAAAAATATATTGAAAATATTAATTAAAGATTTAAATGTTGTTTGACACATTTGTTTTTCTAAAAGAAATATAATCCATATAATTTTTTTAAATTTCAAAACTGTACAATATTTTATATTTGTCATTAACGATATTTGTATAATTTCCCTTTGTTATTTCCTCTTCTCTATTTTGCTAAACATCAAAACCTATTCTAGTTTTTTAGTTTTCGAAACTCATAAATAAAGAGTAACTTTCAAAAATAATTTTGTAAAACTAAATTATCAAATAAGTTTTATTATTTTTAAGTTCTAAAAATTTAAAATAAATATTAAAAGTAAATCTAACAAATCCCCAAATAATATTATAATTATTCAAAACAATTTAGTCTATATGTAATAGCAACAGAGCAATTATTAACACAAAATCAAAGCATCGTTCATATTCAAGAACGTAGTTTAGAATAAAATAGCAATATAAAATAACAAAAATACTATCAATATAATATAAAATATTTCGTAATTCCGTTTATTCAATAAAAAGATAATAACCAATAATTTTGTTTAATACATATCATGTAAATATAAACATAAACTTATATATAAAACCTTTATGACTAACAAATCATGTTTAATCCAAATTTTAAAACTAAACAAATATGACAACACTAAAACTTCCAAATAAAGTTAAATACATAATATAGTGTAAGCATCCCTATAGAATGGAATAAATGATAAGGGTGGTGGGGCAGCTGGAAGCTGCTTCGACACCAACAAAATGAATCAAATGTATTCCTATAAGTATTTAAGTATTCTAATTATTCAATTTTCCTCATTAAAGAATTAGAGTTGTTTATGTATATCTTTAGAACTCCAATAATTAATGTTTAGGACTTCATACAGACTTGAGCTTTATTATATATCACTTCTTCTTAGAAATTGTTTCATATTTAATAATTCAGAGAATTTTAAATCTCCTTGTCTTAAAGTTGTGAATTCAGATCCAAATTTTCTCATAATAAGTTAAAATATTTCAAAAAACGATATTACTGCGTTTATTTTATTGCAATTTTTTATTTTAATTTCCTTTAATAAATCCAAAAATTAATAAACTTATATTTAATATATAAATTATCATACGTATTTAACAAATTAAATGTTGTATAAAATTTTTCAATTCAAGTAGCACTTCTCTTATTATTTTTATGTTTAAATTGTCAACATCATTTCTGTGAAAATTTTAAGTTAAATAACACATAAAATTAATATAATTAATTAAAAAGAATAAAAATTATTTTTTATCATATTGAATAAAATATAAGGATAGAAAAGTATCAAAAAAATATATTGAAAATATTATTTACAGATTTAATTGTGGGTTGACACATTTATTTTTCTAAAAGAAATATAATTCATATAATTTCTTTAAAATTTAAAACTGTACAATATTTTATATTTGTCATTAACGATATTTGTATAATTTTCCTTTGTTATTTCCTCTTCTCAATTTTGCTAAACATCAAAACCTATTCTAGTTTTTTAGTTTTCGAAACTCATAAATAAAGAGTAACTTTAAAAAATAATTTTGTAAAACTAAATTATCAAATAAGTTTTATTATTTTTAAGTTCTAAAAATTTAAAATAAATATTAAAAGTAAATCTAACAAATCCCAAAATAATATTATAATTATTCAAAACAATTTAGTCTATATGTAATAGCAACAAAGCAATTATTAACACAAAATCAAAGCATCGTTCATATTCAAGAACGTAATTTAGAATAAAATAGCTATATAAAATAACAAAAATACTATCAATATAATATAAAATATTTCGTAATTCCGTTTATTCAATAAAAAGATAATAACCAATAATTTTGTTTAATACATATCTTGTAAATATAAACATAAACTTATATATAAAACCTGTAATACCCCGTAAATTTATAAACTCTCTGGTGAATATTATTATGATCAACTGGGTTCCGGAGTACTCTGAGTAATTATTTGATAGAATAATTAGAGTAAACTGACGAACTCAGAGTTGATTAAATTAATAGTATTTAACGTTGAGTTTTTATTAATTGGTGCATTTGAGCTAATTTGGGCATTTAGTAGTATTGCTAATTAATGGAAATTATTTTCTTTACTATGTTTTCTTTTTCTCATTTGGAAACCAAAACAAAAGTTAGAAAGAAAAACAAAGGAAAAGGAAAGGAAAAGAGAAGGAGAAGGGAAAAGGAGAGAAATTTTCTCAAAAGCTCAAGATCATCATCAAGCTTTCATTCTTCATCTTTTCATCTCAATTTCATCATCCTCATCTTGTTGTCCAGGTGGGTTCTAGTTAGACCCTTTAGAGTAGAGTTTATTTTGAGTTTAGAGTTAGGTTGGAATTGTGAAAATTGGGTATTTTTGGTATAAAATCATGAATCTAACTGTTGAAATTCAATGTTTGATTGTATGTTATACTGCTTGTTATGTTATAGCATGTTTTGATGCTTTGTGATTGATCAAAAATGGGATTTTGGGGTGATTTTGGATCAACCCTTAACAGGAATTTTCTGCTGGTTTTTCTGCATTTTTCTCTGCCCATACGCGTATGGGGCATGTCAATACGCGTATGGGGCTCGTCCTTACGCGTACGGCAAGGGTGATACGCGTATGGCAATTTTAAAAGGAAATTCAGAGGGAAAATTGTCTCTGCCCATACGCGTATGGCCTTGGGAAATACGCGTATGGATGACCGAGAATTTTGGGCAATACGCGTATGGGGTGTGCCAATACGCGTATGGCCAGGAGAATTGCAGAAATTCTACTGTTGTGATTATTTTCTGATCGTTTGTTTCAAATGCCGTAACTTTTTGTACGTAACTCGGATTTGAACATTTTTGGTATCGTTGGAAAGATAATAAAATGTACTTTCTTATTACAATAGTTTTAAGACTGTCGGCCGATTTAATTAAGTCGGGATTTCTGGAATAGTGTCATTTTGTCGACTTTTATCGGTTAATGGTGTGTAATTATTGTGGACAATGTATGCATATTAAAATATGGAATAGGTAGAGTGAGGATCATTACCAAAACTGTGTCAGAAGTGTGAATTGTTCCATGTGTGGCAACGCTCGTGCATGAAAGGCCGAGGCGTGTGCATTTTAATCATAACCACGGTTTCTTGCAGTGTAGTTTCATGAGACTCGAGCACCTCCTCTGAAACGTTATGCACAACTACTTGGCAGGTTTGATTCCCGTAGTGAGTACGATTGGAGCCTATGGGTAAAGAGACTTGTGACGGTGTACGGGCCGTGAGAAGTGACAGATCACGGTGTACGGACCGGTGATCCCGAATCCAATTCGTATGCCAAGTAGCTACAAGGATCCATGACTCGGGTCGTCTTCTAGACGTAGAAGCGGACGGGAATAGGGGATACCTTGGTATTGGTTATTGATTTTTGAATCCTTGAGTTTGCAGGCTCAAGAGGTACTTCGGTACTAGTGTGAGTTCACAGGCTCACCGTGATGGTTACTTGTGTGTGTGTACTCATGGTCTTTCCCCTTTCCCCTTTGACATGAGTTAGGTTTATTTTTAGAACCTTGTAAAGCCGAGAGGACTTTAAGTTAGGGAACTCACTGAGATTTGATGTATCTCACCCCACTGTTGTTGTTTACATCACAGGTTCTGCAGGTTCGGCGAAGGGTAAGGACAAGGTTATTTGACTTTCCTTACGGATCGTAACTTTTGTGATGGCATGGCTTCCGCTATGGCGTTATGTTTTGAGATCATTGTTTTGATCTAGTTCTTAGTTTTTATTATCTTGGAACATCTTGTATATGTAATGCCTTAGACTTTAGTGTTTTGTTTTAGAGGCATTTATGTATATAATGTGTTAACTAGGAACTTATTGTATATTTCAGTACCAAACGTACTTATCATGTATAATATATGATTTGATGCATGTAATATATATGAAGGTGTTACAGTTGGTATCAGAGCCTGGTTGTATCCTCGACCTAGCCATGAAATAAAATAAGTAATTCTTTCCGTTTCAGATACGTGGTGTCGCCGTTGGTCTTACGTGTTATATTTATGGTCTTGAGCCTGATCAACTTAATCCTATTTTTATGACATTCAGGAACATGGCCGACAGACGTAGAAACAACCGTGGAAGACCAAGGACTCCGAGGACTACTCCAGCTAGGACGGTTCCACAGGGTACTGAAGGGAACGCCCCTTTGTATCAATTCATGCAACAGATGCAGCAGCAGCAAAATCAGTTCATACAAGGAATGGTATAGCAAATGGCTGATGGTCTGCATCCTCCAGTGGTTGTTCCTGAAGTTGCAGGGGGGAACCTATAGAGAATTCATTTGTATGAATCCTCCAGAGTTTCAGGGAGGGTTAGATCCGGTGAAGGCGCATGAATGGATATCAGGTATGGAACGGATTTTCTTGATAGTGCATTGTAGTGAGGAAAATAAAGTGGTCTTTGCTTCTCACTTGTTGAAGGGTCCTGCCATGAGGTGGTGGGAGAGCGCTTCAGCCTTAATGACAGTCCAAGAGGTACCACAGGTGTGGGAACAGTTTAAAGTAACTTTTATGGAGAAATATTTTCCGAGTTCTTTAAGGTCTCAGAAGGAGTTTTAGTTCCAACAGTTGAGACAGGGCAATTTATCAGTGGCTTCCTATGCGGAAAAATTTGAGATCATGGCTGACTATTCTAGGCAGGCCATGTATGCTCCTGGTGAGAGGTGGAAGATTGATCAGTTTTTGTATGGTTTGAGGGCTGAAATTTCACATAGCGTGTCTCAACGGGAATTTGCTACTTATGCGGAAATGTTAAGGCAATGTTATGTGGCGGAGAATAGTTTGAAAAAGGTACAAATGGAGGTGGATTTAAACAGGGCAACTCAAAGCGACCGTGGAAGGTCGAATCAACAGTTTAGGCAAAGGCAACAGTCTTCTAAAGGGAAGCAAGTTCAGGGTTCTAGGACTAGTGTGCCTCCGGTATGTCGTACTTGTGGAAGGAATCATTATGGTAGGTGCAATTCGGATGCAATACGGTGTTATCAGTGTAACAAGATGGGTCATGTATCGAGAGATTGTCCTCAGGGTAGGAACCAGACACAAGGGAAGACTACTGGCCGAGTGTATACCTTGGATGCAAGGAAAGCAAA
Organism: Lathyrus tuberosus; assembly: GCA_022829125.1. Taxonomy (NCBI): domain Eukaryota; kingdom Viridiplantae; phylum Streptophyta; class Magnoliopsida; order Fabales; family Fabaceae; genus Lathyrus; species Lathyrus tuberosus. The sequence goes on along the minus strand of JALAZF010000617.1, from coordinate 226,327 downwards.
GGGTGACAACTCCTTGATTGCGGGTACGTGTTTCGTAAATGGACATCCTTGCTTTGTTTTATTTGATTGTGGGGCAACGCATTCTTTTGTGTCCACACGTTGTGTGAAGCGACTTGGGTTGCAAACTATTCCTTTGTTTCCTCCTATGGTGGTTACTACTGCCATGGATGAAATGGTTGAAACACCAATGATGTGTGAAAATTGTGTGTTGTCGGTGAACGAAAGAGTCTTCTAGATTGATCTTATTTGTTTGTCGCTTAAGAAAGTGGATGTTGTTCTGGGAATGGACTGACTTTCAGCTAATTCGGTTTTTATCGGTTGTGAGGAGAAGCTAATTATTATTCAATCTGCTGAGGCTACTCCGAAAGATGTATTATCAACGATTTTAGAAGGTACGGTGGGAATGGTAAATTTCTTGTTTGAGAAAGAGAAATCTGTTTTATTGGTTCTTACTAAGGAAGAAAGTAGTGAACAGCAAGTTTTGAGTATTCCAATAGTGTGTGAATTTCCTGAAGTGTTTCCTGAGGATGTTTCTTCTCTTCCTCCGGAGAGAGAAGTTGAGTTCTCTATTGACCTGGATCTGGGAACGGCTCCTATATCCGTTTCTCCGTATCGGATGACACCGCTTGAATTAAGAGAATTAAAGGACCAATTGGAGGACTTGATGTCTAAGCATTTTGTTAGACCTAGTGTTTCACCTTGGGGAGCTCCAATGTTATTGGTAAAGAAGAAAGATGGGGGAATGCGGTTGTGCATTGATTACCGTAAATTGAATAAAGTCACCATTAAGAATAAGTACCCCTTACCCAGGATAGACGACTTGTTAGATCAATTGAAGGGAGCCTGTGTGTTCTCGAAGATTGATTTACGGTCGGGTTATCATCAGATCCGAGTGAAGAGTTCCGATGTGCCCAAGACTGCATTTAGAACACGTTACGGTCATTATGAATTCCTAGTGATGCCTTTCGGTGTGACGAATGCTCCAGCTGTTTTTATGGATTACATGAACCGTATATTTCAAGCTTACTTGGACCAATTTGTGGTAATCTTTATTGACGACATTCTTATTTATTCTCGTACTCCACAAGAGCACGGAGAACATCTGAGAATTGTCTTATCGGTATTGCGAGAGAAGAAATTGTTTGCTAAGTTGAGTAAGTGTGAGTTTTGGATGTCAGAAGTAAATTTTCTTGGACATGTTATATCTCAAGGTGGTGTGGCAGTGGATCCATCGAAAGTAGAAGCAGTGATTAATTGGGAGAGACCGAGAAATGTTTTAGAGGTTAGAAGTTTCTTAGGATTGGCAGGTTACTATAGAAGGTTCATTAAAGGATTTTCTCAATTGGCCTTACCAATGACGAAACTTACTCGGAAGGATTTTGCTTTTGAGTGGGATTCGGGTTGTGAACAAAGTTTTATGAAATTGAAGGAAAGTTTGACGAGTGCTCCAGTATTAATTATTCCTGATCCTAACAACTCTTATGAAGTATTCTATGATGCTTCTAAGAGGGGATTAGGGGGTGTTCTGATGCAAGGCGGTCAAGTAGTAGCTTATGCTTCTCGACAGTTGAAAGTTCATGAGAAGAATTATCCAACTCATGACTTGGAACTAGCTGCAGTGGTGTTCGCACTGAAGGTGTGGCATCATTATTTATATGGTGTACGCTTTGAGATGTTCAGTGACCACAAGAGTTTGAAGTATTTGTTTGACCAAAAGGAGTTGAACATGCGACAAAGAAGGTGGATGGAGTACTTAAAGGATTATGACTTAGAATTGAAATATCATCTAGGAAAGGCGAATAAAGTAGCGGATGCTTTAAGTCGGAAAATGGTTCATAGTGCAGAATTGATGATTTTGGAGTATTCATTGTTGGAAAAGTTTAGAGATCTTAATCTCCAATTTGTGTGGACTCCGAATGGTGTAATTATGGGGAATTTGAATGTCAATTCTACTTTAAGAGTTGAGATTCAACAAGAACAAATGTTAGAAGAGGAGTTACAAGAATTGTTATTTCAACCGGGTTTTACACGAGCAACGGATGGGATTGTTTTGTTTAATCAACGGATTTGTGTTCCGAGGGATGAAGCATTGAAAAGGAAGATTTTAGATGAAGCTCATAAAGGTACTTTTACGATACATCCTGGTTCTTCGAAGATATATCAGGATTTAAAGAAGGATTATTGGTGGTCTGGGATGAAAAAGGATATAGCGGAATATATGTCAGAATGTGCGGTGTGCCAACAGGTGAAGATTGAACACCAAAGACCGCGGTCTGTTACGACCTTTAGATATTCCAGTTTGGAAGTGGGATAGTATTTCTATGGACTTTGCAGTGGGTTTACCCAGTACACAAGGTGGGTATGATTCTATTTGGGTAATTGTAGACCGACTAACGAAATCTGCACATTTCTTAGCCGTAAAGACTACTTATAAGGCAAGTCATCTTGCAAGGTTGTTTATTGCTGAGATTGTGAGATTGCATGGTATTCCTTCTAGTATTGTGTCCGATAGAGATCCGAAGTTTACTTAGAGGTTTTGGAAAGTGTTCCAACAAGCGATGGGTACGAATTTGCGTTTGAGCACGTCGAATCATCCTCAAACAGATGGTCAGACTGAGCGAACAATACAGACGATGGAGGATATGTTAAGAGCATGTGTGCTAGAGAGTAGAGGGAATTGGAAAGAACTTTTACCGTTAATTGAGTTTTCCTATAACAATAGTTACCATGCGAGCATCGGTATGGCTCCTTATGAAGCATTGTATGGGAGGAAGTGTAGAACACCTTTGTGTTGGGCTGAAATTGGCGAAGATAGAATTTTGGGACCTGAGATTATTCAAGAGACTACGGAAAAGATTCGAATGATCCGTGAGAAAGTTAAACAAGCACAAGATCGTCAAAAGAGTTATGCGGATAATCGTAGGAGACCTTTGGAATTTGAGGAAGGTGATCATGTATTTCTGAAAGTTACTCCGAGATTGAGATTGAAAGGACCGTTTAAGTCACGTAAATTAAGTCCGAGATACGTGGGACCGTATCAGATTTTAGAAAGGATTGGTGAAGTTGCTTACAGATTAGCCTTACCACCCTCTCTATCTGAGATGCATGATGTTTTTCACGTATCCCAGCTCCGTAAGTTTATTCCTGATCCTCTTCAGCCAATTCTACCAGAATCCGTGGGTATAGAGACGGATTTGACTTTTGAACCACAACCGAGTTGCATTGTGGGAAGAGAAACAAAAGTGTTAAGGAACAAAGACATTCCTCTTGTTAAGGTGCAATGGGATATGACGCATCCGGGTGATGCTACTTGGGAACTAGAGTCGGAAATGCGAGATTCTTATCCACATCTGTTCAGGTAATATTCTAAATTCGAGGACGAATTTCTATTTAAGGGGGGGGAGGATGTAATACCCCGTAAATTTATAAACGCTCTGGTGAATATTATTATGATCAACTGGGTTCCGGAGTACTCTGAGTAATTATTTGATAGAATAATTAGAGTAAACTGACGAACTCAGAGTTGATTAAATTAATAGTATTTAACGTTGAGTTTTTATTAATTGGTGCATTTGAGCTAATTTGGGCATTTAGTAGTATTGCTAATTAATGGAAATTATTTTCTTTACTATGTTTTCTTTTTCTCATTTGGAAACCAAAACAAAAGTTAGAAAGAAAAACAAAGGAAAAGGAAAGGAAAAGAGAAGGAGAAGGGAAAAGGAGAGAAATTTTCTCAAAAGCTCAAGATCATCATCAAGCTTTCATTCTTCATCTTTTCATCTCAATTTCATCATCCTCATCTTGTTGTCCAGGTGGGTTCTAGTTAGACCCTTTAGAGTAGAGTTTATTTTGAGTTTAGAGTTAGGTTGGAATTGTGAAAATTGGGTATTTTTGGTATAAAATCATGAATCTAACTGTTGAAATTCAATGTTTGATTGTATGTTATACTGCTTGTTATGTTATAGCATGTTTTGATGCTTTGTGATTGATCAAAAATGGGATTTTGGGGTGATTTTGGATCAACCCATAACAGGAATTTTCTGCTGGTTTTTCTGCATTTTTCTCTGCCCATACGCGTATGGGGCATGTCAATACGCGTATGGGGCTCGTCATTACGCGTACGACAAGGGTGATATGCGTATGGCAATTTTAAAAGGAAATTCAGAGGGAAAATTGTCTCTGCCCATACGCGTATGGCCTTGGGCAATACGCGTATGGATGGCCGAGAATTTTGGGCAATACGCGTATGGGGTGTGCCAATACGCGTATGGCCAGGAAAATTGCAGAAATTCTGCTGTTGTGATTATTTTCCTATCGTTTGTTTCAAATGCCGTAACTTTTTGTACGTAACTCGGATTTGAACATTTTTGGTATCGTTGGAAAGATAATAAAATGTACTTTCTTATTACAATAGTTTTAAGACTGTCGGCCAATTTAATTAAGTCGGGATTTCTGGAATAGTGTCGTTTTGTCGACTTTTATCAGTTAATGGTGTGTAATTATTATGGACAATGTATGCATGTTAAAATATGGAATAGGTAGAGTGAGGATCATTACCAAAACTGTGTCGGAAGTGTAAATTGTTCCATGTGTGGCAACGCTCGTGCATGAAAGGCCGAGGCGTGTGCATTTTAATCATAACCACGGTTTCTTGCGGTGTAGTTTCATGAGACTCGAGCACCTCCTCTGAAACATTATGAACAACTACTTGGCAGGTTTGATTCCCGTAGTGAGTACGATTGGAGCCTACGGGTAAAGAGACTTGTGACGGTGTATGGGCCGTGAGAAGTGACGGATCACGGTGTACGGACCGGTGATCCCGAATCCAATTCGTAAGCCAAGTAGCTACAAGGATCCATGACTCGGGTCGTCTTCTAGACGTAGAAGCGGATGAGAATAGGGGATACGTTGGTATTGGTTATTGATTTGTGAATCCTTGAGTTTGCAGGCTCAAGAGGTACTTCGGTACTAGTGTGAGTTCACAGGCTCACCGTGATGGTTACTTGTGTGTGTGTACTCATGGTCTTTCCCCTTTCCCCTTTGACATGAGTTAGGTTTATTTTTAGAACCTTGTAAAGCCGAGAGGAATTTAAGTTAGGGAACTCACTGAGATTTGATGTATCTCACCCCACTGTTGTTGTTTACATCACAGGTTCTGCAGGTTCGGCGAAGGGTAAGGACAAGGTTATTTGACTTTCTTTACGGATCGTAGCTTTTGTGATGGCATGGCTTCCGCTATGGCGTTATGTTTTGAGATCATTGTTTTGATCTAGTTCTTAGTTTTTATCATCTTGGAACATCTTGTATATGTAATGCCTTAGACTTTAGTGTTTTGTTTTAGAGGCATTTATGTATATAATGTGTTAACTAGGAACTTATTGTATATTTCAGTACCAAACGTACTTATCATGTATAATATATGATTTTATGCATGTAATATATATGAAGGTGTTACAAAACCTTTATGACTAACAAATCATGTTTAATCCAAATTTTAAAACTAAACAAATATGACAACACTAAAACTTCCAAATAAAGTTAAATACATAATATAGTGTAAGCATCCCTATTGAATGGAATAAATGATAAGGGTGGTGGGGCAGCTGGAAGCTGCTTCGACACCAACAAAATGAATCAAATGTATTCATATAAGTATTTAAGTATTATAATTATTCTATTTTCCTCATTAAAGAATTAGAGTTGTTTATGTATATCTTTAGAACTCCAATAATTAATGTTTAGGACTTCATACAGACTTGAGCTTAATTATAAATCACTTCTTCTTAGGAATTGTTTCATATTTAATAATTCAGACAATTTTAAATCTCCTTGTCTTAAAGTTGTGAATTCAGATCCAAATTTTATCATAATAATTTAAAATATTTCAAAAAAATGATATTACTGCGTTTATTTCATTGCAATTTTTTATTTTAATTTCCTTAAAAAAATCCAAAAATTAATAAACTTATATTTAATATATAAATTATCATACGTATTTTACAAATTGAATGTTGTATAAAATTTTTCAATTCAAGTAGCACTTCTCTTATTATTTTTATGTTTAAATTGTCAACATCGTTTCTGTAAAAAGTTTAAATTAAATAACACATAAAGTTAATATAATTAATTAAAAAGAATAAAAATGATTTTTTATCATATTGAATAAAATATAAGGATAGAAAAATATCAAAAAAATATATTGAAAATATTATTTAAAGATTTAAATGTTGTTTGACACATTTGTTTTTCTAAAAGAAATATAATTCATATAATTTCTTTAAATTTTAAAACTGTACAATATTTTATATTTGTCATTAACGATATTTGTATAATTTCCCTTTGTTATTTCCTCTTCTCAATTTTGCTAAACATCAAAACCTATTCTAGTTTTTTAGTTTTCGAAACTCATAAATAAAGAGTAACTTTTAAAAATAATTTTGTAAAACTAAATTATCAAATAAGTTTTATTATTTTTAAGTTCTAAAAATTTAAAATAAATATTAAAAGTAAATCTAACAAATCCCGAAATAATATTATAATTATTCAAAACAATTTAGTTTATATGTAATAGCAACAGAGCAATTATTAACACAAAATCAAAGCATCGTTCATATTCAAGAACGTAGTTTAGAATAAAATAGCAATATAAAATAACAAAAATACTATCAATATAATATAAAATATTTCGTAATTCAATTTATTCAATAAAAAGATAATAACCAATAATTTTGTTTAATACATATCTTGTAAATATAAACATAAACTTATATATAAAACCTTTATGACTAACAAATCATGTTTAATCCAAATTTTAAAACTAAACAAATATGACAACACTAAAACTTCCAAATAAAGTTAAATACATAATATAGTGTAAGCATCCCTATTGAATGGAATAAATGATAAGGGTGGTGGGGCAGCTGAAAGCTGCTTCGACACCAACAAAATGAATCAAATGTATTCATATAAGTATTTAAGTATTATAATTATTCTATTTTCCTCATTAAAGAATTAGAGTTGTTTATGTATATCTTTAGAACTCCAATAATTAATGTTTAGGACTTCATACAGACTTGAGCTTTATTATAAATCACTTCTTCTTAGGAATTGTTTCATATTTAATAATTCAGAGAATTTTAAATCTCCTTGTCTTAAAGTTGTGAATTCAGATCCAAATTTTATCATAATAATTTAAAATATTTCAAAAAAATGATATTACTGCGTTTATTTCATTGCAATTTTTTATTTTAATTTCCTTAAAAAAATCCAAAAATTAATAAACTTATATTTAATATATAAATTATCATACGTATTTTAAAAATTGATTGTTGTATAAAAATTTTCAATTCAAGTAGCACTTCTCTTATTATTTTTATGTTTAAATTGTCAACATCGTTTCTGTAAAAAGTTTAAATTAAATACCACATAAAATTAATATAATTAATTAAAAAGAATAAAAATGATTTTTTTATCATATTGAATAAAATATAAGGATAGAAAAATATCAAACAAATATATTGAAAATATTATTTAAAGATTTAAATGTTGTTTGACACATTTGTTTTTCTAAAAGAAATATAATTCATATAATTTCTTTAAATTTTAAAACTGTACAATATTTTAAATTTGTCATTAACGATATTTGTATAATTTCCCTTTGTTATTTCCTCTTCTCAATTTTGCTAAACATCAAAACCTATTCTAGTTTTTTAGTTTTCGAAACTCATAAATAAAGAGTAACTTTTAAAAATAATTTTGTAAAACTAAATTATCAAATAAGTTTTATTATTTTTAAGTTCTAAAAATTTAAAATAAATATTAAAAGTAACAAATCCCGAAATAATATTATAATTATTCAAAACAATTTAGTTTATATGTAATAGCAACATAGCAATTATTAACACAAAATCAAAGCATCGTTCATATTCAAGAACGTAGTTTAGAATAAAATAGCAATATAAAATAACAAAAATACTATCAATATAATATAAAATATTTCGTAATTCCGTTTATTCAATAAAAAGATAATAACCAATAATTTTGTTTAATACATATCTTGTAAATATAAACATAAACTTATATATAAAACCTTTATGACTAACAAATCATGTTTAATCCAAATTTTAAAACTAAACAAATATGACAACACTAAAACTTCCAAATAAAGTTAAATACATAATATAGTGTAAGCATCCCTATTGAATGGAATAAATGATAAGGGTGGTGGGGCAGCTGAAAGCTGCTTCGACACCAACAAAATGAATCAAATGTATTCATATAAGCATTTAAGTATTATAATTATTCAATTTTCCTCATTAAAGAATTAGAGTTGTTTATGTATATCTTTAGAACTCCAATAATTAATGTTTAGGACTTCATACAGACTTGAGCTTTATTATAAATCACTTCTTCTTAGGAATTGTTTCATATTTAATAATTCAGAGAATTTTAAATCTCCTTGTCTTAAAGTTGTGAATTCAGATCCAAATTTTATCATAATAATTTAAAATATTTCAAAAAAATGATATTACTGCGTTTATTTCATTGCAATTTTTTATTTTAATTTCCTTAAAAAAATCCAAAAATTAATAAACTTATATTTAATATATAAATTATCATACGTATTTTACAAATTGAATGTTGTATAAAAATTTTCAATTCAAGTAGCACTTCTCTTATTATTTTTATGTTTAAATTGTCAACATCGTTTCTGTAAAAAGTTTAAATTAAATAACACATAAAATTAATATAATTAATCAAAAAGAATAAAAATGATTTTTTATCATATTGAATAAAATATAAGGATAGAAAAATATCAAAAAAATATATTGAAAATATTATTTAAAGATTTAAATGTTGTTTGACACTTTTGTTTTTCTAAAAGAAATATAATTCATATAATTTCTTTAAATTTTAAAACTGTACAATATTTTATATTTGTCATTAACGATATTTGTATAATTTCCCTTTGTTATTTCCTCTTCTCAATTTTGCTAAACATCAAAACCTATTCTAGTTTTTTAGTTTTCGAAACTCATAAATAAAGAGTAACTTTTAAAAATAATTTTGTAAAACTAAATTATCAAATAAGTTTTATTATTTTTAAGTTCTAAAAATTTAAAATAAATATTAAAAGTAACAAATCCCGAAATAATATTATAATTATTCAAAACAATTTAGTTTATATGTAATAGCAACATAGCAATTATTAACACAAAATCAAAGCATCGTTCATATTCAAGAACGTAGTTTAGAATAAAATAGCAATATAAAATAACAAAAATACTATCAATATAATATAAAATATTTCGTAATTCCGTTTATTCAATAAAAAGATAATAACCAATAATTTTGTTTAATACATATCTTGTAAATATAAACATAAACTTATATATAAAACCTTTATGACTAACAAATCATGTTTAATCCAAATTTTAAAACTAAACAAATATGACAACACTAAAACTTCCAAATAAAGTTAAATACATAATATAGTGTAAGCATCCCTATTGAATGGAATAAATGATAAGGGTGGTGGGGCAGCTGAAAGCTGCTTCGACACCAACAAAATGAATCAAATGTATTCATATAAGCATTTAAGTATTATAATTATTCAATTTTCCTCATTAAAGAATTAGAGTTGTTTATGTATATCTTTAGAACTCCAATAATTAATGTTTAGGACTTCATACAGACTTGAGCTTTATTATAAATCACTTCTTCTTAGGAATTGTTTCATATTTAATAATTCAGAGAATTTTAAATCTCCTTGTCTTAAAGTTGTGAATTCAGATCCAAATTTTATCATAATAATTTAAAATATTTCAAAAAAATGATATTACTGCGTTTATTTCATTGCAATTTTTTATTTTAATTTCCTTAAAAAAATCCAAAAATTAATAAACTTATATTTAATATATAAATTATCATACGTATTTTACAAATTGAATGTTGTATAAAAATTTTCAATTCAAGTAGCACTTCTCTTATTATTTTTATGTTTAAATTGTCAACATCGTTTCTGTAAAAAGTTTAAATTAAATAACACATAAAATTAATATAATTAATCAAAAAGAATAAAAATGATTTTTTATCATATTGAATAAAATATAAGGATAGAAAAATATCAAAAAAATATATTGAAAATATTATTTAAAGATTTAAATGTTGTTTGACACTTTTGTTTTTCTAAAAGAAATATAATTCATATAATTTCTTTAAATTTTAAAACTGTACAATATTTTATATTTGTCATTAACGATATTTGTATAATTTCCCTTTGTTATTTCCTCTTCTCAATTTTGCTAAACATCAAAACCTATTCTAGTTTTTTAGTTTTCGAAACTCATAAATAAAGAGTAACTTTTAAAAATAATTTTGTAAAACTAAATTATCAAATAAGTTTTATTATTTTTAAGTTCTAAAAATTTAAAATAAATATTAAAAGTAACAAATCCCGAAATAATATTATAATTATTCAAAACAATTTAGTTTATATGTAATAGCAACATAGCAATTATTAACACAAAATCAAAGCATCGTTCATATTCAAGAACGTAGTTTAGAATAAAATAGCAATATAAAATAACAAAAATACTATCAATATAATATAAAATATTTCGTAATTCCGTTTATTCAATAAAAAGATAATAACCAATAATTTTGTTTAATACATATCTTGTAAATATAAACATAAACTTATATATAAAACCTTTATGACTAACAAATCATGTTTAATCCAAATTTTAAAACTAAACAAATATGACAACACTAAAACTTCCAAATAAAGTTAAATACATAATATAGTGTAAGCATCCCTATTGAATGGAATAAATGATAAGGGTGGTGGGGCAGCTGAAAGCTGCTTCGACACCAACAAAATGAATCAAATGTATTCATATAAGCATTTAAGTATTATAATTATTCAATTTTCCTCATTAAAGAATTAGAGTTGTTTATGTATATCTTTAGAACTCCAATAATTAATGTTTAGGACTTCATACAGACTTGAGCTTTATTATAAATCACTTCTTCTTAGGAATTGTTTCATATTTAATAATTCAGAGAATTTTAAATCTCCTTGTCTTAAAGTTGTGAATTCAGATCCAAATTTTATCATAATAATTTAAAATATTTCAAAAAAATGATATTACTGCGTTTATTTCATTGCAATTTTTTATTTTAATTTCCTTAAAAAAATCCAAAAATTAATAAACTTATATTTAATATATAAATTATCATACGTATTTTACAAATTGAATGTTGTATAAAAATTTTCAATTCAAGTAGCACTTCTCTTATTATTTTTATGTTTAAATTGTCAACATCGTTTCTGTAAAAAGTTTAAATTAAATAACACATAAAATTAATATAATTAATCAAAAAGAATAAAAATGATTTTTTATCATATTGAATAAAATATAAGGATAGAAAAATATCAAAAAAATATATTGAAAATATTATTTAAAGATTTAAATGTTGTTTGACACTTTTGTTTTTCTAAAAGAAATATAATTCATATAATTTCTTTAAATTTTAAAACTGTACAATATTTTATATTTGTCATTAACGATATTTGTATAATTTCCCTTTGTTATTTCCTCTTCTCAATTTTGCTAAACATCAAAACCTATTCTAGTTTTTTAGTTTTCGAAACTCATAAATAAAGAGTAACTTTTAAAAATAATTTTGTAAAACTAAATTATCAAATAAGTTTTATTATTTTTAAGTTCTAAAAATTTAAAATAAATATTAAAAGTAACAAATCCCGATATAATATTATAATTATTCAAAACAATTTAGTTTATATGTAATAGCAACATAGCAATTATTAACACAAAATCAAAGCATCGTTCATATTCGAGAATGTAATTTAGAATAAAATAGCTATATAAAATAACAAAAATACTATCAATATAATATAAAATATTTCGTAATTCCGTTTATTCAATAAAAAGATAATAACCAATAATTTTGTTTAATACATATCTTGTAAATATAAACATAAACTTATATATAAAACCTTTATGACTAACAAATCATGTTTAATCCAAATTTTAAAACTAAACAAATATGACAACACTAAAACTTCCAAATAAAGTTAAATACATAATATAGTGTAAGCATCCCTATTGAATGGAATAAATGATAAGGGTGGTGGGGCAGCTGGAAGCTGCTTCGACACCAACAAAATGAATCAAATGTATTCATATAAGCATTTAAGTATTATAATTATTCTATTTTCCTCATTAAAGAATTAGAGTTGTTTATGTATATCTTTAGAACTCCAATAATTAATGTCTAGGACTTCATACAGACTTGAGCTTTATTATAAATCACTTCTTCTTAGGAATTGTTTCATATTTAATAATTCAAAGAATTTTAAATCTCCTTGTCTTAAAGTTGTGAATTCAGATCCAAATTTTATCATAATAATTTAAAATATTTCAAAAAAAGGATATTACTGCGTTTATTTCATTGCAATTTTTTATTTTACTTTCCTTAAAAAAATCCAAAAATTAATAAACTTATATTTAATATATAAATTATCATACGTATTTTACAAATTGAATGTTGTATAAAATTTTTCAATTCAAGTAGCAATTCTCTTATTATTTTTATCTTTAAATTGTCAACATCGTTTTTGTAAAAAGTTTAAATTAAATAACACATAAAATTAATATAATTTATTAAAAAGAATAAAAATGATTTTTTATCATATTGAATAAAATATAAGGATAGAAAAATATCAAAAAAATATATTGAAAATATTATTTATAGATTTAAATTTTGTTTGACACATTTGTTTTTCTAAAAGAAATATAATTCATATAATTTCTTTAAATTTTAAAACTGTACAATATTTTATATTTGTCATTAACGATATTTGTATAATTTCCCTTTGTTATTTCCTCTTCTCAATTTTGCTAAACATCAAAACCTATTCTAGTTTTTTAGTTTTCGAAACTCATAAATAAAGAGTAACTTTTAAAAATAATTTTATAAGACTAAATTATCAAATAAGTTTTTATATTTTTAAGTTCTAAAAATTTAAAATAAATATTAAAAGTAAATCTAACAAATCCCGAAATAATATTATAATTATTCAAAACAATTTAGTTTATATGTAATAGCAACAGAGCAATTATTAACACAAAATCAAAGCATCGTTCATATTCAAGAACGTAGTTTAGAATAAAATAACAATATAAAATAACAAAAATACTATCAATATAATATAAAATATTTCGTAATTCCGTTTATTCAATAAAAAGATAATAACCAATAATTTTGTTTAATACATATCTTGAAAATATAAACATAAACTTATATATAAAACCTTTATGACTAACAAATCATGTTTAATCCAAATTTTAAAACTAAACAAATATGACAACACTAAAACTTCCAAATAAAGTTAAATATATAATATAGTGTAAGCATCCCTATTGAATGGAATAAATGATAAGGGTGGTGGGGCAGCTGAAAGCTGCTTCGACACCAACAAAATGAATCAAATGTATTCATATAAGCATTTAAGTATTATAATTATTCAATTTTCCTCATTAAAGAATTAGAGTTGTTTATGTATATCTTTAGAACTCCAATAATTAATGTTTAGGACTTCATACAGACTTGAGCTTTATTATAAATCACTTCTTCTTAGGAATTGTTTCATATTTAATAATTCAGAGAATTTTAAATCTCCTTGTCTTAAAGTTGTGAATTCAGATCCAAATTTTATCATAATAATTTAAAATATTTCAAAAAAATGATATTACTGCGTTTATTTCATTGCAATTTTTTATTTTAATTTCCTTAAAAAAATCCAAAAATTAATAAACTTATATTTAATATATAAATTATCATACGTATTTTACAAATTGAATGTTGTATAAAAATTTTCAATTCAAGTAGCACTTCTCTTATTATTTTTATGTTTAAATTGTCAACATCGTTTCTGTAAAAAGTTTAAATTAAATAACACATAAAATTAATATAATTAATCAAAAAGAATAAAAATGATTTTTTATCATATTGAATAAAATATAAGGATAGAAAAATATCAAAAAAATATATTGAAAATATTATTTAAAGATTTAAATGTTGTTTGACACTTTTGTTTTTCTAAAAGAAATATAATTCATATAATTTCTTTAAATTTTAAAACTGTACAATATTTTATATTTGTCATTAACGATATTTGTATAATTTCCCTTTGTTATTTCCTCTTCTCAATTTTGCTAAACATCAAAACCTATTCTAGTTTTTTAGTTTTCGAAACTCATAAATAAAGAGTAACTTTTAAAAATAATTTTGTAAAACTAAATTATCAAATAAGTTTTATTATTTTTAAGTTCTAAAAATTTAAAATAAATATTAAAAGTAACAAATCCCGATATAATATTATAATTATTCAAAACAATTTAGTTTATATGTAATAGCAACAGAGCAATTATTAACACAAAATCAAAGCATCGTTCATATTCGAGAATGTAGTTTAGAATAAAATAGCTATATAAAATAACAAAAATACTATCAATATAATATAAAATATTTCGTAATTCCGTTTATTCAATAAAAAGATAATAACCAATAATTTTGTTTAATACATATCTTGTAAATATAAACATAAACTTATATATAAAACCTTTATGACTAACAAATCATGTTTAATCCAAATTTTGAAACTAAACAAATATGACAACACTAAAACTTCCAAATAAAGTTAAATACATAATATAGTGTAAGCATCCCTATTGAATGGAATAAATGATAAGGGTGGTGGGGCAGCTGGAAGCTGCTTCGACACCAACAAAATGAATCAAATGTATTCATATAAGCATTTAAGTATTATAATTATTCTATTTTCCTCATTAAAGAATTAGAGTTGTTTATGTATATCTTTAGAACTCCAATAATTAATGTTTAGGACTTCATACAGACTTGAGCTTTATTATAAATCACTTCTTCTTAGGAATTGTTTCATATTTAATAATTCAAAGAATTTTAAATCTCCTTGTCTTAAAGTTGTGAATTCAGATCCAAATTTTATCATAATAATTTAAAATATTTCAAAAAAAGGATATTACTGCGTTTATTTCATTGCAATTTTTTATTTTACTTTCCTTAAAAAAATCCAAAAATTAATAAACTTATATTTAATATATAAATTATCATACGTATTTTACAAATTGAATGTTGTATAAAATTTTTCAATTCAAGTAGCAATTCTCTTATTATTTTTATCTTTAAATTGTCAACATCGTTTTTGTAAAAAGTTTAAATTAAATAACACATAAAATTAATATAATTTATTAAAAAGAATAAAAATGATTTTTTATCATATTGAATAAAATATAAGGATAGAAAAATATCAAAAAAATATATTGAAAATATTATTTATAGATTTAAATTTTGTTTGACACATTTGTTTTTCTAAAAGAAATATAATTCATATAATTTCTTTAAATTTTAAAACTGTACAATATTTTATATTTGTCATTAACGATATTTGTATAATTTCCCTTTGTTATTTCCTCTTCTCAATTTTGCTAAACATCAAAACCTATTCTAGTTTTTTAGTTTTCGAAACTCATAAATAAAGAGTAACTTTTAAAAATAATTTTATAAGACTAAATTATCAAATAAGTTTTTATATTTTTAAGTTCTAAAAATTTAAAATAAATATTAAAAGTAAATCTAACAAATCCCGAAATAATATTATAATTATTCAAAACAATTTAGTTTATATGTAATAGCAACAGAGCAATTATTAACACAAAATCAAAGCATCGTTCATATTCAAGAACGTAGTTTAGAATAAAATAGCAATATAAAATAACAAAAATACTATCAATATAATATAAAATATTTCGTAATTCCGTTTATTCAATAAAAAGATAATAACCAATAATTTTGTTTAATACATATCTTGAAAATATAAACATAAACTTATATATAAAACCTTTATGACTAACAAATCATGTTTAATCCAAATTTTAAAACTAAACAAATATGACAACACTAAAACTTCCAAATAAAGTTAAATATATAATATAGTGTAAGCATCCCTATTGAATGGAATAAATGATAAGGGTGGTGGGGCAGCTGAAAGCTGCTTCGACACCAACAAAATGAATCAAATGTATTCATATAAGCATTTAAGTATTATAATTATTCAATTTTCCTCATTAAAGAATTAGAGTTGTTTATGTATATCTTTAGAACTCCAATAATTAATGTTTAGGACTTCATACAGACTTGAGCTTTATTATAAATCACTTCTTCTTAGGAATTGTTTCATATTTAATAATTCAGAGAATTTTAAATCTCCTTGTCTTAAAGTTGTGAATTCAGATCCAAATTTTATCATAATAATTTAAAATATTTCAAAAAAATGATATTACTGCGTTTATTTCATTGCAATTTTTTATTTTAATTTCCTTAAAAAAATCCAAAAATTAATAAACTTATATTTAATATATAAATTATCATACGTATTTTACAAATTGAATGTTGTATAAAAATTTTCAATTCAAGTAGCACTTCTCTTATTATTTTTATGTTTAAATTGTCAACATCGTTTCTGTAAAAAGTTTAAATTAAATAACACATAAAATTAATATAATTAATCAAAAAGAATAAAAATGATTTTTTATCATATTGAATAAAATATAAGGATAGAAAAATATCAAAAAAATATATTGAAAATATTATTTAAAGATTTAAATGTTGTTTGACACTTTTGTTTTTCTAAAAGAAATATAATTCATATAATTTCTTTAAATTTTAAAACTGTACAATATTTTATATTTGTCATTAACGATATTTGTATAATTTCCCTTTGTTATTTCCTCTTCTCAATTTTGCTAAACATCAAAACCTATTCTAGTTTTTTAGTTTTCGAAACTCATAAATAAAGAGTAACTTTTAAAAATAATTTTGTAAAACTAAATTATCAAATAAGTTTTATTATTTTTAAGTTCTAAAAATTTAAAATAAATATTAAAAGTAACAAATCCCGATATAATATTATAATTATTCAAAACAATTTAGTTTATATGTAATAGCAACAGAGCAATTATTAACACAAAATCAAAGCATCGTTCATATTCGAGAATGTAGTTTAGAATAAAATAGCTATATAAAATAACAAAAATACTATCAATATAATATAAAATATTTCGTAATTCCATTTATTCAATAAAAAGATAATAACCAATAATTTTGTTTAATACATATCTTGTAAATATAAACATAAACTTATATATAAAACCTTTATGACTAACAAATCATGTTTAATCCAAATTTTAAAACTAAACAAATATGACAACACTAAAACTTCCAAATAAAGTTAAATACATAATATAGTGTAAGCATCCCTATTGAATGGAATAAATGATAAGGGTGGTGGGGCAGCTGGAAGCTGCTTCGACACCAACAAAATGAATCAAATGTATTCATATAAGCATTTAAGTATTATAATTATTCTATTTTCCTCATTAAAGAATTAGAGTTGTTTATGTATATCTTTAGAACTCCAATAATTAATGTTTAGGACTTCATACAGACTTGAGCTTTATTATAAATCACTTCTTCTTAGGAATTGTTTCATATTTAATAATTCAAAGAATTTTAAATCTCCTTGTCTTAAAGTTGTGAATTCAGATCCAAATTTTATCATAATAATTTAAAATATTTCAAAAAAATGATATTACTGCGTTTATTTCATTGCAATTTTTTATTTTACTTTCCTTAAAAAAATCCAAAAATTAATAAACTTATATTTAATATATAAATTATCATACGTATTTTACAAATTGAATGTTGTATAAAATTTTTCAATTCAAGTAGCAATTCTCTTATTATTTTTATGTTTAAATTGTCAACATCGTTTTTGTAAAAAGTTTAAATTAAATAACACATAAAATTAATATAATTTATTAAAAAGAATAAAAATGATTTTTTATCATATTGAATAAAATATAAGGATAGAAAAATATCAAAAAAATATATTGAAAATATTATTTAAAGATTTAAATGTTGTTTGACACATTTGTTTTTCTAAAAGAAATATAATTCATATAATTTCTTTAAATTTTAAAACTGTACAATATTTTATATTTGTCATTAACGATATTTGTATAATTTCCCTTTGTTATTTCCTCTTCTCAATTTTGCTAAACATCAAAACCTATTCTAGTTTTTTAGTTTTCGAAACTCATAAATAAAGAGTAACTTTTAAAAATAATTTTGTAAAACTAAATTATCAAATAAGTTTTATTATTTTTAAGTTTTAAAAATTTAAAATAAATATTAAAAGTAAATCTAACAAATCCCGAAATAATATTATAATTATTCAAAATAATTTAGTTTATATGTAATAGCAACAGAGCAATTATTAACACAAAATCAAAGCATCGTTCATATTCAAGAACGTAGTTTAGAATAAAATAGCAATATAAAATAACAAAAATACTATCAATATAATATAAAATATTTCGTAATTCCGTTTATTCAATAAAAAGATAATAACCAATAATTTTGTTTAATACATATCTTGTAAATATAAACATAAACTTATATATAAAACCTTTATGACTAACAAATCATGTTTAATCCAAATTTTAAAACTAAACAAATATGACAACACTAAAACTTCCAAATAAAGTTAAATACATAATATAGTGTAAGCATCCCTATTGAATGGAATAAATGATAAGGGTGGTGGGGCAGCTGAAAGCTGCTTCGACACCAACAAAATGAATCAAATGTATTCATATAAGTATTTAAGTATTATAATTATTCTATTTTCCTCATTAAAGAATTAGAGTTGTTTATGTATATCTTTAGAACTCCAATAATTAATGTTTAGGACTTCATACAGACTTGAGCTTTATTATAAATCACTTCTTCTTAGGAATTGTTTCATATTTAATAATTCAGAGAATTTTAAATCTCCTTGTCTTAAAGTTGTGAATTCAGATCCAAATTTTATCATAATAATTTAAAATATTTCAAAAAAATGATATTACTGCGTTTATTTCATTGCAATTTTTTATTTTAATTTCCTTAAAAAAATCCAAAAATTAATAAACTTATATTTAATATATAAATTATCATACGTATTTTAAAAATTGATTGTTGTATAAAAATTTTCAATTCAAGTAGCACTTCTCTTATTATTTTTATGTTTAAATTGTCAACATCGTTTCTGTAAAAAGTTTAAATTAAATAACACATAAAATTAATATAATTAATTAAAAAGAATAAAAATGATTTTTTATCATATTGAATAAAATATAAGGATAGAAAAATATCAAAAAAATATATTGAAAATATTATTTAAAGATTTAAATGTTGTTTAACACATTTGTTTTTCTAAAAGAAATATAATTCATATAATTTCTTTAAATTTTAAAACTGTACAATATTTTAAATTTGTCATTAACGATATTTGTATAATTTCCCTTGGTTATTTCCTCTTCTCAATTTTGCTAAACATCAAAACCTATTCTAGTTTTTTAGTTTTCGAAACTCATAAATAAAGAGTAACTTTTAAAAATAATTTTGTAAAACTAAATTATCAAATAAGTTTTATTATTTTTAAGTTCTAAAAATTTAAAATAAATATTAAAAGTAACAAATCCCGAAATAATATTATAATTATTCAAAACAATTTAGTTTATATGCAATAGCAACAGAGCAATTATTAACACAAAATCAAAGCATCGTTCATATTCGAGAACGTAGTTTAGAATAAAATAGCAATATAAAATAACAAAAATACTATCAATATAATATAAAATATTTCGTAATTCCGTTTATTCAATAAAAAGATAATAACCAATAATTTTGTTTAATACATATCTTGTAAATATAAACATAAACTTATATATAAAACCTTTATGACTAACAAATCATGTTTAATCCAAATTTTAAAACTAAACAAATATGACAACACTAAAACTTCCAAATAAAGTTAAATACATAATATAGTGTAAGCATCCCTATTGAATGGAATAAATGATAAGGGTGGTGGGGCAGCTGGAAGCTGCTTCGACACCAATAAAATGAATCAAATGTATTCATATAAGCATTTAAGTATTATAATTATTCTATTTTCCTCATTAAAGAATTAGAGTTGTTTATGTATATCTTTAGAACTCCAATAATTAATGTCTAGGACTTCATACAGACTTGAGCTTTATTATAAATCACTTCTACTTAGGAATTGTTTCATATTTAATAATTCAGAGAATTTTAAATCTCCTTGTCTTAAAGTTGTGAATTCAGATCCAAATTTTATCATAATAATTTAAAATATTTCAAAAAAATGATATTACTGCGTTTATTTCATTGCAATTTTTTATTTTACTTTCCTTAAAAAAATCCAAAAATTAATAAACTTATATTTAATATATAAATTATCATACGTATTTTACAAATTGAATGTTGTATAAAATTTTTCAATTCAAGTAGCAATTCTCTTATTATTTTTATGTTTAAATTGTCAACATCGTTTTTGTAAAAAGTTTAAATTAAATAACACATAAAATTAATATAATTTATTAAAAAGAATAAAAATGATTTTTTATCATATTGAATAAAATATAAGGATAGAAAAATATCAAAAAAATATATTGAAAATATTATTTAAAGATTTAAATGTTGTTTGACACATTTGTTTTTCTAAAAGAAATATAATTCATATAATTTCTTTAAATTTTAAAACTGTACAATATTTTATATTTGTCATTAACGATATTTGTATAATTTCCCTTTGTTATTTCCTCTTCTCAATTTTGCTAAACATCAAAACCTATTCTAGTTTTTTAGTTTTCGAAACTCATAAATAAAGAGTAACTTTTAAAAATAATTTTGTAAAACTAAATTATCAAATAAGTTTTATTATTTTTAAGTTCTAAAAATTTAAAATAAATATTAAAAGTAAATCTAACAAATCCCGAAATAATATTATAATTATTCAAAACAATTTAGTTTATATGTAATAGCAACAGAGCAATTATTAACACAAAATCAAAGCATCGTTCATATTCAAGAACGTAGTTTAGAATAAAATAGCAATATAAAATAACAAAAATACTATCAATATAATATAAAATATTTCGTAATTCCGTTTATTCAATAAAAAGATAATAACCAATAATTTTGTTTAATACATATCTTGTAAATATAAACATAAACTTATATATAAAACCTTTATGACTAACAAATCATGTTTAATCCAAATTTTAAAACTAAACAAATATGACAACACTAAAACTTCCAAATAAAGTTAAATACATAATATAGTGTAAGCATCCCTATTGAATGGAATAAATGATAAGGGTGGTGGGGCAGCTGAAAGCTGCTTCGACACCAACAAAATGAATCAAATGTATTCATATAAGTATTTAAGTATTATAATTATTCTATTTTCCTCATTAAAGAATTAGAGTTGTTTATGTATATCTTTAGAACTCCAATAATTAATGTTTAGGACTTCATACAGACTTGAGCTTTATTATAAATCACTTCTTCTTAGGAATTGTTTCATATTTAATAATTCAGAGAATTTTAAATCTCCTTGTCTTAAAGTTGTGAATTCAGATCCAAATTTTATCATAATAATTTAAAATATTTCAAAAAAATGATATTACTGCGTTTATTTCATTGCAATTTTTTATTTTAATTTCCTTAAAAAAATCCAAAAATTAATAAACTTATATTTAATATATAAATTATCATACGTATTTTAAAAATTGATTGTTGTATAAAAATTTTCAATTCAAGTAGCACTTCTCTTATTATTTTTATGTTTAAATTGTCAACATCGTTTCTGTAAAAAGTTTAAATTAAATAACACATAAAATTAATATAATTAATTAAAAAGAATAAAAATGATTTTTTATCATATTGAATAAAATATAAGGATAGAAAAATATCAAAAAAATATATTGAAAATATTATTTAAAGATTTAAATGTTGTTTAACACATTTGTTTTTCTAAAAGAAATATAATTCATATAATTTCTTTAAATTTTAAAACTGTACAATATTTTAAATTTGTCATTAACGATATTTGTATAATTTCCCTTGGTTATTTCCTCTTCTCAATTTTGCTAAACATCAAAACCTATTCTAGTTTTTTAGTTTTCGAAACTCATAAATAAAGAGTAACTTTTAAAAATAATTTTGTAAAACTAAATTATCAAATAAGTTTTATTATTTTTAAGTTCTAAAAATTTAAAATAAATATTAAAAGTAACAAATCCCGAAATAATATTATAATTATTCAAAACAATTTAGTTTATATGCAATAGCAACAGAGCAATTATTAACACAAAATCAAAGCATCGTTCATATTCGAGAACGTAGTTTAGAATAAAATAGCAATATAAAATAACAAAAATACTATCAATATAATATAAAATATTTCGTAATTCCGTTTATTCAATAAAAAGATAATAACCAATAATTTTGTTTAATACATATCTTGTAAATATAAACATAAACTTATATATAAAACCTTTATGACTAACAAATCATGTTTAATCCAAATTTTAAAACTAAACAAATATGACAACACTAAAACTTCCAAATAAAGTTAAATACATAATATAGTGTAAGCATCCCTATTGAATGGAATAAATGATAAGGGTGGTGGGGCAGCTGGAAGCTGCTTCGACACCAATAAAATGAATCAAATGTATTCATATAAGCATTTAAGTATTATAATTATTCTATTTTCCTCATTAAAGAATTAGAGTTGTTTATGTATATCTTTAGAACTCCAATAATTAATGTCTAGGACTTCATACAGACTTGAGCTTTATTATAAATCACTTCTACTTAGGAATTGTTTCATATTTAATAATTCAGAGAATTTTAAATCTCCTTGTCTTAAAGTTGTGAATTCAGATCCAAATTTTATCATAATAATTTAAAATATTTCAAAAAAATGATATTACTGCGTTTATTTCATTGCAATTTTTTATTTTACTTTCCTTAAAAAAATCCAAAAATTAATAAACTTATATTTAATATATAAATTATCATACGTATTTTACAAATTGAATGTTGTATAAAATTTTTCAATTCAAGTAGCAATTCTCTTATTATTTTTATGTTTAAATTGTCAACATCGTTTTTGTAAAAAGTTTAAATTAAATAACACATAAAATTAATATAATTTATTAAAAAGAATAAAAATGATTTTTTATCATATTGAATAAAATATAAGGATAGAAAAATATCAAAAAAATATATTGAAAATATTATTTAAAGATTTAAATGTTGTTTGACACATTTGTTTTTCTAAAAGAAATATAATTCATATAATTTCTTTAAATTTTAAAACTGTACAATATTTTATATTTGTCATTAACGATATTTGTATAATTTCCCTTTGTTATTTCCTCTTCTCAATTTTGCTAAACATCAAAACCTATTCTAGTTTTTTAGTTTTCGAAACTCATAAATAAAGAGTAACTTTTAAAAATAATTTTGTAAAACTAAATTATCAAATAAGTTTTATTATTTTTAAGTTCTAAAAATTTAAAATAAATATTAAAAGTAAATCTAACAAATCCCGAAATAATATTATAATTATTCAAAACAATTTAGTTTATATGTAATAGCAACAGAGCAATTATTAACACAAAATCAAAGCATCGTTCATATTCAAGAACGTAGTTTAGAATAAAATAGCAATATAAAATAACAAAAATACTATCAATATAATATAAAATATTTCGTAATTCAATTTATTCAATAAAAAGATAATAACCAATAATTTTGTTTAATACATATCTTGTAAATATAAACATAAACTTATATATAAAACCTTTATGACTAACAAATCATGTTTAATCCAAATTTTAAAACTAAACAAATATGACAACACTAAAACTTCCAAATAAAGTTAAATACATAATATAGTGTAAGCATCCCTATTGAATGGAATAAATGATAAGGGTGGTGGGGCAGCTGAAAGCTGCTTCGACACCAACAAAATGAATCAAATGTATTCATATAAGTATTTAAGTATTATAATTATTCTATTTTCCTCATTAAAGAATTAGAGTTGTTTATGTATATCTTTAGAACTCCAATAATTAATGTTTAGGACTTCATACAGACTTGAGCTTTATTATAAATCACTTCTTCTTAGGAATTGTTTCATATTTAATAATTCAGAGAATTTTAAATCTCCTTGTCTTAAAGTTGTGAATTCAGATCCAAATTTTATCATAATAATTTAAAATATTTCAAAAAAATGATATTACTGCGTTTATTTCATTGCAATTTTTTATTTTAATTTCCTTAAAAAAATCCAAAAATTAATAAACTTATATTTAATATATAAATTATCATACGTATTTTAAAAATTGATTGTTGTATAAAAATTTTCAATTCAAGTAGCACTTCTCTTATTATTTTTATGTTTAAATTGTCAACATCGTTTCTGTAAAAAGTTTAAATTAAATAACACATAAAATTAATATAATTAATTAAAAAGAATAAAAATGATTTTTTATCATATTGAATAAAATATAAGGATAGAAAAATATCAAAAAAATATATTGAAAATATTATTTAAAGATTTAAATGTTGTTTAACACATTTGTTTTTCTAAAAGAAATATAATTCATATAATTTCTTTAAATTTTAAAACTGTACAATATTTTAAATTTGTCATTAACGATATTTGTATAATTTCCCTTGGTTATTTCCTCTTCTCAATTTTGCTAAACATCAAAACCAATTCTAGTTTTTTAGTTTTCGAAACTCATAAATAAAGAGTAACTTTTAAAAATAATTTTGTAAAACTAAATTATCAAATAAGTTTTATTATTTTTAAGTTCTAAAAATTTAAAATAAATATTAAAAGTAACAAATCCCGAAATAATATTATAATTATTCAAAACAATTTAGTTTATATGCAATAGCAACAGAGCAATTATTAACACAAAATCAAAGCATCGTTCATATTCGAGAACGTAGTTTAGAATAAAATAGCAATATAAAATAACAAAAATACTATCAATATAATATAAAATATTTCGTAATTCCGTTTATTCAATAAAAAGATAATAACCAATAATTTTGTTTAATACATATCTTGTAAATATAAACATAAACTTATATATAAAACCTTTATGACTAACAAATCATGTTTAATCCAAATTTTAAAACTAAACAAATATGACAACACTAAAACTTCCAAATAAAGTTAAATACATAATATAGTGTAAGCATCCCTATTGAATGGAATAAATGATAAGGGTGGTGGGGCAGCTGGAAGCTGCTTCGACACCAATAAAATGAATCAAATGTATTCATATAAGCATTTAAGTATTATAATTATTCTATTTTCCTCATTAAAGAATTAGAGTTGTTTATGTATATCTTTAGAACTCCAATAATTAATGTCTAGGACTTCATACAGACTTGAGCTTTATTATAAATCACTTCTACTTAGGAATTGTTTCATATTTAATAATTCAGAGAATTTTAAATCTCCTTGTCTTAAAGTTGTGAATTCAGATCCAAATTTTATCATAATAATTTAAAATATTTCAAAAAAATGATATTACTGCGTTTATTTCATTGCAATTTTTTATTTTACTTTCCTTAAAAAAATCCAAAAATTAATAAACTTATATTTAATATATAAATTATCATACGTATTTTACAAATTGAATGTTGTATAAAATTTTTCAATTCAAGTAGCAATTCTCTTATTATTTTTAAGTTTAAATTGTCAACATCGTTTTTGTAAAAAGTTTAAATTAAATAACACATAAAATTAATATAATTTATTAAAAAGAATAAAAATGATTTTTTATCATATTAAATAAAATATAAGGATAGAAAAATATCAAAAAAATATATTGAAAATATTATTTAAAGATTTAAATGTTGTTTGACACATTTGTTTTTCTAAAAGAAATATAATTCATATAATTTCTTTAAATTTTAAAACTGTACAATATTTTATATTTGTCATTAACGATATTTGTATAATTTCCCTTTGTTATTTCCTCTTCTCAATTTTGCTAAACATCAAAACCTATTCTAGTTTTTTAGTTTTCGAAACTCATAAATAAAGAGTAACTTTTAAAAATAATTTTGTAAAACTAAATTATCAAATAAGTTTTATTATTTTTAAGTTCTAAAAATTTAAAATAAATATTAAAAGTAAATCTAACAAATCCCGAAATAATATTATAATTATTCAAAACAATTTAGTTTATATGTAATAGCAACAGAGCAATTATTAACACAAAATCAAAGCATCGTTCATATTCAAGAACGTAGTTTAGAATAAAATAGCAATATAAAATAACAAAAATACAATCAATATAATATAAAATATTTTGTAATTCAATTTATTCAATAAAAAGATAATAACCAATAATTTTGTTTAATACATATCTTGTAAATATAAACATAAACTTATATATAAAACCTTTATGACTAACAAATCATGTTTAATCCAAATTTTAAAACTAAACAAATATGACAACACTAAAACTTCCAAATAAAGTTAAATACATAATATAGTGTAAGCATCCCTATTGAATGGAATAAATGATAAGGGTGGTGGGGCAGCTGAAAGCTGCTTCGACACCAACAAAATGAATCAAATGTATTCATATAAGTATTAAATATTATAATTATTCTATTTTCCTCATTAAAGAATTAGAGTTGTTTATGTATATCTTTAGAACTCCAATAATTAATGTTTAGGACTTCATACAGACTTGAGCTTTATTATAAATCACTTCTTCTTAGGAATTGTTTCATATTTAATAATTCAGAGAATTTTAAATCTCCTTGTCTTAAAGTTGTGAATTCAGATCCAAATTTTATCATAATAATTTAAAATATTTCAAAAAAATGATATTACTGCGTTTATTTCATTGCAATTTTTTATTTTAATTTCCTTAAAAAAATCCAAAAATTAATAAACTTATATTTAATATATAAATTATCATACGTATTTTAAAAATTGATTGTTGTATAAAAATTTTCAATTCAAGTAGCACTTCTCTTATTATTTTTATGTTTAAATTGTCAACATCGTTTTTGTAAAAAGTTTAAATTAAATAACACATAAAATTAATATAATTAATTAAAAAGAATAAAAATGATTTTTTATCTTATTGAATAAAATATAAGGATAGAAAAATATCAAAAAAATATATTGAAAATATTATTTAAAGATTTAAATGTTGTTTGACACATTTGTTTTTCTAAAAGAAATATAATTCATATAATTTCTTTAAATTTTAAGACTGTACAATATTTTATATTTGTCATTAACGATATTTGTATAATTTCCCTTTGTTATTTCCTCTTCTCAATTTTGCTAAACATCAAAACCTATTCTAGTTTTTTAGTTTTCGAAACTCATAAATAAAGAGTAACTTTTAAAAATAATTTTGTAAAACTAAATTATCAAATAAGTTTTATTATTTTTAAGTTCTAAAAATTTAAAATAAATATTAAAAGTAACAAATCCCGAAATAATATTATAATTATTCAAAACAATTTAGTTTATATGTAATAGCAACATAGCAATTATTAACACAAAATCAAAGCATCGTTCATATTCGAGAATGTAGTTTAGAATAAAATAGCTATATAAAATAACAAAAATACTATCAATATAATATAAAATATTTCGTAATTCCATTTATTCAATAAAAAGATAATAACCAATAATTTTGTTTAATACATATCTTGTAAATATAAACATAAACTTATATATAAAACCTTTATGACTAACAAATCATGTTTAATCCAAATTTTAAAACTAAACAAATATGACAACACTAAAACTTCCAAATAAAGTTAAATACATAATATAGTGTAAGCATCCCTATTGAATGGAATAAATGATAAGGGTGGTGGGGCAGCTGGAAGCTGCTTCGACACCAACAAAATGAATCAAATGTATTCATATAAGCATTTAAGTATTATAATTATTCTATTTTCCTCATTAAAGAATTAGAGTTGTTTATGTATATCTTTAGAACTCCAATAATTAATGTTTAGGACTTCATACAGACTTGAGCTTTATTATAAATCACTTCTTCTTAGGAATTATTTCATATTTAATAATTCAAAGAATTTTAAATCTCCTTGTCTTAAAGTTGTGAATTCAGATCCAAATTTTATCATAATAATTTAAAATATTTCAAAAAAATGATATTACTGCGTTTATTTCATTGCAATTTTTTATTTTACTTTCCTTAAAAAAATCCAAAAATTAATAAACTTATATTTAATATATAAATTATCATACGTATTTTACAAATTGAATGTTGTATAAAATTTTTCAATTCAAGTAGCAATTCTCTTATTATTTTTATGTTTAAATTGTCAACATCGTTTTTGTAAAAAGTTTAAATTAAATAACACATAAAATTAATATAATTTATTAAAAAGAATAAAAATGATTTTTTATCATATTGAATAAAATATAAGGATAGAAAAATATCAAAAAAATATATTGAAAATATTATTTAAAGATTTAAATGTTGTTTGACACATTTGTTTTTCTAAAAGAAATATAATTCATATAATTTCTTTAAATTTTAAAACTGTACAATATTTTATATTTGTCATTAACGATATTTGTATAATTTCCCTTTGTTATTTCCTCTTCTCAATTTTGCTAAACATCAAAACCTATTCTAGTTTTTTAGTTTTCGAAACTCATAAATAAAGAGTAACTTTTAAAAATAATTTTGTAAAACTAAATTATCAAATAAGTTTTATTATTTTTAAGTTCTAAAAATTTAAAATAAATATTAAAAGTAAATCTAACAAATCCCGAAATAATATTATAATTATTCAAAACAATTTAGTTTATATGTAATAGCAACAGAGCAATTATTAACACAAAATCAAAGCATCGTTCATATTCAAGAACGTAGTTTAGAATAAAATAGCAATATAAAATAACAAAAATACTATCTATATAATATAAAATATTTCGTAATTCAATTTATTCAATAAAAAGATAATAACCAATAATTTTGTTTAATACATATCTTGTAAATATAAACATAAACTTATATATAAAACCTTTATGACTAACAAATCATGTTTAATCCAAATTTTAAAACTAAACAAATATGATAACACTAAAACTTCCAAATAAAGTTAAATACATAATATAGTGTAAGCATCCCTATTGAATGGAATAAATGATAAGGGTGGTGGGGCAGCTGAAAGCTGCTTCGACACCAACAAAATGAATCAAATGTATTCATATAAGTATTTAAGTATTATAATTATTCTATTTTCCTCATTAAAGAATTAGAGTTGTTTATGTATATCTTTAGAACTCCAATAATTAATGTTTAGGACTTCATACAGACTTGAGCTTTATTATAAATCACTTCTTCTTAGGAATTGTTTCATATTTAATAATTCAGAGAATTTTAAATCTCCTTGTCTTAAAGTTGTGAATTCAGTTCCAAATTTTATCATAATAATTTAAAATATTTCAAAAAAATGATATTACTGCGTTTATTTCATTGCAATTTTTTATTTTAATTTCCTTAAAAAAATCCAAAAATTAATAAACTTATATTTAATATATAAATTATCATACGTATTTTAAAAATTGATTGTTGTATAAAAATTTTCAATTCAAGTAGCACTTCTCTTATTATTTTTATGTTTAAATTGTCAACATCGTTTCTGTAAAAAGTTTAAATTAAATAACACATAAAATTAATATAATTAATTAAAAAGAATAAAAATGATTTTTTATCATATTGAATAAAATATAAGGATAGAAAAATATCAAAAAAATATATTGAAAATATTATTTAAAGATTTAAATGTTGTTTGACACATTTGTTTTTCTAAAAGAAATATAATTCATATAATTTCTTTAAATTTTAAGACTGTACAATATTTTATATTTGTCATTAACGATATTTGTATAATTTCCCTTTGTTATTTCCTCTTCTCAATTTTGCTAAACATCAAAACCTATTCTAGTTTTTTAGTTTTCGAAACTCATAAATAAAGAGTAACTTTTAAAAATAATTTTGTAAAACTAAATTATCAAATAAGTTTTATTATTTTTAAGTTCTAAAAATTTAAAATAAATATTAAAAGTAACAAATCCCGAAATAATATTATAATTATTCAAAACAATTTAGTTTATATGTAATAGCAACAGAGCAATTATTAACACAAAATCAAAGCATCGTTCATATTCGAGAATGTAGTTTAGAATAAAATAGCTATATAAAATAACAAAAATACTATCAATATAATATAAAATATTTCGTAATTCCATTTATTCAATAAAAAGATAATAACCAATAATTTTGTTTAATACATATCTTGTAAATATAAACATAAACTTATATATAAAACCTTTATGACTAACAAATCATGTTTAATCCAAATTTTAAAACTAAACAAATATGACAACACTAAAACTTCCAAATAAAGTTAAATACATAATATAGTGTAAGCATCCCTATTGAATGGAATAAATGATAAGGGTGGTGGGGCAGCTGGAAGCTGCTTCGACACCAACAAAATGAATCAAATGTATTCATATAAGCATTTAAGTATTATAATTATTCTATTTTCCTCATTAAAGAATTAGAGTTGTTTATGTATATCTTTAGAACTCCAATAATTAATGTTTAGGACTTCATACAGACTTGAGCTTTATTATAAATCACTTCTTCTTAGGAATTATTTCATATTTAATAATTCAAAGAATTTTAAATCTCCTTGTCTTAAAGTTGTGAATTCAGATCCAAATTTTATCATAATAATTTAAAATATTTCAAAAAAATGATATTACTGCGTTTATTTCATTGCAATTTTTTATTTTACTTTCCTTAAAAAAATCCAAAAATTAATAAACTTATATTTAATATATAAATTATCATACGTATTTTACAAATTGAATGTTGTATAAAATTTTTCAATTCAAGTAGCAATTCTCTTATTATTTTTATGTTTAAATTGTCAACATCGTTTTTGTAAAAAGTTTAAATTAAATAACACATAAAATTAATATAATTTATTAAAAAGAATAAAAATGATTTTTTATCATATTGAATAAAATATAAGGATAGAAAAATATCAAAAAAATATATTGAAAATATTATTTAAAGATTTAAATGTTGTTTGACACATTTGTTTTTCTAAAAGAAATATAATTCATATAATTTCTTTAAATTTTAAAACTGTACAATATTTTATATTTGTCATTAACGATATTTGTATAATTTCCCTTTGTTATTTCCTCTTCTCAATTTTGCTAAACATCAAAACCTATTCTAGTTTTTTAGTTTTCGAAACTCATAAATAAAGAGTAACTTTTAAAAATAATTTTGTAAAACTAAATTATCAAATAAGTTTTATTATTTTTAAGTTCTAAAAATTTAAAATAAATATTAAAAGTAAATCTAACAAATCCCGAAATAATATTATAATTATTCAAAACAATTTAGTTTATATGTAATAGCAACAAAGCAATTATTAACACAAAATCAAAGCATCGTTCATATTCAAGAACGTAGTTTAGAATAAAATAGCAATATAAAATAACAAAAATACTATCAATATAATATAAAATATTTCGTAATTCAATTTATTCAATAAAAAGATAATAACCAATAATTTTGTTTAATACATATCTTGTAAATATAAACATAAACTTATATATAAAACCTTTATGACTAACAAATCATGTTTAATCCAAATTTTAAAACTAAACAAATATGATAACACTAAAACTTCCAAATAAAGTTAAATACATAATAAAGTGTAAGCATCCCTATTGAATGGAATAAATGATAAGGGTGGTGGGGCAGCTGAAAGCTGCTTCGACACCAACAAAATGAATCAAATGTATTCATATAAGTATTTAAGTATTATAATTATTCTATTTTCCTCATTAAAGAATTAGAGTTGTTTATGTATATCTTTAGAACTCCAATAATTAATGTTTAGGACTTCATACAGACTTGAGCTTTATTATAAATCACTTCTTCTTAGGAATTGTTTCATATTTAATAATTCAGAGAATTTTAAATCTCCTTGTCTTAAAGTTGTGAATTCAGTTCCAAATTTTATCATAATAATTTAAAATATTTCAATAAAATGATATTACTGCGTTTATTTCATTGCAATTTTTTATTTTAATTTCCTTAAAAAAATCCAAAAATTAATAAACTTATATTTAATATATAAATTATCATACGTATTTTAAAAATTGATTGTTGTATAAAAATTTTCAATTCAAGTAGCACTTCTCTTATTATTTTTATGTTTAAATTGTCAACATCGTTTCTGTAAAAAGTTTAAATTAAATAACACATAAAATTAATATAATTAATTAAAAAGAATAAAAATGATTTTTTATCATATTGAATAAAATATAAGGATAGAAAAATATCAAAAAAATATATTGAAAATATTATTTAAAGATTTAAATGTTGTTTGACACATTTGTTTTTCTAAAAGAAATATAATTCATATAATTTCTTTAAATTTTAAGACTGTACAATATTTTATATTTGTCATTAACGATATTTGTATAATTTCCCTTTGTTATTTCCTCTTCTCAATTTTGCTAAACATCAAAACCTATTCTAGTTTTTTAGTTTTCGAAACTCATAAATAAAGAGTAACTTTTAAAAATAATTTTGTAAAACTAAATTATCAAATAAGTTTTATTATTTTTAAGTTCTAAAAATTTAAAATAAATATTAAAAGTAACAAATCCCGAAATAATATTATAATTATTCAAAACAATTTAGTTTATATGTAATAGCAACAGAGCAATTATTAACACAAAATCAAAGCATCGTTCATATTCGAGAATGTAGTTTAGAATAAAATAGCTATATAAAATAACAAAAATACTATCAATATAATATAAAATATTTCGTAATTCCATTTATTCAATAAAAATATAATAACCAATAATTTTGTTTAATACATATCTTGTAAATATAAACATAAACTTATATATAAAACCTTTATGACTAACAAATCATGTTTAATCCAAATTTTAAAACTAATAAAATATGACAACACTAAAACTTCCAAATAAAGTTAAATACATAATATAGTGTAAGCATCCCTATTGAATGGAATAAATGATAAGGGTGGTGGGGCAGCTGGAAGCTGCTTCGACACCAACAAAATGAATCAAATGTATTCATATAAGCATTTAAGTATTATAATTATTCTATTTTCCTCATTAAAGAATTAGAGTTGTTTATGTATATCTTTAGAACTCCAATAATTAATGTTTAGGACTTCATACAGACTTGAGCTTTATTATAAATCACTTCTTCTTAGGAATTATTTCATATTTAATAATTCAAAGAATTTTAAATCTCCTTGTCTTAAAGTTGTGAATTCAGATCCAAATTTTATCATAATAATTTAAAATATTTCAAAAAAATGATATTACTGCGTTTATTTCATTGCAATTTTTTATTTTACTTTCCTTAAAAAAATCCAAAAATTAATAAACTTATATTTAATATATAAATTATCATACGTATTTTACAAATTGAATGTTGTATAAAATTTTTCAATTCAAGTAGCAATTCTCTTATTATTTTTATGTTTAAATTGTCAACATCGTTTTTGTAAAAAGTTTAAATTAAATAACACATAAAATTAATATAATTTATTAAAAAGAATAAAAATGATTTTTTATCATATTGAATAAAATATAAGGATAGAAAAATATCAAAAAAATATATTGAAAATATTATTTAAAGATTTAAATGTTGTTTGACACATTTGTTTTTCTAAAAGAAATATAATTCATATAATTTCTTTAAATTTTAAAACTGTACAATATTTTATATTTGTCATTAACGATATTTGTATAATTTCCCTTTGTTATTTCCTCTTCTCAATTTTGCTAAACATCAAAACCTATTCTAGTTTTTTAGTTTTCGAAACTCATAAATAAAGAGTAACTTTTAAAAATAATTTTGTAAAACTAAATTATCAAATAAGTTTTATTATTTTTAAGTTCTAAAAATTTAAAATAAATATTAAAAGTAAATCTAACAAATCCCGAAATAATATTATAATTATTCAAAACAATTTA
Source organism: Lathyrus tuberosus (assembly GCA_022829125.1). NCBI lineage: Eukaryota > Viridiplantae > Streptophyta > Magnoliopsida > Fabales > Fabaceae > Lathyrus > Lathyrus tuberosus. The sequence continues at coordinate 192,186 of JALAZF010000617.1, read as the reverse complement.
GTTTATATGTAATAGCAACAAAGCAATTATTAACACAAAATCAAAGCATCGTTCATATTCAAGAACGTAGTTTAGAATAAAATAGCAATATAAAATAACAAAAATACTATCAATATAATATAAAATATTTCGTAATTCAATTTATTCAATAAAAAGATAATAACCAATAATTTTGTTTAATACATATCTTGTAAATATAAACATAAACTTATATATAAAACCTTTATGACTAACAAATCATGTTTAATCCAAATTTTAAAACTAAACAAATATGATAACACTAAAACTTCCAAATAAAGTTAAATACATAATATAGTGTAAGCATCCCTATTGAATGGAATAAATGATAAGGGTGGTGGGGCAGCTGGAAGCTGCTTCGACACTAACAAAATAAATCAAATGTATTCATATAAGTATTTAAGTATTATAATTATTCTATTTTCCTCATTAAAGAATTAGAGTTGTTTATGTATATCTTTAGAACTCCAATAATTAATGTTTAGGACTTCATACAGACTTGAGCTTTATTATAAATCACTTCTTCTTAGGAATTGTTTCATATTTAATAATTCAGACAATTTTAAATCTCCTTGTCTTAAAGTTGTGAATTCAGTTCCAAATTTTATCATAATAATTTAAAATATTTCAAAAAAATGATATTACTGCGTTTATTTCATTGCAATTTTTTATTTTAATTTCCTTAAAAAAATCCAAAAATTAATAAACTTATATTTAATATATAAATTATCATACGTATTTTAAAAATTGATTGTTGTATAAAAATTTTCAATTCAAGTAGCACTTCTCTTATTATTTTTATGTTTAAATTGTCAACATCGTTTCTGTAAAAAGTTTAAATTAAATAACACATAAAATTAATATAATTAATTAAAAAGAATAAAAATGATTTTTTATCATATTGAATAAAATATAAGGATAGAAAAATATCAAAAAAATATATTGAAAATATTATTTAAAGATTTAAATGTTGTTTGACACATTTGTTTTTCTAAAAGAAATATAATTCATATAATTTCTTTAAATTTTAAGACTGTACAATATTTTATATTTGTCATTAACGATATTTGTATAATTTCCCTTTGTTATTTCCTCTTCTCAATTTTGCTAAACATCAAAACCTATTCTAGTTTTTTAGTTTTCGAAACTCATAAATAAAGAGTAACTTTTAAAAATAATTTTGTAAAACTAAATTATCAAATAAGTTTTATTATTTTTAAGTTCTAAAAATTTAAAATAAATATTAAAAGTAACAAATCCCGAAATAATATTATAATTATTCAAAACAATTTAGTTTATATGTAATAGCAACAGAGCAATTATTAACACAAAATCAAAGCATCGTTCATATTCGAGAATGTAGTTTAGAATAAAATAGCTATATAAAATAACAAAAATACTATCAATATAATATAAAATATTTCGTAATTCCATTTATTCAATAAAAAGATAATAACCAATAATTTTGTTTAATACATATCTTGTAAATATAAACATAAACTTATATATAAAACCTTTATGACTAACAAATCATGTTTAATCCAAATTTTAAAACTAAACAAATATGACAACACTAAAACTTCCAAATAAAGTTAAATACATAATATAGTGTAAGCATCCCTATTGAATGGAATAAATGATAAGGGTGGTGGGGCAGCTGGAAGCTGCTTCGACACCAACAAAATGAATCAAATGTATTCATATAAGCATTTAAGTATTATAATTATTCTATTTTCCTCATTAAAGAATTAGAGTTGTTTATGTATATCTTTAGAACTCCAATAATTAATGTTTAGGACTTCATACAGACTTGAGCTTTATTATAAATCACTTCTTCTTAGGAATTATTTCATATTTAATAATTCAAAGAATTTTAAATCTCCTTGTCTTAAAGTTGTGAATTCAGATCCAAATTTTATCATAATAATTTAAAATATTTCAAAAAAATGATATTACTGCGTTTATTTCATTGCAATTTTTTATTTTACTTTCCTTAAAAAAATCCAAAAATTAATAAACTTATATTTAATATATAAATTATCATACGTATTTTACAAATTGAATGTTGTATAAAATTTTTCAATTCAAGTAGCAATTCTCTTATTATTTTTATGTTTAAATTGTCAACATCGTTTTTGTAAAAAGTTTAAATTAAATAACACATAAAATTAATATAATTTATTAAAAAGAATAAAAATGATTTTTTATCATATTGAATAAAATATAAGGATAGAAAAATATCAAAAAAATATATTGAAAATATTATTTAAAGATTTAAATGTTGTTTGACACATTTGTTTTTCTAAAAGAAATATAATTCATATAATTTCTTTAAATTTTAAAACTGTACAATATTTTATATTTGTCATTAACGATATTTGTATAATTTCCCTTTGTTATTTCCTCTTCTCAATTTTGCTAAACATCAAAACCTATTCTAGTTTTTTAGTTTTCGAAACTCATAAATAAAGAGTAACTTTTAAAAATAATTTTGTAAAACTAAATTATCAAATAAGTTTTATTATTTTTAAGTTCTAAAAATTTAAAATAAATATTAAAAGTAAATCTAACAAATCCCGAAATAATATTATAATTATTCAAAACAATTTAGTTTATATGTAATAGCAACAAAGCAATTATTAACACAAAATCAAAGCATCGTTCATATTCAAGAACGTAGTTTAGAATAAAATAGCAATATAAAATAACAAAAATACTATCAATATAATATAAAATATTTCGTAATTCAATTTATTCAATAAAAAGATAATAACCAATAATTTTGTTTAATACATATCTTGTAAATATAAACATAAACTTATATATAAAACCTTTATGACTAACAAATCATGTTTAATCCAAATTTTAAAACTAAACAAATATGATAACACTAAAACTTCCAAATAAAGTTAAATACATAATATAGTGTAAGCATCCCTATTGAATGGAATAAATGATAAGGGTGGTGGGGCAGCTGGAAGCTGCTTCGACACTAACAAAATAAATCAAATGTATTCATATAAGTATTTAAGTATTATAATTATTCTATTTTCCTCATTAAAGAATTAGAGTTGTTTATGTATATCTTTAGAACTCCAATAATTAATGTTTAGGACTTCATACAGACTTGAGCTTTATTATAAATCACTTCTTCTTAGGAATTGTTTCATATTTAATAATTCAGACAATTTTAAATCTCCTTGTCTTAAAGTTGTGAATTCAGTTCCAAATTTTATCATAATAATTTAAAATATTTCAAAAAAATGATATTACTGCGTTTATTTCATTGCAATTTTTTATTTTAATTTCCTTAAAAAAATCCAAAAATTAATAAACTTATATTTAATATATAAATTATCATACGTATTTTAAAAATTGATTGTTGTATAAAAATTTTCAATTCAAGTAGCACTTCTCTTATTATTTTTATGTTTAAATTGTCAACATCGTTTCTGTAAAAAGTTTAAATTAAATAACACATAAAATTAATATAATTAATTAAAAAGAATAAAAATGATTTTTTATCATATTGAATAAAATATAAGGATAGAAAAATATCAAAAAAATATATTGAAAATATTATTTAAAGATTTAAATGTTGTTTGACACATTTGTTTTTCTAAAAGAAATATAATTCATATAATTTCTTTAAATTTTAAGACTGTACAATATTTTATATTTGTCATTAACGATATTTGTATAATTTCCCTTTGTTATTTCCTCTTCTCAATTTTGCTAAACATCAAAACCTATTCTAGTTTTTTAGTTTTCGAAACTCATAAATAAAGAGTAACTTTTAAAAATAATTTTGTAAAACTAAATTATCAAATAAGTTTTATTATTTTTAAGTTCTAAAAATTTAAAATAAATATTAAAAGTAACAAATCCCGAAATAATATTATAATTATTCAAAACAATTTAGTTTATATGTAATAGCAACAGAGCAATTATTAACACAAAATCAAAGCATCGTTCATATTCGAGAATGTAGTTTAGAATAAAATAGCTATATAAAATAACAAAAATACTATCAATATAATATAAAATATTTCGTAATTCCATTTATTCAATAAAAAGATAATAACCAATAATTTTGTTTAATACATATCTTGTAAATATAAACATAAACTTATATATAAAACCTTTATGACTAACAAATCATGTTTAATCCAAATTTTAAAACTAAACAAATATGACAACACTAAAACTTCCAAATAAAGTTAAATACATAATATAGTGTAAGCATCCCTATTGAATGGAATAAATGATAAGGGTGGTGGGGCAGCTGGAAGCTGCTTCGACACCAACAAAATGAATCAAATGTATTCATATAAGCATTTAAGTATTATAATTATTCTATTTTCCTCATTAAAGAATTAGAGTTGTTTATGTATATCTTTAGAACTCCAATAATTAATGTTTAGGACTTCATACAGACTTGAGCTTTATTATAAATCACTTCTTCTTAGGAATTATTTCATATTTAATAATTCAAAGAATTTTAAATCTCCTTGTCTTAAAGTTGTGAATTCAGATCCAAATTTTATCATAATAATTTAAAATATTTCAAAAAAATGATATTACTGCGTTTATTTCATTGCAATTTTTTATTTTACTTTCCTTAAAAAAATCCAAAAATTAATAAACTTATATTTAATATATAAATTATCATACGTATTTTACAAATTGAATGTTGTATAAAATTTTTCAATTCAAGTAGCAATTCTCTTATTATTTTTATGTTTAAATTGTCAACATCGTTTTTGTAAAAAGTTTAAATTAAATAACACATAAAATTAATATAATTTATTAAAAAGAATAAAAATGATTTTTTATCATATTGAATAAAATATAAGGATAGAAAAATATCAAAAAAATATATTGAAAATATTATTTAAAGATTTAAATGTTGTTTGACACATTTGTTTTTCTAAAAGAAATATAATTCATATAATTTCTTTAAATTTTAAAACTGTACAATATTTTATATTTGTCATTAACGATATTTGTATAATTTCCCTTTGTTATTTCCTCTTCTCAATTTTGCTAAACATCAAAACCTATTCTAGTTTTTTAGTTTTCGAAACTCATAAATAAAGAGTAACTTTTAAAAATAATTTTGTAAAACTAAATTATCAAATAAGTTTTATTATTTTTAAGTTCTAAAAATTTAAAATAAATATTAAAAGTAAATCTAACAAATCCCGAAATAATATTATAATTATTCAAAACAATTTAGTTTATATGTAATAGCAACAGAGCAATTATTAACACAAAATCAAAGCATCGTTCATATTCAAGAACGTAGTTTAGAATAAAATAGCAATATAAAATAACAAAAATACTATCAATATAATATAAAATATTTCGTAATTCAATTTATTCAATAAAAAGATAATAACCAATAATTTTGTTTAATACATATCTTGTAAATATAAACATAAACTTATATATAAAACCTTTATGACTAACAAATCATGTTTAATCCAAATTTTAAAACTAAACAAATATGATAACACTAAAACTTCCAAATAAAGTTAAATACATAATATAGTGTAAGCATCCCTATTGAATGGAATAAATGATAAGGGTGGTGGGGCAGCTGAAAGCTGCTTCGACACCAACAAAATGAATCAAATGTATTCATATAAGTATTTAAGTATTATAATTATTCTATTTTCCTCATTAAAGAATTAGAGTTGTTTATGTATATCTTTAGAACTCCAATAATTAATGTTTAGGACTTCATACAGACTTGAGCTTTATTATAAATCACTTCTTCTTAGGAATTGTTTCATATTTAATAATTCAGAGAATTTTAAATCTCCTTGTCTTAAAGTTGTGAATTCAGTTCCAAATTTTATCATAATAATTTAAAATATTTCAAAAAAATGATATTACTGCGTTTATTTCATTGCAATTTTTTATTTTAATTTCCTTAAAAAAATCCAAAAATTAATAAACTTATATTTAATATATAAATTATCATACGTATTTTAAAAATTGATTGTTGTATAAAAATTTTCAATTCAAGTAGCACTTCTCTTATTATTTTTATGTTTAAATTGTCAACATCGTTTCTGTAAAAAGTTTAAATTAAATAACACATAAAATTAATATAATTAATTAAAAAGAATAAAAATGATTTTTTATCATATTGAATAAAATATAAGGATAGAAAAATATCAAAAAAATATATTGAAAATATTATTTAAAGATTTAAATGTTGTTTGACACATTTGTTTTTCTAAAAGAAATATAATTCATATAATTTCTTTAAATTTTAAGACTGTACAATATTTTATATTTGTCATTAACGATATTTGTATAATTTCCCTTTGTTATTTCCTCTTCTCAATTTTGCTAAACATCAAAACCTATTCTAGTTTTTTAGTTTTCGAAACTCATAAATAAAGAGTAACTTTTAAAAATAATTTTGTAAAACTAAATTATCAAATAAGTTTTATTATTTTTAAGTTCTAAAAATTTAAAATAAATATTAAAAGTAACAAATCCCGAAATAATATTATAATTATTCAAAACAATTTAGTTTATATGTAATAGCAACAGAGCAATTATTAACACAAAATCAAAGCATCGTTCATATTCGAGAATGTAGTTTAGAATAAAATAGCTATATAAAATAACAAAAATACTATCAATATAATATAAAATATTTCGTAATTCCATTTATTCAATAAAAAGATAATAACCAATAATTTTGTTTAATACATATCTTGTAAATATAAACATAAACTTATATATAAAACCTTTATGACTAACAAATCATGTTTAATCCAAATTTTAAAACTAAACAAATATGACAACACTAAAACTTCCAAATAAAGTTAAATACATAATATAGTGTAAGCATCCCTATTGAATGGAATAAATGATAAGGGTGGTGGGGCAGCTGGAAGCTGCTTCGACACCAACAAAATGAATCAAATGTATTCATATAAGCATTTAAGTATTATAATTATTCTATTTTCCTCATTAAAGAATTAGAGTTGTTTATGTATATCTTTAGAACTCCAATAATTAATGTTTAGGACTTCATACAGACTTGAGCTTTATTATAAATCACTTCTTCTTAGGAATTATTTCATATTTAATAATTCAAAGAATTTTAAATCTCCTTGTCTTAAAGTTGTGAATTCAGATCCAAATTTTATCATAATAATTTAAAATATTTCAAAAAAATGATATTACTGCGTTTATTTCATTGCAATTTTTTATTTTACTTTCCTTAAAAAAATCCAAAAATTAATAAACTTATATTTAATATATAAATTATCATACGTATTTTACAAATTGAATGTTGTATAAAATTTTTCAATTCAAGTAGCAATTCTCTTATTATTTTTATGTTTAAATTGTCAACATCGTTTTTGTAAAAAGTTTAAATTAAATAACACATAAAATTAATATAATTTATTAAAAAGAATAAAAATGATTTTTTATCATATTGAATAAAATATAAGGATAGAAAAATATCAAAAAAATATATTGAAAATATTATTTAAAGATTTAAATGTTGTTTGACACATTTGTTTTTCTAAAAGAAATATAATTCATATAATTTCTTTAAATTTTAAAACTGTACAATATTTTATATTTGTCATTAACGATATTTGTATAATTTCCCTTTGTTATTTCCTCTTCTCAATTTTGCTAAACATCAAAACCTATTCTAGTTTTTTAGTTTTCGAAACTCATAAATAAAGAGTAACTTTTAAAAATAATTTTGTAAAACTAAATTATCAAATAAGTTTTATTATTTTTAAGTTCTAAAAATTTAAAATAAATATTAAAAGTAAATCTAACAAATCCCGAAATAATATTATAATTATTCAAAACAATTTAGTTTATATGTAATAGCAACAAAGCAATTATTAACACAAAATCAAAGCATCGTTCATATTCAAGAACGTAGTTTAGAATAAAATAGCAATATAAAATAACAAAAATACTATCAATATAATATAAAATATTTCGTAATTCAATTTATTCAATAAAAAGATAATAACCAATAATTTTGTTTAATACATATCTTGTAAATATAAACATAAACTTATATATAAAACCTTTATGACTAACAAATCATGTTTAATCCAAATTTTAAAACTAAACAAATATGATAACACTAAAACTTCCAAATAAAGTTAAATACATAATATAGTGTAAGCATCCCTATTGAATGGAATAAATGATAAGGGTGGTGGGGCAGCTGGAAGCTGCTTCGACACTAACAAAATAAATCAAATGTATTCATATAAGTATTTAAGTATTATAATTATTCTATTTTCCTCATTAAAGAATTAGAGTTGTTTATGTATATCTTTAGAACTCCAATAATTAATGTTTAGGACTTCATACAGACTTGAGCTTTATTATAAATCACTTCTTCTTAGGAATTGTTTCATATTTAATAATTCAGAGAATTTTAAATCTCCTTGTCTTAAAGTTGTGAATTCAGTTCCAAATTTTATCATAATAATTTAAAATATTTCAAAAAAATGATATTACTGCGTTTATTTCATTGCAATTTTTTATTTTAATTTCCTTAAAAAAATCCAAAAATTAATAAACTTATATTTAATATATAAATTATCATACGTATTTTAAAAATTGATTGTTGTATAAAAATTTTCAATTCAAGTAGCACTTCTCTTATTATTTTTATGTTTAAATTGTCAACATCGTTTCTGTAAAAAGTTTAAATTAAATAACACATAAAATTAATATAATTAATTAAAAAGAATAAAAATGATTTTTTATCATATTGAATAAAATATAAGGATAGAAAAATATCAAAAAAATATATTGAAAATATTATTTAAAGATTTAAATGTTGTTTGACACATTTGTTTTTCTAAAAGAAATATAATTCATATAATTTCTTTAAATTTTAAGACTGTACAATATTTTATATTTGTCATTAACGATATTTGTATAATTTCCCTTTGTTATTTCCTCTTCTCAATTTTGCTAAACATCAAAACCTATTCTAGTTTTTTAGTTTTCGAAACTCATAAATAAAGAGTAACTTTTAAAAATAATTTTGTAAAACTAAATTATCAAATAAGTTTTATTATTTTTAAGTTCTAAAAATTTAAAATAAATATTAAAAGTAACAAATCCCGAAATAATATTATAATTATTCAAAACAATTTAGTTTATATGTAATAGCAACAGAGCAATTATTAACACAAAATCAAAGCATCGTTCATATTCGAGAATGTAGTTTAGAATAAAATAGCTATATAAAATAACAAAAATACTATCAATATAATATAAAATATTTCGTAATTCCATTTATTCAATAAAAAGATAATAACCAATAATTTTGTTTAATACATATCTTGTAAATATAAACATAAACTTATATATAAAACCTTTATGACTAACAAATCATGTTTAATCCAAATTTTAAAACTAAACAAATATGACAACACTAAAACTTCCAAATAAAGTTAAATACATAATATAGTGTAAGCATCCCTATTGAATGGAATAAATGATAAGGGTGGTGGGGCAGCTGGAAGCTGCTTCGACACCAACAAAATGAATCAAATGTATTCATATAAGCATTTAAGTATTATAATTATTCTATTTTCCTCATTAAAGAATTAGAGTTGTTTATGTATATCTTTAGAACTCCAATAATTAATGTTTAGGACTTCATACAGACTTGAGCTTTATTATAAATCACTTCTTCTTAGGAATTGTTTCATATTTAATAATTCAAAGAATTTTAAATCTCCTTGTCTTAAAGTTGTGAATTCAGATCCAAATTTTATCATAATAATTTAAAATATTTCAAAAAAATGATATTACTGCGTTTATTTCATTGCAATTTTTTATTTTACTTTCCTTAAAAAAATCCAAAAATTAATAAACTTATATTTAATATATAAATTATCATACGTATTTTACAAATTGAATGTTGTATAAAATTTTTCAATTCAAGTAGCAATTCTCTTATTATTTTTATGTTTAAATTGTCAACATCGTTTTTGTAAAAAGTTTAAATTAAATAACACATAAAATTAATATAATTTATTAAAAAGAATAAAAATGATTTTTTATCATATTGAATAAAATATAAGGATAGAAAAATATCAAAAAAATATATTGAAAATATTATTTAAAGATTTAAATGTTGTTTGACACATTTGTTTTTCTAAAAGAAATATAATTCATATAATTTCTTTAAATTTTAAAACTGTACAATATTGTATATTTGTCATTAACGATATTTGTATAATTTCCCTTTGTTATTTCCTCTTCTCAATTTTGCTAAACATCAAAACCTATTCTAGTTTTTTAGTTTTCGAAACTCATAAATAAAGAGTAACTTTTAAAAATAATTTTGTAAAACTAAATTATCAAATAAGTTTTATTATTTTTAAGTTCTAAAAATTTAAAATAAATATTAAAAGTAAATCTAACAAATCCCGAAATAATATTATAATTATTCAAAACAATTTAGTTTATATGTAATAGCAACAGAGCAATTATTAACACAAAATCAAAGCATCGTTCATATTCAAGAACGTAGTTTAGAATAAAATAGCAATATAAAATAACAAAAATACTATCAATATAATATAAAATATTTCGTAATTCAATTTATTCAATAAAAAGATAATAACCAATAATTTTGTTTAATACATATCTTGTAAATATAAACATAAACTTATATATAAAACCTTTATGACTAACAAATCATGTTTAATCCAAATTTTAAAACTAAACAAATATGACAACACTAAAACTTCCAAATAAAGTTAAATACATAATATAGTGTAAGCATCCCTATTGAATGGAATAAATGATAAGGGTGGTGGGGCAGCTGAAAGCTGCTTCGACACCAACTAAATGAATCAAATGTATTCATATAAGTATTTAAGTATTATAATTATTCTATTTTCCTCATTAAAGAATTAGAGTTGTTTATGTATATCTTTAGAACTCCAATAATTAATGTTTAGGACTTCATACAGACTTGAGCTTTATTATAAATCACTTATTCTTAGGAATTGTTTCATATTTAATAATTCAAAGAATTTTAAATCGCCTTGTCTTAAAGTTGTGAATTCAGATCCAAATTTTATCATAATAATTTAAAATATTTCAAAAAAAGGATATTACTGCGTTTATTTCATTGCAATTTTTTATTTTACTTTCCTTAAAAAAATCCAAAAATTAATAAACTTATATTTAATATATAAATTATCATACGTATTTTACAAATTGAATGTTGTATAAAATTTTTCAATTCAAGTAGCAATTCTCTTATTATTTTTATGTTTAAATTGTCAACATCGTTTTTGTAAAAAGTTTAAATTAAATAACACATAAAATTAATATAATTTATTAAAAAGAATAAAAATGATTTTTTATCATATTGAATAAAATATAAGGATAGAAAAATATCAAAAAAATATATTGAAAATATTATTTAAAGATTTAAATGTTGTTTGACACATTTGTTTTTCTAAAAGAAATATAATTCATATAATTTCTTTAAATTTTAAAACTGTACAATATTTTATATTTGTCATTAACGATATTTGTATAATTTCCCTTTGTTATTTCCTCTTCTCAATTTTGCTAAACATCAAAACCTATTCTAGTTTTTTAGTTTTCGAAACTCATAAATAAAGTGTAACTTTTAAAAATAATTTTGTAAGACTAAATTATCAAATAAGTTTTATTATTTTTAAGTTCTAAAAATTTAAAATAAATATTAAAAGTAAATCTAACAAATCCCGAAATAATATTATAATTATTCAAAACAATTTAGTTTATATGTAATAGCAACAAAGCAATTATTAACACAAAATCAAAGCATCGTTCATATTCAAGAACGTAGTTTAGAATAAAATAGAAATATAAAATAACAAAAATACTATCAATATAATATAAAATATTTCGTAATTCCTTTTATTCAATAAAAAGATAATAACCAATAATTTTGTTTAATACATATCTTGTAAATATAAACATAAACTTATATATAAAACCTTTATGACTAACAAATCATGTTTAATCCAAATTTTAAAACTAAACAAATATGACAACACTAAAACTTCCAAATAAAGTTAAATATATAATATAGTGTAAGCATCCCTATTGAATGGAATAAATGATAAGGGTGGTGGGGCAGCTGAAAGCTGCTTCGACACCAACAAAATGAATCAAATGTATTCATATAAGTATTTAAGTATTATAATTATTCTATTTTCCTCATTAAAGAATTAGAGTTGTTTATGTATATCTTTAGAACTCCAATAATTAATGTTTAGGACTTCATACAGACTTGAGCTTTATTATAAATCACTTCTTCTTAGGAATTGTTTCATATTTAATAATTCAGAGAATTTTAAATCTCCTTGTCTTAAAGTTGTGAATTCAGATCCAAATTTTATCATAATAATTTAAAATATTTCAAAAAAATGATATTACTTCGTTTATTTCATTGCAATTTTTTATTTTAATTTCCTTAAAAAAATCCAAAAATTAATAAACTTATATTTAATATATAAATTATCATACGTATTTTACAAATTGAATGTTGTATAAAATTTTTCAATTCAAGTAGCACTTCTCTTATTATTTTTATGTTTAAATTGTCAACATCGTTTCTGTAAAAAGTTTAAATTAAATAACACATAAAATTAATATAATTAATTAAAAAGAATAAAAATGATTTTTTATCATATTGAATAAAATATAAGGATAGAAAAATATCAAAAAAATATATTGAAAATATTATTTAAAGATTTAAATGTTGTTTGACACATTTGTTTTTCTAAAAGAAATATAATTCATATAATTTCTTTAAATTTTAAGACTGTACAATATTTTATATTTGTCATTAACGATATTTGTGTAATTTCCCTTTGTTATTTCCTCTTCTCAATTTTGCTAAACATCAAAACCTATTCTAGTTTTTTAGTTTTCGAAACTCATAAATAAAGAGTAACTTTTAAAAATAATTTTGTAAAACTAAATTATCAAATAAGTTTTATTATTTTTAAGTTCTAAAAATTTAAAATAAATATTAAAAGTAACAAATCCCGAAATAATATTATAATTATTCAAAACAATTTAGTTTATATGTAATAGCAACAGAGCAATTATTAACACAAAATCAAAGCATCGTTCATATTCGAGAATGTAGTTTAGAATAAAATAGCTATATAAAATAACAAAAATACTATCAATATAATATAAAATATTTCGTAATTCCGTTTATTTAATAAAAAGATAATAACCAATAATTTTGTTTAATACATATCTTGTAAATATAAACATAAACTTATATATAAAACCTTTATGACTAACAAATCATGTTTAATCCAAATTTTAAAACTAAACAAATATGACAACACTAAAACTTCCAAATAAAGTTAAATACATAATATAGTGTAAGCATCCCTATTGAATGGAATAAATGGTAAGGGTGGTGGGGCAGCTGGAAGTTGCTTCGACACCAACAAAATGAATCAAATGTATTCATATAAGCATTTAAGTATTATAATTATTCTATTTCCCTCATTAAAGAATTATAGTTGTTTATGTATATCTTTAGAACTCCAATAATTAATGTTTAGGACTTCATACAGACTTGAGCTTTATTATAAATCACTTCTTCTTAGAAATTGTTTCATATTTAATAATTCAGAGAATTTTAAATCGCCTTGTCTTAAAGTTGTGAATTCAGATCCAAATTTTATCATAATAATTTAAAATATTTCAAAAAAATGATATTACTGCGTTTATTTCATTGCAATTTTTTATTTTACTTTCCTTAAAAAAATCCAAAAATTAATAAACTTATATTTAATATATAAATTATCATACGTATTTTACAAATTGAATGTTGTATAAAATTTTTCAATTCAAGTAGCAATTCTCTTATTATTTTTATGTTTAAATTGTCAACATCGTTTTTGTAAAAAGTTTAAATTAAATAACACATAAAATTAATATAATTAATTAAAATGAATAAAAATGATTTTTTATCATATTGAATAAAATATAAGGATAGAAAAATATCAAAAAAATATATTGAAAATATTATTTAAAGATTTAAATGTTGTTTGACACATTTGTTTTTCTAAAAGAAATGTAATTCATATAATTTCTTTAAATTTTAAAACTCTACAATATTGTATATTTGTCATTAACGATATTTGTATAATTTCCCTTTGTTATTTCCTCTTCTCAATTTTGCTAAACATCAAAACCTATTCTAGTTTTTTAGTTTTCGAAACTCATAAATAAAGAGTAACTTTTAAAAATAATTTTGTAAAACTAAATTATCAAATAAGTTTTATTATTTTTAAGTTCCAAAAATTTAAAATAAATATTAAAAGTCAATCTAACAAATCCAGAAATAATATTATAATTATTCAAAACAATTTAGTCTATATGTAATAGCAACAGAGCAATTATTAACACAAAATCAAAGCATCGTTCATATTCAAGAACCTAATTTAGAATAAAATAGCTATATAAAATAACAAAAATACTATCAATATAATATAAAATATTTCGTAATTCCGTTTATTCAATAAAAAGATAATAACCAATAATTTTGTTTAATACATATCTTGTAAATATAAACATAAACTTATATATAAAACCTTTATGACTAACAAATCATGTTTAATCCAAATTTTAAAACTAAACAAATATGACAACACTAAAACTTCCAAATAAAGTTAAATACATAATATAGTGTAAGCAACCCTATTGAATGGAATAAATGGTAAGGGTGGTGGGGCAGCTGGAAGCTGCTTCGACACCAACTAAATGAATCAAATGTATTCATATAAGCATTTAAGTATTATAATTATTCTATTTTCCTCATTAAAGAATTAGAGTTGTTTATGTATATCTTTTGAACTCCAATAATTAATGTTTAGGACTTCATACAGACTTGAGCTTTATTATAAATCACTTCTTCTTAGAAATTGTTTCATATTTAATAATTCAGAGAATTTTAAATCGCCTTGTCTTAAAGTTGTGAATTCAGATCCAAATTTTATCATAATAATTTAAAATATTTCAAAAAAATGATATTACTGCGTTTATTTCATTGCAATTTTTTATTTTAATTTCCTTTAAAAAATCCAAAAATTAATAAACTTATATTTAATATATAAATTATCATACGTATTTTACAAATTGAATGTTGTATAAAATTTTTAAATTCAAGTAGCGCTTCTCTTATTATTTTTATGTTTAAATTGTCAACATCGTTTCTGTAAAAAGTTTAAGTTAAATAACACATAAAATTAATATAATTAATTAAAAAGAATAAAAATTATTTTTTATCATATTGAATAAAATATAAGGATAGAAAAATATCAAAAAAATATATTGAAAATATTATTTAAAGATTTAAATGTTGTTTGACACATTTGTTTTTCTAAAAGAAATGTAATTCATATAATTTCTTTAAATTTTAAAACTCTACAATATTGTATATTTGTCATTAACGATATTTGTATAATTTCCCTTTGTTATTTCCTCTTCTCAATTTTGCTAAACATCAAAACCTATTCTAGTTTTTTAGTTTTCGAAACTCATAAATAAAGAGTAACTTTTAAAAATAATTTTGTAAAATTAAATTATCAAATAAGTTTTATTATTTTTAAGTTCCAAAAATTTAAAATAAATATTAAAAGTCAATCTAACAAATCCCGAAATAATATTATAATTATTCAAAACAATTTAGTCTATATGTAATAGCCACAGAGCAATTATTAACACAAAATCAAAGCATCGTTCATATTCAAGAACCTAATTTAGAATAAAATAGCTATATAAAATAACAAAAATATTATCAATATAATATAAAATATTTCGTAATTCCGTTTATTCAATAAAAAGATAATAACCAATAATTTTGTTTAATACATATCTTGTAAATATAAACATAAACTTATATATAAAACCTTTATGACTAACAAATCATGTTTAATCCAAATTTTAAAACTAAACAAATATGACAACACTAAAACTTCCAAATAAAGTTAAATACATAATATAGTGTAAGCATCCCTATAGAATGGAATAAATGGTAAGGGTGGTGGGGCGGCTGGAAGTTGCTTCGACACCAACAAAATGAATCAAATGTATTCATATAAGCATTTAAGTATTATAATTATTCTATTTTCCTCATTAAAGAATTATAGTTGTTTATGTATATCTTTAGAACTCCAATAATTAATGTTTAGGACTTCATACAGACTTGAGCTTTATTATAAATCACTTCTTCTTAGAAATTGTTTCATATTTAATAATTCAGAGAATTTTAAATCGCCTTGTCTTAAAGTTGTGAATTCAGATCCAAATTTTATCATAATAATTTAAAATATTTCAAAAAAATGATATTACTGCGTTTATTTCATTGCAATTTTTTATTTCACTTTCCTTAAAAAAATCCAAAAATTAATAAACTTATATTTAATATATAAATTATCATACGTATTTTACAAATTGAATGTTGTATAAAATTTTTCAATTCAAGTAGCAATTCTCTTATTATTTTTATGTTTAAATTGTCAACATCGTTTTTGTAAAAAGTTTAAATTAAATCACACATAAAATTAATATAATTAATTAAAAAGAATAAAAATGATTTTTTATCATATTGAATAAAATATAAGGATAGAAAAGTATCAAAAAAATATATTGAAAATATTATTTACAGATTTAATTGTGGTTTGACACATTTATTTTTCTAAAAGAAATATAATTCATATAATTTCTTTAAATTTTAAAACTGTACAATATTTTATATTTGTCATTAACGATATTTGTATAATTTCCCTTTGTTATTTCCTCTTCTCAATTTTGCTAAACATCAAAACCTATTCTAGGTTTTTAGTTTTCGAAACTCATAAATAAAGAGTAACTTTTAAAAATAATTTTGTAAAACTAAATTATCAAATAAGTTTTATTATTTTTAAGTTCTAAAAATTTAAAATAAATATTAAAAGTAAATCTAACAAATCCCGAAATAATATTATAACTATTCAAAACAATTTAGTCTATATGTAATAGCAACAGAGCAATTATTAACACAAAATCAAAGCATCGTTCATATTCAAGAACCTAATTTAGAATAAAATAGCTCTATAAAATAACAAAAATACTATCAATATAATATAAAATATTTCGTAATTCCGTTTATTCAATAAAAAGATAATAACCAATAATTTTGTTTAATACATATCTTGTAAATATAAACATAAACTTATATATAAAACCTTTATGACTAACAAATCATGTTTAATCCAAATTTTAAAACTAAACAAATATGACAACACTAAAACTTCCAAATAAAGTTAAATACATAATATAGTGTAAGCATCCCTATTGAATGGAATAAATGGTAAGGGTGGTGGGGCAGCTGGAAGCTGCTTCGACACCAACAAAATGAATCAAATGTATTCATATAAGCATTTAAGTATTATAATTATTCTATTTTCCTCATTAAAGAATTAGAGTTGTTTATGTATATCTTTAGAACTCCAATAATTAATGTTTAGGACTTCATACAGACTTGAGCTTTATTATAAATCACTTCTTCTTAGAAATTGTTTCATATTTAATAATTCAGAGAATTTTAAATCGCCTTGTCTTAAAGTTGTGAATTCAGATCCAAATTTTATCATAATAATTTAAAATATTTCAAAAAAATGATATTACTGCGTTTATTTCATTTCAATTTTTTATTTTAATTTCCTTTAAAAAATCCAAAAATTAATAAACTTATATTTAATATATAAATTATCATACGTATTTTACAAATTGAATGTTGTATAAAATTTTTAAATTCAAGTAGCGCTTCTCTTATTATTTTTATGTTTAAATTGTCAACATCGTTTCTGTAAAAAGTTTAAGTTAAATAACACATAAAATTAATATAATTAATTAAAAAGAATAAAAATTATTTTTTATCATATTGAATAAAATATAAGGATAGAAAAATATCAAAAAAATATATTGAAAATATTATTTAAAGATTTAAATGTTGTTTGACACATTTGTTTTTCTAAAAGAAATGTAATTCATATAATTTCTTTAAATTTTAAAACTCTACAATATTGTATATTTGTCATTAACGATATTTGTATAATTTCCCTTTGTTATTTCCTCTTCTCAATTTTGCTAAACATCAAAACCTATTCTAGTTTTTTAGTTTTCGAAACTCATAAATAAAGAGTAACTTTTAAAAATAATTTTGTAAAACTAAATTATCAAATAAGTTTTATTATTTTTAAGTTCTAAAAATTTAAAATAAATATTAAAAGTAAATCTAACAAATCCCGAAATAATATTATAACTATTCAAAACAATTTAGTCTATATGTAATAGCAACAGAGCAATTATTAACACAAAATCAAAGCATCGTTCATATTCAAGAACCTAATTTAGAATAAAATAGCTATATAAAATAACAAAAATACTATCAATATAATATAAAATATTTCGTAATTCCGTTTATTCAATAAAAAGATAATAACCAATAATTTTGTTTAATACATATCTTGTAAATATAAACATAAACTTATATATAAAACCTTTATGACTAACAAATCATGTTTAATCCAAATTTTAAAACTAAACAAATATGACAACACTAAAACTTCCAAATAAAGTTAAATACATAATATAGTGTAAGCATCCCTATTGAATGGAATAAATGGTAAGGGTGGTGGGGCAGCTGGAAGCTGCTTCGACACCAACAAAATGAATCAAATGTATTCATATAAGCATTTAAGTATTATAATTATTCTATTTTCCTCATTAAAGAATTAGAGTTATTTATGTATATCTTTAGAACTCCAATAATTAATGTTTAGGACTTCATACATACTTGAGCTTTATTATAAATCACTTCTTCTTAGAAATTGTTTCATATTTAATAATTCAGAGAATTTTAAATCGCCTTGTCTTAAAGTTGTGAATTCAGATCCAAATTTTATCATAATAATTTAAAATATTTCAAAAAAATGATATTACTGCGTTTATTTCATTTCAATTTTTTATTTTAATTTCCTTTAAAAAATCCAAAAATTAATAAACTTATATTTAATATATAAATTATCATACGTATTTTACAAATTGAATGTTGTATAAAATTTTTAAATTCAAGTAGCGCTTCTCTTATTATTTTTATGTTTAAATTGTCAACATCGTTTCTGTAAAAAGTTTAAGTTAAATAACACATAAAATTAATATAATTAATTAAAAAGAATAAAAATTATTTTCTATCATATTGAATAAAATATAAGGATAGAAAAATATCAAAAAAATATATTGAAAATATTATTTAAAGATTTAAATGTTGTTTGACACATTTGATTTCCTAAAAGAAATGTAATTCATATAATTTATTTAAATTTTAAAACTCTACAATATTGTATATTTGTCATTAACGATATTTGTATAATTTCCCTTTGTTATTTCCTCTTCTCAATTTTGCTAAACATCAAAACCTATTCTAGTTTTTTAGTTTTCGAAACTCATAAATAAAGAGTAACTTTTAAAAATAATATTGTAAAACTAAATTATCAAATAAGTTTTATTATTTTTAAGTTCCAAAAATTTAAAATAAATATTAAAAGTCAATCTAACAAATCCCAAAATAATATTATAATTATTCAAAACAATTTAGTCTATATGTAATAGCAACAGAGCAATTATTAACACAAAATCAAAGCATCGTTCATATTCAAGAACCTAATTTAGAATAAAATAGCTATATAAAATAACAAAAATATTATCAATATAATATAAAATATTTCGTAATTCCGTTTATTCAATAAAAAGATAATAACCAATAATTTTGTTTAATACATATCTTGTAAATATAAACATAAACTTATATATAAAACCTTTATGACTAACAAATCATGTTTAATCCAAATTTTAAAACTAAACAAATATGAGAACACTAAAACTTCCAAATAAAGTTAAATACATAATATAGTGTAAGCATCCCTATTGAATGGAATAAATGGTAAGGGTGGTGGGGCAGCTGGAAGTTGCTTCGACACCAACAAAATGAATCAAATGTATTCATATAAGCATTTAAGTATTATAATTATTCTATTTTCCTCATTAAAGAATTATAGTTGTTTATGTATATCTTTAGAACTCCAATAATTAATGTTTAGGACTTCATACAGACTTGAGCTTTATTATAAATCATTTCTTCTTAGAAATTGTTTCATATTTAATAATTCAGAGAATTTTAAATCGCCTTGTCTTAAAGTTGTGAATTCAGATCCAAATTTTATCATAATAATTTAAAATATTTCAAAAAAATGATATTACTGCGTTTATTTCATTGCAATTTTTTATTTCACTTTCCTTAAAAAAATCCAAAAAATTAATAAACTTATATTTAATATATAAATTATCATAGGTATTTTACAAATTGAATGTTGTATAAAATTTTTCAATTCAAGTAGCAATTCTCTTATTATTTTTATGTTTAAATTGTCAACATCGTTTTTGTAAAAAGTTTAAATTAAATAACACATAAAATTAATATAATTAATTAAAAAGAATAAAAATGATTTTTTATCATATTGAATAAAATATAAGGATAGAAAAGTATCAAAAAAATATATTGAAAATATTATTTACAGATTTAATTCTGGTTTGACACATTTATTTTTCTAAAAGAAATATAATTCATATAATTTCTTTAAATTTTAAAACTGTACAATATTTTATATTTGTCATTAACGAAATTTGTATAATTTCCCTTTGTTATTTCCTCTTCTCAATTTTGCTAAACATCAAAACCTATTCTAGGTTTTTAGTTTTCGAAACTCATAAATAAAGAGTAACTTTTAAAAATAATTTTGTAAAACTAAATTATCAAATAAGTTTTATTATTTTTAAGTTCCAAAAATTTAAAATAAATATTAAAAGTCAATCTAACAAATCCCGAAATAATATTATAATTATTCAAAACAATTTAGTCTATATGTAATAGCAACAGAGCAATTATTAACACAAAATCAAAGCATCGTTCATATTCAAGAACCTAACTTAGAATAAAATAGCTATATAAAATAACAAAAATACTATCAATATATTATAAAATATTTCGTAATTCCGTTTATTCAATAAAAAGATAATAACCAATAATTTTGTTTAAGACATATCTTGTAAATATAAACATAAACTTATATATAAAACCTTTATGACTAACAAATCATGTTTAATCCAAATTTTAAAACTAAACAAATATGACAACACTAAAACTTCCAAATAAAGTTAAATACATAATATAGTGTAAGCATCCCTATTGAATGGAATAAATGGTAAGGGTGGGGGGGCAGCTGGAAGCTGCTTCGACACCAACAAAATGAATCAAATGTATTCATATAAGCATTTAAGTATTATAATTATTCTATTTTCCTCATTAAAGAATTAGAGTTGTTTATGTATATCTTTAGAACTCCAATAATTAATGTTTAGGACTTCATACAGACTTGAGCTTTATTATAAATCACTTCTTCTTAGAAATTGTTTCATATTTAATAATTCAAAGAATTTTAAATCGCCTTGTCTTAAAGTTGTGAATTCAGATCCAAATTTTATCATAATAATTTAAAATATTTCAAAAAAATGATATTACTGCGTTTATTTCATTGCAATTTTTTATTTCACTTTCCTTAAAAAAATCCAAAAATTAATAAACTTATATTTAATATATATATTATCATACGTATTTTACAAATTGAATGTTGTATAAAATTTTTCAATTCAAGTAGCAATTCTCTTATTATTTTTATGTTTAAATTGTCAACATCGTTTTTATAAAAAGTTTAAATTAAATAACACATAAAATTAATATAATTAATTAAAAAGAATAAAAATGATTTTTTATCATATTGAATAAAATATAAGGATAGAAAAGTATCAAAAAAATATATTGAAAATATTATTTACAGATTTAATTGTGGTTTGACACATTTATTTTTCTAAAAGAAATATAATTCATATAATTTCTTTAAATTTTAAAACTGTACAATATTTTATATTTGTCATTAACGATATTTGTATAATTTCCCTTTGTTATTTCCTCTTCTCAATTTTGCTAAACATCAAAACCTATTCTAGGTTTTTAGTTTTCGAAACTCATAAATAAAGAGTAACTTTTAAAAATAATTTTGTAAAACTAAATTATCAAATAAGTTTTATTATTTTTAAGTTCTAAAAATTTAAAATAAATATTAAAAGTAAAACTAACAAATCCCGAAATAATATTATAACTATTCAAAACAATTTAGTCTATATGTAATAGCAACAGAGCAATTATTAACACAAAATCAAAGCATCGTTCATATTCAAGAACCTAATTTAGAATAAAATAGCTATATAAAATAACAAAAATACTATCAATATAATTTAAAATATTTCCTAATTCCGTTTATTCAATAAAAAGATAATAACCAATAATTTTTTTTAATACATATCTTGTAAATATAAACATAAACTTATATATAAAACCTTTATGACTAACAAATCATGTTTAATCCATATTTTAAAACTAAACAAATACGACAACACTAAAACTTCCAAATAAAGTTAAATACATAATATAGTGTAAGCATCCCTATAGAATGGAATAAATGATAAGGGTGGTGAGGAAGCTGGAAGTTGCTTCGACACCAACAAAATGAATCAAATGTATTCATATAAGTATTTAAGTATTATAATTATTCAATTTTCCTCATTAAAGAATTAGAGTTGTTTATGTATATCTTTAGAACTCCAATAATTAATGTTTAGGACTTCATACAGACTTGAGCTTTATTATAAATCACATCTTCTTAGGAATTGTTTCATATTTAATAATTCAGAGAATTTTAAATCTCCTTGTCTTAAAGTTGTGAATTCAGATCCAAATTTTATCATAATAATTTAAAATATTTCAAAAAAATGATATTACTACGTTTATTTCATTGCAATTTTTTATTTTAATTTCCTTTAAAAAATCCAAAAATTAATAAACTTATATTTAATATATAAATTATCAT
This sequence comes from Lathyrus tuberosus, assembly GCA_022829125.1. Classification (NCBI taxonomy): domain Eukaryota; kingdom Viridiplantae; phylum Streptophyta; class Magnoliopsida; order Fabales; family Fabaceae; genus Lathyrus; species Lathyrus tuberosus. Next base: position 169,075 of record JALAZF010000617.1, on the reverse strand, counting down.
ACGTATTTTACAAATTGAATGTTGTATAAAATTTTTAAATTCAAGTAGCGCTTCTCTTATTATTTTTATGTTTAAATTGTCAACATCGTTTCTGTAAAAAGTTTAAGTTAAATAACACATAAAATTAATATAATTAATTAAAAAGAATAAAAATTATTTTTTATCATATTGAATAAAATATAAGGATAGAAAAATATCAAAAAAATATATTGAAAATATTATTTAAAGATTTAAATGTTGTTTGACACATTTGTTTTTCTAAAAGAAATGTAATTCATATAATTTCTTTAAATTTTAAAACTCTACAATATTGTATATTTGTCATTAACGATATTTGTATAATTTCCCTTTGTTATTTCCTCTTCTCAATTTTGCTAAACATCAAAACCTATTCTAGTTTTTTAGTTTTCGAAACTCATAAATAAAGAGTAACTTTTAAAAATAATTTTGTAAAACTAAATTATCAAATAAGTTTTATTATTTTTAAGTTCCAAAAATTTAAAATAATTATTAAAAGTCAATCTAACAAATCCCGAAATAATATTATAATTATTCAAAACAATTTAGTCTATATGTAATAGCAACAGAGCAATTATTAACACAAAATCAAATCATCGTTCATATTCAAGAACCTAATTTAGAATAAAATAGCTATATAAAATAAAAAAAATACTATCAATATAATATAAAATATTTCGTAATTCCGTTTATTCAATAAAAAGATAATAACCAATAATTTTTTTTAATACATATCTTGTAAATATAAACATAAACTTATATATAAAACCTTTATGACTAACAAATCATGTTTAATCCAAATTTTAAAACTAAACAAATATGACAACACTAAAACTTCCAAATAAAGTTAAATACATAATATAGTGTAAGCATCCCTATTGAATGGAATAAATGGTAAGGGTGGTGGGGCAGCTGGAAGCTGCTTCGACACCAACAAAATGAATCAAATGTATTCATATAAGCATTTAAGTATTATAATTATTCTATTTTCCTCATTAAAGAATTATAGTTGTTTATGTATATCTTTAGAACTCCAATAATTAATGTTTAGGACTTCATAAAGACATGAGCTTTATTATAAATCACTTCTTCTTAGAAATTGTTTCATATTTAATAATTCAGAGAATTTTAAATCGCCTTGTCTTAAAGTTGTGAATTCAGATCCAAATTTTATCATAATAATTTAAAATATTTCAAAAAAATGATATTACTGCGTTTATTTCATTGCAATTTTTTATTTTACTTTCCTTAAAAAAATCCAAAAATTAATAAACTTATATTTAATATATAAATTATCATACGTATTTTACAAATTGAATGTTGTATAAAATTTTTCAATTCAAGTAGCAATTCTCTTATTATTTTTATGTTTAAATTGTCAACATCGTTTTTGTAAAAAGTTTAAATTAAATAACACATAAAATTAATATAATTAATTAAAAAGAATAAAAATGATTTTTTATCATATTGAATAAAATATAAGGATAGAAAAATATAAAAAAAATATATTGAAAATATTATTTAAAGATTTAAATGTTGTTTGACACATTTGTTTTTCTAAAAGAAATATAATTCATATAATTTCTTTAAATTTTAAAACTGTACAATATTTTATATTTGTCATTAACGATATTTGTATAATTTCCCTTTGTTATTTCCTCTTCTCAATTTTGCTAAACATCAAAACCTATTCTAGTTTTTTAGTTTTCGAAACTCATAAATAAAGAGTAACTTTTAAAAATAATTTTGTAAAACTAAATTATCAAATAAGTTTTATTATTTTTAAGTTCTAAAAATTTAAAATAAATATTAAAAGTAAATCTAACAAATCCCTAAATAATATTATAATTATTCAAAACAGTTTAGTTTATATGTAATAGCAACAGAGCAATTATTAACACAAAATCAAAGCATCGTTCATATTCAAGAATGTAGTTTAGAATAAAATAGCAATATAAAATAACAAAAATAGTATCAATATAATATAAAATATTTCGTAATTCCGTTTATTCAATAAAAAGATAATAACCAATAATTTTGTTTAATACATATCTTGTAAATATAAACATAAACTTATATATAAAACCTTTATTACTAACGAATCATGTTTAATCCAAATTTTAAAACTAAACAAATATGACAACACTAAAACTTCCAAATAAAGTTAAATACATAATATAGTGTAAGCATCCCTATAGAATGGAATAAATGATAAGGGTGGTGGGGCAGCTGGAAGCTGCTTCGACACCAACAAAATGAATCAAATGTATTCATATAAGTATTTAAGTATTCTAATTATTCAATTTTCCTCATTAAAGAATTAGAGTTGTTTATGTATATCTTTAGAACTCTAATAATTAATGTTTAGGACTTCATACAGACTTGAGCTTTATTTTAAATCACTTCTTCTTAGAAATTGTTTCATATTTAATAATTCAGAGAATTTTATGTAACACCCACATATAAAATCCATACATCAAAGCATAAATTATATATATGAATCCAAGTATTTGGTATTGAATTACAATAAGTCTTAGTTAACACATTATACACATAAATGCCTCTAATACATAACACTAAAATCTAAGGCATTACATATACAAGATGTTCCAACATGAAAAAAAACTAAGAACTAGATCAATGCAATGATCTCAAAATAAAGCGTCATAGCGGAAGCCATGCCATCTCAAAATCTACGAACCGGAAGGAAAAGTCAAACCACTTTATCCTTACCCGTTGCCGAACCTGCAGGACCTGTGATGTAAACAACAACAGTGGGGTGAGATACATCAAATCTCAGTGAGTTTCCTATCTTATGGGTTCTCTCGGGTTATTTACGGTTCTAACAATCCTAACTCAAGTCCGGGGAAGGGAAGGACTCTTGAGTTCACACTTGATAATTTCACCTTATATGGAAACATGACATGAGTTCACTAACTCATCACATCATTAATCGATAACCGGTACCAAGGCATCTCATCTTCCCGTCCGCTTCTACGTCTAGAAGGCGACCCGAGTCATAGATCCTTGTAGTTACTTGGTATACAATTGGATTTGGGATCACCGGCCTGTTAACCGTGAACCGTCACTTCTCATGGCCTGTTAACCATCACAAGTCTCGTACCCATGAACGGGCTTCCAATTGTACTACACGTAGGGCATCAAACCTACCAAGTAAAACCTGCCTGCACTTCAGAGGAGCTCGAGACTCATGAAGGCCTTCCAAGGGCAATTCAAAATAAAATGGTTACGATTACATGATAAATACCACACAAAACAATGTATACGACAATTGCCTCGGCCATAAGGCCTCAAGGCCTTTCTTGTCCTTCAATCCATAAAGTTAACCTCATGTTCCATACTAGTGTTTCCAACTTCTAAAGTTTCCTATAGTTCATAAGGGGTTTTCCTCACTCTTACTATTTCATATTTTGACATGCATACATTCTCAAACATGCTTAACAACAAGAGAAAATAGGTAAAACATAAGTCAATTGCATAATAGAATCACATAACAACATATCATATATCAAGACTTTCATTCATTTGCCTCTAAATAATTTGTCCTACAGTATACTCCCAATTTCCATTTTTTTTCGGTAGAGGGTCGTCATGGCTTTCTAACGGTACCAAGAACGCCCCGATCCGAGTTACGGATCAAAAGTTATGAAGGAAACAAAACTGCACAACTGACATGTTCGCTAGGTGAACCTCCCAGCGAGCGTTCGCTTCCGCCTTCGCTAGGCGAAGCCTCTGGCGAGTGAACAAACAGAACAAAACAGACATAAAGTTCGCTTCGCGAACGCCCTGGCGAACCTTCGCCTCGCCCTTCGCTTCGCGAGCAAGCTGGCGAGTAATTAAACAGAATACTCCCAGACCCAAAACACCATAAGTTCGCTAGGCGAACAACTGGCGAACCTTCGCCTTCACCTTCGCTAGGCGAAAGTGCCAGCGAACACCTAGGAAGTAAGTTCCCATATTCAAAACACACTAAGTTCGCTAGGCGAACAATCCAGCGAACCTTCGCTAGGCGAACGTTCGGGTTCGCTAGGCGAACCCTCGATTGCTGTTCGCTGTTCGCTGGGCTTCGCCCCAGGTTCGCTAGGCGAACCCTGCGAACCAGAACCTCTCCCAGCTGCTGTAACTCCATCAAATCCACATTTTTCTCCATCAAAACATAACCCAATAATACCCACATGATCTAAACTCAGTATAGACATGATAACAAGCATTCAATAACATTTATAACAAGATTCAACCATAAAATTCCATATTTTCATAATCTAACCTAAATCCAAAAACTCTCTAGAGCTCTCTAACAATGGTACTAACTAGAATCCACCTTCAAAATGAGCAAGGGGAAGATGATTGAGAAGTTTGGATGAAGATTGGATGATGATCTTGATGGTTTTTGAGCTTTCTTCAAATTTCCTCTTCTCCTCTTTTTCTCTCCTTCCTTTCCTTTCTTCTTCCTTTCTTTCTATCTTTTTCTTTTGTTTGGAAAGTGAGAGGAAAAGGATTCACATAGTAAAGTTAGTATTAGTAATAATACTACTAAATGTCCAAAAAGTCTCTTAAGTCCAAAATTAAATAAATGTCTCCGAAACAAATAATATCTATTGGATCAATTCTAAGTACCGAAGTTACTCTAATTATTTTATCAAATAATTTCTCAGAGCAACCGGACTCAGTTAATCACAATGTAATATTATTCGGTGTAATAAAATACGGGGTATTACATTTTAAATCTCCTTGTCTTAAAGTTGTGAATTCAGATCCAAATTTTCTCATAATAAGTTAAAATATTTCAAAAAATGATATTACTGCGTTTATTTTATTGCAATTTTTTATTTTAATTTCCTTTAAAAAATCCAAAAATTAATAAACTTATATTTAATATATAAATTATCATACGTATTTAACAAATTAAATGTTGTATAAATTTTTTTAATTCAAGTAGCACTTCTCTTATTATTTTTATGTTTAAATTGTCAACATCATTTCTGTAAAAATTTTAAGTTAAATAACACATAAAATTAATATAATTAATTAAAAAGAATAAAAATTATATTTTATCATATTGAATAAAATATAAGGATAGAAAAGTATCAAAAAAATATATTGAAAATATTATTTATAGATTTAATTGTGGTTTGACACATTTATTTTTCTAAAAGAAATATAATTCATATAATTTCTTTAAATTTTAAAACTGTACAATATTTTATATTTGTCATTAACGATATTTGTATAATTTCCCTTTGTTATTTCCTCTTCTCAATTTTGCTAAACATCAAAACCTATTCTAGTTTTTTAGTTTTCGAAACTCATAAATAAAGAGTAACTTTTAAAAATAATTTTGTAAAACTAAATTATCAAATAAGTTTTATTATTTTTAAGTTCTAAAAATTTAAAATAAATATTAAAAGTAAATCTAACAAATCCCGAAATAATATTATAATTATTCAAAACAATTTAGTCTATATGTAATAGCAACAGAGCAATTATTAACACAAAATCAAAGCATCGTTCATATTCAAGAACCTAATTTAGAATAAAATAGCTATATAAAATAACAAAAATACTATCAATATAATATAAAATATTTCGTAATTCCGTTTATTCAATAAAAAGATAATAACCAATAATTTTTTTTAATACATATCTTGTAAATATAAACATAAACTTATATATAAAACCTTTATGACTAACAAATCATGTTTAATCCAAATTTTAAAACTAAACAAATACGACAACACTAAAACTTCCAAATAAAGTTAAATACATAATATAATGTAAGCATCCCTATAGAATGGAATAAATGATAAGGGTGGTGGGGCAGCTGGAAGCTGCTTCGACACCAACAAAATGAATCAAATGTATTCATATAAGTATTTAAGTATTATAATTATTCAATTTTCCTCATTAAAGAATTAGAGTTGTTTATGTATATCTTTAGAACTCCAATAATTAATGTTTAGGACTTCATACATACTTGAGCTTTATTATAAATCGCTTCTTCTTAGGAATTGTTTCATATTTAATAATTCAGAGAATTTTAAATCTCCTTGTCTTAAAGTTGTGAATTCAGATCCAAATTTTAACATAATAATTTAAAATATTTCAAAAAAATGATATTACTGCGTTTATTTCATTGCAATTTTTTATTTTAATTTCCTTTAAAAAATCCAAAAATTAATAAACTTATATTTAATATATAAATTATCATACGTATTTTACAAATTGAATGTTGTATAAAAATTTTCAATTCAAGTAGCGCTTCTCTTATTATTTTTATGTTTAAATTGTCAACATCGTTTCTGTAAAAAGTTTAAGTTAAATAACACATAAAAATAATATAATTAATTAAAAAGAATAAAAATTACTTTTTATCATATTGAATAAAATATAAGGATAGAAAAATATAAAAAAAAAATATTGAAAATATTATTTAAAGATTTAAATGTTGTTTGACACATTTGTTTTTCTAAAAGAAATGTAATTCATATAATTTCTTTAAATTTTAAAACTCTACAATATTGTATATTTGTCATTAACGATATTTGTATAATTTCCCTTTGTTATTTCCTCTTCTCAATTTTGCTAAACATCAAAACCTATTCTAGTTTTTTAGTTTTCGAAACTCATAAATAAAGAGTAACTTTTAAAAATAATTTTGTAAAACTAAATTATCAAATAAGTTTTATTATTTTTAAGTTCCAAAAATTTAAAATAAATATTAAAAGTAAATCTAACAAATCCCGAAATAATATTATAATTATTCAAAACAATTTAGTCTATATGTAATAGCAACAGAGCAATTATTAACACAAAATCAAAGAATCGTTCATATTCAAGAACCTATTTTAGAATAAAATAGCTATATAAAATAACAAAAATACTATCAATATAATATAAAATATTTCATAATTCCATTTAGTCAATAAAAAGATAATAACCAATAATTTTGTTTAATACATATCTTGTAAATATAAACATAAACTTATATATAAAACCTTTATGACTAACAAATCATGTTTAATCCAAATTTTAAAACTAAACAAATACGACAACACTAAAACTTCCAAATAAAGTTAAATACATAATATAGTGTAAGCATCCCTATAGAATGGAATAAATGATAAGGGTGGTGGGGCAGCTGGAAGCTGCTTCGACACCAACAAAATGAATCAAATGTATTCATATAAGTATTTAAGTATTATAATTATTCAATTTTCCTCATTAAAGAATTAGAGTTGTTTATGTATATCTTTAGAACTCCAATAATTAATGTTTAGGACTTCATACAAACTTGAGCTTTATTATAAATCACTTCTTCTTAGAAATTGTTTTATATTTAATAATTCAGAGAATTTTAAATCGCCTTGTCTTAAAGTTGTGAATTCAGATCCAAATTTTATCATAATAATTTAAAATATTAAAAAAAAAATGATATTACTGCGTTTATTTTATTGCAATTTTTTATTTTAATTTCCCTAAAAAAAATCAAAAAATTAATAAACTTATATTTAATATATGAATTATCATACGTATTTAACAAATTGAATGTTGTATAAAATTTTTCAATTCAAGTAGCACTTCTCTTATTATTTTTATGTTTAAATTGTCAACATCGTTTCTTTAAAAAGTTTAAGTTAAATAACACATAAAATTAATATAATTGATTAAAAAGAATAAAAATTATTTTTTATCATATTGAATAAAATATAAGGATAGAAAAGTATCAAAAAAATATATTGAAAATATTATTTACAGATTTAATTGTGGTTTGACACATTTGTTTTTCTAAAAGAAATATAATTCATATAATTTCTTTAAATTTTAAAACTGTACAATATTTTATATTTGTCATTAACGATATTTGTATAATTTCCCTTTGTTATTTCCTCTTCTCAATTTTGCTAAACATCAAAACCTATTCTAGTTTTTTAGTTTTCGAAACTCATAAATAAAGAGTAACTTTTAAAAATAATTTTGTAAAACTAAATTATCAAATAAGTTTTATTATTTTTAAGTTCTAAAAATTTAAAATAAATATTAAAAGTCAATCTAACAAATCCCGAAATAATATTATAATTATTCAAAACAATTTAGTCTATATGTAATAGCAACATAGCAATTATTAACACAAAATCAAAGCATCGTTCATATTCAAGAACATAATTTAGAATAAAATAGCTATATAAAATAACAAAAATACTATCAATATAATATAAAATATTTCGTAATTCCCTTTATTCAATAAAAAGATAATAACCAATAATTTTTTTTAATACATATCTTGTAAATATAAACATAAACTTATATATAAAACCTTTATGACTAACAAATCATGTTTAATCCAAATTTTAAAACTAAACAAATACGACAACACTAAAACTTCCAAATAAAGTTAAATACATAATATAGTGTAAGCATCCCTATAGAATGAAATAAATGATAAGGGTGGTGGGGCAGCTGGAAGCTGCTTCGACACTAACAAAATAAATCAAATGTATTCATATAAGTATTTAAGTATTATAATTATTCAATTTTCCTCATTAAAGAATTAGAGTTGTTTATGTATATCTTTAGAACTCCAATAATTAATGTTTAGGACTTCATACAGACTTGAGCTTTATTATAAATCACTTCTTCTTAGAAATTGTTTTATATTTAATAATTCAGAGAATTTTAAATCGCCTTGTCTTAAAGTTGTGAATTCAGATCAAAATTTTATCATAATAATTTAAAATATTAAAAAAAAATGATATTACTGCGTTTATTTTATTGCAATTTTTTATTTTAATTTCCTTAAAAAAAATCCAAAAATTAATAAACTTATATTTAATATATGAATTATCATACGTATTTAACAAATTGAATGTTGTATAAAATTATTCAATTCAAGTAGCACTTCTCTTATTATTTTTATGTTTAAATTGTCAACATCGTTTCTTTAAAAAGTTTAAGTTAAATAACACATAAAATTAATATAATTGATTAAAAAGAATAAAAATTATTTTTTATCATATTGAATAAAATATAAGGATAGAAAAGTATCAAAAAAATATATTGAAAATATTATTTACAGATTTAATTGTGGTTTGACACATTTGTTTTTCTAAAAGAAATATAATTCATATAATTTCTTTAAATTTTAAAACTGTACAATATTTTATATTTGTCATTAACGATATTTGTATAATTTCCCTTTGTTATTTCCTCTTCTCAATTTTGCTAAACATCAAAACCTATTCTAGTTTTTTAGTTTTCGAAACTCATAAATAAAGAGTAACTTTTAAAAATAATTTTGTAAAACTAAATTATCAAATAAGGTTTATTATTTTTAAGTTCTAAAAATTTAAAATAAATATTAAAAGTCAATCTAACAAATCCCGAAATAATATTATAATTATTCAAAACAATTTAGTTTATATGTAATAGCAACAGAGCAATTATTAACACAAAATCAAAGCATCGTTCATATTCAAGAACCTAATTTAGAATAAAATAGCTATATAAAATAACAAAAATACTATCAATATAATATAAAATATTTCGTAATTCCGTTTATTCAATAAAAAGATAATAACCAATAATTGTTTTTAATACATATCTTGTAAATATAAACATAAACTTATATATAAAACCTTTATGACTAACAAATCATGTTTAATCTAAATTTTAAAACTAAACAAATATGACAACAATAAAACTTCTAAATAAAGTTAAATACATAATATAGTGTAAGCATCCCTATAGAATGGAATAAATGATAAGGGTGGTGGGGCAGCTGGAAGCTGCTTCGACACTAACAAAATAAATCAAATGTATTCATATAAGTATTTAAGTATTATAATTATTCAATTTTCCTCATTAAAGAATTAGAGTTGTTTATGTATATCTTTAGAACTCCAATAATTAATGTTTAGGACTTCATACAGACTTGAGCTTTATTATAAATCACTTCTTCTTAGAAATTGTTTTATATTTAATAATTCAGAGAATTTTAAATCGCCTTGTCATAAAGTTGTGAATTCAGATCCAAATTTTATCATAATAATTTAAAATATTAAAAAAAAATGATATTACTGCGTTTATTTTATTGCAATTTTTTATTTTAATTTCCTTAAAAAAAATCCAAAAATTAATAAACTTATATTTAATATATGAATTATCATACGTATTTAACAAATTGAATGTTGTATAAAATTTTTCAATTCAAGTAGCACTTCTCTTATTATTTTTATGTTTAAATTGTCAACATCGTTTCTTTAAAAAGTTTAAGTTTAATAACACATAAAATTAATCTAATTGATTAAAAAGAATAAAAATTATTTTTTATCATATTGAATAAAATATAAGGATAGAAAAGTATCAAAAAAATATATTGAAAATATTATTTACGGATTTAATTGTGGTTTGACACATTTGTTTTTCTAAAAGAAATATAATTCATATAATTTCTTTAAATTTTAAAACTGTACAATATTTTATATTTGTCATTAACGATATTTGTATAATTTCCCTTTGTTATTTCCTCATCTCAATTTTGCTAAACATCAAAACCTATTCTAGTTTTTTAGTTTTCGAAACTCATAAATAAAGAGTAACTTTTAAAAATAATTTTGTAAAACTAAATTATCAAATAAGTTTTATTATTTTTAAGTTCTATAAATTTAAAATAAATATTAAAAGTCAATCTAACAAATCCCGAAATAATATTATAATTATTTAGTTTATATGTAATAGCAACAGAGCAATTATTAACACAAAATCAAAGCATCGTTCATATTCAAGAACCTAATTTAGAATAAAATAGCTATATAAAATAACAAAAATACTATCAATATAATATAAAATATTTCGTAATTCCGTTTATTCAATAAAAAGATAATAACCAATAATTGTTTTTAATACATATCTTGTAAATATAAACATAAACTTATATATAAAACCTTTATGACTAACAAATCATGTTTAATCCAAATTTTAAAACTAAACAAATATGACAACACTAAAACTTCTAAATAAAGTTAAATACATAATATAGTGTAAGCATCCCTATAGAATGGAATAAATGATAAGGGTGGTGGGGCAGCTGGAAGCTGCTTCGACACCAACAAAATAAATCAAATGTATTCATATAAGTATTTAAGTATTATAATTATTCAATTTTCCTCATTAAAGAATTAGAGTTGTTTATGTATATCTTTAGAACTCCAATAATTAATGTTTAGGACTTCATACAGACTTGAGCTTTATTATAAATCACTTCTTCTTAAAAATTGTTTTATATTTAATAATTCAGAGAATTTTAAATCGCCTTGTCTTAAAGTTGTGAATTCAGATCCAAAATTTATCATAATAATTTAAAATATTTAAAAAAAATGATATTACTGCGTTTATTTTATTGCAATTTTTTATTTTAATTTCCTTAAAAAAAATCCAAAAATTAATAAACTTATATTTAATATATGAATTATCATACGTATTTAACAAATTGAATGTTGTATAAAATTTTTCAATTCAAGTAGCACTTCTCTTATTATTTTTATGTTTAAATTGTCAACATCGTTTCTTTAAAAAGTTTAAGTTAAATAACACATAAAATTAATATAATTGATTAAAAAGAATAAAAATTATTTTTTATCATATTGAATAAAATATAAGGATAGAAAACTATCAAAAAAATATATTGAAAATATTATTTACAGATTTAATTGTGGTTTGACACATTTGTTTTTCTAAAAGAAATATAATTCATATAATTTCTTTAAATTTTAAAACTGTACAATATTTTATATTTGTCATTAACGATATTTGTATAATTTCCCTTTGTTATTTCCTCTTCTCAATTTTGCTAAACATCAAAACCTATTCTAGTTTTTTAGTTTTCGAAACTCATAAATAAAGAGTAACTTTTAAAAATAATTTTGTAAAACTAAATTATCAAATAAGTTTTATTATTTTTAAGTTCTAAAAATTTAAAATAAATATTAAAAGTCAATCTAACAAATCCCGAAATAATATTATAATTATTCAAAACAATTTAGTTTATATGTAATAGCAACAGAGCAATTATTAACACAAAATCAAAGCATCGTTCATATTCAAGAACCTAATTTAGAATAAAATAGCTATATAAAATAACAAAAATACTATCAATATAATATAAAATATTTTGTAATTCCGTTTATTCAATAAAAAGATAATAACCAATAATTGTTTTTAATACATATCTTGTAAATATAAACATAAACTTATATATAAAACCTTTATGACTAACAAATCATGTTTAATCCAAATTTTAAAACTAAACAAATATGACAACACTAAAACTTCTAAATAAAGTTAAATACATAATATAGTGTAAGCATCCCTATAGAATGGAATAAATGATAAGGGTGGTGGGGCAGCTGGAAGCTGCTTCGACACCAACAAAATAAATCAAATGTATTCATATAAGTATTTAAGTATTATAATTATTCAATTTTCCTCATTAAAGAATTAGAGTTGTTTATGTATATCTTTAGAACTCTAATAATTAATGTTTAGGACTTCATACAGACTTGAGCTTTATTATAAATCACTTCTTCTTAGAAATTGTTTTATATTTAATAATTCAGAGAATTTTAAATCGCCTTGTCTTAAAGTTGTGAATTCAGATCCAAATTTTATCATAATAATTTAAAATATTTAAAAAAAATGATATTACTGCGTTTATTTTATTGCAATTTTTTATTTTAATTTCCTTAAAAAAAATCCAAAAATTAATAAACTTATATTTAATATATGAATTATCATACGTATTTAACAAATTGAATGTTGTATAAAATTTTTCAATTCAAGTAGCACTTCTCTTATTATTTTTATGTTTAAATTGTCAACATCGTTTCTTTAAAAAGTTTAAGTTAAATAACACATAAAATTAATATAATTGATTAAAAAGAATAAAAATTATTTTTTATCATATTGAATAAAATATAAGGATAGAAAAGTATCAAAAAAATATATTGAAAATATTATTTACAGATTTAATTGTGGTTTGACACATTTGTTTTTCTAAAAGAAATATAATTCATATAATTTCTTTAAATTTTAAAACTGTACAATATTTTATATTTGTCATTAACGATATTTGTATAATTTCCCTTTGTTATTTCCTCTTCTCAATTTTGCTAAACATCAAAACCTATTCTAGTTTTTTAGTTTTCGAAACTCATAAATAAAGAGTAACTTTTAAAAATAATTTTGTAAAACTAAATTATCAAATAAGTTTTATTATTTTTAAGTTCTATAAATTTAAAATAAATATTAAAAGTCAATCTAACAAATCCCGAAATAATATTATAATTATTTAGTTTATATGTAATAGCAACAGAGCAATTATTAACATAAAATCAAAGCATCGTTCATATTCAAGAACCTAATTTAGAATAAAATAGCTATATAAAATAACAAAAATACTATCAATATAATATAAAATATTTCGTAATTCCGTTTATTCAATAAAAAGATAATAACCAATAATTGTTTTTAATACATATCTTGTAAATATAAACATAAACTTATATATAAAACCTTTATAACTAACAAATCATGTTTAATCCAAATTTTAAAACTAAACAAATATGACAACACTAAAACTTCTAAATAAAGTTAAATACATAATATAGTGTAAGCATCCCTATAGAATGGAATAAATGATAAGGGTGGTGGGGCAGCTGGAAGCTGCTTCGACACCAACAAAATAAATCAAATGTATTCATATAAGTATTTAAGTATTATAATTATTCGATTTTCCTCATTAAAGAATTAGAGTTGTTTATGTATATCTTTAGAACTCCAATAATTAATGTTTAGGACTTCATACAGACTTGAGCTTTATTATAAATCACTTCTTCTTAGAAATTGTTTTATATTTAATAATTCAGAGAATTTTAAATCGCCTTGTCTTAAAGTTGTGAATTCAGATCCAAAATTTATCATAATAATTTAAAATATTTAAAAAAAATGATATTACTGCGTTTATTTTATTGCAATTTTTTATTTTAATTTCCTTAAAAAAAATCCAAAAATTAATAAACTTATATTTAATATATGAATTATCATACGTATTTAACAAATTGAATGTTGTATAAAATTTTTCAATTCAAGTAGCACTTCTCTTATTATTTTTATGTTTAAATTGTCAACATCGTTTCTTTAAAAATTTTAAGTTAAATAACACATAAAATTAATATAATTGATTAAAAAGAATAAAAATTATTTTTTATCATATTGAATAAAATATAAGGATAGAAAAGTATCAAAAAAATATATTGAAAATATTACTTACAGATTTAATTATGGTTTGACACATTTGTTTTCCTAAAAGAAATATAATTCATATAATTTCTTTAAATTTTAAAACTGTACAATATTTTATATTTGTCATTAACGATATTTGTATAATTTCCCTTTGTTATTTCCTCTTCTCAATTTTGCTAAACATCAAAACCTATTCTAGTTTTTTAGTTTTCGAAACTCATAAATAAAGAGTAACTTTTAAAAATAATTTTGTAAAACTAAATTATCAAATAAGTTTTATTATTTTTAAGTTCTAAAAATTTAAAATAAATATTAAAAGTCAATCTAACAAATCCCGAAATAATATTATAATTATTCAAAACAATTTAGTTTATATGTAATAGCAACAGAGCAATTATTAACACAAAATCAAAGCATCGTTCATATTCAAGAACCTAATTTAGAATAAAATAGCTATATAAAATAACAAAAATACTATCAATATAATATAAAATATTTCATAATTCCGTTTATTCAATAAAAAGATAATAACCAATAATTGTTTTTAATACATATCTTGTAAATATAAACATAAACATATATATAAAACCTTTATGACTAACAAATCATGTTTAATCCAAATTTTAAAACTAAACAAATATGACAACACTAAAACTTCTAAATAAAGTTAAATACATAATATAGTGTAAGCATCCCTATAGAATGGAATAAATGATAAGGGTGGTGGGGCAGCTGGAAGCTGCTTCGACACCAACAAAATAAATCAAATGTATTCATATAAGTATTTAAGTATTATAATTATTCAATTTTCCTCATTAAAGAATTAGAGTTGTTTATGTATATCTTTAGAACTCCAATAATTAATGTTTAGGACTTCATACAGACTTGAGCTTTATTATAAATCACTTCTTCTTAGAAATTATTTTATATTTAATAATTCGGAGAATTTTAAATCGCCTTGTCTTAAAGTTGTGAATTCAGATCCAAATTTTATCATAATAATTTAAAATATTTAAAAAAAATGATATTACTGCGTTTATTTTATTGCAATTTTTTATTTTAATTTCCTTAAAAAAAATCCAAAAATTAATAAACTTATATTTAATATATGAATTATCATACGTATTTAACAAATTGAATGTTGTATAAAATTTTTCAATTCAAGTAGCACTTCTCTTATTATTTTTATGTTTAAATTCTCAACATCGTTTCTTTAAAAAGTTTAAGTTAAATAACACATAAAATTAATATAATTGATTAAAAAGAATAAAAATTATTTTTTATCATATTGAATAAAATATAAGGATAGAAAAGTATCAAAAAAATATATTGAAAATATTATTTACAGATTTAATTGTGGTTTGACACATTTGTTTTTCTAAAAGAAATATAATTCATATAATTTCTTTAAATTTTAAAACTGTACAATATTTTATATTTGTCATTAACGATATTTGTATAATTTCCCTTTGTTATTTCCTCTTCTCAATTTTGCTAAACATCAAAACCTATTCTAGTTTTTTAGTTTTCGAAACTCATAAATAAAGAGTAACTTTTAAAAATAATTTTGTAAAACTAAATTATCAAATAAGTTTTATTATTTTTAAGTTCTATAAATTTAAAATAAATATTAAAAGTCAATCTAACAAATCCCGAAATAATATTATAATTATTTAGTTTATATGTAATAGCAACAGAGCAATTATTAACATAAAATCAAAGCATCGTTCATATTCAAGAACCTAATTTAGAATAAAATAGCTATATAAAATAACAAAAATACTATCAATATAATATAAAATATTTCGTAATTCCGTTTATTCAATAAAAAGATAATAACCAATAATTGTTTTTAATACATATCTTGTAAATATAAACATAAACTTATATATAAAACCTTTATAACTAACAAATCATGTTTAATCCAAATTTTAAAACTAAACAAATATGACAACACTAAAACTTCTAAATAAAGTTAAATACATAATATAGTGTAAGCATCCCTATAGAATGGAATAAATGATAAGGGTGGTGGGGCAGCTGGAAGCTGCTTCGACACCAACAAAATAAATCAAATGTATTCATATAAGTATTTAAGTATTATAATTATTCAATTTTCCTCATTAAAGAATTAGAGTTGTTTATGTATATCTTTAGAACTCCAATAATTAATGTTTAGGACTTCATACAGACTTGAGCTTTATTATAAATCACTTCTTCTTAGAAATTGTTTTATATTTAATAATTCAGAGAATTTTAAATCGCCTTGTCTTAAAGTTGTGAATTCAGATCCAAAATTTATCATAATAATTTAAAATATTTAAAAAAAATGATATTACTGCGTTTATTTTATTGCAATTTTTTATTTTAATTTCCTTAAAAAAAATCCAAAAATTAATAAACTTATATTTAATATATGAATTATCATACGTATTTAACAAATTGAATGTTGTATAAAATTTTTCAATTCAAGTAGCACTTCTCTTATTATTTTTATGTTTAAATTGTCAACATCGTTTCTTTAAAAAGTTTAAGTTAAATAACACATAAAATTAATATAATTGATTAAAAAGAATAAAAATTATTTTTTATCATATTGAATAAAATATAAGGATAGAAAAGTATCAAAAAAATATATTGAAAATATTATTTACAGATTTAATTATGGTTTGACACATTTGTTTTTCTAAAAGAAATATAATTCATATAATTTCTTTAAATTTTAAAACTGTACAATATTTTATATTTGTCATTAACGATATTTGTATAATTTCCCTTTGTTATTTCCTCTTCTCAATTTTGCTAAACATCAAAACCTATTCTAGTTTTTTAGTTTTCGAAACTCATAAATAAAGAGTAACTTTTAAAAATAATTTTGTAAAACTAAATTATCAAATAAGTTTTATTATTTTTAAGTTCTAAAAATTTAAAATAAATATTAAAAGTCAATCTAACAAATCCCGAAATAATATTATAATTATTCAAAACAATTTAGTTTATATGTAATAGCAACAGAGCAATTATTAACACAAAATCAAAGCATCGTTCATATTCAACAACCTAATTTAGAATAAAATAGCTATATAAAATAACAAAAATACTATCAATATAATATAAAATATTTCGTAATTCCGTTTATTCAATAAAAAGATAATAACCAATAATTGTTTTTAATACATATCTTGTAAATATAAACATAAACTTATATATAAAACCTTTATGACTAACAAATCATGTTTAATCCAAATTTTAAAACTAAACAAATATGACAACACTAAAACTTCTAAATAAAGTTAAATACATAATATAGTGTAAGCATCCCTATAGAATGGAATAAATGATAAGGGTGGTGGGGCAGCTGGAAGCTGCTTCGACACCAACAAAATAAATCAAATGTATTCATATAAGTATTTAAGTATTATAATTATTCAATTTTCCTCATTAAAGAATTAGAGTTGTTTATGTATATCTTTAGAACTCCAATAATTAATGTTTAGGACTTCATACAGACTTGAGCTTTATTATAAATCACTTCTTCTTAGAAATTGTTTTATATTTAATAATTCAGAGAATTTTAAATCGCCTTGTCTTAAAGTTGTGAATTCAGATCCAAAATTTATCATAATAATTTAAAATATTTAAAAAAAATGATATTACTGCGTTTATTTTATTGCAATTTTTTATTTTAATTTCCTTAAAAAAAATCCAAAAATTAATAAACTTATATTTAATATATGAATTATCATACGTATTTAACAAATTGAATGTTGTATAAAATTTTTCAATTCAAGTAGCACTTCTCTTATTATTTTTATGTTTAAATTGTCAACATCGTTTCTTTAAAAAGTTTAAGTTAAATAACACATAAAATTAATATAATTGATTAAAAAGAATAAAAATTATTTTTTATCATATTGAATAAAATATAAGGATAGAAAAGTATCAAAAAAATATATTGAAAATATTATTTACAGATTTAATTATGGTTTGACACATTTATTTTTCTAAAAGAAATATAATTCATATAATTTCTTTAAATTTTAAAACTGTACAATATTTTATATTTGTCATTAACGATATTTGTATAATTTCCCTTTGTTATTTCCTCTTCTCAATTTTGCTAAACATCAAAACCTATTCTAGTTTTTTAGTTTTCGAAACTCATAAATAAAGAGTAACTTTTAAAAATAATTTTGTAAAACTAAATTATCAAATAAGTTTTATTATTTTTAAGTTCTAAAAATTTAAAATAAATATTAAAAGTCAATCTAACAAATCCCGAAATAATATTATAATTATTCAAAACAATTTAGTTTATATATAATAGCAACAGAGCAATTATTAACACAAAATCAAAGCATCGTTCATATTCAAGAACCTAATTTAGAATAAAATAGCTATATAAAATAACAAAAATACTATCAATATAATATAAAATATTTCGTAATTCCGTTTATTCAATAAAAAGATAATAACCAATAATTGTTTTTAATACATATCTTTTAAATATAAACATAAACTTATATATAAAACCTTTATGACTAACAAATCATGTTTAATCCAAATTTTAAAACTAAACAAATATGACAACACTAAAACTTCTAAATAAAGTTAAATACATAATATAGTGTAAGCATCCCTATAGAATGGAATAAATGATAAGGGTGGTGGGGCAGCTGGAAGCTGCTTCGACACCAACAAAATAAATCAAATGTATTCATATAAGTATTTAAGTATTATAATTATTCAATTTTCCTCATTAAAGAATTAGAGTTGTTTATGTATATCTTTAGAACTCCAATAATTAATGTTTAGGACTTCATACAGACTTGAGCTTTATTATAAATCACTTCTTCTTAGAAATTGTTTTATATTTAATAATTCAGAGAATTTTAAATCGCCTTGTCTTAAAGTTGTGAATTCAGATCCAAAATTTATCATAATAATTTAAAATATTTAAAAAAAATGATATTACTGCGTTTATTTTATTGCAATTTTTTATTTTAATTTCCTTAAAAAAAATCCAAAAATTAATAAACTTATATTTAATATATGAATTATCATACGTATTTAACAAATTGAATGTTGTATAAAATTTTTCAATTCAAGTAGCACTTCTCTTATTATTTTTATGTTTAAATTGTCAACATCGTTTCTTTAAAAAGTTTAAGTTAAATAACACATAAAATTAATATAATTGATTAAAAAGAATAAAAATTATTTTTTATCATATTGAATAAAATATAAGGATAGAAAAGTATCAAAAAAATATATTGAAAATATTATTTACAGATTTAATTATGGTTTGACACATTTGTTTTTCTAAAAGAAATATAATTCATATAATTTCTTTAAATTTTAAAACTGTACAATATTTTATATTTGTCATTAACGATATTTGTATAATTTCCCTTTGTTATTTCCTCTTCTCAATTTTGCTAAACATCAAAACCTATTCTAGTTTTTTAGTTTTCGAAACTCATAAATAAAGAGTAACTTTTAAAAATAATTTTGTAAAACTAAATTATCAAATAAGTTTTATTATTTTTAAGTTCTAAAAATTTAAAATAAATATTAAAAGTCAATCTAACAAATCCCGAAATAATATTATAATTATTCAAAACAATTTAGTTTATATGTAATAGCAACAGAGCAATTATTAACACAAAATCAAAGCATCGTTCATATTCAAGAACCTAATTTAGAATAAAATAGCTATATAAAATAACAAAAATACTATCAATATAATATAAAATATTTCGTAATTCCGTTTATTCAATAAAAAGATAATAACCAATAATTGTTTTTAATACATATCTTGTAAATATAAACATAAACTTATATATAAAACCTTTATGACTAACAAATCATGTTTAATCCAAATTTTAAAAGTAAACAAATATGACAACACTAAAACTTCTAAATAAAGTTAAATACATAATATAGTGTAAGCATCCCTATAGAATGGAATAAATGATAAGGGTGGTGGGGCAGCTGGAAGCTGCTTCGACACCAACAAAATAAATCAAATGTATTCATATAAGTATTTAAGTATTATAATTATTCAATTTTCCTCATTAAAGAATTAGAGTTGTTTATGTATATCTTTAGAACTCCAATAATTAATGTTTAGGACTTCATACAGACTTGAGCTTTATTATAAATCACTTCTTCTTAGAAATTGTTTTATATTTAATAATTCAGAGAATTTTAAATCGCCTTGTCTTAAAGTTGTGAATTCAGATCCAAAATTTATCATAATAATTTAAAATATTTAAAAAAAATGATATTACTGCGTTTATTTTATTGCAATTTTTTATTTTAATTTCCTTAAAAAAAATCCAAAAATTAATAAACTTATATTTAATATATGAATTATCATACGTATTTAACAAATTGAATGTTGTATAAAATTTTTCAATTCAAGTAGCACTTCTCTTATTATTTTTATGTTTAAATTGTCAACATCGTTTCTTTAAAAAGTTTAAGTTATATAACACATAAAATTAATATAATTGATTAAAAAGAATAAAAATTATTTTTTATCATATTGAATAAAATATAAGGATAGAAAAGTATCAAAAAAATATATTGAAAATATTATTTACAGATTTAATTATGGTTTGACACATTTGTTTTTCTAAAAGAAATATAATTCATATAATTTCTTTAAATTTTAAAACTGTACAATATTTTATATTTGTCATTAACGATATTTGTATAATTTCCCTTTGTTATTTCCTCTTCTCAATTTTGCTAAACATCAAAACCTATTCTAGTTTTTTAGTTTTCGAAACTCATAAATAAAGAGTAACTTTTAAAAATAATTTTGTAAAACTAAATTATCAAATAAGTTTTATTATTTTTAAGTTCTAAAAATTTAAAATAAATATTAAAAGTCAATCTAACAAATCCCGAAATAATATTATAATTATTCAAAACAATTTAGTTTATATGTAATAGCAACAGAGCAATTATTAACACAAAATCAAAGCATCGTTCATATTCAAGAACCTAATTTAGAATAAAATAGCTATATAAAATAACAAAAATACTATCAATATAATATAAAATATTTCGTAATTCCGTTTATTCAATAAAAAGATAATAACCAATAATTGTTTTTAATACATATCTTGTAAATATAAACATAAACTTATATATAAAACCTTTATGACTAACAAATCATGTTTAATCCAAATTTTAAAACTAAACAAATATGACAACACTAAAACTTCTAAATAAAGTTAAATACATAATATAGTGTAAGCATCCCTATAGAATGGAATAAATGATAAGGGTGGTGGGGCAGCTGGAAGCTGCTTCGACACCAACAAAATAAATCAAATGTATTCATATAAGTATTTAAGTATTATAATTATTCAATTTTCCTCATTAAAGAATTAGAGTTGTTTATGTATATCTTTAGAACTCCAATAATTAATGTTTAGGACTTCATACAGACTTGAGCTTTATTATAAATCACTTCTTCTTAGAAATTGTTTTATATTTAATAATTCAGAGAATTTTAAATCGCCTTGTCTTAAAGTTGTGAATTCAGATCCAAAATTTATCATAATAATTTAAAATATTTAAAAAAAATGATATTACTGCGTTTATTTTATTGCAATTTTTTATTTTAATTTCCTTAAAAAAAATCCAAAAATTAATAAACTTATATTTAATATATGAATTATCATACGTATTTAACAAATTGAATGTTGTATAAAATTTTTCAATTCAAGTAGCACTTCTCTTATTATTTTTATGTTTAAATTGTCAACATCGTTTCTTTAAAAAGTTTAAGTTATATAACACATAAAATTAATATAATTGATTAAAAAGAATAAAAATTATTTTTTATCATATTGAATAAAATATAAGGATAGAAAAGTATCAAAAAAATATATTGAAAATATTATTTACAGATTTAATTATGGTTTGACACATTTGTTTTTCTAAAAGAAATATAATTCATATAATTTCTTTAAATTTTAAAACTGTACAATATTTTATATTTGTCATTAACGATATTTGTATAATTTCCCTTTGTTATTTCCTCTTCTCAATTTTGCTAAACATCAAAACCTATTCTAGTTTTTTAGTTTTCGAAACTCATAAATAAAGAGTAACTTTTAAAAATAATTTTGTAAAACTAAATTATCAAATAAGTTTTATTATTTTTAAGTTCTAAAAATTTAAAATAAATATTAAAAGTCAATCTAACAAATCCCGAAATAATATTATAATTATTCAAAACAATTTAGTTTATATGTAATAGCAACAGAGCAATTATTAACACAAAATCAAAGCATCGTTCATATTCAAGAACCTAATTTAGAATAAAATAGCTATATAAAATAACAAAAATACTATCAATATAATATAAAATATTTCGTAATTCCGTTTATTCAATAAAAAGATAATAACCAATAATTGTTTTTAATACATATCTTGTAAATATAAACATAAACTTATATATAAAACCTTTATGACTAACAAATCATGTTTAATCCAAATTTTAAAACTAAACAAATATGACAACACTAAAACTTCTAAATAAAGTTAAATACATAATATAGTGTAAGCATCCCTATAGAATGGAATAAATGATAAGGGTGGTGGGGCAGCTGGAAGCTGCTTCGACACCAACAAAATAAATCAAATGTATTCATATAAGTATTTAAGTATTATAATTATTCAATTTTCCTCATTAAAGAATTAGAGTTGTTTATGTATATCTTTAGAACTCCAATAATTAATGTTTAGGACTTCATACAGACTTGAGCTTTATTATAAATCACTTCTTCTTAGAAATTGTTTTATATTTAATAATTCAGAGAATTTTAAATCGCCTTGTCTTAAAGTTGTGAATTCAGATCCAAAATTTATCATAATAATTTAAAATATTTAAAAAAAATGATATTACTGCGTTTATTTTATTGCAATTTTTTATTTTAATTTCCTTAAAAAAAATCCAAAAATTAATAAACTTATATTTAATATATGAATTATCATACGTATTTAACAAATTGAATGTTGTATAAAATTTTTCAATTCAAGTAGCACTTCTCTTATTATTTTTATGTTTAAATTGTCAACATCGTTTCTTTAAAAAGTTTAAGTTAAATAACACATAAAATTAATATAATTGATTAAAAAGAATAAAAATTATTTTTTATCATATTGAATAAAATATAAGGATAGAAAAGTATCAAAAAAATATATTGAAAATATTATTTACAGATTTAATTATGGTTTGACACATTTATTTTTCTAAAAGAAATATAATTCATATAATTTCTTTAAATTTTAAAACTGTACAATATTTTATATTTGTCATTAACGATATTTGTATAATTTCCCTTTGTTATTTCCTCTTCTCAATTTTGCTAAACATCAAAACC
Source organism: Lathyrus tuberosus (assembly GCA_022829125.1). Classification (NCBI taxonomy): domain Eukaryota; kingdom Viridiplantae; phylum Streptophyta; class Magnoliopsida; order Fabales; family Fabaceae; genus Lathyrus; species Lathyrus tuberosus. The sequence goes on along the minus strand of JALAZF010000617.1, from coordinate 145,334 downwards.
TATTCTAGTTTTTTAGTTTTCGAAACTCATAAATAAAGAGTAACTTTTAAAAATAATTTTGTAAAACTAAATTATCAAATAAGTTTTATTATTTTTAAGTTCTAAAAATTTAAAATAAATATTAAAAGTCAATCTAACAAATCCCGAAATAATATTATAATTATTCAAAACAATTTAGTTTATATGTAATAGCAACAGAGCAATTATTAACACAAAATCAAAGCATCGTTCATATTCAAGAACCTAATTTAGAATAAAATAGCTATATAAAATAACAAAAATACTATCAATATAATATAAAATATTTCGTAATTCCGTTTATTCAATAAAAAGATAATAACCAATAATTGTTTTTAATACATATCTTGTAAATATAAACATAAACTTATATATAAAACCTTTATGACTAACAAATCATGTTTAATCCAAATTTTAAAACTAAACAAATATGACAACACTAAAACTTCTAAATAAAGTTAAATACATAATATAGTGTAAGCATCCCTATAGAATGGAATAAATGATAAGGGTGGTGGGGCAGCTGGAAGCTGCTTCGACACCAACAAAATAAATCAAATGTATTCATATAAGTATTTAAGTATTATAATTATTCAATTTTCCTCATTAAAGAATTAGAGTTGTTTATGTATATCTTTAGAACTCCAATAATTAATGTTTAGGACTTCATACAGACTTGAGCTTTATTATAAATCACTTCTTCTTAGAAATTGTTTTATATTTAATAATTCAGAGAATTTTAAATCGCCTTGTCTTAAAGTTGTGAATTCAGATCCAAAATTTATCATAATAATTTAAAATATTTAAAAAAAATGATATTACTGCGTTTATTTTATTGCAATTTTTTATTTTAATTTCCTTAAAAAAAATCCAAAAATTAATAAACTTATATTTAATATATGAATTATCATACGTATTTAACAAATTGAATGTTGTATAAAATTTTTCAATTCAAGTAGCACTTCTCTTATTATTTTTATGTTTAAATTGTCAACATCGTTTCTTTAAAAAGTTTAAGTTAAATAACACATAAAATTAATATAATTGATTAAAAAGAATAAAAATTATTTTTTATCATATTGAATAAAATATAAGGATAGAAAAGTATCAAAAAAATATATTGAAAATATTATTTACAGATTTAATTATGGTTTGACACATTTGTTTTTCTAAAAGAAATATAATTCATATAATTTCTTTAAATTTTAAAACTGTACAATATTTTATATTTGTCATTAACGATATTTGTATAATTTCCCTTTGTTATTTCCTCTTCTCAATTTTGCTAAACATCAAAACCTATTCTAGTTTTTTAGTTTTCGAAACTCATAAATAAAGAGTAACTTTTAAAAATAATTTTGTAAAACTAAATTATCAAATAAGTTTTATTATTTTTAAGTTCTAAAAATTTAAAATAAATATTAAAAGTCAATCTAACAAATCCCGAAATAATATTATAATTATTCAAAACAATTTAGTTTATATGTAATAGCAACAGAGCAATTATTAACACAAAATCAAAGCATCGTTCATATTCAAGAACCTAATTTAGAATAAAATAGCTATATAAAATAACAAAAATACTATCAATATAATATAAAATATTTCGTAATTCCGTTTATTCAATAAAAAGATAATAACCAATAATTGTTTTTAATACATATCTTGTAAATATAAACATAAACTTATATATAAAACCTTTATGACTAACAAATCATGTTTAATCCAAATTTTAAAACTAAACAAATATGACAACACTAAAACTTCTAAATAAAGTTAAATACATAATATAGTGTAAGCATCCCTATAGAATGGAATAAATGATAAGGGTGGTGGGGCAGCTGGAAGCTGCTTCGACACCAACAAAATAAATCAAATGTATTCATATAAGTATTTAAGTATTATAATTATTCAATTTTCCTCATTAAAGAATTAGAGTTGTTTATGTATATCTTTAGAACTCCAATAATTAATGTTTAGGACTTCATACAGACTTGAGCTTTATTATAAATCACTTCTTCTTAGAAATTGTTTTATATTTAATAATTCAGAGAATTTTAAATCGCCTTGTCTTAAAGTTGTGAATTCAGATCCAAAATTTATCATAATAATTTAAAATATTTAAAAAAAATGATATTACTGCGTTTATTTTATTGCAATTTTTTATTTTAATTTCCTTAAAAAAAATCCAAAAATTAATAAACTTATATTTAATATATGAATTATCATACGTATTTAACAAATTGAATGTTGTATAAAATTTTTCAATTCAAGTAGCACTTCTCTTATTATTTTTATGTTTAAATTGTCAACATCGTTTCTTTAAAAAGTTTAAGTTAAATAACACATAAAATTAATATAATTGATTAAAAAGAATAAAAATTATTTTTTATCATATTGAATAAAATATAAGGATAGAAAAGTATCAAAAAAATATATTGAAAATATTATTTACAGATTTAATTATGGTTTGACACATTTATTTTTCTAAAAGAAATATAATTCATATAATTTCTTTAAATTTTAAAACTGTACAATATTTTATATTTGTCATTAACGATATTTGTATAATTTCCCTTTGTTATTTCCTCTTCTCAATTTTGCTAAACATCAAAACCTATTCTAGTTTTTTAGTTTTCGAAACTCATAAATAAAGAGTAACTTTTAAAAATAATTTTGTAAAACTAAATTATCAAATAAGTTTTATTATTTTTAAGTTCTAAAAATTTAAAATAAATATTAAAAGTCAATCTAACAAATCCCGAAATAATATTATAATTATTCAAAACAATTTAGTTTATATGTAATAGCAACAGAGCAATTATTAACACAAAATCAAAGCATCGTTCATATTCAAGAACCTAATTTAGAATAAAATAGCTATATAAAATAACAAAAATACTATCAATATAATATAAAATATTTCGTAATTCCGTTTATTCAATAAAAAGATAATAACCAATAATTGTTTTTAATACATATCTTGTAAATATAAACATAAACTTATATATAAAACCTTTATGACTAACAAATCATGTTTAATCCAAATTTTAAAACTAAACAAATATGACAACACTAAAACTTCTAAATAAAGTTAAATACATAATATAGTGTAAGCATCCCTATAGAATGGAATAAATGATAAGGGTGGTGGGGCAGCTGGAAGCTGCTTCGACACCAACAAAATAAATCAAATGTATTCATATAAGTATTTAAGTATTATAATTATTCAATTTTCCTCATTAAAGAATTAGAGTTGTTTATGTATATCTTTAGAACTCCAATAATTAATGTTTAGGACTTCATACAGACTTGAGCTTTATTATAAATCACTTCTTCTTAGAAATTGTTTTATATTTAATAATTCAGAGAATTTTAAATCGCCTTGTCTTAAAGTTGTGAATTCAGATCCAAAATTTATCATAATAATTTAAAATATTTAAAAAAAATGATATTACTGCGTTTATTTTATTGCAATTTTTTATTTTAATTTCCTTAAAAAAAATCCAAAAATTAATAAACTTATATTTAATATATGAATTATCATACGTATTTAACAAATTGAATGTTGTATAAAATTTTTCAATTCAAGTAGCACTTCTCTTATTATTTTTATGTTTAAATTGTCAACATCGTTTCTTTAAAAAGTTTAAGTTAAATAACACATAAAATTAATATAATTGATTAAAAAGAATAAAAATTATTTTTTATCATATTGAATAAAATATAAGGATAGAAAAGTATCAAAAAAATATATTGAAAATATTATTTACAGATTTAATTATGGTTTGACACATTTGTTTTTCTAAAAGAAATATAATTCATATAATTTCTTTAAATTTTAAAACTGTACAATATTTTATATTTGTCATTAACGATATTTGTATAATTTCCCTTTGTTATTTCCTCTTCTCAATTTTGCTAAACATCAAAACCTATTCTAGTTTTTTAGTTTTCGAAACTCATAAATAAAGAGTAACTTTTAAAAATAATTTTGTAAAACTAAATTATCAAATAAGTTTTATTATTTTTAAGTTCTAAAAATTTAAAATAAATATTAAAAGTCAATCTAACAAATCCCGAAATAATATTATAATTATTCAAAACAATTTAGTTTATATGTAATAGCAACAGAGCAATTATTAACACAAAATCAAAGCATCGTTCATATTCAAGAACCTAATTTAGAATAAAATAGCTATATAAAATAACAAAAATACTATCAATATAATATAAAATATTTCGTAATTTCGTTTATTCAATAAAAAGATAATAACCAATAATTGTTTTTAATACATATCTTGTAAATATAAACATAAACTTATATATAAAACCTTTATGACTAACAAATCATGTTTAATCCAAATTTTAAAACTAAACAAATATGACAACACTAAAACTTCTAAATAAAGTTAAATACATAATATAGTGTAAGCATCCCTATAGAATGGAATAAATGATAAGGGTGGTGGGGCAGCTGGAAGCTGCTTCGACACCAACAAAATAAATCAAATGTATTCATATAAGTATTTAAGTATTATAATTATTCAATTTTCCTCATTAAAGAATTAGAGTTGTTTATGTATATCTTTAGAACTCCAATAATTAATGTTTAGGACTTCATACAGACTTGAGCTTTATTATAAATCACTTCTTCTTAGAAATTATTTTATATTTAATAATTCAGAGAATTTTAAATCGCCTTGTCTTAAAGTTGTGAATTCAGATCCAAAATTTATCATAATAATTTAAAATATTTAAAAAAAATGATATTACTGCGTTTATTTTATTGCAATTTTTTATTTTAATTTCCTTAAAAAAAATCCAAAAATTAATAAACTTATATTTAATATATGAATTATCATACGTATTTAACAAATTGAATGTTGTATAAAATTTTTCAATTCAAGTAGCACTTCTCTTATTATTTTTATGTTTAAATTGTCAACATCGTTTCTTTAAAAAGTTTAAGTTAAATAACACATAAAATTAATATAATTGATTAAAAAGAATAAAAATTATTTTTTATCATATTGAATAAAATATAAGGATAGAAAAGTATCAAAAAAATATATTGAAAATATTATTTACAGATTTAATTATGGTTTGACACATTTGTTTTTCTAAAAGAAATATAATTCATATAATTTCTTTAAATTTTAAAACTGTACAATATTTTATATTTGTCATTAACGATATTTGTATAATTTCCCTTTGTTATTTCCTCTTCTCAATTTTGCTAAACATCAAAACCTATTCTAGTTTTTTAGTTTTCGAAACTCATAAATAAAGAGTAACTTTTAAAAATAATTTTGTAAAACTAAATTATCAAATAAGTTTTATTATTTTTAAGTTCTAAAAATTTAAAATAAATATTAAAAGTCAATCTAACAAATCCCGAAATAATATTATAATTATTCAAAACAATTTAGTTTATATGTAATAGCAACAGAGCAATTATTAACACAAAATCAAAGCATCGTTCATATTCAAGAACCTAATTTAGAATAAAATAGCTATATAAAATAACAAAAATACTATCAATATAATATAAAATATTTCGTAATTCCGTTTATTCAATAAAAAGATAATAACCAATAATTGTTTTTAATACATATCTTGTAAATATAAACATAAACTTATATATAAAACCTTTATAACTAACAAATCATGTTTAATCCAAATTTTAAAACTAAACAAATATGACAACACTAAAACTTCTAAATAAAGTTAAATACATAATATAGTGTAAGCATCCCTATAGAATGGAATAAATGATAAGGGTGGTGGGGCAGCTGGAAGCTGCTTCGACACCAACAAAATAAATCAAATGTATTCATATAAGTATTTAAGTATTATAATTATTCAATTTTCCTCATTAAAGAATTAGAGTTGTTTATGTATATCTTTAGAACTCCAATAATTAATGTTTAGGACTTCATACAGACTTGAGCTTTATTATAAATCACTTCTTCTTAGAAATTGTTTTATATTTAATAATTCAGAGAATTTTAAATCGCCTTGTCTTAAAGTTGTGAATTCAGATCCAAAATTTATCATAATAATTTAAAATATTTAAAAAAAATGATATTACTGCGTTTATTTTATTGCAATTTTTTATTTTAATTTCCTTAAAAAAAATCCAAAAATTAATAAACTTATATTTAATATATGAATTATCATACGTATTTAACAAATTGAATGTTGTATAAAATTTTTCAATTCAAGTAGCACTTCTCTTATTATTTTTATGTTTAAATTGTCAACATCGTTTCTTTAAAAAGTTTAAGTTAAATAACACATAAAATTAATATAATTGATTAAAAAGAATAAAAATTATTTTTTATCATATTGAATAAAATATAAGGATAGAAAAGTATCAAAAAAATATATTGAAAATATTATTTACAGATTTAATTATGGTTTGACACATTTATTTTTCTAAAAGAAATATAATTCATATAATTTCTTTAAATTTTAAAACTGTACAATATTTTATATTTGTCATTAACGATATTTGTATAATTTCCCTTTGTTATTTCCTCTTCTCAATTTTGCTAAACATCAAAACCTATTCTAGTTTTTTAGTTTTCGAAACTCATAAATAAAGAGTAACTTTTAAAAATAATTTTGTAAAACTAAATTATCAAATAAGTTTTATTATTTTTAAGTTCTAAAAATTTAAAATAAATATTAAAAGTCAATCTAACAAATCCCGAAATAATATTATAATTATTCAAAACAATTTAGTTTATATGTAATAGCAACAGAGCAATTATTAACACAAAATCAAAGCATCGTTCATATTCAAGAACCTAATTTAGAATAAAATAGCTATATAAAATAACAAAAATACTATCAATATAATATAAAATATTTCGTAATTCCGTTTATTCAATAAAAAGATAATAACCAATAATTGTTTTTAATACATATCTTGTAAATATAAACATAAACTTATATATAAAACCTTTATGACTAACAAATCATGTTTAATCCAAATTTTAAAACTAAACAAATATGACAACACTAAAACTTCTAAATAAAGTTAAATACATAATATAGTGTAAGCATCCCTATAGAATGGAATAAATGATAAGGGTGGTGGGGCAGCTGGAAGCTGCTTCGACACCAACAAAATAAATCAAATGTATTCATATAAGTATTTAAGTATTATAATTATTCAATTTTCCTCATTAAAGAATTAGAGTTGTTTATGTATATCTTTAGAACTCCAATAATTAATGTTTAGGACTTCATACAGACTTGAGCTTTATTATAAATCACTTCTTCTTAGAAATTGTTTTATATTTAATAATTCAGAGAATTTTAAATCGCCTTGTCTTAAAGTTGTGAATTCAGATCCAAAATTTATCATAATAATTTAAAATATTTAAAAAAAATGATATTACTGCGTTTATTTTATTGCAATTTTTTATTTTAATTTCCTTAAAAAAAATCCAAAAATTAATAAACTTATATTTAATATATGAATTATCATACGTATTTAACAAATTGAATGTTGTATAAAATTTTTCAATTCAAGTAGCACTTCTCTTATTATTTTTATGTTTAAATTGTCAACATCGTTTCTTTAAAAAGTTTAAGTTAAATAACACATAAAATTAATATAATTGATTAAAAAGAATAAAAATTATTTTTTATCATATTGAATAAAATATAAGGATAGAAAAGTATCAAAAAAATATATTGAAAATATTATTTACAGATTTAATTGTGGTTTGACACATTTGTTTTTCTAAAAGAAATATAATTCATATAATTTCTTTAAATTTTAAAACTGTACAATATTTTATATTTGTCATTAACGATATTTGTATAATTTCCCTTTGTTATTTCCTCTTCTCAATTTTGCTAAACATCAAAACCTATTCTAGTTTTTTAGTTTTCGAAACTCATAAATAAAGAGTAACTTTTAAAAATAATTTTGTAAAACTAAATTATCAAATAAGTTTTATTATTTTTAAGTTCTATAAATTTAAAATAAATATTAAAAGTCAATCTAACAAATCCCGAAATAATATTATAATTATTTAGTTTATATGTAATAGCAACAGAGCAATTATTAACATAAAATCAAAGCATCGTTCATATTCAAGAACCTAATTTAGAATAAAATAGCTATATAAAATAACAAAAATACTATCAATATAATATAAAATATTTCGTAATTCCGTTTATTCAATAAAAAGATAATAACCAATAATTGTTTTTAATACATATCTTGTAAATATAAACATAAACTTATATATAAAACCTTTATAACTAACAAATCATGTTTAATCCAAATTTTAAAACTAAACAAATATGACAACACTAAAACTTCTAAATAAAGTTAAATACATAATATAGTGTAAGCATCCCTATAGAATGGAATAAATGATAAGGGTGGTGGGGCAGCTGGAAGCTGCTTCGACACCAACAAAATAAATCAAATGTATTCATATAAGTATTTAAGTATTATAATTATTCAATTTTCCTCATTAAAGAATTAGAGTTGTTTATGTATATCTTTAGAACTCCAATAATTAATGTTTAGGACTTCATACAGACTTGAGCTTTATTATAAATCACTTCTTCTTAGAAATTGTTTTATATTTAATAATTCAGAGAATTTTAAATCGCCTTGTCTTAAAGTTGTGAATTCAGATCCAAAATTTATCATAATAATTTAAAATATTTAAAAAAAATGATATTACTGCGTTTATTTTATTGCAATTTTTTATTTTAATTTCCTTAAAAAAAATCCAAAAATTAATAAACTTATATTTAATATATGAATTATCATACGTATTTAACAAATTGAATGTTGTATAAAATTTTTCAATTCAAGTAGCACTTCTCTTATTATTTTTATGTTTAAATTGTCAACATCGTTTCTTTAAAAAGTTTAAGTTAAATAACACATAAAATTAATATAATTGATTAAAAAGAATAAAAATTATTTTTTATCATATTGAATAAAATATAAGGATAGAAAAGTATCAAAAAAATATATTGAAAATATTATTTACAGATTTAATTGTGGTTTGACACATTTGTTTTTCTAAAAGAAATATAATTCATATAATTTCTTTAAATTTTAAAACTGTACAATATTTTATATTTGTCATTAACGATATTTGTATAATTTCCCTTTGTTATTTCCTCTTCTCAATTTTGCTAAACATCAAAACCTATTCTAGTTTTTTAGTTTTCGAAACTCATAAATAAAGAGTAACTTTTAAAAATAATTTTGTAAAACTAAATTATCAAATAAGTTTTATTATTTTTAAGTTCTATAAATTTAAAATAAATATTAAAAGTCAATCTAACAAATCCCGAAATAATATTATAATTATTTAGTTTATATGTAATAGCAACAGAGCAATTATTAACATAAAATCAAAGCATCGTTCATATTCAAGAACCTAATTTAGAATAAAATAGCTATATAAAATAACAAAAATACTATCAATATAATATAAAATATTTCGTAATTCCGTTTATTCAATAAAAAGATAATAACCAATAATTGTTTTTAATACATATCTTGTAAATATAAACATAAACTTATATATAAAACCTTTATAACTAACAAATCATGTTTAATCCAAATTTTAAAACTAAACAAATATGACAACACTAAAACTTCTAAATAAAGTTAAATACATAATATAGTGTAAGCATCCCTATAGAATGGAATAAATGATAAGGGTGGTGGGGCAGCTGGAAGCTGCTTCGACACCAACAAAATAAATCAAATGTATTCATATAAGTATTTAAGTATTATAATTATTCAATTTTCCTCATTAAAGAATTAGAGTTGTTTATGTATATCTTTAGAACTCCAATAATTAATGTTTAGGACTTCATACAGACTTGAGCTTTATTATAAATCACTTCTTCTTAGAAATTGTTTTATATTTAATAATTCAGAGAATTTTAAATCGCCTTGTCTTAAAGTTGTGAATTCAGATCCAAAATTTATCATAATAATTTAAAATATTTAAAAAAAATGATATTACTGCGTTTATTTTATTGCAATTTTTTATTTTAATTTCCTTAAAAAAAATCCAAAAATTAATAAACTTATATTTAATATATGAATTATCATACGTATTTAACAAATTGAATGTTGTATAAAATTTTTCAATTCAAGTAGCACTTCTCTTATTATTTTTATGTTTAAATTGTCAACATCGTTTCTTTAAAAATTTTAAGTTAAATAACACATAAAATTAATATAATTGATTAAAAAGAATAAAAATTATTTTTTATCATATTGAATAAAATATAAGGATAGAAAAGTATCAAAAAAATATATTGAAAATATTATTTACAGATTTAATTATGGTTTGACACATTTGTTTTCCTAAAAGAAATATAATTCATATAATTTCTTTAAATTTTAAAACTGTACAATATTTTATATTTGTCATTAACGATATTTGTATAATTTCCCTTTGTTATTTCCTCTTCTCAATTTTGCTAAACATCAAAACCTATTCTAGTTTTTTAGTTTTCGAAACTCATAAATAAAGAGTAACTTTTAAAAATAATTTTGTAAAACTAAATTATCAAATAAGTTTTATTATTTTTAAGTTCTAAAAATTTAAAATAAATATTAAAAGTCAATCTAACAAATCCCGAAATAATATTATAATTATTCAAAACAATTTAGTTTATATGTAATAGCAACAGAGCAATTATTAACACAAAATCAAAGCATCGTTCATATTCAAGAACCTAATTTAGAATAAAATAGCTATATAAAATAACAAAAATACTATCAATATAATATAAAATATTTCGTAATTCCGTTTATTCAATAAAAAGATAATAACCAATAATTGTTTTTAATACATATCTTGTAAATATAAACATAAACTTATATATAAAACCTTTATGACTAACAAATCATGTTTAATCCAAATTTTAAAACTAAACAAATATGACAACACTAAAACTTCTAAATAAAGTTAAATACATAATATAGTGTAAGCATCCCTATAGAATGGAATAAATGATAAGGGTGGTGGGGCAGCTGGAAGCTGCTTCGACACCAACAAAATAAATCAAATGTATTCATATAAGTATTTAAGTATTATAATTATTCAATTTTCCTCATTAAAGAATTAGAGTTGTTTATGTATATCTTTAGAACTCCAATAATTAATGTTTAGGACTTCATACAGACTTGAGCTTTATTATAAATCACTTCTTCTTAGAAATTATTTTATATTTAATAATTCGGAGAATTTTAAATCGCCTTGTCTTAAAGTTGTGAATTCAGATCCAAATTTTATCATAATAATTTAAAATATTTAAAAAAAATGATATTACTGCGTTTATTTTATTGCAATTTTTTATTTTAATTTCCTTAAAAAAAATCCAAAAATTAATAAACTTATATTTAATATATGAATTATCATACGTATTTAACAAATTGAATGTTGTATAAAATTTTTCAATTCAAGTAGCACTTCTCTTATTATTTTTATGTTTAAATTGTCAACATCGTTTCTTTAAAAAGTTTAAGTTAAATAACACATAAAATTAATATAATTGATTAAAAAGAATAAAAATTATTTTTTATCATATTGAATAAAATATAAGGATAGAAAAGTATCAAAAAAATATATTGAAAATATTATTTACAGATTTAATTGTGGTTTAACACATTTGTTTTTCTAAAAGAAATATAATTCATATAATTTCTTTAAATTTTAAAACTGTACAATATTTTATATTTGTCATTAACGATATTTGTATAATTTCCCTTTGTTATTTCCTCTTCTCAATTTTGCTAAACATCAAAACCTATTCTAGTTTTTTAGTTTTCGAAACTCATAAATAAAGAGTAACTTTTAAAAATAATTTTGTAAAACTAAATTATCAAATAAGTTTTATTATTTTTAAGTTCTAAAAATTTAAAATAAATATTAAAAGTCAATCTAACAAATCCCGAAATAATATTATAATTATTCAAAACAATTTAGTTTATATGTAATAGCAACAGAGCAATTATTAACACAAAATCAAAGCATCGTTCATATTCAAGAACCTAATTTAGAATAAAATAGCTATATAAAATAACAAAAATACTATCAATATAATATAAAATATTTCGTAATTCCGTTTATTCAATAAAAAGATAATAACCAATAATTGTTTTTAATACATATCTTGTAAATATAAACATAAACTTATATATAAAACCTTTATGACTAACAAATCATGTTTAATCCAAATTTTAAAACTAAACAAATATGACAACACTAAAACTTCTAAATAAAGTTAAATACATAATATAGTGTAAGCATCCCTATAGAATGGAATAAATGATAAGGGTGGTGGGGCAGCTGGAAGCTGCTTCGACACCAACAAAATAAATCAAATGTATTCATATAAGTATTTAAGTATTATAATTATTCAATTTTCCTCATTAAAGAATTAGAGTTATTTATGTATATCTTTAGAACTCCAATAATTAATGTTTAGGACTTCATACAGACTTGAGCTTTATTATAAATCACTTCTTCTTAGAAATTATTTTATATTTAATAATTCAGAGAATTTTAAATCGCCTTGTCTTAAAGTTGTGAATTCAGATCCAAATTTTATCATAATAATTTAAAATATTTAAAAAAAATGATATTACTGCGTTTATTTTATTGCAATTTTTTATTTTAATTTCCTTAAAAAAAATCCAAAAATTAATAAACTTATATTTAATATATGAATTATCATACGTATTTAACAAATTGAATGTTGTATAAAATTTTTCAATTCAAGTAGCACTTCTCTTATTATTTTTATGTTTAAATTGTCAACATCGTTTCTTTAAAAAGTTTAAGTTAAATAACACATAAAATTAATATAATTGATTAAAAAGAATAAAAATTATTTTTTATCATATTGAATAAAATATAAGGATAGAAAAGTATCAAAAAAATATATTTAAAATATTATTTACAGATTTAATTGTGGTTTAACACATTTGTTTTTCTAAAAGAAATATAATTCATATAATTTCTTTAAATTTTAAAACTGTACAATATTTTATATTTGTCATTAACGATATTTGTATAATTTCCCTTTGTTATTTCCTCTTCTCAATTTTGCTAAACATCAAAACCTATTCTAGTTTTTTAGTTTTCGAAACTCATAAATAAAGAGTAACTTTTAAAAATAATTTTGTAAAACTAAATTATCAAATAAGTTTTATTATTTTTAAGTTCTATAAATTTAAAATAAATATTAAAAGTCAATCTATTAAATCCCGAAATAATATTATAATTAATTAGTTTATATGTAATAGCAACAGAGCAATTATTAACATAAAATCAAAGCATCGTTCATATTCAAGAACCTAATTTAGAATAAAATAGCTATATAAAATAACAAAAATACTATCAATATAATATAAAATATTTCGTAATTCCGTTTATTCAATAAAAAGATAATAACCAATAATTGTTTTTAATACATATCTTGTAAATATAAACATAAACTTATATATAAAACCTTTATAACTAACAAATCATGTTTAATCCAAATTTTAAAACTAAACAAATATGACAACACTAAAACTTCTAAATAAAGTTAAATACATAATATAGTGTAAGCATCCCTATAGAATGGAATAAATGATAAGGGTGGTGGGGCAGCTGGAAGCTGCTTCGACACCAACAAAATAAATCAAATGTATTCATATAAGTATTTAAGTATTATAATTATTCAATTTTCCCCATTAAAGAATTAGAGTTGTTTATGTATATCTTTAGAACTCCAATAATTAATGTTTAGGACTTCATACAGACTTGAGCTTTATTATAAATCACTTCTTCTTAGAAATTATTTTATATTTAATAATTCGGAGAATTTTAAATCGCCTTGTCTTAAAGTAGTGAATTCAGATCCAAATTTTATCATAATAATTTAAAATATTTAAAAAAAATGATATTACTGCGTTTATTTTATTGCAATTTTTTATTTTAATTTCCTTAAAAAAAATCCAAAAATTAATAAACTTATATTTAATATATGAATTATCATACGTATTTAACAAATTGAATGTTGTATAAAATTTTTCAATTCAAGTAGCACTTCTCTTATTATTTTTATGTTTAAATTGTCAACATCGTTTCTTTAAAAAGTTTAAGTTAAATAACACATAAAATTAATATAATTGATTAAAAAGAATAAAAATTATTTTTTATCATATTGAATAAAATATAAGGATAGAAAAGTATCAAAAAAATATATTGAAAATATTATTTACAGATTTAATTGTGGTTTAACACATTTGTTTTTCTAAAAGAAATATAATTCATATAATTTCTTTAAATTTTAAAACTGTACAATATTTTATATTTGTCATTAACGATATTTGTATAATTTCCCTTTGTTATTTCCTCTTCTCAATTTTGCTAAACATCAAAACCTATTCTAGTTTTTTAGTTTTCGAAACTCATAAATAAAGAGTAACTTTTAAAAATACTTTTGTAAAACTAAATTATCAAATAAGTTTTATTATTTTTAAGTTCTAAAAATTTAAAATAAATATTAAAAGTCAATCTAACAAATCCCGAAATAATATTATAATTATTCAAAACAATTTAGTTTATATGTAATAGCAACAGAGCAATTATTAACACAAAATCAAAGCATCGTTCATATTCAAGAACCTAATTTAGAATAAAATAGCTATATAAAATAACAAAAATACTATCAATATAATATAAAATATTTCGTAATTCCGTTTATTCAATAAAAAGATAATAACCAATAATTGTTTTTAATACATATCTTGTAAATATAAACATAAACTTATATATAAAACCTTTATGACTAACAAATCATGTTTAATCCAAATTTTAAAACTAAACAAATATGACAACACTAAAACTTCTAAATAAAGTTAAATACATAATATAGTGTAAGCATCCCTATAGAATGGAATAAATGATAAGGGTGGTGGGGCAGCTGGAAGCTGCTTCGACACCAACAAAATAAATCAAATGTATTCATATAAGTATTTAAGTATTATAATTATTCAATTTTCCTCATTAAAGAATTAGAGTTGTTTATGTATATCTTTAGAACTCCAATAATTAATGTTTAGGACTTCATACAGACTTGAGCTTTATTATAAATCACTTCTTCTTAGAAATTATTTTATATTTAATAATTCAGAGAATTTTAAATCGCCTTGTCTTAAAGTTGTGAATTCAGATCCAAATTTTATCATAATAATTTAAAATATTTAAAAAAAATGATATTACTGCGTTTATTTTATTGCAATTTTTTATTTTAATTTCCTTAAAAAAAATCCAAAAATTAATAAACTTATATTTAATATATGAATTATCATACGTATTTAACAAATTGAATGTTGTATAAAATTTTTCAATTCAAGTAGCACTTCTCTTATTATTTTTATGTTTAAATTGTCAACATCGTTTCTTTAAAAAGTTTAAGTTAAATAACACATAAAATTAATATAATTGATTAAAAAGAATAAAAATTATTTTTTATCATATTGAATAAAATATAAGGATAGAAAAGTATCAAAAAAATATATTGAAAATATTATTTACAGATTTAATTGTGGTTTAACACATTTGTTTTTCTAAAAGAAATATAATTCATATAATTTCTTTAAATTTTAAAACTGTACAATATTTTATATTTGTCATTAACGATATTTGTATAATTTCCCTTTGTTATTTCCTCTTCTCAATTTTGCTAAACATCAAAACCTATTCTAGTTTTTTAGTTTTCGAAACTCATAAATAAAGAGTAACTTTTAAAAATAATTTTGTAAAACTAAATTATCAAATAAGTTTTATTATTTTTAAGTTCTATAAATTTAAAATAAATATTAAAAGTCAATCTATTAAATCCCGAAATAATATTATAATTAATTAGTTTATATGTAATAGCAACAGAGCAATTATTAACATAAAATCAAAGCATCGTTCATATTCAAGAACCTAATTTAGAATAAAATAGCTATATAAAATAACAAAAATACTATCAATATAATATAAAATATTTCGTAATTCCGTTTATTCAATAAAAAGATAATAACCAATAATTGTTTTTAATACATATCTTGTAAATATAAACATAAACTTATATATAAAACCTTTATAACTAACAAATCATGTTTAATCCAAATTTTAAAACTAAACAAATATGACAACACTAAAACTTCTAAATAAAGTTAAATACATAATATAGTGTAAGCATCCCTATAGAATGGAATAAATGATAAGGGTGGTGGGGCAGCTGGAAGCTGCTTCGACACCAACAAAATAAATCAAATGTATTCATATAAGTATTTAAGTATTATAATTATTCAATTTTCCCCATTAAAGAATTAGAGTTGTTTATGTATATCTTTAGAACTCCAATAATTAATGTTTAGGACTTCATACAGACTTGAGCTTTATTATAAATCACTTCTTCTTAGAAATTGTTTTATATTTAATAATTCAGAGAATTTTAAATCGCCTTGTCTTAAAGTTGTGAATTCAGATCCAAAATTTATCATAATAATTTAAAATATTTAAAAAAAATGATATTACTGCGTTTATTTTATTGCAATTTTTTATTTTAATTTCCTTAAAAAAAATCCAAAAATTAATAAACTTATATTTAATATATGAATTATCATACGTATTTAACAAATTGAATGTTGTATAAAATTTTTCAATTCAAGTAGCACTTCTCTTATTATTTTTATGTTTAAATTGTCAACATCATTTCTTTAAAAAGTTTAAGTTAAATAACACATAAAATTAATATAATTGATTAAAAAGAATAAAAATTATTTTTTATCATATTGAATAAAATATAAGGATAGAAAAGTATCAAAAAAATATATTGAAAATATTATTTACAGATTTAATTATGGTTTGACACATTTGTTTTCCTAAAAGAAATATAATTCATATAATTTCTTTAAATTTTAAAACTGTACAATATTTTATATTTGTCATTAACGATATTTGTATAATTTCCCTTTGTTATTTCCTCTTCTCAATTTTGCTAAACATCAAAACCTATTCTAGTTTTTTAGTTTTCGAAACTCATAAATAAAGAGTAACTTTTAAAAATAATTTTGTAAAACTAAATTATCAAATAAGTTTTATTATTTTTAAGTTCTAAAAATTTAAAATAAATATTAAAAGTCAATCTAACAAATCCCGAAATAATATTATAATTATTCAAAACAATTTAGTTTATATGTAATAGCAACAGAGCAATTATTAACACAAAATCAAAGCATCGTTCATATTCAAGAACCTAATTTAGAATAAAATAGCTATATAAAATAACAAAAATACTATCAATATAATATAAAATATTTCGTAATTCCGTTTATTCAATAAAAAGATAATAACCAATAATTGTTTTTAATACATATCTTGTAAATATAAACATAAACTTATATATAAAACCTTTATGACTAACAAATCATGTTTAATCCAAATTTTAAAACTAAACAAATATGACAACACTAAAACTTCTAATTAAAGTTAAATACATAATATAGTGTAAGCATCCCTATAGAATGGAATAAATGATAAGGGTGGTGGGGCAGCTGGAAGCTGCTTCGACACCAACAAAATAAATCAAATGTATTCATATAAGTATTTAAGTATTATAATTATTCAATTTTCCTCATTAAAGAATTAGAGTTGTTTATGTATATCTTTAGAACTCCAATAATTAATGTTTAGGACTTCATACAGACTTGAGCTTTATTATAAATCACTTCTTCTTAGAAATTGTTTTATATTTAATAATTCAGAGAATTTTAAATCGCCTTGTCTTAAAGTTGTGAATTCAGATCCAAATTTTATCATAATAATTTAAAATATTTAAAAAAAATTATATTACTGCGTTTATTTTATTGCAATTTTTTATTTTAATTTCCTTAAAAAAAATCCAAAAATTAATAAACTTATATTTAATATATGAATTATCATACGTATTTAACAAATTGAATGTTGTATAAAATTTTTCAATTCAAGTAGCACTTCTCTTATTATATTTATGTTTAAATTGTCAACATCGTTTCTTTAAAAAGTTTAAGTTAAATAACACATAAAATTAATATAATTGATTAAAAAGAATAAAAATTATTTTTTATCATATTGAATAAAATATAAGGATAGAAAAGTATCAAAAAAATATATTGAAAATATTATTTACAGATTTAATTGTGGTTTAACACATTTGTTTTTCTAAAAGAAATATAATTCATATAATTTCTTTAAATTTTAAAACTGTACAATATTTTATATTTGTCATTAACGATATTTGTATAATTTCCCTTTGTTATTTCCTCTTCTCAATTTTGCTAAACATCAAAACCTATTCTAGTTTTTTAGTTTTCGAAACTCATAAATAAAGAGTAACTTTTAAAAATAATTTTGTAAAACTAAATTATCAAATAAGTTTTATTATTTTTAAGTTCTATAAATTTAAAATAAATATTAAAAGTCAATCTATTAAATCCCGAAATAATATTATAATTAATTAGTTTATATGTAATAGCAACAGAGCAATTATTAACATAAAATCAAAGCATCGTTCATATTCAAGAACCTAATTTAGAATAAAATAGCTATATAAAATAACAAAAATACTATCAATATAATATAAAATATTTCGTAATTCCGTTTATTCAATAAAAAGATAATAACCAATAATTGTTTTTAATACATATCTTGTAAATATAAACATAAACTTATATATAAAACCTTTATAACTAACAAATCATGTTTAATCCAAATTTTAAAACTAAACAAATATGACAACACTAAAACTTCTAAATAAAGTTAAATACATAATATAGTGTAAGCATCCCTATAGAATGGAATAAATGATAAGGGTGGTGGGGCAGCTGGAAGCTGCTTCGACACCAACAAAATAAATCAAATGTATTCATATAAGTATTTAAGTATTATAATTATTCAATTTTCCTCATTAAAGAATTAGAGTTGTTTATGTATATCTTTAGAACTCCAATAATTAATGTTTAGGACTTCATACAGACTTGAGCTTTATTATAAATCACTTCTTCTTAGAAATTGTTTTATATTTAATAATTCAGAGAATTTTAAATCGCCTTGTCTTAAAGTTGTGAATTCAGATCCAAAATTTATCATAATAATTTAAAATATTTAAAAAAAATGATATTACTGCGTTTATTTTATTGCAATTTTTTATTTTAATTTCCTTAAAAAAAATCCAAAAATTAATAAACTTATATTTAATATATGAATTATCATACGTATTTAACAAATTGAATGTTGTATAAAATTTTTCAATTCAAGTAGCACTTCTCTTATTATTTTTATGTTTAAATTGTCAACATCGTTTCTTTAAAAAGTTTAAGTTAAATAACACATAAAATTAATATAATTGATTAAAAAGAATAAAAATTATTTTTTATCATATTGAATAAAATATAAGGATAGAAAAGTATCAAAAAAATATATTGAAAATATTATTTACAGATTTAATTATGGTTTGACACATTTGTTTTTCTAAAAGAAATATAATTCATATAATTTCTTTAAATTTTAAAACTGTACAATATTTTATATTTGTCATTAACGATATTTGTATAATTTCCCTTTGTTATTTCCTCTTCTCAATTTTGCTAAACATCAAAACCTATTCTAGTTTTTTAGTTTTCGAAACTCATAAATAAAGAGTAACTTTTAAAAATAATTTTGTAAAACTAAATTATCAAATAAGTTTTATTATTTTTAAGTTCTAAAAATTTAAAATAAATATTAAAAGTCAATCTAACAAATCCCGAAATAATATTATAATTATTCAAAACAATTTAGTTTATATGTAATAGCAACAGAGCAATTATTAACACAAAATCAAAGCATCGTTCATATTCAAGAACCTAATTTAGAATAAAATAGCTATATAAAATAACAAAAATACTATCAATATAATATAAAATATTTCGTAATTCCGTTTATTCAATAAAAAGATAATAACCAATAATTGTTTTTAATACATATCTTGTAAATATAAACATAAACTTATATATAAAACCTTTATGACTAACAAATCATGTTTAATCCAAATTTTAAAACTAAACAAATATGACAACACTAAAACTTCTAAATAAAGTTAAATACATAATATAGTGTAAGCATCCCTATAGAATGGAATAAATGATAAGGGTGGTGGGGCAGCTGGAAGCTGCTTCGACACCAACAAAATAAATCAAATGTATTCATATAAGTATTTAAGTATTATAATTATTCAATTTTCCTCATTAAAGAATTAGAGTTGTTTATGTATATCTTTAGAACTCCAATAATTAATGTTTAGGACTTCATACAGACTTGAGCTTTATTATAAATCACTTCTTCTTTGAAATTGTTTTATATTTAATAATTCAGAGAATTTTAAATCGCCTTGTCTTAAAGTTGTGAATTCAGATCCAAATTTTATCATAATAATTTAAAATATTTAAAAAAAATGATATTACTGCGTTTATTTTATTGCAATTTTTTATTTTAATTTCCTTAAAAAAAATCCAAAAATTAATAAACTTATATTTAATATATGAATTATCATACGTATTTAACAAATTGAATGTTGTATAAAATTTTTCAATTCAAGTAGCACTTCTCTTATTATTTTTATGTTTAAATTGTCAACATCGTTTCTTTAAAAAGTTTAAGTTAAATAACACATAAAATTAATATAATTGATTAAAAAGAATAAAAATTATTTTTTATCATATTGAATAAAATATAAGGATAGAAAAGTATCAAAAAAATATATTGAAAATATTATTTACAGATTTAATTGTGGTTTGACACATTTGTTTTTCTAAAAGAAATATAATTCATATAATTTCTTTAAATTTTAAAACTGTACAATATTTTATATTTGTCATTAACGATATTTGTATAATTTCCCTTTGTTATTTCCTCTTCTCAATTTTGCTAAACATCAAAACCTATTCTAGTTTTTTAGTTTTCGAAACTCATAAATAAAGAGTAACTTTTAAAAATAATTTTGTAAAACTAAATTATCAAATAAGTTTTATTATTTTTAAGTTCTAAAAATTTAAAATAAATATTAAAAGTCAATCTAACAAATCCCGAAATAATATTATAATTATTCAAAACAATTTAGTTTATATGTAATAGCAACAGAGCAATTATTAACACAAAATCAAAGCATCGTTCATATTCAAGAACCTAATTTAGAATAAAATAGCTATATAAAATAACAAAAATACTATCAATATAATATAAAATATTTCGTAATTCCGTTTATTCAATAAAAAGATAATAACCAATAATTGTTTTTAATACATATCTTGTAAATATAAACATAAACTTATATATAAAACCTTTATGACTAACAAATCATGTTTAATCCAAATTTTAAAACTAAACAAATATGACAACACTAAAACTTCTAAATAAAGTTAAATACATAATATAGTGTAAGCATCCCTATAGAATGGAATAAATGATAAGGGTGGTGGGGCAGCTGGAAGCTGCTTCGACACCAACAAAATAAATCAAATGTATTCATATAAGTATTTAAGTATTATAATTATTCAATTTTCCTCATTAAAGAATTAGAGTTGTTTATGTATATCTTTAGAACTCCAATAATTAATGTTTAGGACTTCATACAGACTTGAGCTTTATTATAAATCACTTCTTCTTAGAAATTGTTTTATATTTAATAATTCAGAGAATTTTAAATCGCCTTGTCTTAAAGTTGTGAATTCAGATCCAAATTTTATCATAATAATTTAAAATATTTAAAAAAAATGATATTACTGCGTTTATTTTATTGCTATTTTTTATTTTAATTTCCTTAAAAAAAATCCAAAAATTAATAAACTTATATTTAATATATGAATTATCATACGTATTTAACAAATTGAATGTTGTATAAAATTTTTCAATTCAAGTAGCACTTCTCTTATTATTTTTATGTTTAAATTGTCAACATCGTTTCTTTAAAAAGTTTAAGTTAAATAACACATAAAATTAATATAATTGATTAAAAAGAATAAAAATTATTTTTTTTCATATTGAATAAAATATAAGGATAGAAAAGTATCAAAAAAATATATTGAAAATATTATTTACAGATTTAATTGTGGTTTGACACATTTGTTTTTCTAAAAGAAATATAATTCATATAATTTCTTTAAATTTTAAAACTGTACAATATTTTATATTTGTCATTAACGATATTTGTATAATTTCCCTTTGTTATTTCCTCTTCTCAATTTTGCTAAACATCAAAACCTATTCTAGTTTTTTAGTTTTCGAAACTCATAAATAAAGAGTAACTTTTAAAAATAATTTTGTAAAACTAAATTATCAAATAAGTTTTATTATTTTTAAGTTCTATAAATTTAAAATAAATATTAAAAGTCAATCTAACAAATCCCGAAATAATATTATAATTATTTAGTTTATATGTAATAGCAACAGAGCAATTATTAACACAAAATCAAAGCATCGTTCATATTCAAGAACCTAATTTAGAATAAAATAGCTATATAAAATAACAAAAATACTATCAATATAATATAAAATATTTCGTAATTCCGTTTATTCAATAAAAAGATAATAACCAATAATTGTTTTTAATACATATCTTGTAAATATAAACATAAACTTATATATAAAACCTTTATGACTAACAAATCATGTTTAATCCAAATTTTAAAACTAAACAAATATGACAACACTAAAACTTCTAATTAAAGTTAAATACATAATATAGTGTAAGCATCCCTATAGAATGGAATAAATGATAAGGGTGGTGGGGCAGCTGGAAGCTGCTTCGACACCAACAAAATAAATCAAATGTATTCATATAAGTATTTAAGTATTATAATTATTCAATTTTCCTCATTAAAGAATTAGAGTTGTTTATGTATATCTTTAGAACTCCAATAATTAATGTTTAGGACTTCATACAGACTTGAGCTTTATTATAAATCACTTCTTCTTAGAAATTGTTTTATATTTAATAATTCAGAGAATTTTAAATCGCCTTGTCTTAAAGTTGTGAATTCAGATCCAAATTTTATCATAATAATTTAAAATATTTAAAAAAAATTATATTACTGCGTTTATTTTATTGCAATTTTTTATTTTAATTTCCTTAAAAAAAATCCAAAAATTAATAAACTTATATTTAATATATGAATTATCATACGTATTTAACAAATTGAATGTTGTATAAAATTTTTCAATTCAAGTAGCACTTCTCTTATTATATTTATGTTTAAATTGTCAACATCGTTTCTTTAAAAAGTTTAAGTTAAATAACACATAAAATTAATATAATTGATTAAAAAGAATAAAAATTATTTTTTATCATATTGAATAAAATATAAGGATAGAAAAGTATCAAAAAAATATATTGAAAATATTATTTACAGATTTAATTGTGGTTTAACACATTTGTTTTTCTAAAAGAAATATAATTCATATAATTTCTTTAAATTTTAAAACTGTACAATATTTTATATTTGTCATTAACGATATTTGTATAATTTCCCTTTGTTATTTCCTCTTCTCAATTTTGCTAAACATCAAAACCTATTCTAGTTTTTTAGTTTTCGAAACTCATAAATAAAGAGTAACTTTTAAAAATAATTTTGTAAAACTAAATTATCAAATAAGTTTTATTATTTTTAAGTTCTATAAATTTAAAATAAATATTAAAAGTCAATCTATTAAATCCCGAAATAATATTATAATTAATTAGTTTATATGTAATAGCAACAGAGCAATTATTAACATAAAATCAAAGCATCGTTCATATTCAAGAACCTAATTTAGAATAAAATAGCTATATAAAATAACAAAAATACTATCAATATAATATAAAATATTTCGTAATTCCGTTTATTCAATAAAAAGATAATAACCAATAATTGTTTTTAATACATATCTTGTAAATATAAACATAAACTTATATATAAAACCTTTATAACTAACAAATCATGTTTAATCCAAATTTTAAAACTAAACAAATATGACAACACTAAAACTTCTAAATAAAGTTAAATACATAATATAGTGTAAGCATCCCTATAGAATGGAATAAATGATAAGGGTGGTGGGGCAGCTGGAAGCTGCTTCGACACCAACAAAATAAATCAAATGTATTCATATAAGTATTTAAGTATTATAATTATTCAATTTTCCTCATTAAAGAATTAGAGTTGTTTATGTATATCTTTAGAACTCCAATAATTAATGTTTAGGACTTCATACAGACTTGAGCTTTATTATAAATCACTTCTTCTTAGAAATTGTTTTATATTTAATAATTCAGAGAATTTTAAATCGCCTTGTCTTAAAGTTGTGAATTCAGATCCAAAATTTATCATAATAATTTAAAATATTTAAAAAAAATGATATTACTGCGTTTATTTTATTGCAATTTTTTATTTTAATTTCCTTAAAAAAAATCCAAAAATTAATAAACTTATATTTAATATATGAATTATCATACGTATTTAACAAATTGAATGTTGTATAAAATTTTTCAATTCAAGTAGCACTTCTCTTATTATTTTTATGTTTAAATTGTCAACATCGTTTCTTTAAAAAGTTTAAGTTAAATAACACATAAAATTAATATAATTGATTAAAAAGAATAAAAATTATTTTTTATCATATTGAATAAAATATAAGGATAGAAAAGTATCAAAAAAATATATTGAAAATATTATTTACAGATTTAATTATGGTTTGACACATTTGTTTTTCTAAAAGAAATATAATTCATATAATTTCTTTAAATTTTAAAACTGTACAATATTTTATATTTGTCATTAACGATATTTGTATAATTTCCCTTTGTTATTTCCTCTTCTCAATTTTGCTAAACATCAAAACCTATTCTAGTTTTTTAGTTTTCGAAACTCATAAATAAAGAGTAACTTTTAAAAATAATTTTGTAAAACTAAATTATCAAATAAGTTTTATTATTTTTAAGTTCTAAAAATTTAAAATAAATATTAAAAGTCAATCTAACAAATCCCGAAATAATATTATAATTATTCAAAACAATTTAGTTTATATGTAATAGCAACAGAGCAATTATTAACACAAAATCAAAGCATCGTTCATATTCAAGAACCTAATTTAGAATAAAATAGCTATATAAAATAACAAAAATACTATCAATATAATATAAAATATTTCGTAATTCCGTTTATTCAATAAAAAGATAATAACCAATAATTGTTTTTAATACATATCTTGTAAATATAAACATAAACTTATATATAAAACCTTTATGACTAACAAATCATGTTTAATCCAAATTTTAAAACTAAACAAATATGACAACACTAAAACTTCTAAATAAAGTTAAATACATAATATAGTGTAAGCATCCCTATAGAATGGAATAAATGATAAGGGTGGTGGGGCAGCTGGAAGCTGCTTCGACACCAACAAAATAAATCAAATGTATTCATATAAGTATTTAAGTATTATAATTATTCAATTTTCCTCATTAAAGAATTAGAGTTGTTTATGTATATCTTTAGAACTCCAATAATTAATGTTTAGGACTTCATACAGACTTGAGCTTTATTATAAATCACTTCTTCTTTGAAATTGTTTTATATTTAATAATTCAGAGAATTTTAAATCGCCTTGTCTTAAAGTTGTGAATTCAAATCCAAATTTTATCATAATAATTTAAAATATTTAAAAAAAATGATATTACTGCGTTTATTTTATTGCAATTTTTTATTTTAATTTCCTTAAAAAAAATCCAAAAATTAATAAACTTATATTTAATATATGAATTATCATACGTATTTAACAAATTGAATGTTGTATAAAATTTTTCAATTCAAGTAGCACTTCTCTTATTATTTTTATGTTTAAATTGTCAACATCGTTTCTTTAAAAAGTTTAAGTTAAATAACACATAAAATTAATATAATTGATTAAAAAGAATAAAAATTATTTTTTATCATATTGAATAAAATATAAGGATAGAAAAGTATCAAAAAAATATATTGAAAATATTATTTACAGATTTAATTGTGGTTTGACACATTTGTTTTTCTAAAAGAAATATAATTCATATAATTTCTTTAAATTTTAAAACTGTACAATATTTTATATTTGTCATTAACGATATTTGTATAATTTCCCTTTGTTATTTCCTCTTCTCAATTTTGCTAAACATCAAAACCTATTCTAGTTTTTTAGTTTTCGAAACTCATAAATAAAGAGTAACTTTTAAAAATAATTTTGTAAAACTAAATTATCAAATAAGTTTTATTATTTTTAAGTTCTAAAAATTTAAAATAAATATTAAAAGTCAATCTAACAAATCCCGAAATAATATTATAATTATTCAAAACAATTTAGTTTATATGTAATAGCAACAGAGCAATTATTAACACAAAATCAAAGCATCGTTCATATTCAAGAACCTAATTTAGAATAAAATAGCTATATAAAATAACAAAAATACTATCAATATAATATAAAATATTTCGTAATTCCGTTTATTCAATAAAAAGATAATAACCAATAATTGTTTTTAATACATATCTTGTAAATATAAACATAAACTTATATATAAAACCTTTATGACTAACAAATCATGTTTAATCCAAATTTTAAAACTAAACAAATATGACAACACTAAAACTTCTAAATAAAGTTAAATACATAATATAGTGTAAGCATCCCTATAGAATGGAATAAATGATAAGGGTGGTGGGGCAGCTGGAAGCTGCTTCGACACCAACAAAATAAATCAAATGTATTCATATAAGTATTTAAGTATTATAATTATTCAATTTTCCTCATTAAAGAATTAGAGTTGTTTATGTATATCTTTAGAACTCCAATAATTAATGTTTAGGACTTCATACAGACTTGAGCTTTATTATAAATCACTTCTTCTTAGAAATTGTTTTATATTTAATAATTCAGAGAATTTTAAATCGCCTTGTCTTAAAGTTGTGAATTCAGATCCAAAATTTATCATAATAATTTAAAATATTTAAAAAAAATGATATTACTGCGTTTATTTTATTGCAATTTTTTATTTTAATTTCCTTAAAAAAATCCAAAAATTAATAAACTTATATTTAATATATGAATTATCATACGTATTTAACAAATTGAATGTTGTATAAAATTTTTCAATTCAAGTAGCACTTCTCTTAATATTTTTATGTTTAAATTGTCAACATCGTTTCTTTAAAAAGTTTAAGTTAAATAACACATAAAATTAATATAATTGATTAAAAAGAATAAAAATTATTTTTTATCATATTGAATAAAATATAAGGATAGAAAAGTATCAAAAAAATATATTGAAAATATTATTTACAGATTTAATTATGGTTTGACACATTTGTTTTTCTAAAAGAAATATAATTCATATAATTTCTTTAAATTTTAAAACTGTACAATATTTTATATTTGTCATTAACGATATTTGTATAATTTCCCTTTGTTATTTCCTCTTCTCAATTTTGCTAAACATCAAAACCTATTCTAGTTTTTTAGTTTTCGAAACTCATAAATAAAGAGTAACTTTTAAAAATAATTTTGTAAAACTAAATTATCAAATAAGTTTTATTATTTTTAAGTTCTAAAAATTTAAAATAAATATTAAAAGTCAATCTAACAAATCCCGAAATAATATTATAATTATTCAAAACAATTTAGTTTATATGTAATAGCAACAGAGCAATTATTAACACAAAATCAAAGCATTGTTCATATTCAAGAACCTAATTTAGAATAAAATAGCTATATAAAATAACAAAAATACTATCAATATAATATAAAATATTTCGTAATTCCGTTTATTCAATAAAAAGATAATAACCAATAATTGTTTTTAATACATATCTTGTAAATATAAACATAAACTTATATATAAAACCTTTATGACTAACAAATCATGTTTAATCCAAATTTTAAAACTAAACAAATATGACAACACTAAAACTTCTAAATAAAGTTAAATACATAATATAGTGTAAGCATCCCTATAGAATGGAATAAATGATAAGGGTGGTGGGGCAGCTGGAAGCTGCTTCGACACCAACAAAATAAATCAAATGTATTCATATAAGTATTTAAGTATTATAATTATTCAATTTTCCTCATTAAAGAATTAGAGTTGTTTATGTATATCTTTAGAACTCCAATAATTAATGTTTAGGACTTCATACAGACTTGAGCTTTATTATAAATCACTTCTTCTTAGAAATTGTTTTATATTTAATAATTAAGAGAATTTTAAATCGCCTTGTCTTAAAGTTGTGAATTCAGATCCAAATTTTATCATAATAATTTAAAATATTTAAAAAAAATGATTTTACTGCGTTTATTTTATTGCAATTTTTTATTTTAATTTCCTTAAAAAAAATCCAAAAATTAATAAACTTATATTTAATATATGAATTATCATACGTATTTAACAAATTGAATGTTGTATAAAATTTTTCAATTCAAGTAGCACTTCTCTTATTATTTTTATGTTTAAATTGTCAACATCGTTTCTTTAAAAAGTTTAAGTTAAATAACACATAAAATTAATATAATTGATTAAAAAGAATAAAAATTATTTTTTATCATATTGAATAAAATATAAGGATAGAAAAGTATCAAAAATATATATTGAAAATATTATTTACAGATTTAATTGTGGTTTGACACATTTGTTTTTCTAAAAGAAATATAATTCATATAATTTCTTTAAATTTTAAAACTGTATAATATTTTATATTTGTCATTAACGATATTTGTATAATTTCCCTTTGTTATTTCCTCTTCTCAATTTTGCTAAACATCAAAACCTATTCTAGTTTTTTAGTTTTCGAAACTCATAAATAAAGAGTAACTTTTAAAAATAATTTTGTCAAACTAAATTATCAAATAAGTTTTATTATTTTTAAGTTCTATAAATTTAAAATAAATATTAAAAGTCAATCTAACAAATCCCGAAATAATATTATAATTATTTAGTTTATATGTAATAGCAACAGAGCAATTATTAACATAAAATCAAAGCATCGTTCATATTCAAGAACCTAATTTAGAATAAAATAGCTATATAAAATAACAAAAATACTATCAATATAATATAAAATATTTCGTAATTCCGTTTATTCAATAAAAAGATAATAACCAATAATTGTTTTTAATACATATCTTGTAAATATAAACATAAACTTATATATAAAACATTTATAACTAACAAATCATGTTTAATCCAAATTTTAAAACTAAACAAATATGACAACACTAAAACTTCTAAATAAAGTTAAATACATAATATAGTGTAAGCATCCCTATAGAATGGAATAAATGATAAGGGTGGTGGGGCAGCTGGAAGCTGCTTCGACACCAACAAAATAAATCAAATGTATTCATATAAGTATTTAAGTATTATAATTATTCAATTTTCCTCATTAAAGAATTAGAGTTGTTTATGTATATCTTTAGAACTCCAATAATTAATGTTTAGGACTTCATACAGACTTGAGCTTTATTATAAATCACTTCTTCTTAGAAATTGTTTTATATTTAATAATTCAGAGAATTTTAAATCGCCTTGTCTTAAAGTTGTGAATTCAGATCCAAAATTTATCATAATAATTTAAAATATTTAAAAAAAATGATATTACTGCATTTATTTTATTGCAATTTTTTATTTTAATTTCCTTAAAAAAAATCCAAAAATTAATAAACTTATATTTAATATATGAATTATCATACGTATTTAACAAATTGAATGTTGTATAAAATTTTTCAATTCAAGTAGCACTTCTCTTATTATTTTTATGTTTAAATTGTCAACATCGTTTCTTTAAAAAGTTTAAGTTAAATAACACATAAAATTAATATAATTGATTAAAAAGAATAAAAATTATTTTTTATCATATTGAATAAAATATAAGGATAGAAAAGTATCAAAAAAATATATTGAAAATATTATTTACAGATTTAATTATGGTTTGACACATTTGTTTTTCTAAAAGAAATATAATTCATATAATTTCTTTAAATTTTAAAACTGTACAATATTTTATATTTGTCATTAACGATATTTGTATAATTTCCCTTTGTTATTTCCTCTTCTCAATTTTGCTAAACATCAAAACCTATTCTAGTTTTTTAGTTTTCGAAACTCATAAATAAAGAGTAACTTTTAAAAATAATTTTGTAAAACTAAATTATCAAATAAGTTTTATTATTTTTAAGTTCTAAAAATTTAAAATAAATATTAAAAGTCAATCTAACAAATCCCGAAATAATATTATAATTATTCAAAACAATTTAGTTTATATGTAATAGCAACAGAGCAATTATTAACACAAAATCAAAGCATCGTTCATATTCAAGAACCTAATTTAGAATAAAATAGCTATATAAAATAACAAAAATACTATCAATATAATATAAAATATTTCGTAATTCCGTTTATTCAATAAAAAGATAATAACCAATAATTGTTTTTAATACATATCTTGTAAATATAAACATAAACTTATATATAAAACCTTTATGACTAACAAATCATGTTTAATCCAAATTTTAAAACTAAACAAATATGACAACACTAAAACTTCTAAATAAAGTTAAATACATAATATAGTGTAAGCATCCCTATAGAATGGAATAAATGATAAGGGTGGTGGGGCAGCTGGAAGCTGCTTCGACACCAACAAAATAAATCAAATGTATTCATATAAGTATTTAAGTATTATAATTATTCAACTTTCCTCATTAAAGAATTAGAGTTGTTTATGTATATCTTTAGAACTCCAATAATTAATGTTTAGGACTTCATACAGACTTGAGCTTTATTATAAATCACTTCTTCTTAGAAATTGTTTTATATTTAATAATTCAGAGAATTTTAAATCGCCTTGTCTTAAAGTTGTGAATTCAGATCCAAAATTTATCATAATAATTTAAAATATTTAAAAAAAATGATATTACTGCGTTTATTTTATTGCAATTTTTTATTTTAATTTCCTTAAAAAAATCCAAAAATTAATAAACTTATATTTAATATATGAATTATCATACGTATTTAACAAATTGAATGTTGTATAAAATTTTTCAATTCAAGTAGCACTTCTCTTATTATTTTTATGTTTAAATTGTCAACATCGTTTCTTTAAAAATTTTAAGTTAAATAACACATAAAATTAATATAATTGATTAAAAAGAATAAAAATTATTTTTTATCATATTGAATAAAATATAAGGATAGAAAAGTATCAAAAAAATATATTGAAAATATTATTTACAGATTTAATTATGGTTTGACACATTTGTTTTTCTAAAAGAAATATAATTCATATAATTTCTTTAAATTTTAAAACTGTACAATATTTTATATTTGTCATTAACGATATTTGTATAATTTCCCTTTGTTATTTCCTCTTCTCAATTTTGCTAAACATCAAAACCTATTCTAGTTTTTTAGTTTTCGAAACTCATAAATAAAGAGTAACTTTTAAAAATAATTTTGTAAAACTAAATTATCAAATAAGTTTTATTATTTTTAAGTTCTAAAAATTTAAAATAAATATTAAAAGTCAATCTAACAAATCCCGAAATAATATTATAATTATTCAAAACAATTTAGTTTATATGTAATAGCAACAGAGCAATTATTAACACAAAATCAAAGCATTGTTCATATTCAAGAACCTAATTTAGAATAAAATAGCTATATAAAATAACAAAAATACTATCAATATAATATAAAATATTTCGTAATTCCGTTTATTCAATAAAAAGATAATAACCAATAATTGTTTTTAATACATATCTTGTAAATATAAACATAAACTTATATATAAAACCTTTATGACTAACAAATCATGTTTAATCCAAATTTTAAAACTAAACAAATATGACAACACTAAAACTTCTAAATAAAGTTAAATACATAATATAGTGTAAGCATCCCTATAGAATGGAATAAATGATAAGGGTGGTGGGGCAGCTGGAAGCTACTTCGACACCAACAAAATAAATCAAATGTATTCATATAAGTATTAAGTATTATAATTATTCAATTTTCCTCATTAAAGAATTAGAGTTGTTTATGTATATCTTTAGAACTCCAATAATTAATGTTTAGGACTTCATACAGACTTGAGCTTTATTATAAATCACTTCTTCTTAGAAATTGTTTTATATTTAATAATTCAGAGAATTTTAAATCGCCTTGTCTTAAAGTTGTGAATTCAGATCCAAATTTTATCATAATAATTTAAAATATTTAAAAAAAATGATATTACTGCGTTTATTTTATTGCAATTTTTTATTTTAATTTCCTTAAAAAAAATCCAAAAATTAATAAACTTATATTTAATATATGAATTATCATACGTATTTAACAAATTGAATGTTGTATAAAATTTTTCAATTCAAGTAGCACTTCTCTTATTATTTTTATGTTTAAATTGTCAACATCGTTTCTTTAAAAAGTTTAAGTTAAATAACACATAAAATTAATATAATTGATTAAAAAGAATAAAAATTATTTTTTATCATATTGAATAAAATATAAGGATAGAAAAGTATCAAAAAAATATATTGAAAATATTATTTACAGATTTAATTGTGGTTTGACACATTTGTTTTTCTAAAAGAAATATAATTCATATAATTTCTTTAAATTTTAAAACTGTACAATATTTTATATTTGTCATTAACGATATTTGTATAATTTCCCTTTGTTATTTCCTCTTCTCAATTTTGCTAAACATCAAAACCTATTCTAGTTTTTTAGTTTTCGAAACTCATAAATAAAGAGTAACTTTTAAAAATAATTTTGTCAAACTAAATTATCAAATAAGTTTTATTATTTTTAAGTTCTATAAATTTAAAATAAATATTAAAAGTCAATCTAACAAATCCCGAAATAATATTATAATTATTTAGTTTATATGTAATAGCAACAGAGCAATTATTAACATAAAATCAAAGCATCGTTCATATTCAAGAACCTAATTTAGAATAAAATAGCTATATAAAATAACAAAAACACTATCAATATAATATAAAATATTTCGTAATTCCGTTTATTCAATAAAAAGATAATAACCAATAATTGTTTTTAATACATATCTTGTAAATATAAACATAAACTTATATATAAAACCTTTATGACTAACAAATCATGTTTAATCCAAATTTTAAAACTAAACAAATATGACAACACTAAAACTTCTAAATAAAGTTAAATACATAATATAGTGTAAGCATCCCTATAGAATGGAATAAATGATAAGGGTGGTGGGGCAGCTGGAAGCTGCTTCGACACCAACAAAATAAATCAAATGTATTCATATAAGTATTTAAGTATTATAATTATTCAATTTTCCTCATTAAAGAATTAGAGTTGTTTATGTATATCTTTAGAACTCCAATAATTAATGTTTAGGACTTCATACAGACTTGAGCTTTATTATAAATCACTTCTTCTTAGAAATTGTTTTATATTTAATAATTCAGAGAATTTTAAATCGCCTTGTCTTAAAGTTGTGAATTCAGATCCAAAATTTATCATAATAATTTAAAATATTAAAAAAAAATGATATTACTGCGTTTATTTTATTGCAATTTTTTATTTTAATTTCCTTAAAAAAAATCCAAAAATTAATAAACTTATATTTAATATATGAATTATCATACGTATTTAACAAATTGAATGTTGTATAAAATTTTTCAATTCAAGTAGCACTTCTCTTATTATTTTTATGTTTAAATTGTCAACATCGTTTCTTTAAAAAGTTTAAGTTAAATAACACATAAAATTAATATAATTGATTAAAAAGAATAAAAATTATTTTTTATCATATTGAATAAAATATAAGGATAGAAAAGTATCAAAAAAATATATTGAAAATATTATTTACAGATTTAATTATGGTTTGACACATTTGTTTTTCTAAAAGAAATATAATTCATATAATTTCTTTAAATTTTAAAACTGTACAATATTTTATATTTGTCATTAACGATATTTGTATAATTTCCCTTTGTTATTTCCTCTTCTCAATTTTGCTAAACATCAAAACCTATTCTAGTTTTTTAGTTTTCGAAACTCATAAATAAAGAGTAACTTTTAAAAATAATTTTGTAAAACTAAATTATCAAATAAGTTTTATTATTTTTAAGTTCTAAAAATTTAAAATAAATATTAAAAGTCAATCTAACAAATCCCGAAATAATATTATAATTATTCAAAACAATTTAGTTTATATGTAATAGCAACAGAGCAATTATTAACACAAAATCAAAGCATCGTTCATATTCAAGAACCTAATTTAGAATAAAATAGCTATATAAAATAACAAAAATACTATCAATATAATATAAAATATTTCGTAATTCCGTTTATTCAATAAAAAGATAATAACCAATAATTGTTTTTAATACATATCTTGTAAATATAAACATAAACTTATATATAAAACCTTTATGACTAACAAATCATGTTTAATCCAAATTTTAAAACTAAACAAATATGACAACACTAAAACTTCTAAATAAAGTTAAATACATAATATAGTGTAAGCATCCCTATAGAATGGAATAAATGATAAGGGTGGTGGGGCAGCTGGAAGCTACTTCGACGCCAACAAAATAAATCAAATGTATTCATATAAGTATTAAGTATTATAATTATTCAATTTTCCTCATTAAAGAATTAGAGTTGTTTATGTATATCTTTAGAACTCCAATAATTAATGTTTAGGACTTCATACAGACTTGAGCTTTATTATAAATCACTTCTTCTTAGAAATTGTTTTATATTTAATAATTCAGAGAATTTTAAATCGCCTTGTCTTAAAGTTGTGAATTCAGATCCAAATTTTATCATAATAATTTAAAATATTTAAAAAAAATGATATTACTGCGTTTATTTTATTGCAATTTTTTATTTTAATTTCCTTAAAAAAAATCCAAAAATTAATAAACTTATATTTAATATATGAATTATCATACGTATTTAACAAATTGAATGTTGTATAAAATTTTTCAATTCAAGTAGCACTTCTCTTATTATTTTTATGTTTAAATTGTCAACATCGTTTCTTTAAAAAGTTTAAGTTAAATAACACATAAAATTAATATAATTGATTAAAAAGAATAAAAATTATTTTTTATCATATTGAATAAAATATAAGGATAGAAAAGTATCAAAAAAATATATTGAAAATATTATTTACAGATTTAATTGTGGTTTGACACATTTGTTTTTCTAAAAGAAATATAATTCATATAATTTCTTTAAATTTTAAAACTGTACAATATTTTATATTTGTCATTAACGATATTTGTATAATTTCCCTTTGTTATTTCCTCTTCTCAATTTTGCTAAACATCAAAACCTATTCTAGTTTTTTAGTTTTCGAAACTCATAAATAAAGAGTAACTTTTAAAAATAATTTTGTCAAACTAAATTATCAAATAAGTTTTATTATTTTTAAGTTCTATAAATTTAAAATAAATATTAAAAGTCAATCTAACAAATCCCGAAATAATATTATAATTATTTAGTTTATATGTAATAGCAACAGAGCAATTATTAACATAAAATCAAAGCATCGTTCATATTCAAGAACCTAATTTAGAATAAAATAGCTATATAGAATAACAAAAACACTATCAATATAATATAAAATATTTCGTAATTCCGTTTATTCAATAAAAAGATAATAACCAATAATTGTTTTTAATACATATCTTGTAAATATAAACATAAACTTATATATAAAACCTTTATGACTAACAAATCATGTTTAATCCAAATTTTAAAACTAAACAAATATGACAACACTAAAACTTCTAAATAAAGTTAAATACATAATATAGTGTAAGCATCCCTATAGAATGGAATAAATGATAAGGGTGGTGGGGCAGCTGGAAGCTGCTTCGACACCAACAAAATAAATCAAATGTATTCATATAAGTATTTAAGTATTATAATTATTCAATTTTCCTCATTAAAGAATTAGAGTTGTTTATGTATATCTTTAGAACTCCAATAATTAATGTTTAGGACTTCATACAGACTTGAGCTTTATTATAAATCACTTCTTCTTAGAAATTGTTTTATATTTAATAATTCAGAGAATTTTAAATCGCCTTGTCTTAAAGTTGTGAATTCAGATCCAAAATTTATCATAATAATTTAAAATATTAAAAAAAAATGATATTACTGCGTTTATTTTATTGCAATTTTTTATTTTAATTTCCTTAAAAAAAATCCAAAAATTAATAAACTTATATTTAATATATGAATTATCATACGTATTTAACAAATTGAATGTTGTATAAAATTTTTCAATTCAAGTAGCACTTCTCTTATTATTTTTATGTTTAAATTGTCAACATCGTTTCTTTAAAAAGTTTAAGTTAAATAACACATAAAATTAATATAATTGATTAAAAAGAATAAAAATTATTTTTTATCATATTGAATAAAATATAAGGATAGAAAAGTATCAAAAAAATATATTGAAAATATTATTTACAGATTTAATTATGGTTTGACACATTTGTTTTTCTAAAAGAAATATAATTCATATAATTTCTTTAAATTTTAAAACTGTACAATATTTTATATTTGTCATTAACGATATTTGTATAATTTCCCTTTGTTATTTCCTCTTCTCAATTTTGCTAAACATCAAAACCTATTCTAGTTTTTTAGTTTTCGAAACTCATAAATAAAGAGTAACTTTTAAAAATAATTTTGTAAAACTAAATTATCAAATAAGTTTTATTATTTTTAAGTTCTAAAAATTTAAAATAAATATTAAAAGTCAATCTAACAAATCCCGAAATAATATTATAATTATTCAAAACAATTTAGTTTATATGTAATAGCAACAGAGCAATTATTAACACAAAATCAAAGCATCGTTCATATTCAAGAACCTAATTTAGAATAAAATAGCTATATAAAATAACAAAAATACTATCAATATAATATAAAATATTTCGTAATTCCGTTTATTCAATAAAAAGATAATAACCAATAATTGTTTTTAATACATATCTTGTAAATATAAACATAAACTTATATATAAAACCTTTATGACTAACAAATCATGTTTAATCCAAATTTTAAAACTAAACAAATATGACAACACTAAAACTTCTAAATAAAGTTAAATACATAATATAGTGTAAGCATCCCTATAGAATGGAATAAATGATAAGGGTGGTGGGGCAGCTGGAAGCTACTTCGACGCCAACAAAATAAATCAAATGTATTCATATAAGTATTAAGTATTATAATTATTCAATTTTCCTCATTAAAGAATTAGAGTTGTTTATGTATATCTTTAGAACTCCAATAATTAATGTTTAGGACTTCATACAGACTTGAGCTTTATTATAAATCACTTCTTCTTAGAAATTGTTTTATATTTAATAATTCAGAGAATTTTAAATCGCCTTGTCTTAAAGTTGTGAATTCAGATCCAAATTTTATCATAATAATTTAAAATATTTAAAAAAAATGATATTACTGCGTTTATTTTATTGCAATTTTTTATTTTAATTTCCTTAAAAAAAATCCAAAAATTAATAAACTTATATTTAATATATGAATTATCATACGTATTTAACAAATTGAATGTTGTATAAAATTTTTCAATTCAAGTAGCACTTCTCTTATTATTTTTATGTTTAAATTGTCAACATCGTTTCTTTAAAAAGTTTAAGTTAAATAACACATAAAATTAATATAATTGATTAAAAAGAATAAAAATTATTTTTTATCATATTGAATAAAATATAAGGATAGAAAAGTATCAAAAAAATATATTGAAAATATTATTTACAGATTTAATTGTGGTTTGACACATTTGTTTTTCTAAAAGAAATATAATTCATATAATTTCTTTAAATTTTAAAACTGTACAATATTTTATATTTGTCATTAACGATATTTGTATAATTTCCCTTTGTTATTTCCTCTTCTCAATTTTGCTAAACATCAAAACCTATTCTAGTTTTTTAGTTTTCGAAACTCATAAATAAAGAGTAACTTTTAAAAATAATTTTGTCAAACTAAATTATCAAATAAGTTTTATTATTTTTAAGTTCTATAAATTTAAAATAAATATTAAAAGTCAATCTAACAAATCCCGAAATAATATTATAATTATTTAGTTTATATGTAATAGCAACAGAGCAATTATTAACATAAAATCAAAGCATCGTTCATATTCAAGAACCTAATTTAGAATAAAATAGCTATATAGAATAACAAAAACACTATCAATATAATATAAAATATTTCGTAATTCCGTTTATTCAATAAAAAGATAATAACCAATAATTGTTTTTAATACATATCTTGTAAATATAAACATAAACTTATATATAAAACCTTTATGACTAACAAATCATGTTTAATCCAAATTTTAAAACTAAACAAATATGACAACACTAAAACTTCTAAATAAAGTTAAATACATAATATAGTGTAAGCATCCCTATAGAATGGAATAAATGATAAGGGTGGTGGGGCAGCTGGAAGCTGCTTCGACACCAACAAAATAAATCAAATGTATTCATATAAGTATTTAAGTATTATAATTATTCAATTTTCCTCATTAAAGAATTAGAGTTGTTTATGTATATCTTTAGAACTCCAATAATTAATGTTTAGGACTTCATACAGACTTGAGCTTTATTATAAATCACTTCTTCTTAGAAATTGTTTTATATTTAATAATTCAGAGAATTTTAAATCGCCTTGTCTTAAAGTTGTGAATTCAGATCCAAAATTTATCATAATAATTTAAAATATTAAAAAAAAATGATATTACTGCGTTTATTTTATTGCAATTTTTTATTTTAATTTCCTTAAAAAAAATCCAAAAATTAATAAACTTATATTTAATATATGAATTATCATACGTATTTAACAAATTGAATGTTGTATAAAATTTTTCAATTCAAGTAGCACTTCTCTTATTATTTTTATGTTTAAATTGTCAACATCGTTTCTTTAAAAAGTTTAAGTTAAATAACACATAAAATTAATATAATTGATTAAAAAGAATAAAAATTATTTTTTATCATATTGAATAAAATATAAGGATAGAAAAGTATCAAAAAAATATATTGAAAATATTATTTACAGATTTAATTATGGTTTGACACATTTGTTTTTCTAAAAGAAATATAATTCATATAATTTCTTTAAATTTTAAAACTGTACAATATTTTATATTTGTCATTAACGATATTTGTATAATTTCCCTTTGTTATTTCCTCTTCTCAATTTTGCTAAACATCAAAACCTATTCTAGTTTTTTAGTTTTCGAAACTCATAAATAAAGAGTAACTTTTAAAAATAATTTTGTAAAACTAAATTATCAAATAAGTTTTATTATTTTTAAGTTCTAAAAATTTAAAATAAATATTAAAAGTCAATCTAACAAATCCCGAAATAATATTATAATTATTCAAAACAATTTAGTTTATATGTAATAGCAACAGAGCAATTATTAACACAAAATCAAAGCATCGTTCATATTCAAGAACCTAATTTAGAATAAAATAGCTATATAAAATAACAAAAATACTATCAATATAATATAAAATATTTCGTAATTCCGTTTATTCAATAAAAAGATAATAACCAATAATTGTTTTTAATACATATCTTGTAAATATAAACATAAACTTATATATAAAACCTTTATGACTAACAAATCATGTTTAATCCAAATTTTAAAACTAAACAAATATGACAACACTAAAACTTCTAAATAAAGTTAAATACATAATATAGTGTAAGCATCCCTATAGAATGGAATAAATGATAAGGGTGGTGGGGCAGCTGGAAGCTACTTCGACACCAACAAAATAAATCAAATGTATTCATATAAGTATTAAGTATTATAATTATTCAATTTTCCTCATTAAAGAATTAGAGTTGTTTATGTATATCTTTAGAACTCCAATAATTAATGTTTAGGACTTCATACAGACTTGAGCTTTATTATAAATCACTTCTTCTTAGAAATTGTTTTATATTTAATAATTCAGAGAATTTTAAATCGCCTTGTCTTAAAGTTGTGAATTCAGATCCAAAATTTATCATAATAATTTAAAATATTAAAAAAAAATGATATTACTGCGTTTATTTTATTGCAATTTTTTATTTTAATTTCCTTAAAAAAAATCCAAAAATTAATAAACTTATATTTAATATATGAATTATCATACGTATTTAACAAATTGAATGTTGTATAAAAATTTTCAATTCAAGTAGCACTTCTCTTATTATTTTTATGTTTAAATTGTCAACATCGTTTCTTTAAAAAGTTTAAGTTAAATAACACATAAAATTAATATAATTGATTAAAAAGAATAAAAATTATTTTTTATCATATTGAATAAAATATAAGGATAGAAAAGTATCAAAAAAATATATTGAAAATATTATTTACAAATTTAATTATGGTTTGACACATTTGTTTTTCGAAAAGAAATATAATTCATATAATTTCTTTAAATTTTAAAACTGTACAATATTTTATATTTGTCATTAACGATATTTGTATAATTTCCCTTTGTTATTTCCTCTTCTCAATTTTGCTAAACATCAAAACCTATTCTAGTTTTTTAGTTTTCGAAACTCATAAATAAAGAGTAACTTTTAAAAATAATTTTGTAAAACTAAATTATCAAATAAGTTTTATTATTTTTAAGTTCTAAAAATTTAAAATAAATATTAAAAGTCAATCTAACAAATCCCGAAATAATATTATAATTATTCAAAACAATTTAGTTTATATGTAATAGCAACAGAGCAATTATTAACACAAAATCAAAGCATCGTTCATATTCAAGAACCTAATTTAGAATAAAATAGCTATATAAAATAACAAAAATACTATCAATATAATATAAAATATTTCGTAATTCCGTTTATTCAATAAAAAGATAATAACCAATAATTGTTTTTAATACATATCTTGTAAATATAAACATAAACTTATATATAAAACCTTTATGACTAACAAATCATGTTTAATCCAAATTTTAAAACTAAACAAATATGACAACACTAAAACTTCTAAATAAAGTTAAATACATAATATAGTGTAAGCATCCCTATAGAATGGAATAAATGATAAGGGTGGTGGGGCAGCTGGAAGCTGCTTCGACACCAACAAAATAAATCAAATGTATTCATATAAGTATTTAAGTATTATAATTATTCAATTTTCCTCATTAAAGAATTAGAGTTGTTTATGTATATCTTTAGAACTCCAATAATTAATGTTTAGGACTTCATACAGACTTGAGCTTTATTATAAATCACTTCTTCTTTGAAATTGTTTTATATTTAATAATTCAGAGAATTTTAAATCGCCTTGTCTTAAAGTTGTGAATTCAGATCCAAATTTTATCATAATAATTTAAAATATTTAAAAAAAATGATATTACTGCGTTTATTTTATTGCAATTTTTTTATTTTAATTTCCTTAAAAAAAATCCAAAAATTAATAAACTTATATTTAATATATGAATTATCATACGTATTTAACAAATTGAATGTTGTATAAAATTTTTCAATTCAAGTAGCACTTCTCTTATTATTTTTATGTTTAAATTGTCAACATCGTTTCTTTAAAAAGTTTAAGTTAAATAACACATAAAATTAATATAATTGATTAAAAAGAATAAAAATTATTTTTTATCATATTGAATAAAATATAAGGATAGAAAAGTATCAAAAAAATATATTGAAAATATTATTTACAGATTTAATTGTGGTTTGACACATTTGTTTTTCTAAAAGAAATATAATTCATATAATTTCTTTAAATTTTAAAACTGTACAATATTTTATATTTGTCATTAACGATATTTGTATAATTTCCCTTTGTTATTTCCTCTTCTCAATTTTGCTAAACATCAAAACCTATTCTAGTTTTTTAGTTTTCGAAACTCATAAATAAAGAGTAACTTTTAAAAATAATTTTGTAAAACTAAATTATCAAATAAGTTTTATTATTTTTAAGTTCTAAAAATTTAAAATAAATATTAAAAGTCAATCTAACAAATCCCGAAATAATATTATAATTATTCAAAACAATTTAGTTTATATGTAATAGCAACAGAGCAATTATTAACACAAAATCAAAGCATCGTTCATATTCAAGAACCTAATTTAGAATAAAATAGCTATATAAAATAACAAAAATACTATCAATATAATATAAAATATTTCGTAATTCCGTTTATTCAATAAAAAGATAATAACCAATAATTGTTTTTAATACATATCTTGTAAATATAAACATAAACTTATATATAAAACCTTTATGACTAACAAATCATGTTTAATCCAAATTTTAAAACTAAACAAATATGACAACACTAAAACTTCTAAATAAAGTTAAATACATAATATAGTGTAAGCATCCCTATAGAATGGAATAAATGATAAGGGTGGTGGGGCAGCTGGAAGCTGCTTCGACACCAACAAAATAAATCAAATGTATTCATATAAGTATTTAAGTATTATAATTATTCAATTTTCCTCATTAAAGAATTAGAGTTGTTTATGTATATCTTTAGAACTCCAATAATTAATGTTTAGGACTTCATACAGACTTGAGCTT
Organism: Lathyrus tuberosus; assembly: GCA_022829125.1. Lineage (NCBI taxonomy): Eukaryota > Viridiplantae > Streptophyta > Magnoliopsida > Fabales > Fabaceae > Lathyrus > Lathyrus tuberosus. The sequence continues at coordinate 102,571 of JALAZF010000617.1, read as the reverse complement.
TATTATAAATCACTTCTTCTTTGAAATTGTTTTATATTTAATAATTCAGAGAATTTTAAATCGCCTTGTCTTAAAGTTGTGAATTCAGATCCAAATTTTATCATAATAATTTAAAATATTTAAAAAAAATGATATTACTGCGTTTATTTTATTGCAATTTTTTATTTTAATTTCCTTAAAAAAAATCCAAAAATTAATAAACTTATATTTAATATATGAATTATCATACGTATTTAACAAATTGAATGTTGTATAAAATTTTTCAATTCAAGTAGCACTTCTCTTATTATTTTTATGTTTAAATTGTCAACATCGTTTCTTTAAAAAGTTTAAGTTAAATAACACATAAAATTAATATAATTGATTAAAAAGAATAAAAATTATTTTTTATCATATTGAATAAAATATAAGGATAGAAAAGTATCAAAAAAATATATTGAAAATATTATTTACAGATTTAATTGTGGTTTGACACATTTGTTTTTCTAAAAGAAATATAATTCATATAATTTCTTTAAATTTTAAAACTGTACAATATTTTATATTTGTCATTAACGATATTTGTATAAATTCCCTTTGTTATTTCCTCTTCTCAATTTTGCTAAACATCAAAACCTATTCTAGTTTTTTAGTTTTCGAAACTCATAAATAAAGAGTAACTTTTAAAAATAATTTTGTAAAACTAAATTATCAAATAAGTTTTATTATTTTTAAGTTCTAAAAATTTAAAATAAATATTAAAAGTCAAGCTAACAAATCCCGAAATAATATTATAATTATTCAAAACAATTTAGTTTATATGTAATAGCAACAGAGCAATTATTAACACAAAATCAAAGCATCGTTCATATTCAAGAACCTAATTTAGAATAAAATAGCTATATAAAATAACAAAAATACTATCAATATAATATAAAATATTTTGTAATTCCGTTTATTCAATAAAAAGATAATAACCAATAATTGTTTTTAATACATATCTTGTAAATATAAACATAAACTTATATATAAAACCTTTATGACTAACAAATCATGTTTAATCCAAATTTTAAAACTAAACAAATATGACAACACTAAAACTTCTAAATAAAGTTAAATACATAATATAGTGTAAGCATCCCTATAGAATGGAATAAATGATAAGGGTGGTGGGGCAGCTGGAAGCTGCTTCGACACCAACAAAATAAATCAAATGTATTCATATAAGTATTTAAGTATTATAATTATTCAATTTTCCTCATTAAAGAATTAGAGTTGTTTATGTATATCTTTAGAACTCCAATAATTAATGTTTAGGACTTCATACAGACTTGAGCTTTATTATAAATCACTTCTTCTTTGAAATTGTTTTATATTTAATAATTCAGAGAATTTTAAATCGCCTTGTCTTAAAGTTGTGAATTCAGATCCAAATTTTATCATAATAATTTAAAATATTAAAAAAAAATGATATTACTGCGTTTATTTTATTGCAATTTTTTATTTTAATTTCCTTAAAAAAAATCCAAAAATTAATAAACTTATATTTAATATATGAATTATCATACGTATTTAACAAATTGAATGTTGTATAAAATTTTTCAATTCAAGTAGCACTTCTCTTATTATTTTTATCTTTAAATTGTCAACATCGTTTCTTTAAAAAGTTTAAGTTAAATAACACATAAAATTAATATAATTGATTAAAAAGGATAAAAATTATTTTTTATCATATTGAATAAAATATAAGGATAGAAAAGTATCAAAAAAATATATTGAAAATATTATTTACAGATTTAATTGTGGTTTGACACATTTGTTTTTCTAAAAGAAATATAATTCATATAATTTCTTTAAATTTTAAAACTGTACAATATTTTATATTTGTCATTAACGATATTTGTATAATTTCCCTTTGTTATTTCCTCTTCTCAATTTTGCTAAACATCAAAACCTATTCTAGTTTTTTAGTTTTCGAAACTCATAAATAAAGAGTAACTTTTAAAAATAATTTTGTAAAACTAAATTATCAAATAAGTTTTATTATTTTTAAGTTCTAAAAATTTAAAATAAATATTAAAAGTCAATCTAACAAATCCCGAAATAATATTATTATTATTCAAAACAATTTAGTTTATATGTAATAGCAACAGAACAATTATTAACACAAAATCAAAGCATCGTTCATATTCAAGAACCTAATTTAGAATAAAATAGCTATATAAAATAAAAAAAATACTATCAATATAATATAAAATATTTCGTAATTCCGTTTATTCAATAAAAAGATAATAACCAATAATTGTTTTTAATACATATCTTGTAAATATAAACATAAACTTATATATAAAACCTTTATGACTAACAAATCATGTTTAATCCAAATTTTAAAACTAAACAAATATGACAACACTAAAACTTCTAAATAAAGTTAAATACATAATATAGTGTAAGCATCCCTATAGAATGGAATAAATGATAAGGGTGGTGGGGCAGCTGGAAGCTGCTTCGACACCAACAAAATAAATCAAATGTATTCATATAAGTATTTAAGTATTATAATTATTCAATTTTCCTCATTAAAGAATTAGAGTTGTTTATGTATATCTTTAGAACTCCAATAATTAATGTTTAGGACTTCATACAGACTTGAGCTTTATTATAAATCACTTCTTCTTTGAAATTGTTTTATATTTAATAATTCAGAGAATTTTAAATCGCCTTGTCTTAAAGTTGTGAATTCAGATCCAAATTTTATCATAATAATTTAAAATATTAAAAAAAAATGATATTACTGCGTTTATTTTATTGCAATTTTTTATTTTAATTTCCTTAAAAAAAATCCAAAAATTAATAAACTTATATTTAATATATGAATTATCATACGTATTTAACAAATTGAATGTTGTATAAAATTTTTCAATTCAAGTAGCACTTCTCTTATTATTTTTATCTTTAAATTGTCAACATCGTTTCTTTAAAAAGTTTAAGTTAAATAACACATAAAATTAATATAATTGATTAAAAAGGATAAAAATTATTTTTTATCATATTGAATAAAATATAAGGATAGAAAAGTATCAAAAAAATATATTGAAAATATTATTTACAGATTTAATTGTGGTTTGACACATTTGTTTTTCTAAAAGAAATATAATTCATATAATTTCTTTAAATTTTAAAACTGTACAATATTTTATATTTGTCATTAACGATATTTGTATAATTTCCCTTTGTTATTTCCTCTTCTCAATTTTGCTAAACATCAAAACCTATTCTAGTTTTTTAGTTTTCGAAACTCATAAATAAAGAGTAACTTTTAAAAATAATTTTGTAAAACTAAATTATCAAATAAGTTTTATTATTTTTAAGTTCTAAAAATTTAAAATAAATATTAAAAGTCAATCTAACAAATCCCGAAATAATATTATAATTATTCAAAACAATTTAGTTTATATGTAATAGCAACAGAACAATTATTAACACAAAATCAAAGCATCGTTCATATTCAAGAACCTAATTTAGAATAAAATAGCTATATAAAATAACAAAAATACTATCAATATAATATAAAATATTTTGTAATTCCGTTTATTCAATAAAAAGATAATAACCAATAATTGTTTTTAATACATATCTTGTAAATATAAACATAAACTTATATATAAAACCTTTATGACTAACAAATCATGTTTAATCCAAATTTTAAAACTAAACAAATATGACAACACTAAAACTTCTAAATAAAGTTAAATACATAATATAGTGTAAGCATCCCTATAGAATGGAATAAATGATAAGGGTGGTGGGGCAGCTGGAAGCTGCTTCGACACCAACAAAATAAATCAAATGTATTCATATAAGTATTTAAGTATTATAATTATTCAATTTTCCTCATTAAAGAATTAGAGTTGTTTATGTATATCTTTAGAACTCCAATAATTAATGTTTAGGACTTCATACAGACTTGAGCTTTATTATAAATCACTTCTTCTTTGAAATTGTTTTATATTTAATAATTCAGAGAATTTTAAATCGCCTTGTCTTAAAGTTGTGAATTCAGATCCAAATTTTATCATAATAATTTAAAATATTAAAAAAAAATGATATTACTGCGTTTATTTTATTGCAATTTTTTATTTTAATTTCCTTAAAAAAAATCCAAAAATTAATAAACTTATATTTAATATATGAATTATCATACGTATTTAACAAATTGAATGTTGTATAAAATTTTTCAATTCAAGTAGCACTTCTCTTATTATTTTTATCTTTAAATTGTCAACATCGTTTCTTTAAAAAGTTTAAGTTAAATAACACATAAAATTAATATAATTGATTAAAAAGGATAAAAATTATTTTTTATCATATTGAATAAAATATAAGGATAGAAAAGTATCAAAAAAATATATTGAAAATATTATTTACAGATTTAATTGTGGTTTGACACATTTGTTTTTCTAAAAGAAATATAATTCATATAATTTCTTTAAATTTTAAAACTGTACAATATTTTATATTTGTCATTAACGATATTTGTATAATTTCCCTTTGTTATTTCCTCTTCTCAATTTTGCTAAACATCAAAACCTATTCTAGTTTTTTAGTTTTCGAAACTCATAAATAAAGAGTAACTTTTAAAAATAATTTTGTAAAACTAAATTATCAAATAAGTTTTATTATTTTTAAGTTCTAAAAATTTAAAATAAATATTAAAAGTCAATCTAACAAATCCCGAAATAATATTATAATTATTCAAAACAATTTAGTTTATATGTAATAGCAACAGAACAATTATTAACACAAAATCAAAGCATCGTTCATATTCAAGAACCTAATTTAGAATAAAATAGCTATATAAAATAACAAAAATACTATCAATATAATATAAAATATTTCGTAATTCCGTTTATTCAATAAAAAGATAATAACCAATAATTGTTTTTAATACATATCTTGTAAATATAAACATAAACTTATATATAAAACCTTTATGACTAACAAATCATGTTTAATCCAAATTTTAAAACTAAACAAATATGACAACACTAAAACTTCTAAATAAAGTTAAATACATAATATAGTGTAAGCATCCCTATAGAATGGAATAAATGATAAGGGTGGTGGGGCAGCTGGAAGCTGCTTCGACACCAACAAAATAAATCAAATGTATTCATATAAGTATTTAAGTATTATAATTATTCAATTTTCCTCATTAAAGAATTAGAGTTGTTTATGTATATCTTTAGAACTCCAATAATTAATGTTTAGGACTTCATACAGACTTGAGCTTTATTATAAATCACTTCTTCTTTGAAATTGTTTTATATTTAATAATTCAGAGAATTTTAAATCGCCTTGTCTTAAAGTTGTGAATTCAGATCCAAATTTTATCATAATAATTTAAAATATTAAAAAAAAATGATATTACTGCGTTTATTTTATTGCAATTTTTTATTTTAATTTCCTTAAAAAAAATCCAAAAATTAATAAACTTATATTTAATATATGAATTATCATACGTATTTAACAAATTGAATGTTGTATAAAATTTTTCAATTCAAGTAGCACTTCTCTTATTATTTTTATCTTTAAATTGTCAACATCGTTTCTTTAAAAAGTTTAAGTTAAATAACACATAAAATTAATATAATTGATTAAAAAGGATAAAAATTATTTTTTATCATATTGAATAAAATATAAGGATAGAAAAGTATCAAAAAAATATATTGAAAATATTATTTACAGATTTAATTGTGGTTTGACACATTTGTTTTTCTAAAAGAAATATAATTCATATAATTTCTTTAAATTTTAAAACTGTACAATATTTTATATTTGTCATTAACGATATTTGTATAATTTCCCTTTGTTATTTCCTCTTCTCAATTTTGCTAAACATCAAAACCTATTCTAGTTTTTTAGTTTTCGAAACTCATAAATAAAGAGTAACTTTTAAAAATAATTTTGTAAAACTAAATTATCAAATAAGTTTTATTATTTTTAAGTTCTAAAAATTTAAAATAAATATTAAAAGTCAATCTAACAAATCCCGAAATAATATTATAATTATTCAAAACAATTTAGTTTATATGTAATAGCAACAGAACAATTATTAACACAAAATCAAAGCATCGTTCATATTCAAGAACCTAATTTAGAATAAAATAGCTATATAAAATAACAAAAATACTATCAATATAATATAAAATATTTCGTAATTCCGTTTATTCAATAAAAAGATAATAACCAATAATTGTTTTTAATACATATCTTGTAAATATAAACATAAACTTATATATAAAACCTTTATGACTAACAAATCATGTTTAATCCAAATTTTAAAACTAAACAAATATGACAACACTAAAACTTCTAAATAAAGTTAAATACATAATATAGTGTAAGCATCCCTATAGAATGGAATAAATGATAAGGGTGGTGGGGCAGCTGGAAGCTGCTTCGACACCAACAAAATAAATCAAATGTATTCATATAAGTATTTAAGTATTATAATTATTCAATTTTCCTCATTAAAGAATTAGAGTTGTTTATGTATATCTTTAGAACTCCAATAATTAATGTTTAGGACTTCATACAGACTTGAGCTTTATTATAAATCACTTCTTCTTTGAAATTGTTTTATATTTAATAATTCAGAGAATTTTAAATCGCCTTGTCTTAAAGTTGTGAATTCAGATCCAAATTTTATCATAATAATTTAAAATATTAAAAAAAAATGATATTACTGCGTTTATTTTATTGCAATTTTTTATTTTAATTTCCTTAAAAAAAATCCAAAAATTAATAAACTTATATTTAATATATGAATTATCATACGTATTTAACAAATTGAATGTTGTATAAAATTTTTCAATTCAAGTAGCACTTCTCTTATTATTTTTATCTTTAAATTGTCAACATCGTTTCTTTAAAAAGTTTAAGTTAAATAACACATAAAATTAATATAATTGATTAAAAAGGATAAAAATTATTTTTTATCATATTGAATAAAATATAAGGATAGAAAAGTATCAAAAAAATATATTGAAAATATTATTTACAGATTTAATTGTGGTTTGACACATTTGTTTTTCTAAAAGAAATATAATTCATATAATTTCTTTAAATTTTAAAACTGTACAATATTTTATATTTGTCATTAACGATATTTGTATAATTTCCCTTTGTTATTTCCTCTTCTCAATTTTGCTAAACATCAAAACCTATTCTAGTTTTTTAGTTTTCGAAACTCATAAATAAAGAGTAACTTTTAAAAATAATTTTGTAAAACTAAATTATCAAATAAGTTTTATTATTTTTAAGTTCTAAAAATTTAAAATAAATATTAAAAGTCAATCTAACAAATCCCGAAATAATATTATAATTATTCAAAACAATTTAGTTTATATGTAATAGCAACAGAGCAATTATTAACACAAAATCAAAGCATCGTTCATATTCAAGAACCTAATTTAGAATAAAATAGCTATATAAAATAACAAAAATACTATCAATATAATATAAAATATTTCGTAATTCCGTTTATTCAATAAAAAGATAATAACCAATAATTGTTTTCATTACATATCTTGTAAATATAAACATAAACTTATATATAAAACCTTTATGACTAACAAATCATGTTTAATCCAAATTTTAAAACTAAACAAATATGACAACACTAAAACTTCTAAATAAAGTTAAATACATAATATAGTGTAAGCATCCCTATAGAATGGAATAAATGATAAGGGTGGTGGGGCAGCTGGAAGCTGCTTCGACACCAACAAAATAAATCAAATGTATTCATATAAGTATTTAAGTATTATAATTATTCAATTTTCCTCATTAAAGAATTAGAGTTGTTTATGTATATCTTTAGAACTCCAATAATTAATGTTTAGGACTTCATACAGACTTGAGCTTTATTATAAATCACTTCTTCTTAGAAATTGTTTTATATTTAATAATTCAGAGAATTTTAAATCGCCTTGTCTTAAAGTTGTGAATTCAGATCCAAATTTTATCATAATAATTTAAAATATTTAAAAAAAATGATATTACTGCGTTTATTTTATTGCAATTTTTTATTTTAATTTCCTTAAAAAAAATCCAAAAATTAATAAACTTATATTTAATATATGAATTATCATACATATTTAACAAATTGAATGTTGTATAAAATTTTTCAATTCAAGTAGCACTTCTCTTATTATTTTTATGTTTAAATTGTCAACATCGTTTCTTTAAAAAGTTTAAGTTAAATAACACATAAAATTAATATAATTGATTAAAAAGAATAAAAATTATTTTTTATCATATTGAATAAAATATAAGGATAGAAAAGTATCAAAAAAATATATTGAAAATATTATTTACAGATTTAATTGTGGTTTGACACATTTGTTTTTCTAAAAGAAATATAATTCATATAATTTCTTTAAATTTTAAAACTGTACAATATTTTATATTTGTCATTAACGATATTTGTATAATTTCCCTTTGTTATTTCCTCTTCTCAATTTTGCTAAACATCAAAACCTATTCTAGTTTTTTAGTTTTCGAAACTCATAAATAAAGAGTAACTAAAAATAATTTTGTAAAACTAAATTATCAAATAAGTTTTATTATTTTTAAGTTCTAAAAATTTAAAATAAATATTAAAAGTCAATCTAACAAATCCCGAAATAATATTATAATTATTCAAAACAATTTAGTTTATATGTAATAGCAACAGAGCAATTATTAACACAAAATCAAAGCATCGTTCATATTCAAGAACCTAATTTAGAATAAAATAGCTATATAAAATAACAAAAATACTATCAATATAATATAAAATATTTCGTAATTCCGTTTATTCAATAAAAAGATAATAACCAATAATTGTTTTCATTACATATCTTGTAAATATAAACATAAACTTATATATAAAACCTTTATGACTAACAAATCATGTTTAATCCAAATTTTAAAACTAAACAAATATGACAACACTAAAACTTCTAAATAAAGTTAAATACATAATATAGTGTAAGCATCCCTATAGAATGGAATAAATGATAAGGGTGGTGGGGCAGCTGGAAGCTGCTTCGACACCAACAAAATAAATCAAATGTATTCATATAAGTATTTAAGTATTATAATTATTCAATTTTCCTCATTAAAGAATTAGAGTTGTTTATGTATATCTTTAGAACTCCAATAATTAATGTTTAGGACTTCATACAGACTTGAGCTTTATTATAAATCACTTCTTCTTAGAAATTGTTTTATATTTAATAATTCAGAGAATTTTAAATCGCCTTGTCTTAAAGTTGTGAATTCAGATCCAAATTTTATCATAATAATTTAAAATATTTAAAAAAAATGATATTACTGCGTTTATTTTATTGCAATTTTTTATTTTAATTTCCTTAAAAAAAATCCAAAAATTAATAAACTTATATTTAATATATGAATTATCATACGTATTTAACAAATTGAATGTTGTATAAAATTTTTCAATTCAAGTAGCACTTCTCTTATTATTTTTATCTTTAAATTGTCAACATCGTTTCTTTAAAAAGTTTAAGTTAAATAACACATAAAATTAATATAATTGATTAAAAAGAATAAAAATTATTTTTTATCATATTGAATAAAATATAAGGATAGAAAAGTATCAAAAAAATATATTGAAAATATTATTTACAGATTTAATTGTGGTTTGACACATTTGTTTTTCTAAAAGAAATATAATTCATATAATTTCTTTAAATTTTAAAACTGTACAATATTTTATATTTGTCATTAACGATATTTGTATAATTTCCCTTTGTTATTTCCTCTTCTCAATTTTGCTAAACATCAAAACCTATTCTAGTTTTTTAGTTTTCGAAACTCATAAATAAAGAGTAACTTTTAAAAATAATTTTGTAAAACTAAATTATCAAATAAGTTTTATTATTTTTAAGTTCTAAAAATTTAAAATAAATATTAAAAGTCAATCTAACAAATCCCGAAATAATATTATAATTATTTAGTTTATATGTAATAGCAACAGAGCAATTATTAACACAAAATCAAAGCATCGTTCATATTCAAGAACCTAATTTAGAATAAAATAACTATATAAAATAACAAAAATACTATCAATATAATATAAAATATTTCGTAATTCCGTTTATTCAATAAAAATATAAAAACCAATAATTGTTTTTAATACATATCTTGTAAATATAAACATAAACTTATATATAAAACCTTTATAACTAACAAATCATGTTTAATCCAATTTTTAAAACTAAACAAATATGACAACACTAAAACTTCTAAATAAAGTTAAATACATAATATAGTGTAAGCATCCCTATAGAATGGAATAAATGATAAGGGTGGTGGGGCAGCTGGAAGCTGCTTCGACACCAACAAAATAAATCAAATGTATTCATATAAGTATTTAAGTATTATAATTATTCAATTTTCCTCATTAAAGAATTAGAGTTGTTTATGTATATCTTTAGAACTCCAATAATTAATGTTTAGGACTTCATACAGACTTGAGCTTTATTATAAATCACTTCTTCTTAGAAATTGTTTTATATTTAATAATTCAGAGAATTTTAAATCGCCTTGTCTTAAAGTTGTGAATTCAGATCCAAATTTTATCATAATAATTTAAAATATTTAAAAAAAATGATATTACTGCGTTTATTTTATTGCAATTTTTTATTTTAATTTCCTTAAAAAAAATCCAAAAATTAATAAACTTATATTTAATATATGAATTATCATACGTATTTAACAAATTGAATGTTGTATAAAATTTTTCAATTCAAGTAGCACTTCTCTTATTATTTTTATGTTTAAATTGTCAACATCGTTTCTTTAAAAAGTTTAAGTTAAATAACACATAAAATTAATATAATTGATTAAAAAGAATAAAAATTATTTTTTATCATATTGAATAAAATATAAGGATAGAAAAGTATCAAAAAAATATATTGAAAATATTATTTACAGATTTAATTGTGGTTTGACACATTTGTTTTTCTAAAAGAAATATAATTCATATAATTTCTTTAAATTTTAAAACTGTACAATATTTTATATTTGTCATTAACGATATTTGTATAATTTCCCTTTGTTATTTCCTCTTCTCAATTTTGCTAAACATCAAAACCTATTCTAGTTTTTTAGTTTTCGAAACTCATAAATAAAGAGTAACTTTTAAAAATAATTTTGTAAAACTAAATTATCAAATAAGTTTTATTATTTTTAAGTTCTAAAAATTTAAAATAAATATTAAAAGTCAATCTAACAAATCCCGAAATAATATTATAATTATTCAAAACAATTTAGTTTATATGTAATAGCAACAGAGCAATTATTAACACAAAATCAAAGCATCGTTCATATTCAAGAACCTAATTTAGAATAAAATAGCTATATAAAATAACAAAAATACTATCAATATAATATAAAATATTTCGTAATTCCGTTTATTCAATAAAAAGATAATAACCAATAATTGTTTTTAATACATATCTTGTAAATATAAACATAAACTTATATATAAAACCTTTATGACTAACAAATCATGTTTAATCCAAATTTTAAAACTAAACAAATATGACAACACTAAAACTTCTAAATAAAGTTAAATACATAATATAGTGTAAGCATCCCTATAGAATGGAATAAATGATAAGGGTGGTGGGGCAGCTGGAAGCTGCTTCGACACCAACAAAATAAATCAAATGTATTCATATAAGTATTTAAGTATTATAATTATTCAATTTTCCTCATTAAAGAATTAGAGTTGTTTATGTATATCTTTAGAACTCCAATAATTAATGTTTAGGACTTCATACAGACTTGAGCTTTATTATAAATCACTTCTTCTTTGAAATTGTTTTATATTTAATAATTCAGAGAATTTTAAATCGCCTTGTCTTAAAGTTGTGAATTCAGATCCAAATTTTATCATAATAATTTAAAATATTTAAAAAAAATTATATTACTGCGTTTATTTTATTGCAATTTTTTATTTTAATTTCCTTAAAAAAAATCCAAAAATTAATAAACTTATATTTAATATATGAATTATCATACGTATTTAACAAATTGAATGTTGTATAAAATTTTTCAATTCAAGTAGCACTTCTCTTATTATTTTTATCTTTAAATTGTCAACATCGTTTCTTTAAAAAGTTTAAGTTAAATAACACATAAAATTAATATAATTGATTAAAAAGAATAAAAATTATTTTTTATCATATTGAATAAAATATAAGGATAGAAAAGTATCAAAAAAATATATTGAAAATATTATTTACAGATTTAATTGTGGTTTGACACATTTGTTTTTCTAAAAGAAATATAATTCATATAATTTCTTTAAATTTTAAAACTGTACAATATTTTATATTTGTCATTAACGATATTTGTATAATTTCCCTTTGTTATTTCCTCTTCTCAATTTTGCTAAACATCAAAACCTATTCTAGTTTTTTAGTTTTCGAAACTCATAAATAAAGAGTAACTTTTAAAAATAATTTTGTAAAACTAAATTATCAAATAAGTTTTATTATTTTTAAGTTCTAAAAATTTAAAATAAATATTAAAAGTCAATCTAACAAATCCCGAAATAATATTATAATTATTCAAAACAATTTAGTTTATATGTAATAGCAACAGAGCAATTATTAACACAAAATCAAAGCATCGTTCATATTCAAGAACCTAATTTAGAATAAAATAGCTATATAAAATAACAAAAATACTATCAATATAATATAAAATATTTCGTAATTCCGTTTATTCAATAAAAAGATAATAACCAATAATTGTTTTCATTACATATCTTGTAAATATAAACATAAACTTATATATAAAACCTTTATGACTAACAAATCATGTTTAATCCAAATTTTAAAACTAAACAAATATGACAACACTAAAACTTCTAAATAAAGTTAAATACATAATATAGTGTAAGCATCCCTATAGAATGGAATAAATGATAAGGGTGGTGGGGCAGCTGGAAGCTGCTTCGACACCAACAAAATAAATCAAATGTATTCATATAAGTATTTAAGTATTATAATTATTCAATTTTCCTCATTAAAGAATTAGAGTTGTTTATGTATATCTTTAGAACTCCAATAATTAATGTTTAGGACTTCATACAGACTTGAGCTTTATTATAAATCACTTCTTCTTAGAAATTGTTTTATATTTAATAATTCAGAGAATTTTAAATCGCCTTGTCTTAAAGTTGTGAATTCAGATCCAAATTTTATCATAATAATTTAAAATATTTAAAAAAAATGATATTACTGCGTTTATTTTATTGCAATTTTTTATTTTAATTTCCTTAAAAAAAATCCAAAAATTAATAAACTTATATTTAATATATGAATTATCATACGTATTTAACAAATTGAATGTTGTATAAAATTTTTCAATTCAAGTAGCACTTCTCTTATTATTTTTATGTTTAAATTGTCAACATCGTTTCTTTAAAAAGTTTAAGTTAAATAACACATAAAATTAATATAATTGATTAAAAAGAATAAAAATTATTTTTTATCATATTGAATAAAATATAAGGATAGAAAAGTATCAAAAAAATATATTGAAAATATTATTTACAGATTTAATTGTGGTTTGACACATTTGTTTTTCTAAAAGAAATATAATTCATATAATTTCTTTAAATTTTAAAACTGTACAATATTTTATATTTGTCATTAACGATATTTGTATAATTTCCCTTTGTTATTTCCTCTTCTCAATTTTGCTAAACATCAAAACCTATTCTAGTTTTTTAGTTTTCGAAACTCATAAATAAAGAGTAACTTTTAAAAATAATTTTGTAAAACTAAATTATCAAATAAGTTTTATTATTTTTAAGTTCTAAAAATTTAAAATAAATATTAAAAGTCAATCTAACAAATCCCGAAATAATATTATAATTATTCAAAACAATTTAGTTTATATGTAATAGCAACAGAGCAATTATTAACACAAAATCAAAGCATCGTTCATATTCAAGAACCTAATTTAGAATAAAATAGCTATATAAAATAACAAAAATACTATCAATATAATATAAAATATTTCGTAATTCCGTTTATTCAATAAAAAGATAATAACCAATAATTGTTTTTAATACATATCTTGTAAATATAAACATAAACTTATATATAAAACCTTTATGACTAACAAATCATGTTTAATCCAAATTTTAAAACTAAACAAATATGACAACACTAAAACTTCTAAATAAAGTTAAATACATAATATAGTGTAAGCATCCCTATAGAATGGAATAAATGATAAGGGTGGTGGGGCAGCTGGAAGCTGCTTCGACACCAACAAAATAAATCAAATGTATTCATATAAGTATTTAAGTATTATAATTATTCAATTTTCCTCATTAAAGAATTAGAGTTGTTTATGTATATCTTTAGAACTCCAATAATTAATGTTTAGGACTTCATACAGACTTGAGCTTTATTATAAATCACTTCTTCTTAGAAATTGTTTTATATTTAATAATTCAGAGAATTTTAAATCGCCTTGTCTTAAAGTTGTGAATTCAGATCCAAAATTTATCATAATAATTTAAAATATTAAAAAAAAATGATATTACTGCGTTTATTTTATTGCAATTTTTTATTTTAATTTCCTTAAAAAAAATCCAAAAATTAATAAACTTATATTTAATATATGAATTATCATACGTATTTAACAAATTGAATGTTGTATAAAAATTTTCAATTCAAGTAGCACTTCTCTTATTATTTTTATGTTTAAATTGTCAACATCGTTTCTTTAAAAAGTTTAAGTTAAATAACACATAAAATTAATATAATTGATTAAAAAGAATAAAAATTATTTTTTATCATATTGAATAAAATATAAGGATAGAAAAGTATCAAAAAAATATATTGAAAATATTATTTACAGATTTAATTGTGGTTTGACACATTTGTTTTTCTAAAAGAAATATAATTCATATAATTTCTTTAAATTTTAAAACTGTACAATATTTTATATTTGTCATTAACGATATTTGTATAATTTCCCTTTGTTATTTCCTCTTCTCAATTTTGCTAAACATCAAAACCTATTCTAGTTTTTTAGTTTTCGAAACTCATAAATAAAGAGTAACTTTTAAAAATAATTTTGTAAAACTAAATTATCAAATAAGTTTTATTATTTTTAAGTTCTAAAAATTTAAAATAAATATTAAAAGTCAATCTAACAAATCCCGAAATAATATTATAATTATTCAAAACAATTTAGTTTATATGTAATAGCAACAGAGCAATTATTAACACAAAATCAAAGCATCGTTCATATTCAAGAACCTAATTTAGAATAAAATAGCTATATAAAATAACAAAAATACTATCAATATAATATAAAATATTTCGTAATTCCGTTTATTCAATAAAAAGATAATAACCAATAATTGTTTTTAATACATATCTTGTAAATATAAACATAAACTTATATATAAAACCTTTATGACTAACAAATCATGTTTAATCCAAATTTTAAAACTAAACAAATATGACAACACTAAAACTTCTAAATAAAGTTAAATACATAATATAGTGTAAGCATCCCTATAGAATGGAATAAATGATAAGGGTGGTGGGGCAGCTGGAAGCTGCTTCGACACCAACAAAATAAATCAAATGTATTCATATAAGTATTTAAGTATTATAATTATTCAATTTTCCTCATTAAAGAATTAGAGTTGTTTATGTATATCTTTAGAACTCCAATAATTAATGTTTAGGACTTCATACAGACTTGAGCTTTATTATAAATCACTTCTTCTTTGAAATTGTTTTATATTTAATAATTCAGAGAATTTTAAATCGCCTTGTCTTAAAGTTGTGAATTCAGATCCAAATTTTATCATAATAATTTAAAATATTTAAAAAAAATGATATTACTGCGTTTATTTTATTGCAATTTTTTATTTTAATTTCCTTAAAAAAAATCCAAAAATTAATAAACTTATATTTAATATATGAATTATCATACGTATTTAACAAATTGAATGTTGTATAAAATTTTTCAATTCAAGTAGCACTTCTCTTATTATTTTTATCTTTAAATTGTCAACATCGTTTCTTTAAAAAGTTTAAGTTAAATAACACATAAAATTAATATAATTGATTAGAAAGAATAAAAATTATTTTTTATCATATTGAATAAAATATAAGGATAGAAAAGTATCAAAAAAATATATTGAAAATATTATTTACAGATTTAATTGTGGTTTGACACATTTGTTTTTCTAAAAGAAATATAATTCATATAATTTCTTTAAATTTTAAAACTGTACAATATTTTATATTTGTCATTAACGATATTTGTATAATTTCCCTTTGTTATTTCCTCTTCTCAATTTTGCTAAACATCAAAACCTATTCTAGTTTTTTAGTTTTCGAAACTCATAAATAAAGAGTAACTTTTAAAAATAATTTTGTAAAACTAAATTATCAAATAAGTTTTATTATTTTTAAGTTCTAAAAATTTAAAATAAATATTAAAAGTCAATCTAACAAATCCCGAAATAATATTATAATTATTCAAAACAATTTAGTTTATATGTAATAGCAACAGAGCAATTATTAACACAAAATCAAAGCATCGTTCATATTCAAGAACCTAATTTAGAATAAAATAGCTATATAAAATAACAAAAATACTATCAATATAATATAAAATATTTCGTAATTCCGTTTATTCAATAAAAAGATAATAACCAATAATTGTTTTCATTACATATCTTGTAAATATAAACATAAACTTATATATAAAACCTTTATGACTAACAAATCATGTTTAATCCAAATTTTAAAACTAAACAAATATGACAACACTAAAACTTCTAAATAAAGTTAAATACATAATATAGTGTAAGCATCCCTATAGAATGGAATAAATGATAAGGGTGGTGGGGCAGCTGGAAGCTGCTTCGACACCAACAAAATAAATCAAATGTATTCATATAAGTATTTAAGTATTATAATTATTCAATTTTCCTCATTAAAGAATTAGAGTTGTTTATGTATATCTTTAGAACTCCAATAATTAATGTTTAGGACTTCATACAGACTTGAGCTTTATTATAAATCACTTCTTCTTTGAAATTGTTTTATATTTAATAATTCAGAGAATTTTAAATCGCCTTGTCTTAAAGTTGTGAATTCAGATCCAAATTTTATCATAATAATTTAAAATATTTAAAAAAAATGATATTACTGCGTTTATTTTATTGCAATTTTTTATTTTAATTTCCTTAAAAAAAATCCAAAAATTAATAAACTTATATTTAATATATGAATTATCATACGTATTTAACAAATTGAATGTTGTATAAAATTTTTCAATTCAAGTAGCACTTCTCTTATTATTTTTATCTTTAAATTGTCAACATCGTTTCTTTAAAAAGTTTAAGTTAAATAACACATAAAATTAATATAATTGATTAAAAAGAATAAAAATTATTTTTTATCATATTGAATAAAATATAAGGATAGAAAAGTATCAAAAAAATATATTGAAAATATTATTTACAGATTTAATTGTGGTTTGACACATTTGTTTTTCTAAAAGAAATATAATTCATATAATTTCTTTAAATTTTAAAACTGTACAATATTTTATATTTGTCATTAACGATATTTGTATAATTTCCCTTTGTTATTTCCTCTTCTCAATTTTGCTAAACATCAAAACCTATTCTAGTTTTTTAGTTTTCGAAACTCATAAATAAAGAGTAACTTTTAAAAATAATTTTGTAAAACTAAATTATCAAATAAGTTTTATTATTTTTAAGTTCTAAAAATTTAAAATAAATATTAAAAGTCAATCTAACAAATCCTGAAATAATATTATAATTATTCAAAACAATTTAGTTTATATGTAATAGCAACAGAGCAATTATTAACACAAAATCAAAGCATCGTTCATATTCAAGAACCTAATTTAGAATAAAATAGCTATATAAAATAACAAAAATACTATCAATATAATATAAAATATTTCGTAATTCCGTTTATTCAATAAAAAGATAATAACCAATAATTGTTTTCATTACATATCTTGTAAATATAAACATAAACTTATATATAAAACCTTTATGACTAACAAATCATGTTTAATCCAAATTTTAAAACTAAACAAATATGACAACACTAAAACTTCTAAATAAAGTTAAATACATAATATAGTGTAAGCATCCCTATAGAATGGAATAAATGATAAGGGTGGTGGGGCAGCTGGAAGCTGCTTCGACACCAACAAAATAAATCAAATGTATTCATATAAGTATTTAAGTATTATAATTATTCAATTTTCCTCATTAAAGAATTAGAGTTGTTTATGTATATCTTTAGAACTCCAATAATTAATGTTTAGGACTTCATACAGACTTGAGCTTTATTATAAATCACTTCTTCTTTGAAATTGTTTTATATTTAATAATTCAGAGAATTTTAAATCGCCTTGTCTTAAAGTTGTGAATTCAGATCCAAATTTTATCATAATAATTTAAAATATTTAAAAAAAATGATATTACTGCGTTTATTTTATTGCAATTTTTTATTTTAATTTCCTTAAAAAAAATCCAAAAATTAATAAACTTATATTTAATATATGAATTATCATACGTATTTAACAAATTGAATGTTGTATAAAATTTTTCAATTCAAGTAGCACTTCTCTTATTATTTTTATCTTTAAATTGTCAACATCGTTTCTTTAAAAAGTTTAAGTTAAATAACACATAAAATTAATATAATTGATTAGAAAGAATAAAAATTATTTTTTATCATATTGAATAAAATATAAGGATAGAAAAGTATCAAAAAAATATATTGAAAATATTATTTACAGATTTAATTGTGGTTTGACACATTTGTTTTTCTAAAAGAAATATAATTCATATAATTTCTTTAAATTTTAAAACTGTACAATATTTTATATTTGTCATTAACGATATTTGTATAATTTCCCTTTGTTATTTCCTCTTCTCAATTTTGCTAAACATCAAAACCTATTCTAGTTTTTTAGTTTTCGAAACTCATAAATAAAGAGTAACTTTTAAAAATAATTTTGTAAAACTAAATTATCAAATAAGTTTTATTATTTTTAAGTTCTAAAAATTTAAAATAAATATTAAAAGTCAATCTAACAAATCCCGAAATAATATTATAATTATTCAAAACAATTTAGTTTATATGTAATAGCAACAGAGCAATTATTAACACAAAATCAAAGCATCGTTCATATTCAAGAACCTAATTTAGAATAAAATAGCTATATAAAATAACAAAAATACTATCAATATAATATAAAATATTTCGTAATTCCGTTTATTCAATAAAAAGATAATAACCAATAATTGTTTTCATTACATATCTTGTAAATATAAACATAAACTTATATATAAAACCTTTATGACTAACAAATCATGTTTAATCCAAATTTTAAAACTAAACAAATATGACAACACTAAAACTTCTAAATAAAGTTAAATACATAATATAGTGTAAGCATCCCTATAGAATGGAATAAATGATAAGGGTGGTGGGGCAGCTGGAAGCTGCTTCGACACCAACAAAATAAATCAAATGTATTCATATAAGTATTTAAGTATTATAATTATTCAATTTTCCTCATTAAAGAATTAGAGTTGTTTATGTATATCTTTAGAACTCCAATAATTAATGTTTAGGACTTCATACAGACTTGAGCTTTATTATAAATCACTTCTTCTTTGAAATTGTTTTATATTTAATAATTCAGAGAATTTTAAATCGCCTTGTCTTAAAGTTGTGAATTCAGATCCAAATTTTATCATAATAATTTAAAATATTTAAAAAAAATGATATTACTGCGTTTATTTTATTGCAATTTTTTATTTTAATTTCCTTAAAAAAAATCCAAAAATTAATAAACTTATATTTAATATATGAATTATCATACGTATTTAACAAATTGAATGTTGTATAAAATTTTTCAATTCAAGTAGCACTTCTCTTATTATTTTTATGTTTAAATTGTCAACATCGTTTCTTTAAAAAGTTTAAGTTAAATAACACATAAAATTAATATAATTGATTAAAAAGAATAAAAATTATTTTTTATCATATTGAATAAAATATAAGGATAGAAAAGTATCAAAAAAATATATTGAAAATATTATTTACAGATTTAATTGTGGTTTGACACATTTGTTTTTCTAAAAGAAATATAATTCATATAATTTCTTTAAATTTTAAAACTGTACAATATTTTATATTTGTCATTAACGATATTTGTATAATTTCCCTTTGTTATTTCCTGTTCTCAATTTTGCTAAACATCAAAACCTATTCTAGTTTTTTAGTTTTCGAAACTCATAAATAAAGAGTAACTTTTAAAAATAATTTTGTAAAACTAAATTATCAAATAAGTTTTATTATTTTTAAGTTCTAAAAATTTAAAATAAATATTAAAAGTCAATCTAACAAATCCCGAAATAATATTATAATTATTCAAAACAATTTAGTTTATATGTAATAGCAACAGAGCAATTATTAACACAAAATCAAAGCATCGTTCATATTCAAGAACCTAATTTAGAATAAAATAGCTATATAAAATAACAAAAATACTATCAATATAATATAAAATATTTCGTAATTCCGTTTATTCAATAAAAAGATAATAACCAATAATTGTTTTCATTACATATCTTGTAAATATAAACATAAACTTATATATAAAACCTTTATGACTAACAAATCATGTTTAATCCAAATTTTAAAACTAAACAAATATGACAACACTAAAACTTCTAAATAAAGTTAAATACATAATATAGTGTAAGCATCCCTATAGAATGGAATAAATGATAAGGGTGGTGGGGCAGCTGGAAGCTGCTTTGACACCAACAAAATAAATCAAATGTATTCATATAAGTATTTAAGTATTATAATTATTCAATTTTCCTCATTAAAGAATTAGAGTTGTTTATGTATATCTTTAGAACTCCAATAATTAATGTTTAGGACTTCATACAGACTTGAGCTTTATTATAAATCACTTCTTCTTTGAAATTGTTTTATATTTAATAATTCAGAGAATTTTAAATCGCCTTGTCTTAAAGTTGTGAATTCAGATCCAAATTTTATCATAATAATTTAAAATATTTAAAAAAAATGATATTACTGCGTTTATTTTATTGCAATTTTTTATTTTAATTTCCTTAAAAAAAATCCAAAAATTAATAAACTTATATTTAATATATGAATTATCATACGTATTTAACAAATTGAATGTTGTATAAAATTTTTCAATTCAAGTAGCACTTCTCTTATTATTTTTATGTTTAAATTGTCAACATCGTTTCTTTAAAAAGTTTAAGTTAAATAACACATAAAATTAATATAATTGATTAAAAAGAATAAAAATTATTTTTTATCATATTGAATAAAATATAAGGATAGAAAAGTATCAAAAAAATATATTGAAAATATTATTTACAGATTTAATTGTGGTTTGACACATTTGTTTTTCTAAAAGAAATATAATTCATATAATTTCTTTAAATTTTAAAACTGTACAATATTTTATATTTGTCATTAACGATATTTGTATAATTTCCCTTTGTTATTTCCTCTTCTCAATTTTGCTAAACATCAAAACCTATTCTAGTTTTTTAGTTTTCGAAACTCATAAATAAAGAGTAACTTTTTCAAAATAATTTTGTAAAACTAAATTATCAAATAAGTTTTATTATTTTTAAGTTCTAAAAATTTAATATAAATATTAAAAGTCAATCTAACAAATCCCGAAATAATATTATAATTATTCAAAACAATTTAGTTTATATGTAATAGCAACAGAGCAATTATTAACACAAAATCAAAGCATCGTTCATATTCAAGAACCTAATTTAGAATAAAATAGCTATATAAAATAACAAAAATACTATCAATATAATATAAAATATTTCGTAATTCCGTTTATTCAATAAAAAGATAATAACCAATAATTGTTTTTAATACATATCTTGTAAATATAAACATAAACTTATATATAAAACCTTTATGACTAACAAATCATGTTTAATCCAAATTTTAAAACTAAACAAATATGACAACACTAAAACTTCTAAATAAAGTTAAATACATAATATAGTGTAAGCATCCCTATAGAATGGAATAAATGATAAGGGTGGTGGGGCAGCTGGAAGCTGCTTCGACACCAACAAAATAAATCAAATGTATTCATATAAGTATTTAAGTATTATAATTATTCAATTTTCCTCATTAAAGAATTAGAGTTGTTTATGTATATCTTTAGAACTCCAATAATTAATGTTTAGGACTTCATACAGACTTGAGCTTTATTATAAATCACTTCTTCTTTGAAATTGTTTTATATTTAATAATTCAGAGAATTTTAAATCGCCTTGTCTTAAAGTTGTGAATTCAGATCCAAATTTTATCATAATAATTTAAAATATTTAAAAAAAATGATATTACTGCGTTTATTTTATTGCAATTTTTTATTTTAATTTCCTTAAAAAAAATCCAAAAATTAATAAACTTATATTTAATATATGAATTATCATACGTATTTAACAAATTGAATGTTGTATAAAATTTTTCAATTCAAGTAGCACTTCTCTTATTATTTTTATGTTTAAATTGTCAACATCGTTTCTTTAAAAAGTTTAAGTTAAATAACACATAAAATTAATATAATTGATTAAAAAGAATAAAAATTATTTTTTATCATATTGAATAAAATATAAGGATAGAAAAGTATCAAAAAAATATATTGAAAATATTATTTACAGATTTAATTGTGGTTTGACACATTTGTTTTTCTAAAAGAAATATAATTCATATAATTTCTTTAAATTTTAAAACTGTACAATATTTTATATTTGTCATTAACGATATTTGTATAATTTCCCTTTGTTATTTCCTCTTCTCAATTTTGCTAAACATCAAAACCTATTCTAGTTTTTTAGTTTTCGAAACTCATAAATAAAGAGTAACTTTTAAAAATAATTTTGTAAAACTAAATTATCAAATAAGTTTTATTATTTTTAAGTTCTAAAAATTTAAAATAAATATTAAAAGTCAATCTAACAAATCCTGAAATAATATTATAATTATTCAAAACAATTTAGTTTATATGTAATAGCAACAGAGCAATTATTAACACAAAATCAAAGCATCGTTCATATTCAAGAACCTAATTTAGAATAAAATAGCTATATAAAATAACAAAAATACTATCAATATAATATAAAATATTTCGTAATTCCGTTTATTCAATAAAAAGATAATAACCAATAATTGTTTTCATTACATATCTTGTAAATATAAACATAAACTTATATATAAAACCTTTATGACTAACAAATCATGTTTAATCCAAATTTTAAAACTAAACAAATATGACAACACTAAAACTTCTAAATAAAGTTAAATACATAATATAGTGTAAGCATCCCTATAGAATGGAATAAATGATAAGGGTGGTGGGGCAGCTGGAAGCTGCTTTGACACCAACAAAATAAATCAAATGTATTCATATAAGTATTTAAGTATTATAATTATTCAATTTTCCTCATTAAAGAATTAGAGTTGTTTATGTATATCTGTAGAACTCCAATAATTAATGTTTAGGACTTCATACAGACTTGAGCTTTATTATAAATCACTTCTTCTTTGAAATTGTTTTATATTTAATAATTCAGAGAATTTTAAATCGCCTTGTCTTAAAGTTGTGAATTCAGATCCAAATTTTATCATAATAATTTAAAATATTTAAAAAAAATGATATTACTGCGTTTATTTTATTGCAATTTTTTATTTTAATTTCCTTAAAAAAAATCCAAAAATTAATAAACTTATATTTAATATATGAATTATCATACGTATTTAACAAATTGAATGTTGTATAAAATTTTTCAATTCAAGTAGCACTTCTCTTATTATTTTTATCTTTAAATTGTCAACATCGTTTCTTTAAAAAGTTTAAGTTAAATAACACATAAAATTAATATAATTGATTAAAAAGAATAAAAATTATTTTTTATCATATTGAATAAAATATAAGGATAGAAAAGTATCAAAAAAATATATTGAAAATATTATTTACAGATTTAATTGTGGTTTGACACATTTGTTTTTCTAAAAGAAATATAATTCATATAATTTCTTTAAATTTTAAAACTGTACAATATTTTATATTTGTCATTAACGATATTTGTATAATTTCCCTTTGTTATTTCCTCTTCTCAATTTTGCTAAACATCAAAACCTATTCTAGTTTTTTAGTTTTCGAAACTCATAAATAAAGAGTAACTTTTAAAAATAATTTTGTAAAACTAAATTATCAAATAAGTTTTATTATTTTTAAGTTCTAAAAATTTAAAATAAATATTAAAAGTCAATCTAACAAATCCCGAAATAATATTATAATTATTCAAAACAATTTAGTTTATATGTAATAGCAACAGAGCAATTATTAACACAAAATCAAAGCATCGTTCATATTCAAGAACCTAATTTAGAATAAAATAGCTATATAAAATAACAAAAATACTATCAATATAATATAAAATATTTCGTAATTCCGTTTATTCAATAAAAAGATAATAACCAATAATTGTTTTCATTACATATCTTGTAAATATAAACATAAACTTATATATAAAACCTTTATGACTAACAAATCATGTTTAATCCAAATTTTAAAACTAAACAAATATGACAACACTAAAACTTCTAAATAAAGTTAAATACATAATATAGTGTAAGCATCCCTATAGAATGGAATAAATGATAAGGGTGGTGGGGCAGCTGGAAGCTGCTTCGACACCAACAAAATAAATCAAATGTATTCATATAAGTATTTAAGTATTATAATTATTCAATTTTCCTCATTAAAGAATTAGAGTTGTTTATGTATATCTTTAGAACTCCAATAATTAATGCTTAGGACTTCATACAGACTTGAGCTTTATTATAAATCACTTCTTCTTAGAAATTGTTTTATATTTAATAATTCAGAGAATTTTAAATCGCCTTGTCTTAAAGTTGTGAATTCAGATCCAAATTTTATCATAATAATTTAAAATATTTAAAAAAAATGATATTACTGCGTTTATTTTATTGCAATTTTTTATTTTAATTTCCTTAAAAAAAATCCAAAAATTAATAAACTTATATTTAATATATGAATTATCATACGTATTTAACAAATTGAATGTTGTATAAAATTTTTCAATTCAAGTAGCACTTCTCTTATTATTTTTATGTTTAAATTGTCAACATCGTTTCTTTAAAAAGTTTAAGTTAAATAACACATAAAATTAATATAATTGATTAAAAAGAATAAAAATTATTTTTTATCATATTGAATAAAATATAAGGATAGAAAAGTATCAAAAAAATATATTGAAAATATTATTTACAGATTTAATTGTGGTTTGACACATTTGTTTTTCTAAAAGAAATATAATTCATATAATTTCTTTAAATTTTAAAACTGTACAATATTTTATATTTGTCATTAACGATATTTGTATAATTTCCCTTTGTTATTTCCTGTTCTCAATTTTGCTAAACATCAAAACCTATTCTAGTTTTTTAGTTTTCGAAACTCATAAATAATGAGTAACTTTTAAAAATAATTTTGTAAAACTAAATTATCAAATAAGTTTTATTATTTTTAAGTTCTAAAAATTTAAAATAAATATTAAAAGTCAATCTAACAAATCCCGAAATAATATTATAATTATTCAAAACAATTTAGTTTATATGTAATAGCAACAGAGCAATTATTAACACAAAATCAAAGCATCGTTCATATTCAAGAACCTAATTTAGAATAAAATAGCTATATAAAATAACAAAAATACTATCAATATAATATAAAATATTTCGTAATTCCGTTTATTCAATAAAAAGATAATAACCAATAATTGTTTTTAATACATATCTTGTAAATATAAACATAAACTTATATATAAAACCTTTATGACTAACAAATCATGTTTAATCCAAATTTTAAAACTAAACAAATATGACAACACTAAAACTTCTAAATAAAGTTAAATACATAATATAGTGTAAGCATCCCTATAGAATGGAATAAATGATAAGGGTGGTGGGGCAGCTGGAAGCTGCTTCGACACCAACAAAATAAATCAAATGTATTCATATAAGTATTTAAGTATTATAATTATTCAATTTTCCTCATTAAAGAATTAGAGTTGTTTATGTATATCTTTAGAACTCCAATAATTAATGCTTAGGACTTCATACAGACTTGAGCTTTATTATAAATCACTTCTTCTTAGAAATTGTTTTATATTTAATAATTCAGAGAATTTTAAATCGCCTTGTCTTAAAGTTGTGAATTCAGATCCAAATTTTATCATAATAATTTAAAATATTTAAAAAAAATGATATTACTGCGTTTATTTTATTGCAATTTTTTATTTTAATTTCCTTAAAAAAAATCCAAAAATTAATAAACTTATATTTAATATATGAATTATCATACGTATTTAACAAATTGAATGTTGTATAAAATTTTTCAATTCAAGTAGCACTTCTCTTATTATTTTTATGTTTAAATTGTCAACATCGTTTCTTTAAAAAGTTTAAGTTAAATAACACATAAAATTAATATAATTGATTAAAAAGAATAAAAATTATTTTTTATCATATTGAATAAAATATAAGGATAGAAAAGTATCAAAAAAATATATTGAAAATATTATTTACAGATTTAATTGTGGTTTGACACATTTGTTTTTCTAAAAGAAATATAATTCATATAATTTCTTTAAATTTTAAAACTGTACAATATTTTATATTTGTCATTAACGATATTTGTATAATTTCCCTTTGTTATTTCCTGTTCTCAATTTTGCTAAACATCAAAACCTATTCTAGTTTTTTAGTTTTCGAAACTCATAAATAAAGAGTAACTTTTAAAAATAATTTTGTAAAACTAAATTATCAAATAAGTTTTATTATTTTTAAGTTCTAAAAATTTAAAATAAATATTAAAAGTCAATCTAACAAATCCCGAAATAATATTATAATTATTCAAAACAATTTAGTTTATATGTAATAGCAACAGAGCAATTATTAACACAAAATCAAAGCATCGTTCATATTCAAGAACCTAATTTAGAATAAAATAGCTATATAAAATAACAAAAATACTATCAATATAATATAAAATATTTCGTAATTCCGTTTATTCAATAAAAAGATAATAACCAATAATTGTTTTCATTACATATCTTGTAAATATAAACATAAACTTATATATAAAACCTTTATGACTAACAAATCATGTTTAATCCAAATTTTAAAACTAAACAAATATGACAACACTAAAACTTCTAAATAAAGTTAAATACATAATATAGTGTAAGCATCCCTATAGAATGGAATAAATGATAAGGGTGGTGGGGCAGCTGGAAGCTGCTTCGACACCAACAAAATAAATCAAATGTATTCATATAAGTATTTAAGTATTATAATTATTCAATTTTCCTCATTAAAGAATTAGAGTTGTTTATGTATATCTTTAGAACTCCAATAATTAATGCTTAGGACTTCATACAGACTTGAGCTTTATTATAAATCACTTCTTCTTAGAAATTGTTTTATATTTAATAATTCAGAGAATTTTAAATCGCCTTGTCTTAAAGTTGTGAATTCAGATCCAAATTTTATCATAATAATTTAAAATATTTAAAAAAAATGATATTACTGCGTTTATTTTATTGCAATTTTTTATTTTAATTTCCTTAAAAAAAATCCAAAAATTAATAAACTTATATTTAATATATGAATTATCATACGTATTTAACAAATTGAATGTTGTATAAAATTTTTCAATTCAAGTAGCACTTCTCTTATTATTTTTATGTTTAAATTGTCAACATAGTTTCTTTAAAAAGTTTAAGTTAAATAACACATAAAATTAATATAATTGATTAAAAAGGATAAAAATTATTTTTTATCATATTGAATAAAATATAAGGATAGAAAAGTATCAAAAAAATATATTGAAAATATTATTTACAGATTTAATTGTGGTTTGACACATTTGTTTTTCTAAAAGAAATATAATTCATATAATTTCTTTAAATTTTAAAACTGTACAATATTTTATATTTGTCATTAACGATATTTGTATAATTTCCCTTTGTTATTTCCTCTTCTCAATTTTGCTAAACATCAAAACCTATTCTAGTTTTTTAGTTTTCGAAACTCATAAATAAAGAGTAACTTTTAAAAATAATTTTGTAAAACTAAATTATCAAATAAGTTTTATTATTTTTAAGTTCTAAAAATTTAAAATAAATATTAAAAGTCAATCTAACAAATCCCGAAATAATATTATAATTATTCAAAACAATTTAGTTTATATGTAATAGCAACAGAGCAATTATTAACACAAAATCAAAGCATCGTTCATATTCAAGAACCTAATTTAGAATAAAATAGCTATATAAAATAACAAAAATACTATCAATATAATATAAAATATTTCGTAATTCCGTTTATTCAATAAAAAGATAATAACCAATAATTGTTTTTAATACATATCTTGTAAATATAAACATAAACTTATATATAAAACCTTTATGACTAACAAATCATGTTTAATCCAAATTTTAAAACTAAACAAATATGACAACACTAAAACTTCTAAATAAAGTTAAATACATAATATAGTGTAAGCATCCCTATAGAATGGAATAAATGATAAGGGTGGTGGGGCAGCTGGAAGCTGCTTCGACACCAACAAAATAAATCAAATGTATTCATATAAGTATTTAAGTATTATAATTATTCAATTTTCCTCATTAAAGAATTAGAGTTGTTTATGTATATCTTGAGAACTCCAATAATTAATGTTTAGGACTTCATACAGACTTGAGCTTTATTATAAATCACTTCTTCTTTGAAATTGTTTTATATTTAATAATTCAGAGAATTTTAAATCGCCTTGTCTTAAAGTTGTGAATTCAGATCCAAATTTTATCATAATAATTTAAAATATTAAAAAAAAATGATATTACTGCGTTTATTTTATTGCAATTTTTTATTTTAATTTCCTTAAAAAAAATCCAAAAATTAATAAACTTATATTTAATATATGAATTATCATACGTATTTAACAAATTGAATGTTGTATAAAATTTTTCAATTCAAGTAGCACTTCACTTATTATTTTTATCTTTAAATTGTCAACATCGTTTCTTTAAAAAGTTTAAGTTAAATAACACATAAAATTAATATAATTGATTAAAAAGGATAAAAATTATTTTTTATCATATTGAATAAAATATAAGGATAGAAAAGTATCAAAAAAATATATTGAAAATATTATTTACAGATTTAATTGTGGTTTGACACATTTGTTTTTCTAAAAGAAATATAATTCATATAATTTCTTTAAATTTTAAAACTGTACAATATTTTATATTTGTCATTAACGATATTTGTACAATTTCCCTTTGTTATTTCCTCTTCTCAATTTTGCTAAACATCAAAACCTATTCTAGTTTTTTAGTTTTCGAAACTCATAAATATAGAGTAACTTTTAAAAATAATTTTGTAAAACTAAATTATCAAATAAGTTTTATTATTTTTAAGTTCTAAAAATTTAAAATAAATATTAAAAGTCAATCTAACAAATCCCGAAATAATATTATAATTATTCAAAACAATTTAGTTTATATGTAATAGCAACAGAGCAATTATTAACACAAAATCAAAGCATCGTTCATATTCAAGAACCTAATTTAGAATAAAATAGCTATATAAAATAACAAAAATACTATCAATATAATATAAAATATTTCGTAATTCCGTTTATTCAATAAAAAGATAATAACCAATAATTGTTTTCATTACATATCTTGTAGATATAAACATAAACTTATATATAAAACCTTTATGACTAACAAATCATGTTTAATCCAAATTTTAAAACTAAACAAATATGACAACACTAAAACTTCTAAATAAAGTTAAATACATAATATAGTGTAAGCATCCCTATAGAATGGAATAAATGATAAGGGTGGTGGGGCAGCTGGAAGCTGCTTTGACACCAACAAAATAAATCAAATGTATTCATATAAGTATTTAAGTATTATAATTATTCAATTTTCCTCATTAAAGAATTAGAGTTGTTTATGTATATCTTTAGAACTCCAATAATTAATGTTTAGGACTTCATACAGACTTGAGCTTTATTATAAATCACTTCTTCTTTGAAATTGTTTTATATTTAATAATTCAGAGAATTTTAAATCGCCTTGTCTTAAAGTTGTGAATTCAGATCCAAATTTTATCATAATAATTTAAAATATTTAAAAAAAATGATATTACTGCGTTTATTTTATTGCAATTTTTTATTTTAATTTCCTTAAAAAAAATCCAAAAATTAATAAACTTATATTTAATATATGAATTATCATACGTATTTAACAAATTGAATGTTGTATAAAATTTTTCAATTCAAGTAGCACTTCTCTTATTATTTTTATCTTTAAATTGTCAACATCGTTTCTTTAAAAAGTTTAAGTTAAATAACACATAAAATTAATATAATTGATTAAAAAGAATAAAAATTATTTTTTATCATATTGAATAAAATATAAGGATAGAAAAGTATCAAAAAAATATATTGAAAATATTATTTACAGATTTAATTGTGGTTTGACACATTTGTTTTTCTAAAAGAAATATAATTCATATAATTTCTTTAAATTTTAAAACTGTACAATATTTTATATTTGTCATTAACGATATTTGTATAATTTCCCTTTGTTATTTCCTCTTCTCAATTTTGCTAAACATCAAAACCTATTCTAGTTTTTTAGTTTTCGAAACTCATAAATAAAGAGTAACTTTTAAAAATAATTTTGTAAAACTAAATTATCAAATAAGTTTTATTATTTTTAAGTTCTAAAAATTTAAAATAAATATTAAAAGTCAATCTAACAAATCCCGAAATAATATTATAATTATTCAAAACAATTTAGTTTATATGTAATAGCAACAGAGCAATTATTAACACAAAATCAAAGCATCGTTCATATTCAAGAACCTAATTTAGAATAAAATAGCTATATAAAATAACAAAAATACTATCAATATAATATAAAATATTTCGTAATTCCGTTTATTCAATAAAAAGATAATAACCAATAATTGTTTTTAATACATATCTTGTAAATATAAACATAAACTTATATATAAAACCTTTATGACTAACAAATCATGTTTAATCCAAATTTTAAAACTAAACAAATATGACAACACTAAAACTTCTAAATAAAGTTAAATACATAATATAGTGTAAGCATCCCTATAGAATGGAATAAATGATAAGGGTGGTGGGGCAGCTGGAAGCTGCTTCGACACCAACAAAATAAATCAAATGTATTCATATAAGTATTTAAGTATTATAATTATTCAATTTTCCTCATTAAAGAATTAGAGTTGTTTATGTATATCTTTAGAACTCCAATAATTAATGTTTAGGACTTCATACAGACTTGAGCTTTATTATAAATCACTTCTTCTTAGAAATTGTTTTATATTTAATAATTCAGAGAATTTTAAATCGCCTTGTCTTAAAGTTGTGAATTCAGATCCAAATTTTATCATAATAATTTAAAATATTTAAAAAAAATGATATTACTGCGTTTATTTTATTGCAATTTTTTATTTTAATTTCCTTAAAAAAAATCCAAAAATTAATAAACTTATATTTAATATATGAATTATCATACGTATTTAACAAATTGAATGTTGTATAAAATTTTTCAATTCAAGTAGCACTTCACTTATTATTTTTATCTTTAAATTGTCAACATCGTTTCTTTAAAAAGTTTAAGTTAAATAACACATAAAATTAATATAATTGATTAAAAAGGATAAAAATTATTTTTTATCATATTGAATAAAATATAAGGATAGAAAAGTATCAAAAAAATATATTGAAAATATTATTTACAGATTTAATTGTGGTTTGACACATTTGTTTTTCTAAAAGAAATATAATTCATATAATTTCTTTAAATTTTAAAACTGTACAATATTTTATATTTGTCATTAACGATATTTGTACAATTTCCCTTTGTTATTTCCTCTTCTCAATTTTGCTAAACATCAAAACCTATTCTAGTTTTTTAGTTTTCGAAACTCATAAATATAGAGTAACTTTTAAAAATAATTTTGTAAAACTAAATTATCAAATAAGTTTTATTATTTTTAAGTTCTAAAAATTTAAAATAAATATTAAAAGTCAATCTAACAAATCCCGAAATAATATTATAATTATTCAAAACAATTTAGTTTATATGTAATAGCAACAGAGCAATTATTAACACAAAATCAAAGCATCGTTCATATTCAAGAACCTAATTTAGAATAAAATAGCTATATAAAATAACAAAAATACTATCAATATAATATAAAATATTTCGTAATTCCGTTTATTCAATAAAAAGATAATAACCAATAATTGTTTTCATTACATATCTTGTAAATATAAACATAAACTTATATATAAAACCTTTATGACTAACAAATCATGTTTAATCCAAATTTTAAAACTAAACAAATATGACAACACTAAAACTTCTAAATAAAGTTAAATACATAATATAGTGTAAGCATCCCTATAGAATGGAATAAATGATAAGGGTGGTGGGGCAGCTGGAAGCTGCTTTGACACCAACAAAATAAATCAAATGTATTCATATAAGTATTTAAGTATTATAATTATTCAATTTTCCTCATTAAAGAATTAGAGTTGTTTATGTATATCTTTAGAACTCCAATAATTAATGTTTAGGACTTCATACAGACTTGAGCTTTATTATAAATCACTTCTTCTTTGAAATTGTTTTATATTTAATAATTCAGAGAATTTTAAATCGCCTTGTCTTAAAGTTGTGAATTCAGATCCAAATTTTATCATAATAATTTAAAATATTTAAAAAAAATGATATTACTGCGTTTATTTTATTGCAATTTTTTATTTTAATTTCCTTAAAAAAAATCCAAAAATTAATAAACTTATATTTAATATATGAATTATCATACGTATTTAACAAATTGAATGTTGTATAAAATTTTTCAATTCAAGTAGCACTTCTCTTATTATTTTTATCTTTAAATTGTCAACATCGTTTCTTTAAAAAGTTTAAGTTAAATAACACATAAAATTAATATAATTGATTAAAAAGAATAAAAATTATTTTTTATCATATTGAATAAAATATAAGGATAGAAAAGTATCAAAAAAATATATTGAAAATATTATTTACAGATTTAATTGTGGTTTGACACATTTGTTTTTCTAAAAGAAATATAATTCATATAATTTCTTTAAATTTTAAAACTGTACAATATTTTATATTTGTCATTAACGATATTTGTATAATTTCCCTTTGTTATTTCCTCTTCTCAATTTTGCTAAACATCAAAACCTATTCTAGTTTTTTAGTTTTCGAAACTCATAAATAAAGAGTAACTTTTAAAAATAATTTTGTAAAACTAAATTATCAAATAAGTTTTATTATTTTTAAGTTCTAAAAATTTAAAATAAATATTAAAAGTCAATCTAACAAATCCCGAAATAATATTATAATTATTCAAAACAATTTAGTTTATATGTAATAGCAACAGAGCAATTATTAACACAAAATCAAAGCATCGTTCATATTCAAGAACCTAATTTAGAATAAAATAGCTATATAAAATAACAAAAATACTATCAATATAATATAAAATATTTCGTAATTCCGTTTATTCAATAAAAAGATAATAACCAATAATTGTTTTTAATACATATCTTGTAAATATAAACATAAACTTATATATAAAACCTTTATGACTAACAAATCATGTTTAATCCAAATTTTAAAACTAAACAAATATGACAACACTAAAACTTCTAAATAAAGTTAAATACATAATATAGTGTAAGCATCCCTATAGAATGGAATAAATGATAAGGGTGGTGGGGCAGCTGGAAGCTGCTTCGACACCAACAAAATAAATCAAATGTATTCATATAAGTATTTAAGTATTATAATTATTCAATTTTCCTCATTAAAGAATTAGAGTTGTTTATGTATATCTTTAGAACTCCAATAATTAATGTTTAGGACTTCATACAGACTTGAGCTTTATTATAAATCACTTCTTCTTAGAAATTGTTTTATATTTAATAATTCAGAGAATTTTAAATCGCCTTGTCTTAAAGTTGTGAATTCAGATCCAAATTTTATCATAATAATTTAAAATATTTAAAAAAAATGATATTACTGCGTTTATTTTATTGCAATTTTTTATTTTAATTTCCTTAAAAAAAATCCAAAAATTAATAAACTTATATTTAATATATGAATTATCATACGTATTTAACAAATTGAATGTTGTATAAAATTTTTCAATTCAAGTAGCACTTCACTTATTATTTTTATCTTTAAATTGTCAACATCGTTTCTTTAAAAAGTTTAAGTTAAATAACACATAAAATTAATATAATTGATTAAAAAGGATAAAAATTATTTTTTATCATATTGAATAAAATATAAGGATAGAAAAGTATCAAAAAAATATATTGAAAATATTATTTACAGATTTAATTGTGGTTTGACACATTTGTTTTTCTAAAAGAAATATAATTCATATAATTTCTTTAAATTTTAAAACTGTACAATATTTTATATTTGTCATTAACGATATTTGTACAATTTCCCTTTGTTATTTCCTCTTCTCAATTTTGCTAAACATCAAAACCTATTCTAGTTTTTTAGTTTTCGAAACTCATAAATATAGAGTAACTTTTAAAAATAATTTTGTAAAACTAAATTATCAAATAAGTTTTATTATTTTTAAGTTCTAAAAATTTAAAATAAATATTAAAAGTCAATCTAACAAATCCCGAAATAATATTATAATTATTCAAAACAATTTAGTTTATATGTAATAGCAACAGAGCAATTATTAACACAAAATCAAAGCATCGTTCATATTCAAGAACCTAATTTAGAATAAAATAGCTATATAAAATAACAAAAATACTATCAATATAATATAAAATATTTTGTAATTCCGTTTATTCAATAAAAAGATAATAACCAATAATTGTTTTCATTACATATCTTGTAAATATAAACATAAACTTATATATAAAACCTTTATGACTAACAAATCATGTTTAATCCAAATTTTAAAACTAAACAAATATGACAACACTAAAACTTCTAAATAAAGTTAAATACATAATATAGTGTAAGCATCCCTATAGAATGGAATAAATGATAAGGGTGGTGGGGCAGCTGGAAGCTGCTTTGACACCAACAAAATAAATCAAATGTATTCATATAAGTATTTAAGTATTATAATTATTCAATTTTCCTCATTAAAGAATTAGAGTTGTTTATGTATATCTTTAGAACTCCAATAATTAATGTTTAGGACTTCATACAGACTTGAGCTTTATTATAAATCACTTCTTCTTTGAAATTGTTTTATATTTAATAATTCAGAGAATTTTAAATCGCCTTGTCTTAAAGTTGTGAATTCAGATCCAAATTTTATCATAATAATTTAAAATATTTAAAAAAAATGATATTACTGCGTTTATTTTATTGCAATTTTTTATTTTAATTTCCTTAAAAAAAATCCAAAAATTAATAAACTTATATTTAATATATGAATTATCATACGTATTTAACAAATTGAATGTTGTATAAAATTTTTCAATTCAAGTAGCACTTCTCTTATTATTTTTATCTTTAAATTGTCAACATCGTTTCTTTAAAAAGTTTAAGTTAAATAACACATAAAATTAATATAATTGATTAAAAAGAATAAAAATTATTTTTTATCATATTGAATAAAATATAAGGATAGAAAAGTATCAAAAAAATATATTGAAAATATTATTTACAGATTTAATTGTGGTTTGACACATTTGTTTTTCTAAAAGAAATATAATTCATATAATTTCTTTAAATTTTAAAACTGTACAATATTTTATATTTGTCATTAACGATATTTGTATAATTTCCCTTTGTTATTTCCTCTTCTCAATTTTGCTAAACATCAAAACCTATTCTAGTTTTTTAGTTTTCGAAACTCATAAATAAAGAGTAACTTTTAAAAATAATTTTGTAAAACTAAATTATCAAATAAGTTTTATTATTTTTAAGTTCTAAAAATTTAAAATAAATATTAAAAGTCAATCTAACAAATCCCGAAATAATATTATAATTATTCAAAACAATTTAGTTTATATGTAATAGCAACAGAGCAATTATTAACACAAAATCAAAGCATCGTTCATATTCAAGAACCTAATTTAGAATAAAATAGCTATATAAAATAACAAAAATACTATCAATATAATATAAAATATTTCGTAATTCCGTTTATTCAATAAAAAGATAATAACCAATAATTGTTTTTAATACATATCTTGTAAATATAAACATAAACTTATATATAAAACCTTTATGACTAACAAATCATGTTTAATCCAAATTTTAAAACTAAACAAATATGACAACACTAAAACTTCTAAATAAAGTTAAATACATAATATAGTGTAAGCATCCCTATAGAATGGAATAAATGATAAGGGTGGTGGGGCAGCTGGAAGCTGCTTCGACACCAACAAAATAAATCAAATGTATTCATATAAGTATTTAAGTATTATAATTATTCAATTTTCCTCATTAAAGAATTAGAGTTGTTTATGTATATCTTTAGAACTCCAATAATTAATGTTTAGGACTTCATACAGACTTGAGCTTTATTATAAATCACTTCTTCTTAGAAATTGTTTTATATTTAATAATTCAGAGAATTTTAAATCGCCTTGTCTTAAAGTTGTGAATTCAGATCCAAATTTTATCATAATAATTTAAAATATTTAAAAAAAATGATATTACTGCGTTTATTTTATTGCAATTTTTTATTTTAATTTCCTTAAAAAAAATCCAAAAATTAATAAACTTATATTTAATATATGAATTATCATACGTATTTAACAAATTAAATGTTGTATAAAATTTTTCAATTCAAGTAGCACTTCTCTTATTATTTTTATGTTTAAATTGTCAACATCGTTTCTTTAAAAAGTTTAAGTTAAATAACACATAAAATTAATATAATTGATTAAAAAGAATAAAAATTATTTTTTTTCATATTGAATAAAATATAAGGATAGAAAAGTATCAAAAAAATATATTGAAAATATTATTTACAGATTTAATTGTGGTTTGACACATTTGTTTTTCTAAAAGAAATATAATTCATATAATTTCTTTAAATTTTAAAACTGTACAATATTTTATATTTGTCATTAACGATATTTGTATAATTTCCCTTTGTTATTTCCTCTTCTCAATTTTGCTAAACATCAAAACCTATTCTAGTTTTTTAGTTTTCGAAACTCATAAATAAAGAGTAACTTTTAAAAATAATTTTGTAAAACTAAATTATCAAATAAGTTTTATTATTTTTAAGTTCTATAAATTTAAAATAAATATTAAAAGTCAATCTAACAAATCCCGAAATAATATTATAATTATTTAGTTTATATGTAATAGCAACAGAGCAATTATTAACACAAAATCAAAGCATCGTTCATATTCAAGAACCTAATTTAGAATAAAATAGCTATATAAAATAACAAAAATACTATCAATATAATATAAAATATTTCGTAATTCCGTTTATTCAATAAAAAGATAATAACCAATAATTGTTTTTAATACATATCTTGTAAATATAAACATAAACTTATATATAAAACCTTTATGACTAACAAATCATGTTTAATCCAAATTTTAAAACTAAACAAATATGACAACACTAAAACTTCTAAATAAAGTTAAATACATAATATAGTGTAAGCATCCCTATAGAATGGAATAAATGATAAGGTTGGTGGGGCAGCTGGAAGCTGCTTCGACACCAACAAAATAAATCAAATGTATTCATATAAGTATTTAAGTATTATAATTATTCAATTTTCCTCATTAAAGAATTAGAGTTGTTTATGTATATCTTTAGAACTCCAATAATTAATGTTTAGGACTTCATACAGACTTAAGCTTTATTATAAATCACTTCTTCTTAGAAATTGTTTTATATTTAATAATTCAGAGAATTTTAAATCGCCTTGTCTTAAAGTTGTGAATTCAGATCCAAATTTTATCATAATAATTTAAAATATTTTAAAAAAATGATATTACTGCGTTTATTTTATTGCAATTTTTTATTTTAATTTCCTTAAAAAAAATCCAAAAATTAATAAACTTATATTTAATATATGAATTATCATACGTATTTAACAAATTGAATGTTGTATAAAATTTTTCAATTCAAGTAGCACTTCTCTTATTATTTTTATGTTTAAATTGTCAACATCGTTTCTTTAAAAAGTTTAAGTTAAATAACACATAAAATTAATATAATTGATTAAAAAGAATAAAAATTATTTTTTTTCATATTGAATAAAATATAAGGATAGAAAAGTATCAAAAAAATATATTGAAAATATTATTTACAGATTTAATTGTGGTTTGACACATTTGTTTTTCTAAAAGAAATATAATTCATATAATTTCTTTAAATTTTAAAACTGTACAATATTTTATATTTGTCATTAACGATATTTGTATAATTTCCCTTTGTTATTTCCTCTTCTCAATTTTGCTAAACATCAAAACCTATTCTAGTTTTTTAGTTTTCGAAACTCATAAATATAGAGTAACTTTTAAAAATAATTTTGTAAAACTAAATTATCAAATAAGTTTTATTATTTTTAAGTTCTAAAAATTTAAAATAAATATTAAAAGTCAATCTAACAAATCCCGAAATAATATTATAATTATTCAAAACAATTTAGTTTATATGTAATAGCAACAGAGCAATTATTAACACAAAATCAAAGCATCGTTCATATTCAAGAACCTAATTTAGAATAAAATAGCTATATAAAATAACAAAAATACTATCAATATAATATAAAATATTTCGTAATTCCGTTTATTCAATAAAAAGATAATAACCAATAATTGTTTTCATTACATATCTTGTAAATATAAACATAAACTTATATATAAAACCTTTATGACTAACAAATCATGTTTAATCCAAATTTTAAAACTAAACAAATATGACAACACTAAAACTTCTAAATAAAGTTAAATACATAATATAGTGTAAGCATCCCTATAGAATGGAATAAATGATAAGGGTGGTGGGGCAGCTGGAAGCTGCTTTGACACCAACAAAATAAATTAAATGTATTCATATAAGTATTTAAGTATTATAATTATTCAATTTTCCTCATTAAAGAATTAGAGTTGTTTATGTATATCTTTAGAACTCCAATAATTAATGTTTAGGACTTCATACAGACTTGAGCTTTAT
The DNA here is from genome assembly GCA_022829125.1 of Lathyrus tuberosus. Classification (NCBI taxonomy): domain Eukaryota; kingdom Viridiplantae; phylum Streptophyta; class Magnoliopsida; order Fabales; family Fabaceae; genus Lathyrus; species Lathyrus tuberosus. The sequence goes on along the minus strand of JALAZF010000617.1, from coordinate 63,050 downwards.
TATAAATCACTTCTTCTTTGAAATTGTTTTATATTTAATAATTCAGAGAATTTTAAATCGCCTTGTCTTAAAGTTGTGAATTCAGATCCAAATTTTATCATAATAATTTAAAATATTTAAAAAAAATGATATTACTGCGTTTATTTTATTGCAATTTTTTATTTTAATTTCCTTAAAAAAAATCCAAAAATTAATAAACTTATATTTAATATATGAATTATCATACGTATTTAACAAATTGAATGTTGTATAAAATTTTTCAATTCAAGTAGCACTTCTCTTATTATTTTTATCTTTAAATTGTCAACATCGTTTCTTTAAAAAGTTTAAGTTAAATAACACATAAAATTAATATAATTGATTAAAAAGAATAAAAATTATTTTTTATCATATTGAATAAAATATAAGGATAGAAAAGTATCAAAAAAATATATTGAAAATATTATTTACAGATTTAATTGTGGTTTGACACATTTGTTTTTCTAAAAGAAATATAATTCATATAATTTCTTTAAATTTTAAAACTGTACAATATTTTATATTTGTCATTAACGATATTTGTATAATTTCCCTTTGTTATTTCCTCTTCTCAATTTTGCTAAACATCAAAACCTATTCTAGTTTTTTAGTTTTCGAAACTCATAAATAAAGAGTAACTTTTAAAAATAATTTTGTAAAACTAAATTATCAAATAAGTTTTATTATTTTTAAGTTCTAAAAATTTAAAATAAATATTAAAAGTCAATCTAACAAATCCCGAAATAATATTATAATTATTCAAAACAATTTAGTTTATATGTAATAGCAACAGAGCAATTATTAACACAAAATCAAAGCATCGTTCATATTCAAGAACCTAATTTAGAATAAAATAGCTATATAAAATAACAAAAATACTATCAATATAATATAAAATAGTTCGTAATTCCGTTTATTCAATAAAAAGATAATAACCAATAATTGTTTTTAATACATATCTTGTAAATATAAACATAAACTTATATATAAAACCTTTATGACTAACAAATCATGTTTAATCCAAATTTTAAAACTAAACAAATATGACAACACTAAAACTTCTAAATAAAGTTAAATACATAATATAGTGTAAGCATCCCTATAGAATGGAATAAATGATAAGGGTGGTGGGGCAGCTGGAAGCTGCTTCGACACCAACAAAATAAATCAAATGTATTCATATAAGTATTTAAGTATTATAATTATTCAATTTTCCTCATTAAAGAATTAGAGTTGTTTATGTATATCTTTAGAACTCCAATAATTAATGCTTAGGACTTCATACAGACTTGAGCTTTATTATAAATCACTTCTTCTTAGAAATTGTTTTATATTTAATAATTCAGAGAATTTTAAATCGCCTTGTCTTAAAGTTGTGAATTCAGATCCAAATTTTATCATAATAATTTAAAATATTTAAAAAAAATGATATTACTGCGTTTATTTTATTGCAATTTTTTATTTTAATTTCCTTAAAAAAAATCCAAAAATTAATAAACTTATATTTAATATATGAATTATCATACGTATTTAACAAATTGAATGTTGTATAAAATTTTTCAATTCAAGTAGCACTTCTCTTATTATTTTTATCTTTAAATTGTCAACATCGTTTCTTTAAAAAGTTTAAGTTAAATAACACATAAAATTAATATAATTGATTAAAAAGAATAAAAATTATTTTTTATCATATTGAATAAAATATAAGGATAGAAAAGTATCAAAAAAATATATTGAAAATATTATTTACAGATTTAATTGTGGTTTGACACATTTGTTTTTCTAAAAGAAATATAATTCATATAATTTCTTTAAATTTTAAAACTGTACAATATTTTATATTTGTCATTAACGATATTTGTATAATTTCCCTTTGTTATTTCCTCTTCTCAATTTTGCTAAACATCAAAACCTATTCTAGTTTTTTAGTTTTCGAAACTCATAAATAAAGAGTAACTTTTAAAAATAATTTTGTAAAACTAAATTATCAAATAAGTTTTATTATTTTTAAGTTCTAAAAATTTAAAATAAATATTAAAAGTCAATCTAACAAATCCCGAAATAATATTATAATTATTCAAAACAATTTAGTTTATATGTAATAGCAACAGAGCAATTATTAACACAAAATCAAAGCATCGTTCATATTCAAGAACCTAATTTAGAATAAAATAGCTATATAAAATAACAAAAATACTATCAATATAATATAAAATATTTCGTAATTCCGTTTATTCAATAAAAAGATAATAACCAATAATTGTTTTCATTACATATCTTGTAAATATAAACATAAACTTATATATAAAACCTTTATGACTAACAAATCATGTTTAATCCAAATTTTAAAACTAAACAAATATGACAACACTAAAACTTCTAAATAAAGTTAAATACATAATATAGTGTAAGCATCCCTATAGAATGGAATAAATGATAAGGGTGGTGGGGCAGCTGGAAGCTGCTTCGACGCCAACAAAATAAATCAAATGTATTCATATAAGTATTTAAGTATTATAATTATTCAATTTTCCTCATTAAAGAATTAGAGTTGTTTATGTATATCTTTAGAACTCCAATAATTAATGCTTAGGACTTCATACAGACTTGAGCTTTATTATAAATCACTTCTTCTTAGAAATTGTTTTATATTTAATAATTCAGAGAATTTTAAATCGCCTTGTCTTAAAGTTGTGAATTCAGATCCAAATTTTATCATAATAATTTAAAATATTTAAAAAAAATGATATTACTGCGTTTATTTTATTGCAATTTTTTATTTTAATTTCCTTAAAAAAAATCCAAAAATTAATAAACTTATATTTAATATATGAATTATCATACGTATTTAACAAATTGAATGTTGTATAAAATTTTTCAATTCAAGTAGCACTTCTCTTATTATTTTTATCTTTAAATTGTCAACATCGTTTCTTTAAAAAGTTTAAGTTAAATAACACATAAAATTAATATAATTGATTAAAAAGAATAAAAATTATTTTTTATCATATTGAATAAAATATAAGGATAGAAAAGTATCAAAAAAATATATTGAAAATATTATTTACAGATTTAATTGTGGTTTGACACATTTGTTTTTCTAAAAGAAATATAATTCATATAATTTCTTTAAATTTTAAAACTGTACAATATTTTATATTTGTCATTAACGATATTTGTATAATTTCCCTTTGTTATTTCCTCTTCTCAATTTTGCTAAACATCAAAACCTATTCTAGTTTTTTAGTTTTCGAAACTCATAAATAAAGAGTAACTTTTAAAAATAATTTTGTAAAACTAAATTATCAAATAAGTTTTATTATTTTTAAGTTCTAAAAATTTAAAATAAATATTAAAAGTCAATCTAACAAATCCCGAAATAATATTATAATTATTCAAAACAATTTAGTTTATATGTAATAGCAACAGAGCAATTATTAACACAAAATCAAAGCATCGTTCATATTCAAGAACCTAATTTAGAATAAAATAGCTATATAAAATAACAAAAATACTATCAATATAATATAAAATATTTTGTAATTCCGTTTATTCAATAAAAAGATAATAACCAATAATTGTTTTTAATACATATCTTGTAAATATAAACATAAACTTATATATAAAACCTTTATGACTAACAAATCATGTTTAATCCAAATTTTAAAACTAAACAAATATGACAACACTAAAACTTCTAAATAAAGTTAAATACATAATATAGTGTAAGCATCCCTATAGAATGGAATAAATGATAAGGGTGGGGGGCAGCTGGAAGCTGCTTCGACACCAACAAAATAAATCAAATGTATTCATATAAGTATTTAAGTATTATAATTATTCAATTTTCCTCATTAAAGAATTAGAGTTGTTTATGTATATCTTTAGAACTCCAATAATTAATGTTTAGGACTTCATACAGACTTGAGCTTTATTATAAATCACTTCTTCTTAGAAATTGTTTTATATTTAATAATTCAGAGAATTTTAAATCGCCTTGTCATAAAGTTGTGAATTCAGATCCAAATTTTATCATAATAATTTAAAATATTTAAAAAAAATGATATTACTGCGTTTATTTTATTGCAATTTTTTATTTTAATTTCCTTAAAAAAAATCCAAAAATTAATAAACTTATATTTAATATATGAATTATCATACGTATTTAACAAATTGAATGTTGTATAAAATTTTTCAATTCAAGTAGCACTTCTCTTATTATTTTTATCTTTAAATTGTCAACATCGTTTCTTTAAAAAGTTTAAGTTAAATAACACATAAAATTAATATAATTGATTAAAAAGAATAAAAATTATTTTTTATCATATTGAATAAAATATAAGGATAGAAAAGTATCAAAAAAATATATTGAAAATATTATTTACAGATTTAATTGTGGTTTGACACATTTGTTTTTCTAAAAGAAATATAATTCATATAATTTCTTTAAATTTTAAAACTGTACAATATTTTATATTTGTCATTAACGATATTTGTATAATTTCCCTTTGTTATTTCCTGTTCTCAATTTTGCTAAACATCAAAACCTATTCTAGCTTTTTAGTTTTCGAAACTCATAAATAAAGAGTAACTTTTAAAAATAATTTTGTAAAACTAAATTATCAAATAAGTTTTATTATTTTTAAGTTCTAAAAATTTAAAATAAATATTAAAAGTCAATCTAACAAATCCCGAAATAATATTATAATTATTCAAAACAATTTAGTTTATATGTAATAGCAACAGAGCAATTATTAACACAAAATCAAAGCATCGTTCATATTCAAGAACCTAATTTAGAATAAAATAGCTATATAAAATAACAAAAATACTATCAATATAATATAAAATATTTCGTAATTCCGTTTATTCAATAAAAAGATAATAACCAATAATTGTTTTCATTACATATCTTGTAAATATAAACATAAACTTATATATAAAACCTTTATGACTAACAAATCATGTTTAATCCAAATTTTAAAACTAAACAAATATGACAACACTAAAACTTCTAAATAAAGTTAAATACATAATATAGTGTAAGCATCCCTATAGAATGGAATAAATGATAAGGGTGGTGGGGCAGCTGGAAGCTGCTTCGACACCAACAAAATAAATCAAATGTATTCATATAAGTATTTAAGTATTATAATTATTCAATTTTCCTCATTAAAGAATTAGAGTTGTTTATGTATATCTTTAGAACTCCAATAATTAATGCTTAGGACTTCATACAGACTTGAGCTTTATTATAAATCACTTCTTCTTAGAAATTGTTTTATATTTAATAATTCAGAGAATTTTAAATCGCCTTGTCTTAAAGTTGTGAATTCAGATCCAAATTTTATCATAATAATTTAAAATATTTAAAAAAAATGATATTACTGCGTTTATTTTATTGCAATTTTTTATTTTAATTTCCTTAAAAAAAATCCAAAAATTAATAAACTTATATTTAATATATGAATTATCATACGTATTTAACAAATTGAATGTTGTATAAAATTTTTCAATTCAAGTAGCACTTCTCTTATTATTTTTATCTTTAAATTGTCAACATCGTTTCTTTAAAAAGTTTAAGTTAAATAACACATAAAATTAATATAATTGATTAAAAAGAATAAAAATTATTTTTTATCATATTGAATAAAATATAAGGATAGAAAAGTATCAAAAAAATATATTGAAAATATTATTTACAGATTTAATTGTGGTTTGACACATTTGTTTTTCTAAAAGAAATATAATTCATATAATTTCTTTAAATTTTAAAACTGTACAATATTTTATATTTGTCATTAACGATATTTGTATAATTTCCCTTTGTTATTTCCTGTTCTCAATTTTGCTAAACATCAAAACCTATTCTAGCTTTTTAGTTTTCGAAACTCATAAATAAAGAGTAACTTTTAAAAATAATTTTGTAAAACTAAATTATCAAATAAGTTTTATTATTTTTAAGTTCTAAAAATTTAAAATAAATATTAAAAGTCAATCTAACAAATCCCGAAATAATATTATAATTATTCAAAACAATTTAGTTTATATGTAATAGCAACAGAGCAATTATTAACACAAAATCAAAGCATCGTTCATATTCAAGAACCTAATTTAGAATAAAATAGCTATATAAAATAACAAAAATACTATCAATATAATATAAAATATTTCGTAATTCCGTTTATTCAATAAAAAGATAATAACCAATAATTGTTTTCATTACATATCTTGTAAATATAAACATAAACTTATATATAAAACCTTTATGACTAACAAATCATGTTTAATCCAAATTTTAAAACTAAACAAATATGACAACACTAAAACTTCTAAATAAAGTTAAATACATAATATAGTGTAAGCATCCCTATAGAATGGAATAAATGATAAGGGTGGTGGGGCAGCTGGAAGCTGCTTCGACACCAACAAAATAAATCAAATGTATTCATATAAGTATTTAAGTATTATAATTATTCAATTTTCCTCATTAAAGAATTAGAGTTGTTTATGTATATCTTTAGAACTCCAATAATTAATGCTTAGGACTTCATACAGACTTGAGCTTTATTATAAATCACTTCTTCTTAGAAATTGTTTTATATTTAATAATTCAGAGAATTTTAAAACGCCTTGTCTTAAAGTTGTGAATTCAGATCCAAATTTTATCATAATAATTTAAAATATTTAAAAAAAATGATATTACTGCGTTTATTTTATTGCAATTTTTTATTTTAATTTCCTTAAAAAAAATCCAAAAATTAATAAACTTATATTTAATATATGAATTATCATACGTATTTAACAAATTGAATGTTGTATAAAATTTTTCAATTCAAGTAGCACTTCTCTTATTATTTTTATCTTTAAATTGTCAACATCGTTTCTTTAAAAAGTTTAAGTTAAATAACACATAAAATTAATATAATTGATTAAAAAGAATAAAAATTATTTTTTATCATATTGAATAAAATATAAGGATAGAAAAGTATCAAAAAAATATATTGAAAATATTATTTACAGATTTAATTGTGGTTTGACACATTTGTTTTTCTAAAAGAAATATAATTCATATAATTTCTTTAAATTTTAAAACTGTACAATATTTTATATTTGTCATTAACGATATTTGTATAATTTCCCTTTGTTATTTCCTCTTCTCAATTTTGCTAAACATCAAAACCTATTCTAGTTTTTTAGTTTTCGAAACTCATAAATAAAGAGTAACTTTTAAAAATAATTTTGTAAAACTAAATTATCAAATAAGTTTTATTATTTTTAAGTTCTAAAAATTTAAAATAAATATTAAAAGTCAATCTAACAAATCCCGAAATAATATTATAATTATTCAAAACAATTTAGTTTATATGTAATAGCAACAGAGCAATTATTAACACAAAATCAAAGCATCGTTCATATTCAAGAACCTAATTTAGAATAAAATAGCTATATAAAATAACAAAAATACTATCAATATAATATAAAATATTTCGTAATTCCGTTTATTCAATAAAAAGATAATAACCAATAATTGTTTTTAATACATATCTTGTAAATATAAACATAAACTTATATATAAAACCTTTATGACTAACAAATCATGTTTAATCCAAATTTTAAAACTAAACAAATATGACAACACTAAAACTTCTAAATAAAGTTAAATACATAATATAGTGTAAGCATCCCTATAGAATGGAATAAATGATAAGGGTGGTGGGGCAGCTGGAAGCTGCTTCGACACCAACAAAATAAATCAAATGTATTCATATAAGTATTTAAGTATTATAATTATTCAATTTTCCTCATTAAAGAATTAGAGTTGTTTATGTATATCTTTAGAACTCCAATAATTAATGTTTAGGACTTCATACAGACTTGAGCTTTATTATAAATCACTTCTTCTTAGAAATTGTTTTATATTTAATAATTCAGAGAATTTTAAATCGCCTTGTCTTAAAGTTGTGAATTCAGATCCAAATTTTAACATAATAATTTAAAATATTTAAAAAAAATGATATTACTGCGTTTATTTTATTGCAATTTTTTATTTTAATTTCCTTAAAAAAAATCCAAAAATTAATAAACTTATATTTAATATATGAATTATCATACGTATTTAACAAATTGAATGTTGTATAAAATTTTTCAATTCAAGTAGCACTTCTCTTATTATTTTTATCTTTAAATTGTCAACATCGTTTCTTTAAAAAGTTTAAGTTAAATAACACATAAAATTAATATAATTGATTAAAAAGAATAAAAATTATTTTTTATCATATTGAATAAAATATAAGGATAGAAAAGTATCAAAAAAATATATTGAAAATATTATTTACAGATTTAATTGTGGTTTGACACATTTGTTTTTCTAAAAGAAATATAATTCATATAATTTCTTTAAATTTTAAAACTGTACAATATTTTATATTTGTCATTAACGATATTTGTATAATTTCCCTTTGTTATTTCCTCTTCTCAATTTTGCTAAACATCAAAACCTATTCTAGTTTTTTAGTTTTCGAAACTCATAAATAAAGAGTAACTTTTAAAAATAATTTTGTAAAACTAAATTATCAAATAAGTTTTATTATTTTTAAGTTCTAAAAATTTAAAATAAATATTAAAAGTCAATCTAACAAATCCCGAAATAATATTATAATTATTCAAAACAATTTAGTTTATATGTAATAGCAACAGAGCAATTATTAACACAAAATCAAAGCATCGTTCATATTCAAGAACCTAATTTAGAATAAAATAGCTATATAAAATAACAAAAATACTATCAATATAATATAAAATATTTCGTAATTCCGTTTATTCAATAAAAAGATAATAACCAATAATTGTTTTTAATACATATCTTGTAAATATAAACATAAACTTATATATAAAACCTTTATGACTAACAAATCATGTTTAATCCAAATTTTAAAACTAAACAAATATGACAACACTAAAACTTCTAAATAAAGTTAAATACATAATATAGTGTAAGCATCCCTATAGAATGGAATAAATGATAAGGGTGGTGGGGCAGCTGGAAGCTGCTTCGACACCAACAAAATAAATCAAATGTATTCATATAAGTATTTAAGTATTATAATTATTCAATTTTCCTCATTAAAGAATTAGAGTTGTTTATGTATATCTTTAGAACTCCAATAATTAATGTTTAGGACTTCATACAGACTTGAGCTTTATTATAAATCACTTCTTCTTAGAAATTGTTTTATATTTAATAATTCAGAGAATTTTAAATCGCCTTGTCTTAAAGTTGTGAATTCAGATCCAAATTTTATCATAATAATTTAAAATATTTAAAAAAAATGATATTACTGCGTTTATTTTATTGCAATTTTTTATTTTAATTTCCTTAAAAAAAATCCAAAAATTAATAAACTTATATTTAATATATGAATTATCATACGTATTTAACAAATTGAATGTTGTATAAAATTTTTCAATTCAAGTAGCACTTCTCTTATTATTTTTATCTTTAAATTGTCAACATCGTTTCTTTAAAAAGTTTAAGTTAAATAACACATAAATTTAATATAATTGATTAAAAAGAATAAAAATTATTTTTTATCATATTGAATAAAATATAAGGATAGAAAAGTATCAAAAAAATATATTGAAAATATTATTTACAGATTTAATTGTGGTTTGACACATTTGTTTTTCTAAAAGAAATATAATTCATATAATTTCTTTAAATTTTAAAACTGTACAATATTTTATATTTGTCATTAACGATATTTGTATAATTTCCCTTTGTTATTTCCTCTTCTCAATTTTGCTAAACATCAAAACCTATTCTAGTTTTTTAGTTTTCGAAACTCATAAATAAAGAGTAACTTTTAAAAATAATTTTGTAAAACTAAATTATCAAATAAGTTTTATTATTTTTAAGTTCTAAAAATTTAAAATAAATATTAAAAGTCAATCTAACAAATCCCGAAATAATATTATAATTATTCAAAACAATTTAGTTTATATGTAATAGCAACAGAGCAATTATTAACACAAAATCAAAGCATCGTTCATATTCAAGAACCTAATTTAGAATAAAATAGCTATATAAAATAACAAAAATACTATCAATATAATATAAAATATTTCGTAATTCCGTTTATTCAATAAAAAGATAATAACCAATAACTGTTTTCATTACATATCTTGTAAATATAAACATAAACTTATATATAAAACCTTTATGACTTACAAATCATGTTTAATCCAAATTTTAAAACTAAACAAATATGACAACACTAAAACTTCTAAATAAAGTTAAATACATAATATAGTGTAAGCATCCCTATAGAATGGAATAAATGATAAGGGTGGTGGGGCAGCTGGAAGCTGCTTCGACACCAACAAAATAAATCAAATGTATTCATATAAGTATTTAAGTATTATAATTATTCAATTTTCCTCATTAAAGAATTAGAGTTGTTTATGTATATCTTTAGAACTCCAATAATTAATGTTTAGGACTTCATACAGACTTGAGCTTTATTAAAAATCACTTCTTCTTAGAAATTGTTTTATATTTAATAATTCAGAGAATTTTAAATCGCCTTGTCTTAAAGTTGTGAATTCAGATCCAAATTTTATCATAATAATTTAAAATATTTAAAAAAAATGATATTACTGCGTTTATTTTATTGCAATTTTTTATTTTAATTTCCTTAAAAAAAATCCAAAAATTAATAAACTTATATTTAATATATGAATTATCATACGTATTTAACAAATTGAATGTTGTATAAATTTTTTCAATTCAAGTAGCACTTCTCTTATTATTTTTATCTTTAAATTGTCAACATCGTTTCTTTAAAAAGTTTAAGTTAAATAACACATAAAATTAATATAATTGATTAAAAAGAATAAAAATTATTTTTTATCATATTGAATAAAATATAAGGATAGAAAAGTATCAAAAAAATATATTGAAAATATTATTTACAGATTTAATTGTGGTTTGACACATTTGTTTTTCTAAAAGAAATATAATTCATATAATTTCTTTAAATTTTAAAACTGTACAATATTTTATATTTGTCATTAACGATATTTGTATAATTTCCCTTTGTTATTTCCTCTTCTCAATTTTGCTAAACATCAAAACCTATTCTAGTTTTTTAGTTTTCGAAACTCATAAATAAAGAGTAACTTTTAAAAATAATTTTGTAAAACTAAATTATCAAATAAGTTTTATTATTTTTAAGTTCTAAAAATTTAAAATAAATATTAAAAGTCAATCTAACAAATCCCGAAATAATATTATAATTATTCAAAACAATTTAGTTTATATGTAATAGCAACAGAGCAATTATTAACACAAAATCAAAGCATCGTTCATATTCAAGAACCTAATTTAGAATAAAATAGCTATATAAAATAACAAAAATACTATCAATATAATATAAAATATTTCGTAATTCCGTTTATTCAATAAAAAGATAATAACCAATAACTGTTTTCATTACATATCTTGTAAATATAAACATAAACTTATATATAAAACCTTTATGACTTACAAATCATGTTTAATCCAAATTTTAAAACTAAACAAATATGACAACACTAAAACTTCTAAATAAAGTTAAATACATAATATAGTGTAAGCATCCCTATAGAATGGAATAAATGATAAGGGTGGTGGGGCAGCTGGAAGCTGCTTCGACACCAACAAAATAAATCAAATGTATTCATATAAGTATTTAAGTATTATAATTATTCAATTTTCCTCATTAAAGAATTAGAGTTGTTTATGTATATCTTTAGAACTCCAATAATTAATGTTTAGGACTTCATACAGACTTGAGCTTTATTATAAATCACTTCTTCTTAGAAATTGTTTTATATTTAATAATTCAGAGAATTTTAAATCGCCTTGTCTTAAAGTTGTGAATTCAGATCCAAATTTTATCATAATAATTTAAAATATTTAAAAAAAATGATATTACTGCGTTTATTTTATTGCAATTTTTTATTTTAATTTCCTTAAAAAAAATCCAAAAATTAATAAACTTATATTTAATATATGAATTATCATACGTATTTAACAAATTGAATGTTGTATAAAATTTTTCAATTCAAGTAGCACTTCTCTTATTATTTTTATGTTTAAATTGTCAACATCGTTTCTTTAAAAAGTTTAAGTTAAATAACACATAAAATTAATATAATTGATTAAAAAGAATAAAAATTATTTTTTATCATATTGAATAAAATATAAGGAGAGAAAAGTATCAAAAAAATATATTGAAAATATTATTTACAGATTTAATTGTGGTTTGACACATTTGTTTTTCTAAAAGAAATATAATTCATATAATTTCTTTAAATTTTAAAACTGTACAATATTTTATATTTGTCATTAACGATATTTGTATAATTTCCCTTTGTTATTTCCTCTTCTCAATTTTGCTAAACATCAAAACCTATTCTAGTTTTTTAGTTTTCGAAACTCATAAATAAAGAGTAACTTTTAAAAATAATTTTGTAAAACTAAATTATCAAATAAGTTTTATTATTTTTAAGTTCTAAAAATTTAAAATAAATATTAAAAGTCAATCTAACAAATCCCGAAATAATATTATAATTATTCAAAACAATTTAGTTTATATGTAATAGCAACAGAGCAATTATTAACACAAAATCAAAGCATCGTTCATATTCAAGAACCTAATTTAGAATAAAATAGCTATATAAAATAACAAAAATACTATCAATATAATATAAAATATTTCGTAATTCCGTTTATTCAATAAAAAGATAATAACCAATAATTGTTTTTAATACATATCTTGTAAATATAAACATAAACTTATATATAAAACCTTTATGACTAACAAATCATGTTTAATCCAAATTTTAAAACTAAACAAATATGACAACACTAAAACTTCTAAATAAAGTTAAATACATAATATAGTGTAAGCATCCCTATAGAATGGAATAAATGATAAGGGTGGTGGGGCAGCTGGAAGCTGCTTCGACACCAACAAAATAAATCAAATGTATTCATATAAGTATTTAAGTATTATAATTATTCAATTTTCCTCATTAAAGAATTAGAGTTGTTTATGTATATCTTTAGAACTCCAATAATTAATGTTTAGGACTTCATACAGACTTGAGCTTTATTATAAATCACTTCTTCTTAGAAATTGTTTTATATTTAATAATTCAGAGAATTTTAAATCGCCTTGTCTTAAAGTTGTGAATTCAGATCCAAATTTTATCATAATAATTTAAAATATTTAAAAAAAATGATATTACTGCGTTTATTTTATTGCAATTTTTTATTTTAATTTCCTTAAAAAAAATCCAAAAATTAATAAACTTATATTTAATATATAAATTATCATACGTATTTAACAAATTGAATGTTGTATAAAATTTTTCAATTCAAGTAGCACTTCTCTTATTATTTTTATGTTTAAATTGTCAACATCGTTTCTTTAAAAAGTTTAAGTTAAATAACACATAAAATTAATATAATTGATTAAAAAGAATAAAAATTATTTTTTATCATATTGAATAAAATATAAGGAGAGAAAAGTATCAAAAATATATATTGAAAATATTATTTACAGATTTAATTGTGGTTTGACACATTTGTTTTTCTAAAAGAAATATAATTCATATAATTTCTTTAAATTTTAAAACTGTACAATATTTTATATTTGTCATTAACGATATTTGTATAATTTCCCTTTGTTATTTCCTCTTCTCAATTTTGCTAAACATCAAAACCTATTCTAGTTTTTTAGTTTTCGAAACTCATAAATAAAGAGTAACTTTTAAAAATAATTTTGTAAAACTAAATTATCAAATAAGTTTTATTATTTTTAAGTTCTAAAAATTTAAAATAAATATTAAAAGTCAATCTAACAAATCCCGAAATAATATTATAATTATTCAAAACAATTTAGTTTATATGTAATAGCAACAGAGCAATTATTAACACAAAATCAAAGCATCGTTCATATTCAAGAACCTAATTTAGAATAAAATAGCTATATAAAATAACAAAAATACTATCAATATAATATAAAATATTTCGTAATTCCGTTTATTCAATAAAAAGATAATAACCAATAATTGTTTTTAATACATATCTTGTAAATATAAACATAAACTTATATATAAAACCTTTATGACTAACAAATCATGTTTAATCCAAATTTTAAAACTAAACAAATATGACAACACTAAAACTTCTAAATAAAGTTAAATACATAATATAGTGTAAGCATCCCTATAGAATGGAATAAATGATAAGGGTGGTGGGGCAGCTGGAAGCTGCTTCGACACCAACAAAATAAATCAAATGTATTCATATAAGTATTTAAGTATTATAATTATTCAATTTTCCTCATTAAAGAATTAGAGTTGTTTATGTATATCTTTAGAACTCCAATAATTAATGTTTAGGACTTCATACAGACTTGAGCTTTATTATAAATCACTTCTTCTTAGAAATTGTTTTATATTTAATAATTCAGAGAATTTTAAATCGCCTTGTCTTAAAGTTGTGAATTCAGATCCAAATTTTATCATAATAATTTAAAATATTTAAAAAAAATGATATTACTGCGTTTATTTTATTGCAATTTTTTATTTTAATTTCCTTAAAAAAATCCAAAAATTAATAAACTTATATTTAATATATAAATTATCATACGTATTTAACAAATTGAATGTTGTATAAAATTTTTCAATTCAAGTAGCACTTCTCTTATTATTTTTATCTTTAAATTGTCAACATCGTTTCTTTAAAAAGTTTAAGTTAAATAACACATAAAATTAATATAATTGATTAAAAAGAATAAAAATTATTTTTTATCATATTGAATAAAATATAAGGAGAGAAAAGTATCAAAAAAATATATTGAAAATATTATTTACAGATTTAATTGTGGTTTGACACATTTGTTTTTCTAAAAGAAATATAATTCATATAATTTCTTTAAATTTTAAAACTGTACAATATTTTATATTTGTCATTAACGATATTTGTATAATTTCCCTTTGTTATTTCCTCTTCTCAATTTTGCTAAACATCAAAACCTATTCTAGTTTTTTAGTTTTCGAAACTCATAAATAAAGAGTAACTTTTAAAAATAATTTTGTAAAACTAAATTATCAAATAAGTTTTATTATTTTTAAGTTCTAAAAATTTAAAATAAATATTAAAAGTCAATCTAACAAATCCCGAAATAATATTATAATTATTCAAAACAATTTAGTTTATATGTAATAGCAACAGAGCAATTATTAACACAAAATCAAAGCATCGTTCATATTCAAGAACCTAATTTAGAATAAAATAGCTATATAAAATAACAAAAATACTATCAATATAATATAAAATATTTCGTAATTCCGTTTATTCAATAAAAAGATAATAACCAATAATTGTTTTCATTACATATCTTGTAAATATAAACATAAACTTATATATAAAACCTTTATGACTAACAAATCATGTTTAATCCAAATTTTAAAACTAAACAAATATGACAACACTAAAACTTCTAAATAAAGTTAAATACATAATATAGTGTAAGCATCCCTATAGAATGGAATAAATGATAAGGGTGGTGGGGCAGCTGGAAGCTGCTTCGACACCAACAAAATAAATCAAATGTATTCATATAAGTATTTAAGTATTATAATTATTCAATTTTCCTCATTAAAGAATTAGAGTTGTTTATGTATATCTTTAGAACTCCAATAATTAATGTTTAGGACTTCATACAGACTTGAGCTTTATTAAAAATCACTTCTTCTTAGAAATTGTTTTATATTTAATAATTCAGAGAATTTTAAATCGCCTTGTCTTAAAGTTGTGAATTCAGATCCAAATTTTATCATAATAATTTAAAATATTTAAAAAAAATGATATTACTGCGTTTATTTTATTGCAATTTTTTATTTTAATTTCCTTAAAAAAAATCCAAAAATTAATAAACTTATATTTAATATATAAATTATCATACGTATTTAACAAATTGAATGTTGTATAAAATTTTTCAATTCAAGTAGCACTTCTCTTATTATTTTTATGTTTAAATTGTCAACATCGTTTCTTTAAAAAGTTTAAGTTAAATAACACATAAAATTAATATAATTGATTAAAAAGAATAAAAATTATTTTTTATCATATTGAATAAAATATAAGGATAGAAAAGTATCAAAAAAATATATTGAAAATATTATTTACAGATTTAATTGTGGTTTGACACATTTGTTTTTCTAAAAGAAATATAATTCATATAATTTCTTTAAATTTTAAAACTGTACAATATTTTATATTTGTCATTAACGATATTTGTATAATTTCCCTTTGTTATTTCCTCTTCTCAATTTTGCTAAACATCAAAACCTATTCTAGTTTTTTAGTTTTCGAAACTCATAAATAAAGAGTAACTTTTAAAAATAATTTTGTAAAACTAAATTATCAAATAAGTTTTATTATTTTTAAGTTCTAAAAATTTAAAATAAATATTAAAAGTCAATCTAACAAATCCCGAAATAATATTATAATTATTCAAAACAATTTAGTTTATATGTAATAGCAACAGAGCAATTATTAACACAAAATCAAAGCATCGTTCATATTCAAGAACCTAATTTAGAATAAAATAGCTATATAAAATAACAAAAATACTATCAATATAATATAAAATATTTCGTAATTCCGTTTATTCAATAAAAAGATAATAACCAATAATTGTTTTCATTACATATCTTGTAAATATAAACATAAACTTATATATAAAACCTTTATGACTAACAAATCATGTTTAATCCAAATTTTAAAACTAAACAAATATGACAACACTAAAACTTCTAAATAAAGTTAAATACATAATATAGTGTAAGCATCCCTATAGAATGGAATAAATGATAAGGGTGGTGGGGCAGCTGGAAGCTGCTTCGACACCAACAAAATAAATCAAATGTATTCATATAAGTATTTAAGTATTATAATTATTCAATTTTCCTCATTAAAGAATTAGAGTTGTTTATGTATATCTTTAGAACTCCAATAATTAATGTTTAGGACTTCATACAGACTTGAGCTTTATTAAAAATCACTTCTTCTTAGAAATTGTTTTATATTTAATAATTCAGAGAATTTTAAATCGCCTTGTCTTAAAGTTGTGAATTCAGATCCAAATTTTATCATAATAATTTAAAATATTTAAAAAAAATGATATTACTGCGTTTATTTTATTGCAATTTTTTATTTTAATTTCCTTAAAAAAAATCCAAAAATTAATAAACTTATATTTAATATATAAATTATCATACGTATTTAACAAATTGAATGTTGTATAAAATTTTTCAATTCAAGTAGCACTTCTCTTATTATTTTTATGTTTAAATTGTCAACATCGTTTCTTTAAAAAGTTTAAGTTAAATAACACATAAAATTAATATAATTGATTAAAAAGAATAAAAATTATTTTTTATCATATTGAATAAAATATAAGGATAGAAAAGTATCAAAAAAATATATTGAAAATATTATTTACAGATTTAATTGTGGTTTGACACATTTGTTTTTCTAAAAGAAATATAATTCATATAATTTCTTTAAATTTTAAAACTGTACAATATTTTATATTTGTCATTAACGATATTTGTATAATTTCCCTTTGTTATTTCCTCTTCTCAATTTTGCTAAACATCAAAACCTATTCTAGTTTTTTAGTTTTCGAAACTCATAAATAAAGAGTAACTTTTAAAAATAATTTTGTAAAACTAAATTATCAAATAAGTTTTATTATTTTTAAGTTCTAAAAATTTAAAATAAATATTAAAAGTCAATCTAACAAATCCCGAAATAATATTATAATTATTCAAAACAATTTAGTTTATATGTAATAGCAACAGAGCAATTATTAACACAAAATCAAAGCATCGTTCATATTCAAGAACCTAATTTAGAATAAAATAGCTATATAAAATAAGAAAAATACTATCAATATAATATAAAATATTTCGTAATTCCGTTTATTCAATAAAAAGATAATAACCAATAATTGTTTTTAATACATATCTTGTAAATATAAACATAAACTTATATATAAAACCTTTATGACTAACAAATCATGTTTAATCCAAATTTTAAAACTAAACAAATATGACAACACTAAAACTTCTAAATAAAGTTAAATACATAATATAGTGTAAGCATCCCTATAGAATGGAATAAATGATAAGGGTGGTGGGGCAGCTGGAAGCTGCTTCGACACCAACAAAATAAATCAAATGTATTCATATAAGTATTTAAGTATTATAATTATTCAATTTTCCTCATTAAAGAATTAGAGTTGTTTATGTATATCTTTAGAACTCCAATAATTAATGTTTAGGACTTCATACAGACTTGAGCTTTATTAAAAATCACTTCTTCTTAGAAATTGTTTTATATTTAATAATTCAGAGAATTTTAAATCGCCTTGTCTTAAAGTTGTGAATTCAGATCCAAATTTTATCATAATAATTTAAAATATTTAAAAAAAATGATATTACTGCGTTTATTTTATTGCAATTTTTTATTTTAATTTCCTTAAAAAAAATCCAAAAATTAATAAACTTATATTTAATATATGAATTATCATACGTATTTAACAAATTGAATGTTGTATAAAATTTTTCAATTCAAGTAGCACTTCTCTTATTATTTTTATGTTTAAATTGTCAACATCGTTTCTTTAAAAAGTTTAAGTTAAATAACACATAAAATTAATATAATTGATTAAAAAGAATAAAAATTATTTTTTATCATATTGAATAAAATATAAGGATAGAAAAGTATCAAAAAAATATATTGAAAATATTATTTACAGATTTAATTGTGGTTTGACACATTTGTTTTTCTAAAAGAAATATAATTCATATAATTTCTTTAAATTTTAAAACTGTACAATATTTTATATTTGTCATTAACGATATTTGTATAATTTCCCTTTGTTATTTCCTCTTCTCAATTTTGCTAAACATCAAAACCTATTCTAGTTTTTTAGTTTTCGAAACTCATAAATAAAGAGTAACTTTTAAAAATAATTTTGTAAAACTAAATTATCAAATAAGTTTTATTATTTTTAAGTTCTAAAAATTTAAAATAAATATTAAAAGTCAATCTAACAAATCCCGAAATAATATTATAATTATTCAAAACAATTTAGTTTATATGTAATAGCAACAGAGCAATTATTAACACAAAATCAAAGCATCGTTCATATTCAAGAACCTAATTTAGAATAAAATAGCTATATAAAATAACAAAAATACTATCAATATAATATAAAATATTTCGTAATTCCGTTTATTCAATAAAAAGATAATAACCAATAATTGTTTTTAATACATATCTTGTAAATATAAACATAAACTTATATATAAAACCTTTATGACTAACAAATCATGTTTAATCCAAATTTTAAAACTAAACAAATATGACAACACTAAAACTTCTAAATAAAGTTAAATACATAATATAGTGTAAGCATCCCTATAGAATGGAATAAATGATAAGGGTGGTGGGGCAGCTGGAAGCTGCTTCGACACCAACAAAATAAATCAAATGTATTCATATAAGTATTTAAGTATTATAATTATTCAATTTTCCTCATTAAAGAATTAGAGTTGTTTATGTATATCTTTAGAACTCCAATAATTAATGTTTAGGACTTCATACAGACTTGAGCTTTATTATAAATCACTTCTTCTTAGAAATTGTTTTATATTTAATAATTCAGAGAATTTTAAATCGCCTTGTCTTAAAGTTGTGAATTCAGATCCAAATTTTATCATAATAATTTAAAATATTTAAAAAAAATGATATTACTGCGTTTATTTTATTGCAATTTTTTATTTTAATTTCCTTAAAAAAATCCAAAAATTAATAAACTTATATTTAATATATAAATTATCATACGTATTTAACAAATTGAATGTTGTATAAAATTTTTCAATTCAAGTAGCACTTCTCTTATTATTTTTATCTTTAAATTGTCAACATCGTTTCTTTAAAAAGTTTAAGTTAAATAACACATAAAATTAATATAATTGATTAAAAAGAATAAAAATTATTTTTTATCATATTGAATAAAATATAAGGAGAGAAAAGTATCAAAAAAATATATTGAAAATATTATTTACAGATTTAATTGTGGTTTGACACATTTGTTTTTCTAAAAGAAATATAATTCATATAATTTCTTTAAATTTTAAAACTGTACAATATTTTATATTTGTCATTAACGATATTTGTATAATTTCCCTTTGTTATTTCCTCTTCTCAATTTTGCTAAACATCAAAACCTATTCTAGTTTTTTAGTTTTCGAAACTCATAAATAAAGAGTAACTTTTAAAAATAATTTTGTAAAACTAAATTATCAAATAAGTTTTATTATTTTTAAGTTCTAAAAATTTAAAATAAATATTAAAAGTCAATCTAACAAATCCCGAAATAATATTATAATTATTCAAAACAATTTAGTTTATATGTAATAGCAACAGAGCAATTATTAACACAAAATCAAAGCATCGTTCATATTCAAGAACCTAATTTAGAATAAAATAGCTATATAAAATAACAAAAATACTATCAATATAATATAAAATATTTCGTAATTCCGTTTATTCAATAAAAAGATAATAACCAATAATTGTTTTTAATACATATCTTGTAAATATAAACATAAACTTATATATAAAACCTTTATGACTAACAAATCATGTTTAATCCAAATTTTAAAACTAAACAAATATGACAACACTAAAACTTCTAAATAAAGTTAAATACATAATATAGTGTAAGCATCCCTATAGAATGGAATAAATGATAAGGGTGGTGGGGCAGCTGGAAGCTGCTTCGACACCAACAAAATAAATCAAATGTATTCATATAAGTATTTAAGTATTATAATTATTCAATTTTCCTCATTAAAGAATTAGAGTTGTTTATGTATATCTTTAGAACTCCAATAATTAATGTTTAGGACTTCATACAGACTTGAGCTTTATTATAAATCACTTCTTCTTAGAAATTGTTTTATATTTAATAATTCAGAGAATTTTAAATCGCCTTGTCTTAAAGTTGTGAATTCAGATCCAAATTTTATCATAATAATTTAAAATATTTAAAAAAAATGATATTACTGCGTTTATTTTATTGCAATTTTTTATTTTAATTTCCTTAAAAAAAATCCAAAAATTAATAAACTTATATTTAATATATGAATTATCATACGTATTTAACAAATTGAATGTTGTATAAAATTTTTCAATTCAAGTAGCACTTCTCTTATTATTTTTATGTTTAAATTGTCAACATCGTTTCTTTAAAAAGTTTAAGTTAAATAACACATAAAATTAATATAATTGATTAAAAAGAATAAAAATTATTTTTTATCATATTGAATAAAATATAAGGATAGAAAAGTATCAAAAAAATATATTGAAAATATTATTTACAGATTTAATTGTGGTTTGACACATTTGTTTTTCTAAAAGAAATATAATTCATATAATTTCTTTAAATTTTAAAACTGTACAATATTTTATATTTGTCATTAACGATATTTGTATAATTTCCCTTTGTTATTTCCTCTTCTCAATTTTGCTAAACATCAAAACCTATTCTAGTTTTTTAGTTTTCGAAACTCATAAATAAAGAGTAACTTTTAAAAATAATTTTGTAAAACTAAATTATCAAATAAGTTTTATTATTTTTAAGTTCTAAAAATTTAAAATAAATATTAAAAGTCAATCTAACAAATCCCGAAATAATATTATAATTATTCAAAACAATTTAGTTTATATGTAATAGCAACAGAGCAATTATTAACACAAAATCAAAGCATCGTTCATATTCAAGAACCTAATTTAGAATAAAATAGCTATATAAAATAACAAAAATACTATCAATATAATATAAAATATTTCGTAATTCCGTTTATTCAATAAAAAGATAATAACCAATAATTGTTTTTAATACATATCTTGTAAATATAAACATAAACTTATATATAAAACCTTTATGACTAACAAATCATGTTTAATCCAAATTTTAAAACTAAACAAATATGACAACACTAAAACTTCTAAATAAAGTTAAATACATAATATAGTGTAAGCATCCCTATAGAATGGAATAAATGATAAGGGTGGTGGGGCAGCTGGAAGCTGCTTCGACACCAACAAAATAAATCAAATGTATTCATATAAGTATTTAAGTATTATAATTATTCAATTTTCCTCATTAAAGAATTAGAGTTGTTTATGTATATCTTTAGAACTCCAATAATTAATGTTTAGGACTTCATACAGACTTGAGCTTTATTATAAATCACTTCTTCTTAGAAATTGTTTTATATTTAATAATTCAGAGAATTTTAAATCGCCTTGTCTTAAAGTTGTGAATTCAGATCCAAATTTTATCATAATAATTTAAAATATTTAAAAAAAATGATATTACTGCGTTTATTTTATTGCAATTTTTTATTTTAATTTCCTTAAAAAAATCCAAAAATTAATAAACTTATATTTAATATATAAATTATCATACGTATTTAACAAATTGAATGTTGTATAAAATTTTTCAATTCAAGTAGCACTTCTCTTATTATTTTTATCTTTAAATTGTCAACATCGTTTCTTTAAAAAGTTTAAGTTAAATAACACATAAAATTAATATAATTGATTAAAAAGAATAAAAATTATTTTTTATCATATTGAATAAAATATAAGGAGAGAAAAGTATCAAAAAAATATATTGAAAATATTATTTACAGATTTAATTGTGGTTTGACACATTTGTTTTTCTAAAAGAAATATAATTCATATAATTTCTTTAAATTTTAAAACTGTACAATATTTTATATTTGTCATTAACGATATTTGTATAATTTCCCTTTGTTATTTCCTCTTCTCAATTTTGCTAAACATCAAAACCTATTCTAGTTTTTTAGTTTTCGAAACTCATAAATAAAGAGTAACTTTTAAAAATAATTTTGTAAAACTAAATTATCAAATAAGTTTTATTATTTTTAAGTTCTAAAAATTTAAAATAAATATTAAAAGTCAATCTAACCAATCCCGAAATAATATTATAATTATTCAAAACAATTTAGTTTATATGTAATAGCAACAGAGCAATTATTAACACAAAATCAAAGCATCGTTCATATTCAAGAACCTAATTTAGAATAAAATAGCTATATAAAATAACAAAAATACTATCAATATAATATAAAATATTTCGTAATTCCGTTTATTCAATAAAAAGATAATAACCAATAATTGTTTTCATTACATATCTTGTAAATATAAACATAAACTTATATATAAAACCTTTATGACTAACAAATCATGTTTAATCCAAATTTTAAAACTAAACAAATATGACAACACTAAAACTTCTAAATAAAGTTAAATACATAATATAGTGTAAGCATCCCTATAGAATGGAATAAATGATAAGGGTGGTGGGGCAGCTGGAAGCTGCTTCGACACCAACAAAATAAATCAAATGTATTCATATAAGTATTTAAGTATTATAATTATTCAATTTTCCTCATTAAAGAATTAGAGTTGTTTATGTATATCTTTAGAACTCCAATAATTAATGTTTAGGACTTCATACAGACTTGAGCTTTATTAAAAATCACTTCTTCTTAGAAATTGTTTTATATTTAATAATTCAGAGAATTTTAAATCGCCTTGTCTTAAAGTTGTGAATTCAGATCCAAATTTTATCATAATAATTTAAAATATTTAAAAAAAATGATATTACTGCGTTTATTTTATTGCAATTTTTTATTTTAATTTCCTTAAAAAAAATCCAAAAATTAATAAACTTATATTTAATATATAAATTATCATACGTATTTAACAAATTGAATGTTGTATAAAATTTTTCAATTCAAGTAGCACTTCTCTTATTATTTTTATGTTTAAATTGTCAACATCGTTTCTTTAAAAAGTTTAAGTTAAATAACACATAAAATTAATATAATTGATTAAAAAGAATAAAAATTATTTTTTATCATATTGAATAAAATATAAGGAGAGAAAAGTATCAAAAAAATATATTGAAAATATTATTTACAGATTTAATTGTGGTTTGACACATTTGTTTTTCTAAAAGAAATATAATTCATATAATTTCTTTAAATTTTAAAACTGTACAATATTTTATATTTGTCATTAACGATATTTGTATAATTTCCCTTTGTTATTTCCTCTTCTCAATTTTGCTAAACATCAAAACCTATTCTAGTTTTTTAGTTTTCGAAACTCATAAATAAAGAGTAACTTTTAAAAATAATTTTGTAAAACTAAATTATCAAATAAGTTTTATTATTTTTAAGTTCTAAAAATTTAAAATAAATATTAAAAGTCAATCTAACCAATCCCGAAATAATATTATAATTATTCAAAACAATTTAGTTTATATGTAATAGCAACAGAGCAATTATTAACACAAAATCAAAGCATCGTTCATATTCAAGAACCTAATTTAGAATAAAATAGCTATATAAAATAACAAAAATACTATCAATATAATATAAAATATTTCGTAATTCCGTTTATTCAATAAAAAGATAATAACCAATAATTGTTTTCATTACATATCTTGTAAATATAAACATAAACTTATATATAAAACCTTTATGACTAACAAATCATGTTTAATCCAAATTTTAAAACTAAACAAATATGACAACACTAAAACTTCTAAATAAAGTTAAATACATAATATAGTGTAAGCATCCCTATAGAATGGAATAAATGATAAGGGTGGTGGGGCAGCTGGAAGCTGCTTCGACACCAACAAAATAAATCAAATGTATTCATATAAGTATTTAAGTATTATAATTATTCAATTTTCCTCATTAAAGAATTAGAGTTGTTTATGTATATCTTTAGAACTCCAATAATTAATGTTTAGGACTTCATACAGACTTGAGCTTTATTAAAAATCACTTCTTCTTAGAAATTGTTTTATATTTAATAATTCAGAGAATTTTAAATCGCCTTGTCTTAAAGTTGTGAATTCAGATCCAAATTTTATCATAATAATTTAAAATATTTAAAAAAAATGATATTACTGCGTTTATTTTATTGCAATTTTTTATTTTAATTTCCTTAAAAAAAATCCAAAAATTAATAAACTTATATTTAATATATAAATTATCATACGTATTTAACAAATTGAATGTTGTATAAAATTTTTCAATTCAAGTAGCACTTCTCTTATTATTTTTATGTTTAAATTGTCAACATCGTTTCTTTAAAAAGTTTAAGTTAAATAACACATAAAATTAATATAATTGATTAAAAAGAATAAAAATTATTTTTTATCATATTGAATAAAATATAAGGAGAGAAAAGTATCAAAAAAATATATTGAAAATATTATTTACAGATTTAATTGTGGTTTGACACATTTGTTTTTCTAAAAGAAATATAATTCATATAATTTCTTTAAATTTTAAAACTGTACAATATTTTATATTTGTCATTAACGATATTTGTATAATTTCCCTTTGTTATTTCCTCTTCTCAATTTTGCTAAACATCAAAACCTATTCTAGTTTTTTAGTTTTCGAAACTCATAAATAAAGAGTAACTTTTAAAAATAATTTTGTAAAACTAAATTATCAAATAAGTTTTATTATTTTTAAGTTCTAAAAATTTAAAATAAATATTAAAAGTCAATCTAACCAATCCCGAAATAATATTATAATTATTCAAAACAATTTAGTTTATATGTAATAGCAACAGAGCAATTATTAACACAAAATCAAAGCATCGTTCATATTCAAGAACCTAATTTAGAATAAAATAGCTATATAAAATAACAAAAATACTATCAATATAATATAAAATATTTCGTAATTCCGTTTATTCAATAAAAAGATAATAACCAATAATTGTTTTCATTACATATCTTGTAAATATAAACATAAACTTATATATAAAACCTTTATGACTAACAAATCATGTTTAATCCAAATTTTAAAACTAAACAAATATGACAACACTAAAACTTCTAAATAAAGTTAAATACATAATATAGTGTAAGCATCCCTATAGAATGGAATAAATGATAAGGGTGGTGGGGCAGCTGGAAGCTGCTTCGACACCAACAAAATAAATCAAATGTATTCATATAAGTATTTAAGTATTATAATTATTCAATTTTCCTCATTAAAGAATTAGAGTTGTTTATGTATATCTTTAGAACTCCAATAATTAATGTTTAGGACTTCATACAGACTTGAGCTTTATTAAAAATCACTTCTTCTTAGAAATTGTTTTATATTTAATAATTCAGAGAATTTTAAATCGCCTTGTCTTAAAGTTGTGAATTCAGATCCAAATTTTATCATAATAATTTAAAATATTTAAAAAAAATGATATTACTGCGTTTATTTTATTGCAATTTTTTATTTTAATTTCCTTAAAAAAAATCCAAAAATTAATAAACTTATATTTAATATATAAATTATCATACGTATTTAACAAATTGAATGTTGTATAAAATTTTTCAATTCAAGTAGCACTTCTCTTATTATTTTTATGTTTAAATTGTCAACATCGTTTCTTTAAAAAGTTTAAGTTAAATAACACATAAAATTAATATAATTGATTAAAAAGAATAAAAATTATTTTTTATCATATTGAATAAAATATAAGGATAGAAAAGTATCAAAAAAATATATTGAAAATATTATTTACAGATTTAATTGTGGTTTGACACATTTGTTTTTCTAAAAGAAATATAATTCATATAATTTCTTTAAATTTTAAAACTGTACAATATTTTATATTTGTCATTAACGATATTTGTATAATTTCCCTTTGTTATTTCCTCTTCTCAATTTTGCTAAACATCAAAACCTATTCTAGTTTTTTAGTTTTCGAAACTCATAAATAAAGAGTAACTTTTAAAAATAATTTTGTAAAACTAAATTATCAAATAAGTTTTATTATTTTTAAGTTCTAAAAATTTAAAATAAATATTAAAAGTCAATCTAACAAATCCCGAAATAATATTATAATTATTCAAAACAATTTAGTTTATATGTAATAGCAACAGAGCAATTATTAACACAAAATCAAAGCATCGTTCATATTCAAGAACCTAATTTAGAATAAAATAGCTATATAAAATAAGAAAAATACTATCAATATAATATAAAATATTTCGTAATTCCGTTTATTCAATAAAAAGATAATAACCAATAATTGTTTTTAATACATATCTTGTAAATATAAACATAAACTTATATATAAAACCTTTATGACTAACAAATCATGTTTAATCCAAATTTTAAAACTAAACAAATATGACAACACTAAAACTTCTAAATAAAGTTAAATACATAATATAGTGTAAGCATCCCTATAGAATGGAATAAATGATAAGGGTGGTGGGGCAGCTGGAAGCTGCTTCGACACCAACAAAATAAATCAAATGTATACATATAAGTATTTAAGTATTATAATTATTCAATTTTCCTCATTAAAGAATTAGAGTTGTTTATGTATATCTTTAGAACTCCAATAATTAATGTTTAGGACTTCATACAGACTTGAGCTTTATTAAAAATCACTTCTTCTTAGAAATTGTTTTATATTTAATAATTCAGAGAATTTTAAATCGCCTTGTCTTAAAGTTGTGAATTCAGATCCAAATTTTATAATAATAATTTAAAATATTTAAAAAAAATGATATTACTGCGTTTATTTTATTGCAATTTTTTATTTTAATTTCCTTAAAAAAAATCCAAAAATTAATAAACTTATATTTAATATATGAATTATCATACGTATTTAACAAATTGAATGTTGTATAAAATTTTTCAATTCAAGTAGCACTTCTCTTATTATTTTTATGTTTAAATTGTCAACATCGTTTCTTTAAAAAGTTTAAGTTAAATAACACATAAAATTAATATAATTGATTAAAAAGAATAAAAATTATTTTTTATCATATTGAATAAAATATAAGGAGAGAAAAGTATCAAAAAAATATATTGAAAATATTATTTACAGATTTAATTGTGGTTTGACACATTTGTTTTTCTAAAAGAAATATAATTCATATAATTTCTTTAAATTTTAAAACTGTACAATATTTTATATTTGTCATTAACGATATTTGTATAATTTCCCTTTGTTATTTCCTCTTCTCAATTTTGCTAAACATCAAAACCTATTCTAGTTTTTTAGTTTTCGAAACTCATAAATAAAGAGTAACTTTTAAAAATAATTTTGTAAAACTAAATTATCAAATAAGTTTTATTATTTTTAAGTTCTAAAAATTTAAAATAAATATTAAAAGTCAATCTAACAAATCCCGAAATAATATTATAATTATTCAAAACAATTTAGTTTATATGTAATAGCAACAGAGCAATTATTAACACAAAATCAAAGCATCGTTCATATTCAAGAACCTAATTTAGAATAAAATAGCTATATAAAATAACAAAAATACTATCAATATAATATAAAATATTTCGTAATTCCGTTTATTCAATAAAAAGATAATAACCAATAATTGTTTTTAATACATATCTTGTAAATATAAACATAAACTTATATATAAAACCTTTATGACTAACAAATCATGTTTAATCCAAATTTTAAAACTAAACAAATATGACAACACTAAAACTTCTAAATAAAGTTAAATACATAATATAGTGTAAGCATCCCTATAGAATGGAATAAATGATAAGGGTGGTGGGGCAGCTGGAAGCTGCTTCGACACCAACAAAATAAATCAAATGTATACATATAAGTATTTAAGTATTATAATTATTCAATTTTCCTCATTAAAGAATTAGAGTTGTTTATGTATATCTTTAGAACTCCAATAATTAATGTTTAGGACTTCATACAGACTTGAGCTTTATTAAAAATCACTTCTTCTTAGAAATTGTTTTATATTTAATAATTCAGAGAATTTTAAATCGCCTTGTCTTAAAGTTGTGAATTCAGATCCAAATTTTATCATAATAATTTAAAATATTTAAAAAAAATGATATTACTGCGTTTATTTTATTGCAATTTTTTATTTTAATTTCCTTAAAAAAAATCCAAAAATTAATAAACTTATATTTAATATATGAATTATCATACGTATTTAACAAATTGAATGTTGTATAAAATTTTTCAATTCAAGTAGCACTTCTCTTATTATTTTTATGTTTAAATTGTCAACATCGTTTCTTTAAAAAGTTTAAGTTAAATAACACATAAAATTAATATAATTGATTAAAAAGAATAAAAATTATTTTTTATCATATTGAATAAAATATAAGGAGAGAAAAGTATCAAAAAAATATATTGAAAATATTATTTACAGATTTAATTGTGGTTTGACACATTTGTTTTTCTAAAAGAAATATAATTCATATAATTTCTTTAAATTTTAAAACTGTACAATATTTTATATTTGTCATTAACGATATTTGTATAATTTCCCTTTGTTATTTCCTCTTCTCAATTTTGCTAAACATCAAAACCTATTCTAGTTTTTTAGTTTTCGAAACTCATAAATAAAGAGTAACTTTTAAAAATAATTTTGTAAAACTAAATTATCAAATAAGTTTTATTATTTTTAAGTTCTAAAAATTTAAAATAAATATTAAAAGTCAATCTAACAAATCCCGAAATAATATTATAATTATTCAAAACAATTTAGTTTATATGTAATAGCAACAGAGCAATTATTAACACAAAATCAAAGCATCGTTCATATTCAAGAACCTAATTTAGAATAAAATAGCTATATAAAATAACAAAAATACTATCAATATAATATAAAATATTTCGTAATTCCGTTTATTCAATAAAAAGATAATAACCAATAATTGTTTTTAATACATATCTTGTAAATATAAACATAAACTTATATATAAAACCTTTATGACTAACAAATCATGTTTAATCCAAATTTTAAAACTAAACAAATATGACAACACTAAAACTTCTAAATAAAGTTAAATACATAATATAGTGTAAGCATCCCTATAGAATGGAATAAATGATAAGGGTGGTGGGGCAGCTGGAAGCTGCTTCGACACCAACAAAATAAATCAAATGTATTCATATAAGTATTTAAGTATTATAATTATTCAATTTTCCTCATTAAAGAATTAGAGTTGTTTATGTATATCTTTAGAACTCCAATAATTAATGTTTAGGACTTCATACAGACTTGAGCTTTATTATAAATCACTTCTTCTTAGAAATTGTTTTATATTTAATAATTCAGAGAATTTTAAATCGCCTTGTCTTAAAGTTGTGAATTCAGATCCAAATTTTATCATAATAATTTAAAATATTTAAAAAAAATGATATTACTGCGTTTATTTTATTGCAATTTTTTATTTTAATTTCCTTAAAAAAAATCCAAAAATTAATAAACTTATATTTAATATATGAATTATCATACGTATTTAACAAATTGAATGTTGTATAAAATTTTTCAATTCAAGTAGCACTTCTCTTATTATTTTTATGTTTAAATTGTCAACATCGTTTCTTTAAAAAGTTTAAGTTAAATAACACATAAAATTAATATAATTGATTAAAAAGAATAAAAATTATTTTTTATCATATTGAATAAAATATAAGGATAGAAAAGTATCAAAAAAATATATTGAAAATATTATTTACAGATTTAATTGTGGTTTGACACATTTGTTTTTCTAAAAGAAATATAATTCATATAATTTCTTTAAATTTTAAAACTGTACAATATTTTATATTTGTCATTAACGATATTTGTATAATTTCCCTTTGTTATTTCCTCTTCTCAATTTTGCTAAACATCAAAACCTATTCTAGTTTTTTAGTTTTCGAAACTCATAAATAAAGAGTAACTTTTAAAAATAATTTTGTAAAACTAAATTATCAAATAAGTTTTATTATTTTTAAGTTCTAAAAATTTAAAATAAATATTAAAAGTCAATCTAACAAATCCCGAAATAATATTATAATTATTCAAAACAATTTAGTTTATATGTAATAGCAACAGAGCAATTATTAACACAAAATCAAAGCATCGTTCATATTCAAGAACCTAATTTAGAATAAAATAGCTATATAAAATAACAAAAATACTATCAATATAATATAAAATATTTCGTAATTCCGTTTATTCAATAAAAAGATAATAACCAATAATTGTTTTTAATACATATCTTGTAAATATAAACATAAACTTATATATAAAACCTTTATGACTAACAAATCATGTTTAATCCAAATTTTAAAACTAAACAAATATGACAACACTAAAACTTCTAAATAAAGTTAAATACATAATATAGTGTAAGCATCCCTATAGAATGGAATAAATGATAAGGGTGGTGGGGCAGCTGGAAGCTGCTTCGACACCAACAAAATAAATCAAATGTATACATATAAGTATTTAAGTATTATAATTATTCAATTTTCCTCATTAAAGAATTAGAGTTGTTTATGTATATCTTTAGAACTCCAATAATTAATGTTTAGGACTTCATACAGACTTGAGCTTTATTAAAAATCACTTCTTCTTAGAAATTGTTTTATATTTAATAATTCAGAGAATTTTAAATCGCCTTGTCTTAAAGTTGTGAATTCAGATCCAAATTTTATCATAATAATTTAAAATATTTAAAAAAAATGATATTACTGCGTTTATTTTATTGCAATTTTTTATTTTAATTTCCTTAAAAAAAATCCAAAAATTAATAAACTTATATTTAATATATGAATTATCATACGTATTTAACAAATTGAATGTTGTATAAAATTTTTCAATTCAAGTAGCACTTCTCTTATTATTTTTATCTTTAAATTGTCAACATCGTTTCTTTAAAAAGTTTAAGTTAAATAACACATAAAATTAATATAATTGATTAAAAAGAATAAAAATTATTTTTTATCATATTGAATAAAATATAAAGAGAGAAAAGTATCAAAAAAATATATTGAAAATATTATTTACAGATTTAATTGTGGTTTGACACATTTGTTTTTCTAAAAGAAATATAATTCATATAATTTCTTTAAATTTTAAAACTGTACAATATTTTATATTTGTCATTAACGATATTTGTATAATTTCCCTTTGTTATTTCCTCTTCTCAATTTTGCTAAACATCAAAACCTATTCTAGTTTTTTAGTTTTCGAAACTCATAAATAAAGAGTAACTTTTAAAAATAATTTTGTAAAACTAAATTATCAAATAAGTTTTATTATTTTTAAGTTCTAAAAATTTAAAATAAATATTAAAAGTCAATCTAACAAATCCCGAAATAATATTATAATTATTCAAAACAATTTAGTTTATATGTAATAGCAACAGAGCAATTATTAACACAAAATCAAAGCATCGTTCATATTCAAGAACCTAATTTAGAATAAAATAGCTATATAAAATAACAAAAATACTATCAATATAATATAAAATATTTCGTAATTCCGTTTATTCAATAAAAAGATAATAACCAATAATTGTTTTCATTACATATCTTGTAAATATAAACATAAACTTATATATAAAACCTTTATGACTAACAAATCATGTTTAATCCAAATTTTAAAACTAAACAAATATGACAACACTAAAACTTCTAAATAAAGTTAAATACATAATATAGTGTAAGCATCCCTATAGAATGGAATAAATGATAAGGGTGGTGGGGCAGCTGGAAGCTGCTTCGACACCAACAAAATAAATCAAATGTATTCATATAAGTATTTAAGTATTATAATTATTCAATTTTCCTCATTAAAGAATTAGAGTTGTTTATGTATATCTTTAGAACTCCAATAATTAATGTTTAGGACTTCATACAGACTTGAGCTTTATTATAAATCACTTCTTCTTAGAAATTGTTTTATATTTAATAATTCAGAGAATTTTAAATCGCCTTGTCTTAAAGTTGTGAATTCAGATCCAAAATTTATCATAATAATTTAAAATATTTAAAAAAAATGATATTACTGCGTTTATTTTATTGCAATTTTTTATTTTAATTTCCTTAAAAAAAATCCAAAAATTAATAAACTTATATTTAATATATGAATTATCATACGTATTTAACAAATTGAATGTTGTATAAAATTTTTCAATTCAAGTAGCACTTCTCTTATTATTTTTATGTTTAAATTGTCAACATCGTTTCTTTAAAAAGTTTAAGTTAAATAACAAATAAAATTAATATAATTGATTAAAAAGAATAAAAATTATTTTTTATCATATTGAATAAAATATAAGGATAGAAAAGTATCAAAAAAATATATTGAAAATATTATTTACAGATTTAATTGTGGTTTGACACATTTGTTTTTCTAAAAGAAATATAATTCATATAATTTCTTTAAATTTTAAAACTGTACAATATTTTATATTTGTCATTAACGATATTTGTATAATTTCCCTTTGTTATTTCCTCTTCTCCATTTTGCTAAACATCAAAACCTATTCTAGTTTTTTAGTTTTCGAAACTCATAAATAAAGAGTAACTTTTAAAAATAATTTTGTAAAACTAAATTATCAAATAAGTTTTATTATTTTTAAGTTCTAAAAATTTAAAATAAATATTAAAAGTCAATCTAACAAATCCCGAAATAATATTATAATTATTCAAAACAATTTAGTTTATATGTAATAGCAACAGAGCAATTATTAACACAAAATCAAAGCATCGTTCATATTCAAGAACCTAATTTAGAATAAAATAGCTATATAAAATAACAAAAATACTATCAATATAATATAAAATATTTCGTAATTCCGTTTATTCAATAAAAAGATAATAACCAATAATTGTTTTTAATACATATCTTGTAAATATAAACATAAACTTATATATAAAACCTTTATGACTAACAAATCATGTTTAATCCAAATTTTAAAACTAAACAAATATGACAACACTAAAACTTCTAAATAAAGTTAAATACATAATATAGTGTAAGCATCCCTATAGAATGGAATAAATGATAAGGGTGGTGGGGCAGCTGGAAGCTGCTTCGACACCAACAAAATAAATCAAATGTATTCATATAAGTATTTAAGTATTATAATTATTCAATTTTCCTCATTAAAGAATTAGAGTTGTTTATGTATATCTTTAGAACTCCAATAATTAATGTTTAGGACTTCATACAGACTTGAGCTTTATTATAAATCACTTCTTCTTAGAAATTGTTTTATATTTAATAATTCAGAGAATTTTAAATCGCCTTGTCTTAAAGTTGTGAATTCAGATCCAAATTTTATCATAATAATTTAAAATATTTAAAAAAAATGATATTACTGCGTTTATTTTATTGCAATTTTTTATTTTAATTTCCTTAAAAAAAATCCAAAAATTAATAAACTTATATTTAATATATGAATTATCATACGTATTTAACAAATTGAATGTTGTATAAAATTTTTCAATTCAAGTAGCACTTCTCTTATTATTTTTATGTTTAAATTGTCAACATCGTTTCTTTAAAAAGTTTAAGTTAAATAACACATAAAATTAAGATAATTGATTAAAAAGAATAAAAATTATTTTTTATCATATTGAATAAAATATAAGGACAAAAAAGTATCAAAAAAATATATTGAAAATATTATTTACAGATTTAATTGTGTTTTGACACATTTGTTTTTCTAAAAGAAATATAATTCATATAATTTCTTTAAATTTTAAAACTATACAATATTTTATATTTGTCATTAACGATATTTGTATAATTTCCCTTTGTTATTTCCTCTTCTCAATTTTGCTAAACATCAAAACCTATTCTAGTTTTTTAGTTTTCGAAACTCATAAATAAAGAGTAACTTTTAAAAATAATTTTGTAAAACTAAATTATCAAATAAGTATTATTATTTTTAAGTTCTATAAATTTAAAATAAATATTAAAAGTCAATCTAACAAATCCCGAAATAATATTATAATTATTCAAAACAATTTAGTTTATATGTAATAGCAACAGAGCAATTATTAACACAAAATCAAAGCATCGTTCATATTCAAGAACCTAATTTAGAATAAAATAGCTATATAAAATAACAAAAATACTATCAATATAATATAAAATATTTCGTAATTCCGTTTATTCAATAAAAAGATAATAACCAATAATTGTTTTTAATACATATCTTGTAAATATAAACATAAACTTATATATAAAACCTTTATAACTAACAAATCATGTTTAATCCAAATTTTAAAACTAAACAAATATGACAACACTAAAACTTCTAAATAAAGTTAAATACATAATATAGTGTAAGCATCCCTATAGAATGGAATAAATGATAAGGGTGGTGGGGCAGCTGGAAGCTGCTTCGACACCAACAAAATAAATCAAATGTATTCATATAAGTATTTAAGTATTATAATTATTCAATTTTCCTCATTAAAGAATTAGAGTTGTTTATGTATATCTTTAGAACTCCAATAATTAATGTTTAGGACTTCATACAGACTTGAGCTTTATTATAAATCACTTCTTCTTAGAAATTGTTTTATATTTAATAATTCAGAGAATTTTAAATCGCCTTGTCTTAAAGTTGTGAATTCAGATCCAAAATTTATCATAATAATTTAAAATATTTAAAAAAAATGATATTACTGCGTTTATTTTATTGCAATTTTTTATTTTAATTTCCTTAAAAAAAATCCAAAAATTAATAAACTTATATTTAATATATGAATTATCATACGTATTTAACAAATTGAATGTTGTATAAAATTTTTCAATTCAAGTAGCACTTCTCTTATTATTTTTATGTTTAAATTGTCAACATCGTTTCTTTAAAAAGTTTAAGTTAAATAACACATAAAATTTAAATAATTGATTAAAAAGAATAAAAATTATTTTTTATCATATTGAATAAAATATAAGGATAGAAAAGTATCAAAAAAATATATTGAAAATATTATTTACAGATTTAATTATGGTTTGACACATTTGTTTTTCTAAAAGAAATATAATTCATATAATTTCTTTAAATTTTAAAACTGTACAATATTTTATATTTGTCATTAACGATATTTGTATAATTTCCCTTTGTTATTTCCTCTTCTCTATTTTGCTAAACATCAAAACCTATTCTAGTTTTTTAGTTTTCGAAACTCATAAATAAAGAGTAACTTTTAAAAATAATTTTGTAAAACTAAATTATCAAATAAGTTTTATTATTTTTAAGTTCTAAAAATTTAAAATAAATATTAAAAGTCAATCTAACAAATCCCGAAATAATATTATAATTATTCAAAACAATTTAGTTTATATGTAATAGCAACAGAGCAATTATTAACACAAAATCAAAGCATCGTTCATATTCAAGAACCTAATTTAGAATAAAATAGCTATATAAAATAACAAAAATACTATCAATATAATATAAAATATTTCGTAATTCCGTTTATTCAATAAAAAGATAATAACCAATAATTGTTTTTAATACATATCTTGTAAATATAAACATAAACTTATATATAAAACCTTTATGACTAACAAATCATGTTTAATCCAAATTTTAAAACTAAACAAATATGACAACACTAAAACTTCTAAATAAAGTTAAATACATAATATAGTGTAAGCATCCCTATAGAATGGAATAAATGATAAGGGTGGTGGGGCAGCTGGAAGCTGCTTCGACACCAACAAAATAAATCAAATGTATACATATAAGTATTTAAGTATTATAATTATTCAATTTTCCTCATTAAAGAATTAGAGTTGTTTATGTATATCTTTAGAACTCCAATAATTAATGTTTAGGACTTCATACAGACTTGAGCTTTATTATAAATCACTTCTTCTTAGAAATTGTTTTATATTTAATAATTCAGAGAATTTTAAATCGCCTTGTCTTAAAGTTGTGAATTCAGATCCAAATTTTATCATAATAATTTAAAATATTTAAAAGAAATGATATTACTGCGTTTATTTTATTGCAATTTTTTATTTTAATTTCCTTAAAAAAAATCCAAAAATTAATAAACTTATATTTAATATATGAATTATCATACGTATTTAACAAATTGAATGTTGTATAAAATTTTTCAATTCAAGTAGCACTTCTCTTATTATTTTTATGTTTAAATTGTCAACATCGTTTCTTTAAAAAGTTTAAGTTAAATAACACATAAAATTAATATAATTGATTAAAAAGAATAAAAATAATTTTTTATCATATTGAATAAAATATAAGGATAGAAAAGTATCAAAAAAATATATTGAAAATATTATTTACAGATTTAATTGTGGTTTGACACATTTGTTTTTCTAAAAGAAATATAATTCATATAATTTCTTTAAATTTTAAAACTGTACAATATTTTATATTTGTCATTAACGATATTTGTATAATTTCCCTTTGTTATTTCCTCTTCTCAATTTTGCTAAACATCAAAACCTATTCTAGTTTTTTAGTTTTCGAAACTCATAAATAAAGAGTAACTTTTAAAAATAATTTTGTAAAACTAAATTATCAAATAAGTTTTATTATTTTTAAGTTCTAAAAATTTAAAATAAATATTAAAAGTCAATCTAACAAATCCCGAAATAATATTATAATTATTCAAAACAATTTAGTTTATATGTAATAGCAACAGAGCAATTATTAACACAAAATCAAAGCATCGTTCATATTCAAGAACCTAATTTAGAATAAAATAGCTATATAAAATAACAAAAATACTATCAATATAATATAAAATATTTCGTAATTCCGTTTATTCAATAAAAAGATAATAACCAATAATTGTTTTTAATACATATCTTGTAAATATAAACATAAACTTATATATAAAACCTTTATGACTAACAAATCATGTTTAATCCAAATTTTAAAACTAAACAAATATGACAACACTAAAACTTCTAAATAAAGTTAAATACATAATATAGTGTAAGCATCCCTATAGAATGGAATAAATGATAAGGGTGGTGGGGCAGCTGGAAGCTGCTTCGACACCAACAAAATAAATCAAATGTATTCATATAAGTATTTAAGTATTATAATTATTCAATTTTCCTCATTAAAGAATTAGAGTTGTTTATGTATATCTTTAGAACTCCAATAATTAATGTTTAGGACTTCATACAGACTTGAGCTTTATTATAAATCACTTCTTCTTAGAAATTGTTTTATATTTAATAATTCAGAGAATTTTAAATCGCCTTGTCTTAAAGTTGTGAATTCAGATCCAAATTTTATCATAATAATTTAAAATATTTAAAAAAAATGATATTACTGCGTTTATTTTATTGCAATTTTTTATTTTAATTTCCTTAAAAAAATCCAAAAATTAATAAACTTATATTTAATATATGAATTATCATACGTATTGAACAAATTGAATGTTGTATAAAAATTTTCAATTCAAGTAGCACTTCTCTTATTATTTTTATGTTTAAATTGTCAACATCGTTTCTTTAAAAAGTTTAAGTTAAATAACACATAAAATTAATATAATTGATTAAAAAGAATAAAAATAATTTTTTATCATATTGAATAAAATATAAGGATAGAAAAGTATCAAAAAAATATATTGAAAATATTATTTACAGATTTAATTGTGGTTTGACACATTTGTTTTTCTAAAAGAAATATAATTCATATAATTTCTTTAAATTTTAAAACTGTACAATATTTTATATTTGTCATTAACGATATTTGTATAATTTCCCTTTGTTATTTCCTCTTCTCAATTTTGCTAAACATCAAAACCTATTCTAGTTTTTTAGTTTTCGAAACTCATAAATAAAGAGTAACTTTTAAAAATAATTTTGTAAAACTAAATTATCAAATAAGTTTTATTATTTTTAAGTTCTAAAAATTTAAAATAAATATTAAAAGTCAATCTAACAAATCCCGAAATAATATTATAATTATTCAAAACAATTTAGTTTATATGTAATAGCAACAGAGCAATTATTAACACAAAATCAAAGCATCGTTCATATTCAAGAACCTAATTTAGAATAAAATAGCTATATAAAATAACAAAAATACTATCAATATAATATAAAATATTTCGTAATTCCGTTTATTCAATAAAAAGATAATAACCAATAATTGTTTTTAATACATATCTTGTAAATATAAACATAAACTTATATATAAAACCTTTATGACTAACAAATCATGTTTAATCCAAATTTTAAAACTAAACAAATATGACAACACTAAAACTTCTAAATAAAGTTAAATACATAATATAGTGTAAGCATCCCTATAGAATGGAATAAATGATAAGGGTGGTGGGGCAGCTGGAAGCTGCTTCGACACCAACAAAATAAATCAAATGTATTCATATAAGTATTTAAGTATTATAATTATTCAATTTTCCTCATTAAAGAATTAGAGTTGTTTATGTATATCTTTAGAACTCCAATAATTAATGTTTAGGACTTCATACAGACTTGAGCTTTATTATAAATCACTTCTTCTTAGAAATTGTTTTATATTTAATAATTCAGAGAATTTTAAATCGCCTTGTCTTAAAGTTGTGAATTCAGATCCAAATTTTATCATAATAATTTAAAATATTTAAAAAAAATGATATTACTGCGTTTATTTTATTGCAATTTTTTATTTTAATTTCCTTAAAAAAATCCAAAAATTAATAAACTTATATTTAATATATGAATTATCATACGTATTGAACAAATTGAATGTTGTATAAAAATTTTCAATTCAAGTAGCACTTCTCTTATTATTTTTATGTTTAAATTGTCAACATCGTTTCTTTAAAAAGTTTAAGTTAAATAACACATAAAATTAATATAATTGATTAAAAAGAATAAAAATAATTTTTTATCATATTGAATAAAATATAAGGAGAGAAAAGTATCAAAAAAATATATTGAAAATATTATTTACAGATTTAATTGTGGTTTGACACATTTGTTTTTCTAAAAGAAATATAATTCATATAATTTCTTTAAATTTTAAAACTGTACAATATTTTATATTTGTCATTAACGATATTTGTATAATTTCCCTTTGTTATTTCCTCTTCTCAATTTTGCTAAACATCAAAACCTATTCTAGTTTTTTAGTTTTCGAAACTCATAAATAAAGAGTAACTTTTAAAAATAATTTTGTAAAACTAAATTATCAAATAAGTTTTATTATTTTTAAGTTCTATAAATTTAAAATAAATATTAAAAGTCAATCTAACAAATCCCGAAATAATATTATAATTATTTAGTTTATATGTAATAGCAACAGAGCAATTATTAACACAAAATCAAAGCATCGTTCATATTCAAGAACCTAATTTAGAATAAAATAGCTATATAAAATAACAAAAATACTATCAATATAATATAAAATATTTTGTAATTCCG
Organism: Lathyrus tuberosus; assembly: GCA_022829125.1. Lineage (NCBI taxonomy): Eukaryota > Viridiplantae > Streptophyta > Magnoliopsida > Fabales > Fabaceae > Lathyrus > Lathyrus tuberosus. The sequence goes on along the minus strand of JALAZF010000617.1, from coordinate 22,596 downwards.
TTTATTCAATAAAAAGATAATAACCAATAATTGTTTTTAATACATATCTTGTAAATATAAACATAAACTTATATATAAAACCTTTATGACTAACAAATCATGTTTAATCCAAATTTTAAAACTAAACAAATATGACAACACTAAAACTTCTAAATAAAGTTAAATACATAATATAGTGTAAGCATCCCTATAGAATGGAATAAATGATAAGGGTGGTGGGGCAGCTGGAAGCTGCTTCGACACCAACAAAATAAATCAAATGTATTCATATAAGTATTTAAGTATTATAATTATTCAATTTTCCTCATTAAAGAATTAGAGTTGTTTATGTATATCTTTAGAACTCCAATAATTAATGTTTAGGACTTCATACAGACTTGAGCTTTATTATAAATCACTTCTTCTTAGAAATTGTTTTATATTTAATAATTCAGAGAATTTTAAATCGCCTTGTCTTAAAGTTGTGAATTCAGATCCAAATTTTATCATAATAATTTAAAATATTTAAAAAAAATGATATTACTGCGTTTATTTTATTGCAATTTTTTATTTTAATTTCCTTAAAAAAAATCCAAAAATTAATAAACTTATATTTAATATATGAATTATCATACATATTTAACAAATTGAATGTTGTATAAAAATTTTCAATTCAAGTAGCACTTCTCTTATTATTTTTATGTTTAAATTGTCAACATCGTTTCTTTAAAAAGTTTAAGTTAAATAACACATAAAATTAATATAATTGATTAAAAAGAATAAAAATTATTTTTTTTCATATTGAATAAAATATAAGGATAGAAAAGTATCAAAAAAATATATTGAAAATATTATTTACAGATTTAATTGTGGTTTGACACATTTGTTTTTCTAAAAGAAATATAATTCATATAATTTCTTTAAATTTTAAAACTGTACAATATTTTATATTTGTCATTAACGATATTTGTATAATTTCCCTTTGTTATTTCCTCTTCTCAATTTTGCTAAACATCAAAACCTATTCTAGTTTTTTAGTTTTCGAAACTCATAAATAAAGAGTAACTTTTAAAAATAATTTTGTAAAACTAAATTATCAAATAAGTTTTATTATTTTTAAGTTCTATAAATTTAAAATAAATATTAAAAGTCAATCTAACAAATCCCGAAATAATATTATAATTATTTAGTTTATATGTAATAGCAACAGAGCAATTATTAACACAAAATCAAAGCATCGTTCATATTCAAGAACCTAATTTAGAATAAAATAGCTATATAAAATAACAAAAATACTATCAATATAATATAAAATATTTCGTAATTCCGTTTATTCAATAAAAAGATAATAACCAATAATTGTTTTTAATACATATCTTGTAAATATAAACATAAACTTATATATAAAACCTTTATGACTAACAAATCATGTTTAATCCAAATTTTAAAACTAAACAAATATGACAACACTAAAACTTCTAAATAAAGTTAAATACATAATATAGTGTAAGCATCCCTATAGAATGGAATAAATGATAAGGGTGGTGGGGCAGCTGGAAGCTGCTTCGACACCAACAAAATAAATCAAATGTATTCATATAAGTATTTAAGTATTATAATTATTCAATTTTCCTCATTAAAGAATTAGAGTTGTTTATGTATATCTTTAGAACTCCAATAATTAATGTTTAGGACTTCATACAGACTTGAGCTTTATTATAAATCACTTCTTCTTAGAAATTGTTTTATATTTAATAATTCAGAGAATTTTAAATCGCCTTGTCTTAAAGTTGTGAATTCAGATCCAAATTTTATCATAATAATTTAAAATATTTAAAAAAAATGATATTACTGCGTTTATTTTATTGCAATTTTTTATTTTAATTTCCTTAAAAAAAATCCAAAAATTAATAAACTTATATTTAATATATGAATTATCATACGTATTTAACAAATTGAATGTTGTATAAAATTTTTCAATTCAAGTAGCACTTCTCTTATTATTTTTATGTTTAAATTGTCAACATCGTTTCTTTAAAAAGTTTAAGTTAAATAACACATAAAATTAATATAATTGATTAAAAAGAATAAAAATTATTTTTTTTCATATTGAATAAAATATAAGGATAGAAAAGTATCAAAAAAATATATTGAAAATATTATTTACAGATTTAATTGTGGTTTGACACATTTGTTTTTCTAAAAGAAATATAATTCATATAATTTCTTTAAATTTTAAAACTGTACAATATTTTATATTTGTCATTAACGATATTTGTATAATTTCCCTTTGTTATTTCCTCTTCTCAATTTTGCTAAACATCAAAACCTATTCTAGTTTTTTAGTTTTCGAAACTCATAAATAAAGAGTAACTTTTAAAAATAATTTTGTAAAACTAAATTATCAAATAAGTTTTATTATTTTTAAGTTCTAAAAATTTAAAATAAATATTAAAAGTCAATCTAACAAATCCCGAAATAATATTATAATTATTCAAAACAATTTAGTTTATATGTAATAGCAACAGAGCAATTATTAACACAAAATCAAAGCATCGTTCATATTCAAGAACCTAATTTAGAATAAAATAGCTATATAAAATAACAAAAATACTATCAATATAATATAAAATATTTCGTAATTCCGTTTATTCAATAAAAAGATAATAACCAATAATTGTTTTTAATACATATCTTGTAAATATAAACATAAACTTATATATAAAACCTTTATGACTAACAAATCATGTTTAATCCAAATTTTAAAACTAAACAAATATGACAACACTAAAACTTCTAAATAAAGTTAAATACATAATATAGTGTAAGCATCCCTATAGAATGGAATAAATGATAAGGGTGGTGGGGCAGCTGGAAGCTGCTTCGACACCAACAAAATAAATCAAATGTATTCATATAAGTATTTAAGTATTATAATTATTCAATTTTCCTCATTAAAGAATTAGAGTTGTTTATGTATATCTTTAGAACTCCAATAATTAATGTTTAGGACTTCATACAGACTTGAGCTTTATTATAAATCACTTCTTCATTGAAATTGTTTTATATTTAATAATTCAGAGAATTTTAAATCGCCTTGTCTTAAAGTTGTGAATTCAGATCCAAATTTTATCATAATAATTTAAAATATTAAAAAAAAATGATATTACTGCGTTTATTTTATTGCAATTTTTTATTTTAATTTCCTTAAAAAAAATCCAAAAATTAATAAACTTATATTTAATATATGAATTATCATACGTATTTAACAAATTGAATGTTGTATAAAATTTTTCAATTCAAGTAGCACTTCTCTTATTATTTTTATCTTTAAATTGTCAACATCGTTTCTTTAAAAAGTTTAAGTTAAATAACACATAAAATTAATATAATTGATTAAAAAGGATAAAAATTATTTTTTATCATATTGAATAAAATATAAGGATAGAAAAGTATCAAAAAAATATATTGAAAATATTATTTACAGATTTAATTGTGGTTTGACACATTTGTTTTTCTAAAAGAAATATAATTCATATAATTTCTTTAAATTTTAAAACTGTACAATATTTTATATTTGTCATTAACGATATTTGTATAATTTCCCTTTGTTATTTCCTCTTCTCAATTTTGCTAAACATCAAAACCTATTCTAGTTTTTTAGTTTTCGAAACTCATAAATAAAGAGTAACTTTTAAAAATAATTTTGTAAAACTAAATTATCAAATAAGTTTTATTATTTTTAAGTTCTATAAATTTAAAATAAATATTAAAAGTCAATCTAACAAATCCCGAAATAATATTATAATTATTTAGTTTATATGTAATAGCAACAGAGCAATTATTAACACAAAATCAAAGCATCGTTCATATTCAAGAACCTAATTTAGAATAAAATAGCTATATAAAATAACAAAAATACTATCAATATAATATAAAATATTTCGTAATTCCGTTTATTCAATAAAAAGATAATAACCAATAATTGTTTTTAATACATATCTTGTAAATATAAACATAAACTTATATATAAAACCTTTATGACTAACAGATCATGTTTAATCCAAATTTTAAAACTAAACAAATATGACAACACTAAAACTTCTAAATAAAGTTAAATACATAATATAGTGTAAGCATCCCTATAGAATGGAATAAATGATAAGGGTGGTGGGGCAGCTGGAAGCTGCTTCGACACCAACAAAATAAATCAAATGTATTCATATAAGTATTTAAGTATTATAATTATTCAATTTTCCTCATTAAAGAATTAGAGTTGTTTATGTATATCTTTAGAACTCCAATAATTAATGTTTAGGACTTCATACAGACTTGAGCTTTATTATAAATCACTTCTTCTTAGAAATTGTTTTATATTTAATAATTCAGAGAATTTTAAATCGCCTTGTCTTAAAGTTGTGAATTCAGATCCAAATTTTATCATAATAATTTAAAATATTTAAAAAAAATGATATTACTGCGTTTATTTTATTGTAATTTTTTATTTTAATTTCCTTAAAAAAAATCCAAAAATTAATAAACTTATATTTAATATATGAATTATCATACGTATTTAACAAATTGAATGTTGTATAAAATTTTTCAATTCAAGTAGCACTTCTCTTATTATTTTTATGTTTAAATTGTCAACATCGTTTCTTTAAAAAGTTTAAGTTAAATAACACATAAAATTAATATAATTGATTAAAAAGAATAAAAATTATTTTTTTTCATATTGAATAAAATATAAGGATAGAAAAGTATCAAAAAAATATATTGAAAATATTATTTACAGATTTAATTGTGGTTTGACACATTTGTTTTTCTAAAAGAAATATAATTCATATAATTTCTTTAAATTTTAAAACTGTACAATATTTTATATTTGTCATTAACGATATTTGTATAATTTCCCTTTGTTATTTCCTCTTCTCAATTTTGCTAAACATCAAAACCTATTCTAGTTTTTTAGTTTTCGAAACTCATAAATAAAGAGTAACTTTTAAAAATAATTTTGTAAAACTAAATTATCAAATAAGTTTTATTATTTTTAAGTTCTATAAATTTAAAATAAATATTAAAAGTCAATCTAACAAATCCCGAAATAATATTATAATTATTTAGTTTATATGTAATAGCAACAGAGCAATTATTAACACAAAATCAAAGCATCGTTCATATTCAAGAACCTAATTTAGAATAAAATAGCTATATAAAATAACAAAAATACTATCAATATAATATAAAATATTTCGTAATTCCGTTTATTCAATAAAAAGATAATAACCAATAATTGTTTTTAATACATATCTTGTAAATATAAACATAAACTTATATATAAAACCTTTATGACTAACAAATCATGTTTAATCCAAATTTTAAAACTAAACAAATATGACAACACTAAAACTTCTAAATAAAGTTAAATACATAATATAGTGTAAGCATCCCTATAGAATGGAATAAATGATAAGGGTGGTGGGGCAGCTGGAAGCTGCTTCGACACCAACAAAATAAATCAAATGTATTCATATAAGTATTTAAGTATTATAATTATTCAATTTTCCTCATTAAAGAATTAGAGTTGTTTATGTATATCTTTAGAACTCCAATAATTAATGTTTAGGACTTCATACAGACTTGAGCTTTATTATAAATCACTTCTTCTTAGAAATTGTTTTATATTTAATAATTCAGAGAATTTTAAATCGCCTTGTCTTAAAGTTGTGAATTCAGATCCAAATTTTATCATAATAATTTAAAATATTTAAAAAAAATGATATTACTGCGTTTATTTTATTGCAATTTTTTATTTTAATTTCCTTAAAAAAAATCCAAAAATTAATAAACTTATATTTAATATATGAATTATCATACGTATTTAACAAATTGAATGTTGTATAAAATTTTTCAATTCAAGTAGCACTTCTCTTATTATTTTTATGTTTAAATTGTCAACATCGTTTCTTTAAAAAGTTTAAGTTAAATAACACATAAAATTAATATAATTGATTAAAAAGAATAAAAATTATTTTTTTTCATATTGAATAAAATATAAGGATAGAAAAGTATCAAAAAAATATATTGAAAATATTATTTACAGATTTAATTGTGGTTTGACACATTTGTTTTTCTAAAAGAAATATAATTCATATAATTTCTTTAAATTTTAAAACTGTACAATATTTTATATTTGTCATTAACGATATTTGTATAATTTCCCTTTGTTATTTCCTCTTCTCAATTTTGCTAAACATCAAAACCTATTCTAGTTTTTTAGTTTTCGAAACTCATAAATAAAGAGTAACTTTTAAAAATAATTTTGTAAAACTAAATTATCAAATAAGTTTTATTATTTTTAAGTTCTATAAATTTAAAATAAATATTAAAAGTCAATCTAACAAATCCCGAAATAATATTATAATTATTTAGTTTATATGTAATAGCAACAGAGCAATTATTAACACAAAATCAAAGCATCGTTCATATTCAAGAACCTAATTTAGAATAAAATAGCTATATAAAATAACAAAAATACTATCAATATAATATAAAATATTTCGTAATTCCGTTTATTCAATAAAAAGATAATAACCAATAATTGTTTTTAATACATATCATGTAAATATAAACATAAACTTATATATAAAACCTTTATGACTAACAAATCATGTTTAATCCAAATTTTAAAACTAAACAAATATGACAACACTAAAACTTCTAAATAAAGTTAAATACATAATATAGTGTAAGCATCCCTATAGAATGGAATAAATGATAAGGTTGGTGGGGCAGCTGGAAGCTGCTTCGACACCAACAAAATAAATCAAATGTATTCATATAAGTATTTAAGTATTATAATTATTCAATTTTCCTCATTAAAGAATTAGAGTTGTTTATGTATATCTTTAGAACTCCAATAATTAATGTTTAGGACTTCATACAGACTTAAGCTTTATTATAAATCACTTCTTCTTAGAAATTGTTTTATATTTAATAATTCAGAGAATTTTAAATCGCCTTGTCTTAAAGTTGTGAATTCAGATCCAAATTTTATCATAATAATTTAAAATATTTTAAAAAAATGATATTACTGCGTTTATTTTATTGCAATTTTTTATTTTAATTTCCTTAAAAAAAATCCAAAAATTAATAAACTTATATTTAATATATGAATTATCATACGTATTTAACAAATTGAATGTTGTATAAAATTTTTCAATTCAAGTAGCACTTCTCTTATTATTTTTATGTTTAAATTGTCAACATCGTTTCTTTAAAAAGTTTAAGTTAAATAACACATAAAATTAATATAATTGATTAAAAAGAATAAAAATTATTTTTTTTCATATTGAATAAAATATAAGGATAGAAAAGTATCAAAAAAATATATTGAAAATATTATTTACAGATTTAATTGTGGTTTGACACATTTGTTTTTCTAAAAGAAATATAATTCATATAATTTCTTTAAATTTTAAAACTGTACAATATTTTATATTTGTCATTAACGATATTTGTATAATTTCCCTTTGTTATTTCCTGTTCTCAATTTTGCTAAACATCAAAACCTATTCTAGTTTTTTAGTTTTCGAAACTCATAAATAAAGAGTAACTTTTAAAAATAATTTTGTAAAACTAAATTATCAAATAAGTTTTATTATTTTTAAGTTCTATAAATTTAAAATAAATATTAAAAGTCAATCTAACAAATCCCGAAATAATATTATAATTATTTAGTTTATATGTAATAGCAACAGAGCAATTATTAACACAAAATCAAAGCATCGTTCATATTCAAGAACCTAATTTAGAATAAAATAGCTATATAAAATAACAAAAATACTATCAATATAATATAAAATATTTCGTAATTCCGTTTATTCAATAAAAAGATAATAACCAATAATTGTTTTTAATACATATCTTGTAAATATAAACATAAACTTATATATAAAACCTTTATGACTAACAAATCATGTTTAATCCAAATTTTAAAACTAAACAAATATGACAACACTAAAACTTCTAAATAAAGTTAAATACATAATATAGTGTAAGCATCCCTATAGAATGGAATAAATGATAAGGGTGGTGGGGCAGCTGGAAGCTGCTTCGACACCAACAAAATAAATCAAATGTATTCATATAAGTATTTAAGTATTATAATTATTCAATTTTCCTCATTAAAGAATTAGAGTTGTTTATGTATATCTTTAGAACTCCAATAATTAATGTTTAGGACTTCATACAGACTTGAGCTTTATTATAAATCACTTCTTCTTAGAAATTGTTTTATATTTAATAATTCAGAGAATTTTAAATCGCCTTGTCTTAAAGTTGTGAATTCAGATCCAAATTTTATCATAATAATTTAAAATATTTAAAAAAAATGATATTACTGCGTTTATTTTATTGCAATTTTTTATTTTAATTTCCTTAAAAAAAATCCAAAAATTAATAAACTTATATTTAATATATGAATTATCATACGTATTTAACAAATTGAATGTTGTATAAAATTTTTCAATTCAAGTAGCACTTCTCTTATTATTTTTATGTTTAAATTGTCAACATCGTTTCTTTAAAAAGTTTAAGTTAAATAACACATAAAATTAATATAATTGATTAAAAAGAATAAAAATTATTTTTTTTCATATTGAATAAAATATAAGGATAGAAAAGTATCAAAAAAATATATTGAAAATATTATTTACAGATTTAATTGTGGTTTGACACATTTGTTTTTCTAAAAGAAATATAATTCATATAATTTCTTTAAATTTTAAAACTGTACAATATTTTATATTTGTCATTAACGATATTTGTATAATTTCCCTTTGTTATTTCCTCTTCTCAATTTTGCTAAACATCAAAACCTATTCTAGTTTTTTAGTTTTCGAAACTCATAAATAAACAGTAACTTTTAAAAATAATTTTGTAAAACTAAATTATCAAATAAGTTTTATTATTTTTAAGTTCTAAAAATTTAAAATAAATATTAAAAGTCAATCTAACAAATCCCGAAATAATATTATAATTATTCAAAACAATTTAGTTTATATGTAATAGCAACAGAGCAATTATTAACACAAAATCAAAGCATCGTTCATATTCAAGAACCTAATTTAGAATAAAATAGCTATATAAAATAACAAAAATACTATCAATATAATATAAAATATTTCGTAATTCCGTTTATTCAATAAAAAGATAATAACCAATAATTGTTTTTAATACATATCTTGTAAATATAAACATAAACTTATATATAAAACCTTTATGACTAACAAATCATGTTTAATCCAAATTTTAAAACTAAACAAATATGACAACACTAAAACTTCTAAATAAAGTTAAATACATAATATAGTGTAAGCATCCCTATAGAATGGAATAAATGATAAGGGTGGTGGGGCAGCTGGAAGCTGCTTCGACACCAACAAAATAAATCAAATGTATTCATATAAGTATTTAAGTATTATAATTATTCAATTTTCCTCATTAAAGAATTAGAGTTGTTTATGTATATCTTTAGAACTCCAATAATTAATGTTTAGGACTTCATACAGACTTGAGCTTTATTATAAATCACTTCTTCTTAGAAATTGTTTTATATTTAATAATTCAGAGAATTTTAAATCGCCTTGTCTTAAAGTTGTGAATTCAGATCCAAATTTTATCATAATAATTTAAAATATTTAAAAAAAATGATATTACTGCGTTTATTTTATTGCAATTTTTTATTTTAATTTCCTTAAAAAAAATCCAAAAATTAATAAACTTATATTTAATATATGAATTATCATACGTATTTAACAAATTGAATGTTGTATAAAATTTTTCAATTCAAGTAGCACTTCTCTTATTATTTTTATGTTTAAATTGTCAACATCGTTTCTTTAAAAAGTTTAAGTTAAATAACACATAAAATTAATATAATTGATTAAAAAGAATAAAAATTATTTTTTTTCATATTGAATAAAATATAAGGATAGAAAAGTATCAAAAAAATATATTGAAAATATTATTTACAGATTTAATTGTGGTTTGACACATTTGTTTTTCTAAAAGAAATATAATTCATATAATTTCTTTAAATTTTAAAACTGTACAATATTTTATATTTGTCATTAACGATATTTGTATAATTTCCCTTTGTTATTTCCTCTTCTCAATTTTGCTAAACATCAAAACCTATTCTAGTTTTTTAGTTTTCGAAACTCATAAATAAAGAGTAACTTTTAAAAATAATTTTGTAAAACTAAATTATCAAATAAGTTTTATTATTTTTAAGTTCTATAAATTTAAAATAAATATTAAAAGTCAATCTAACAAATCCCGAAATAATATTATAATTATTTAGTTTATATGTAATAGCAACAGAGCAATTATTAACACAAAATCAAAGCATCGTTCATATTCAAGAACCTAATTTAGAATAAAATAGCTATATAAAATAACAAAAATACTATCAATATAATATAAAATATTTCGTAATTCCGTTTATTCAATAAAAAGATAATAACCAATAATTGTTTTTAATACATATCTTGTAAATATAAACATAAACTTATATATAAAACCTTTATGACTAACAAATCATGTTTAATCCAAATTTTAAAACTAAACAAATATGACAACACTAAAACTTCTAAATAAAGTTAAATACATAATATAGTGTAAGCATCCCTATAGAATGGAATAAATGATAAGGGTGGTGGGGCAGCTGGAAGCTGCTTCGACACCAACAAAATAAATCAAATGTATTCATATAAGTATTTAAGTATTATAATTATTCAATTTTCCTCATTAAAGAATTAGAGTTGTTTATGTATATCTTTAGAACTCCAATAATTAATGTTTAGGACTTCATACAGACTTGAGCTTTATTATAAATCACTTCTTCTTAGAAATTGTTTTATATTTAATAATTCAGAGAATTTTAAATCGCCTTGTCTTAAAGTTGTGAATTCAGATCCAAATTTTATCATAATAATTTAAAATATTTAAAAAAAATGATATTACTGCGTTTATTTTATTGCAATTTTTTATTTTAATTTCCTTAAAAAAAATCCAAAAATTAATAAACTTATATTTAATATATGAATTATCATACGTATTTAACAAATTGAATGTTGTATAAAATTTTTCAATTCAAGTAGCACTTCTCTTATTATTTTTATGTTTAAATTGTCAACATCGTTTCTTTAAAAAGTTTAAGTTAAATAACACATAAAATTAATATAATTGATTAAAAAGAATAAAAATTATTTTTTTTCATATTGAATAAAATATAAGGATAGAAAAGTATCAAAAAAATATATTGAAAATATTATTTACAGATTTAATTGTGGTTTGACACATTTGTTTTTCTAAAAGAAATATAATTCATATAATTTCTTTAAATTTTAAAACTGTACAATATTTTATATTTGTCATTAACGATATTTGTATAATTTCCCTTTGTTATTTCCTCTTCTCAATTTTGCTAAACATCAAAACCTATTCTAGTTTTTTAGTTTTCGAAACTCATAAATAAAGAGTAACTTTTAAAAATAATTTTGTAAAACTAAATTATCAAATAAGTTTTATTATTTTTAAGTTCTATAAATTTAAAATAAATATTAAAAGTCAATCTAACAAATCCCGAAATAATATTATAATTATTTAGTTTATATGTAATAGCAACAGAGCAATTATTAACACAAAATCAAAGCATCGTTCATATTCAAGAACCTAATTTAGAATAAAATAGCTATATAAAATAACAAAAATACTATCAATATAATATAAAATATTTCGTAATTCCGTTTATTCAATAAAAAGATAATAACCAATAATTGTTTTTAATACATATCTTGTAAATATAAACATAAACTTATATATAAAACCTTTATGACTAACAAATCATGTTTAATCCAAATTTTAAAACTAAACAAATATGACAACACTAAAACTTCTAAATAAAGTTAAATACATAATATAGTGTAAGCATCCCTATAGAATGGAATAAATGATAAGGGTGGTGGGGCAGCTGGAAGCTGCTTCGACACCAACAAAATAAATCAAATGTATTCATATAAGTATTTAAGTATTATAATTATTCAATTTTCCTCATTAAAGAATTAGAGTTGTTTATGTATATCTTTAGAACTCCAATAATTAATGTTTAGGACTTCATACAGACTTGAGCTTTATTATAAATCACTTCTTCTTAGAAATTGTTTTATATTTAATAATTCAGAGAATTTTAAATCGCCTTGTCTTAAAGTTGTGAATTCAGATCCAAATTTTATCATAATAATTTAAAATATTTAAAAAAAATGATATTACTGCGTTTATTTTATTGCAATTTTTTATTTTAATTTCCTTAAAAAAAATCCAAAAATTAATAAACTTATATTTAATATATGAATTATCATACGTATTTAACAAATTGAATGTTGTATAAAAATTTTCAATTCAAGTAGCACTTCTCTTATTATTTTTATGTTTAAATTGTCAACATCGTTTCTTTAAAAAGTTTAAGTTAAATAACACATAAAATTAATATAATTGATTAAAAAGAATAAAAATTATTTTTTATCATATTGAATAAAATATAAGGATAGAAAAGTATCAAAAAAATATATTGAAAATATTATTTACAGATTTAATTGTGGTTTGACACATTTGTTTTTCTAAAAGAAATATAATTCATATAATTTCTTTAAATTTTAAAACTGTACAATATTTTATATTTGTCATTAACGATATTTGTATAATTTCCCTTTGTTATTTCCTCTTCTCAATTTTGCTAAACATCAAAACCTATTCTAGTTTTTTAGTTTTCGAAACTCATAAATAAAGAGTAACTTTTAAAAATAATTTTGTAAAACTAAATTATCAAATAAGTTTTATTATTTTTAAGTTCTATAAATTTAAAATAAATATTAAAAGTCAATCTAACAAATCCCGAAATAATATTATAATTATTTAGTTTATATGTAATAGCAACAGAGCAATTATTAACACAAAATCAAAGCATCGTTCATATTCAAGAACCTAATTTAGAATAAAATAGCTATATAAAATAACAAAAATACTATCAATATAATATAAAATATTTCGTAATTCCGTTTATTCAATAAAAAGATAATAACCAATAATTGTTTTTAATACATATCTTGTAAATATAAACATAAACTTATATATAAAACCTTTATGACTAACAAATCATGTTTAATCCAAATTTTAAAACTAAACAAATATGACAACACTAAAACTTCTAAATAAAGTTAAATACATAATATAGTGTAAGCATCCCTATAGAATGGAATAAATGATAAGGGTGGTGGGGCAGCTGGAAGCTGCTTCGACACCAACAAAATAAATCAAATGTATTCATATAAGTATTTAAGTATTATAATTATTCAATTTTCCTCATTAAAGAATTAGAGTTGTTTATGTATATCTTTAGAACTCCAATAATTAATGTTTAGGACTTCATACAGACTTGAGCTTTATTATAAATCACTTCTTCTTAGAAATTGTTTTATATTTAATAATTCAGAGAATTTTAAATCGCCTTGTCTTAAAGTTGTGAATTCAGATCCAAATTTTATCATAATAATTTAAAATATTTAAAAAAAAATGATATTACTGCGTTTATTTTATTGCTATTTTTTATTTTAATTTCCTTAAAAAAAATCCAAAAATTAATAAACTTATATTTAATATATGAATTATCATACGTATTTAACAAATTGAATGTTGTATAAAAATTTTCAATTCAAGTAGCACTTCTCTTATTATTTTTATGTTTAAATTGTCAACATCGTTTCTTTAAAAAGTTTAAGTTAAATAACACATAAAATTAATATAATTGATTAAAAAGAATAAAAATTATTTTTTATCATATTGAATAAAATATAAGGATAGAAAAGTATCAAAAAAATATATTGAAAATATTATTTACAGATTTAATTGTGGTTTGACACATTTGTTTTTCTAAAAGAAATATAATTCATATAATTTCTTTAAATTTTAAAACTGTACAATATTTTATATTTGTCATTAACGATATTTGTATAATTTCCCTTTGTTATTTCCTCTTCTCAATTTTGCTAAACATCAAAACCTATTCTAGTTTTTTAGTTTTCGAAACTCATAAATAAAGAGTAACTTTTAAAAATAATTTTGTAAAACTAAATTATCAAATAAGTTTTATTATTTTTAAGTTCTATAAATTTAAAATAAATATTAAAAGTCAATCTAACAAATCCCGAAATAATATTATAATTATTTAGTTTATATGTAATAGCAACAGAGCAATTATTAACACAAAATCAAAGCATCGTTCATATTCAAGAACCTAATTTAGAATAAAATAGCTATATAAAATAACAAAAATACTATCAATATAATATAAAATATTTCGTAATTCCGTTTATTCAATAAAAAGATAATAACCAATAATTGTTTTTAATACATATCTTGTAAATATAAACATAAACTTATATATAAAACCTTTATGACTAACAAATCATGTTTAATCCAAATTTTAAAACTAAACAAATATGACAACACTAAAACTTCTAAATAAAGTTAAATACATAATATAGTGTAAGCATCCCTATAGAATGGAATAAATGATAAGGGTGGTGGGGCAGCTGGAAGCTGCTTCGACACCAACAAAATAAATCAAATGTATTCATATAAGTATTTAAGTATTATAATTATTCAATTTTCCTCATTAAAGAATTAGAGTTGTTTATGTATATCTTTAGAACTCCAATAATTAATGTTTAGGACTTCATACAGACTTGAGCTTTATTATAAATCACTTCTTCTTAGAAATTGTTTTATATTTAATAATTCAGAGAATTTTAAATCGCCTTGTCTTAAAGTTGTGAATTCAGATCCAAATTTTATCATAATAATTTAAAATATTTAAAAAAAATGATATTACTGCGTTTATTTTATTGCAATTTTTTATTTTAATTTCCTTAAAAAAAAATCCAAAAATTAATAAACTTATATTTAATATATGAATTATCATACGTATTTAACAAATTGAATGTTGTATAAAATTTTTCAATTCAAGTAGCACTTCTCTTATTATTTTTATGTTTAAATTGTCAACATCGTTTCTTTAAAAACTTTAAGTTAAATAACACATAAAATTAATATAATTGATTAAAAAGAATAAAAATTATTTTTTTTCATATTGAATAAAATATAAGGATAGAAAAGTATCAAAAAAATATATTGAAAATATTATTTACAGATTTAATTGTGGTTTGACACATTTGTTTTTCTAAAAGAAATATAATTCATATAATTTCTTTAAATTTTAAAACTGTACAATATTTTATATTTGTCATTAACGATATTTGTATAATTTCCCTTTGTTATTTCCTCTTCTCAATTTTGCTAAACATCAAAACCTATTCTAGTTTTTTAGTTTTCGAAACTCATAAATAAAGAGTAACTTTTAAAAATAATTTTGTAAAACTAAATTATCAAATAAGTTTTATTATTTTTAAGTTCTATAAATTTAAAATAAATATTAAAAGTCAATCTAACAAATCCCGAAATAATATTATAATTATTTAGTTTATATGTAATAGCAACAGAGCAATTATTAACACAAAATCAAAGCATCGTTCATATTCAAGAACCTAATTTAGAATAAAATAGCTATATAAAATAACAAAAATACTATCAATATAATATAAAATATTTCGTAATTCCGTTTATTCAATAAAAAGATAATAACCAATAATTGTTTTTAATACATATCTTGTAAATATAAACATAAACTTATATATAAAACCTTTATGACTAACAAATCATGTTTAATCCAAATTTTAAAACTAAACAAATATGACAACACTAAAACTTCTAAATAAAGTTAAATACATAATATAGTGTAAGCATCCCTATAGAATGGAATAAATGATAAGGGTGGTGGGGCAGCTGGAAGCTGCTTCGACACCAACAAAATAAATCAAATGTATTCATATAAGTATTTAAGTATTATAATTATTCAATTTTCCTCATTAAAGAATTAGAGTTGTTTATGTATATCTTTAGAACTCCAATAATTAATGTTTAGGACTTCATACAGACTTGAGCTTTATTATAAATCACTTCTTCTTAGAAATTGTTTTATATTTAATAATTCAGAGAATTTTAAATCGCCTTGTCTTAAAGTTGTGAATTCAGATCCAAATTTTATCATAATAATTTAAAATATTTAAAAAAAAATGATATTACTGCGTTTATTTTATTGCTATTTTTTATTTTAATTTCCTTAAAAAAAATCCAAAAATTAATAAACTTATATTTAATATATGAATTATCATACGTATTTAACAAATTGAATGTTGTATAAAAATTTTCAATTCAAGTAGCACTTCTCTTATTATTTTTATGTTTAAATTGTCAACATCGTTTCTTTAAAAAGTTTAAGTTAAATAACACATAAAATTAATATAATTGATTAAAAAGAATAAAAATTATTTTTTATCATATTGAATAAAATATAAGGATAGAAAAGTATCAAAAAAATATATTGAAAATATTATTTACAGATTTAATTGTGGTTTGACACATTTGTTTTTCTAAAAGAAATATAATTCATATAATTTCTTTAAATTTTAAAACTGTACAATATTTTATATTTGTCATTAACGATATTTGTATAATTTCCCTTTGTTATTTCCTCTTCTCAATTTTGCTAAACATCAAAACCTATTCTAGTTTTTTAGTTTTCGAAACTCATAAATAAAGAGTAACTTTTAAAAATAATTTTGTAAAACTAAATTATCAAATAAGTTTTATTATTTTTAAGTTCTATAAATTTAAAATAAATATTAAAAGTCAATCTAACAAATCCCGAAATAATATTATAATTATTTAGTTTATATGTAATAGCAACAGAGCAATTATTAACACAAAATCAAAGCATCGTTCATATTCAAGAACCTAATTTAGAATAAAATAGCTATATAAAATAACAAAAATACTATCAATATAATATAAAATATTTCGTAATTCCGTTTATTCAATAAAAAGATAATAACCAATAATTGTTTTTAATACATATCTTGTAAATATAAACATAAACTTATATATAAAACCTTTATGACTAACAAATCATGTTTAATCCAAATTTTAAAACTAAACAAATATGACAACACTAAAACTTCTAAATAAAGTTAAATACATAATATAGTGTAAGCATCCCTATAGAATGGAATAAATGATAAGGGTGGTGGGGCAGCTGGAAGCTGCTTCGACACCAACAAAATAAATCAAATGTATTCATATAAGTATTTAAGTATTATAATTATTCAATTTTCCTCATTAAAGAATTAGAGTTGTTTATGTATATCTTTAGAACTCCAATAATTAATGTTTAGGACTTCATACAGACTTGAGCTTTATTATAAATCACTTCTTCTTAGAAATTGTTTTATATTTAATAATTCAGAGAATTTTAAATCGCCTTGTCTTAAAGTTGTGAATTCAGATCCAAATTTTATCATAATAATTTAAAATATTTAAAAAAAATGATATTACTGCGTTTATTTTATTGCAATTTTTTATTTTAATTTCCTTAAAAAAAAATCCAAAAATTAATAAACTTATATTTAATATATGAATTATCATACGTATTTAACAAATTGAATGTTGTATAAAATTTTTCAATTCAAGTAGCACTTCTCTTATTATTTTTATGTTTAAATTGTCAACATCGTTTCTTTAAAAACTTTAAGTTAAATAACACATAAAATTAATATAATTGATTAAAAAGAATAAAAATTATTTTTTTTCATATTGAATAAAATATAAGGATAGAAAAGTATCAAAAAAATATATTGAAAATATTATTTACAGATTTAATTGTGGTTTGACACATTTGTTTTTCTAAAAGAAATATAATTCATATAATTTCTTTAAATTTTAAAACTGTACAATATTTTATATTTGTCATTAACGATATTTGTATAATTTCCCTTTGTTATTTCCTCTTCTCAATTTTGCTAAACATCAAAACCTATTCTAGTTTTTTAGTTTTCGAAACTCATAAATAAAGAGTAACTTTTAAAAATAATTTTGTAAAACTAAATTATCAAATAAGTTTTATTATTTTTAAGTTCTATAAATTTAAAATAAATATTAAAAGTCAATCTAACAAATCCCGAAATAATATTATAATTATTTAGTTTATATGTAATAGCAACAGAGCAATTATTAACACAAAATCAAAGCATCGTTCATATTCAAGAACCTAATTTAGAATAAAATAGCTATATAAAATAACAAAAATACTATCAATATAATATAAAATATTTCGTAATTCCGTTTATTCAATAAAAAGATAATAACCAATAATTGTTTTTAATACATATCTTGTAAATATAAACATAAACTTATATATAAAACCTTTATGACTAACAAATCATGTTTAATCCAAATTTTAAAACTAAACAAATATGACAACACTAAAACTTCTAAATAAAGTTAAATACATAATATAGTGTAAGCATCCCTATAGAATGGAATAAATGATAAGGGTGGTGGGGCAGCTGGAAGCTGCTTCGACACCAACAAAATAAATCAAATGTATTCATATAAGTATTTAAGTATTATAATTATTCAATTTTCCTCATTAAAGAATTAGAGTTGTTTATGTATATCTTTAGAACTCCAATAATTAATGTTTAGGACTTCATACAGACTTGAGCTTTATTATAAATCACTTCTTCTTAGAAATTGTTTTATATTTAATAATTCAGAGAATTTTAAATCGCCTTGTCTTAAAGTTGTGAATTCAGATCCAAATTTTATCATAATAATTTAAAATATTTAAAAAAATGATATTACTGCGTTTATTTTATTGCAATTTTTTATTTTAATTTCCTTAAAAAAAAATCCAAAAATTAATAAACTTATATTTAATATATGAATTATCATACGTATTTAACAAATTGAATGTTGTATAAAAATTTTCAATTCAAGTAGCACTTCTCTTATTATTTTTATGTTTAAATTGTCAACATCGTTTCTTTAAAAAGTTTAAGTTAAATAACACATAAATTAATATAATTGATTAAAAAGAATAAAAATTATTTTTTATCATATTGAATAAAATATAAGGATAGAAAAGTATCAAAAAAATATATTGAAAATATTATTTACAGATTTAATTGTGGTTTGACACATTTGTTTTTCTAAAAGAAATATAATTCATATAATTTCTTTAAATTTTAAAACTGTACAATATTTTATATTTGTCATTAACGATATTTGTATAATTTCCCTTTGTTATTTCCTCTTCTCAATTTTGCTAAACATCAAAACCTATTCTAGTTTTTTAGTTTTCGAAACTCATAAATAAAGAGTAACTTTTAAAAATAATTTTGTAAAACTAAATTATCAAATAAGTTTTATTATTTTTAAGTTCTATAAATTTAAAATAAATATTAAAAGTCAATCTAACAAATCCCGAAATAATATTATAATTATTTAGTTTATATGTAATAGCAACAGAGCAATTATTAACACAAAATCAAAGCATCGTTCATATTCAAGAACCTAATTTAGAATAAAATAGCTATATAAAATAACAAAAATACTATCAATATAATATAAAATATTTCGTAATTCCGTTTATTCAATAAAAAGATAATAACCAATAATTGTTTTTAATACATATCTTGTAAATATAAAACATAAACTTATATATAAAACCTTTATGACTAACAAATCATGTTTAATCCAAATTTTAAAACTAAACAAATATGACAACACTAAAACTTCTAAATAAAGTTAAATACATAATATAGTGTAAGCATCCCTATAGAATGGAATAAATGATAAGGGTGGTGGGGGCAGCTGGAAGCTGCTTCGACACCAACAAAATAAATCAAATGTATTCATATAAGTATTTAAGTATTATAATTATTCAATTTTCCTCATTAAAGAATTAGAGTTGTTTATGTATATCTTTAGAACTCCAATAATTAATGTTTAGGACTTCATACAGACTTGAGCTTTATTATAAATCACTTCTTCTTAGAAATTGTTTTATATTTAATAATTCAGAGAATTTTAAATCGCCTTGTCTTAAAGTTGTGAATTCAGATCCAAATTTTATCATAATAATTTAAAATATTTAAAAAAAAATGATATTACTGCGTTTATTTTATTGCTATTTTTTATTTTAATTTCCTTAAAAAAAATCCAAAAATTAATAAACTTATATTTAATATATGAATTATCATACGTATTTAACAAATTGAATGTTGTATAAAATTTTTCAATTCAAGTAGCACTTCTCTTATTATTTTTATGTTTAAATTGTCAACATCGTTTCTTTAAAAAGTTTAAGTTAAATAACACATAAAATTAATATAATTGATTAAAAAGAATAAAAATTATTTTTTTTCATATTGAATAAAATATAAGGATAGAAAAGTATCAAAAAAATATATTGAAAATATTATTTACAGATTTAATTGTGTTTGACACATTTGTTTTTCTAAAAGAAATATAATTCATATAATTTCTTTAAATTTTAAAACTGTACAATATTTTATATTTGTCATTAACGATATTTGTATAATTTCCCTTTGTTATTTCCTCTTCTCAATTTTGCTAAACATCAAAACCTATTCTAGTTTTTTAGTTTTCGAAACTCATAAATAAAGAGTAACTTTTAAAAATAATTTTGTAAAACTAAATTATCAAATAAGTTTTATTATTTTTAAGTTCTATAAATTTAAAAATAAATATTAAAAGTCAATCTAACAAATCCCGAAATAATATTATAATTATTTAGTTTATATGTAATAGCAACAGAGCAATTATTAACACAAAATCAAAGCATCGTTCATATTCAAGAACCTAATTTAGAATAAAATAGCTATATAAAATAACAAAAATACTATCAATATAATATAAAATATTTCGTAATTCCGTTTATTCAATAAAAAGATAATAACCAATAATTGTTTTTAATACATATCTTGTAAATATAAACATAAACTTATATATAAAACCTTTATGACTAACAAATCATGTTTAATCCAAATTTTAAAACTAAACAAATATGACAACACTAAAACTTCTAAATAAAGTTAAATACATAATATAGTGTAAGCATCCCTATAGAATGGAATAAATGATAAGGGTGGTGGGGCAGCTGGAAGCTGCTTCGACACCAACAAAATAAATCAAATGTATTCATATAAGTATTTAAGTATTATAATTATTCAATTTTCCTCATTAAAGAATTAGAGTTGTTTATGTATATCTTTAGAACTCCAATAATTAATGTTTAGGACTTCATACAGACTTGAGCTTTATTATAAATCACTTCTTCTTAGAAATTGTTTTATATTTAATAATTCAGAGAATTTTAAATCGCCTTGTCTTAAAGTTGTGAATTCAGATCCAAATTTTATCATAATAATTTAAAATATTTAAAAAAAATGATATTACTGCGTTATTTTATTGCAATTTTTTATTTTAATTTCCTTAAAAAAAATCCAAAAATTAATAAACTTATATTTAATATATGAATTATCATACGTATTTAACAAATTGAATGTTGTATAAAAATTTTCAATTCAAGTAGCACTTCTCTTATTATTTTTATGTTTAAATTGTCAACATCGTTTCTTTAAAAAGTTTAAGTTAAATAACACATAAAATTAATATAATTGATTAAAAAGAATAAAAATTATTTTTTATCATATTGAATAAAATATAAGGATAGAAAAGTATCAAAAAAATATATTGAAAATATTATTTACAGATTTAATTGTGGTTTGACACATTTGTTTTTCTAAAAGAAATATAATTCATATAATTTCTTTAAATTTTAAAACTGTACAATATTTTATATTTGTCATTAACGATATTTGTATAATTTCCCTTTGTTATTTCCTCTTCTCAATTTTGCTAAACATCAAAACCTATTCTAGTTTTTTAGTTTTCGAAACTCATAAATAAAGAGTAACTTTTAAAAATAATTTTGTAAAACTAAATTATCAAATAAGTTTTATTATTTTTAAGTTCTATAAATTTAAAATAAATATTAAAAGTCAATCTAACAAATCCCGAAATAATATTATAATTATTTAGTTTATATGTAATAGCAACAGAGCAATTATTAACACAAAATCAAAGCATCGTTCATATTCAAGAACCTAATTTAGAATAAAATAGCTATATAAAATAACAAAAATACTATCAATATAATATAAAATATTTCGTAATTCCGTTTATTCAATAAAAAGATAATAACCAATAATTGTTTTTAATACATATCTTGTAAATATAAACATAAACTTATATATAAAACCTTTATGACTAACAAATCATGTTTAATCCAAATTTTAAAACTAAACAATATGACAACACTAAAACTTCTAAATAAAGTTAAATACATAATATAGTGTAAGCATCCCTATAGAATGGAATAAATGATAAGGGTGGTGGGGCAGCTGGAAGCTGCTTCGACACCAACAAAATAAATCAAATGTATTCATATAAGTATTTAAGTATTATAATTATTCAATTTTCCTCATTAAAGAATTAGAGTTGTTTAATGTATTA